>ML662445.1:10799382-11115174 GCA_007570785.1 Antilocapra americana | reverse complement strand
ATGTGTCTAATCAATCGCCAGCCCAGGATTGATGCTCGGGACTGGTGCAGCGAGATTTCCCGGGGGGGAGGGAGGAGGGAGGGGGGACCCGGAGGGGAAGCATATGTAAACCCATGGTGATATCATGACAATGTATGGCAAAAACAATAATAAAAAAAAAAAAAAAAAGAATCTTCTCCAACACCACAGTTCAAAAGCATCAATTCTTCAGCGCTCAGCTTTCTTCACAGTCCAACTCTCACATCCATACATAATCACTGGAAAAACCATAGCCTTGACTAGATGGACCTTTGTTGGCAAAGTAATGTCTCTGCTTTTCAATATGCTATCTACAATGCACTTTGACCACACCTCTCCCTCCAACCCCTACCCCAATTCTTCTAAGATAAATGAAATGGACAAAGAAGTGTACCTGTAACTTACAACACAGTAGCATATCTTTAAAAGGAAATTCTTCTCAAAATACATTCTCCTGATTCTTTTTCAGTCTTGTTTTCAGTTGTAGTCCTGACAAACTCATTTGTATCCATATTATGGTGATGTACAAATTTTAGGTTTCTATCTCACAATCTTTTTTACTATATATAATTTTTTAATATTTTGATGAATCAGTTAAATTCTCCACTTTATCTTCCTGTTGCAGATCATGAAGTTGATCTCATTAAAGACATCAGGGAAAGTCCAGGATAAGAGATAAAACCCATAGAACGTTGTTGCATACTTTTGCACTGTATCAGAAGAGAATAATTTTCTTCAACTGACTTAGGGTTCCTGGTTAGGTCTGAAAATTCAACTGACAAAGACAGATTAACAGGAGAAAAGCATATATATTTATTTAATTCATGGAAGTTTAACAAGACACAGGAATACATAACCATGAAGAAATGAAGCCTCACAGAAATTGTTGAAATTTAGTGTGTTTATGCTAGATTTCTTGAGAAGTGGACCACTGTGGAGAAATATGGCTGATCTAAGAGTGTGAGGAAAGTGCAGCAAACGGGGGAAGCACAGCCAGGCTCATTCCTCTAGAGTCTACTCAGTGTTCTTTTGTCTTCAGAGGTAAGGATGCTTCTTTCCATTTCGACGGGGTACAGGGAGGCATCTGCCACTTAAAAATCTTAACAAATTCAGAAGAGAAGGGTGAAGGAAGATCAGAACAAACTATTCAGGAAATTAAATTGCCATATTTTGAGGTAGTGGGTCCTGAACTTCATCAATTAATATAGACTATGTAAGCAAATGGACTTCTCTGGTGGCTCAGAGGGTAAAGCCTCTGCCTGCAATGCAGGAGACCTAGGTTTGATCCTGGGGTTGGGAAGATCCCCTGGAGAAAGAAATGTCAACCCATTCCAGTACTCTTGCCTGGAGAATCCCATGGATGGAGGAGCCTGTAAGGCCACAGTCCACGAGGTCGCAAAGAGTTGGACAGGACTGGCGACTTCACTTTCTTTCTTCTTTCATGTAAGCAAATTCTCGGCATACCTAGAGAAAGAATAAGCAAAGTTACCTGGATTTTATGAAGGACATTTCAGTGCGGAAGAAGGTTTTGAAGCTGGGTTTTGAAGACAGGTGGAAAGGTGGGAAACAGACGTCCTTGAGCTCATGCAGAACTAACACACTTCTGTTCACACCCTATTCCTGTTATCTTGTTTACTTAGAGTTAAGCACACTTTTTTCTTCCCCCTCTCTCCTCAATTTACATATGCACCCACTCACTCACAAATGACCTCTTTTTTTTCTCCTTTATTGTGATGCTTTTAACCTCAGAACAGAATAAATAATTTACCTTCCACATCTGCTGCATTGGACTAAAACCAAAAGTACTGAAATTAACTTTAAAATAGCCAGAAGGTATAAAGAAAAATACCTGTTTTAACCTTTTTTATGTAAATAGTTATGGGATTTTTTTAAATATAAAAATCTCTAAAATATAATACAACTCCCTCAAAGATAAGGAATGTGTACATATGTGCACAGATATAGTATGTATATGTGTATGTGTTTGGATATATGTAAGAGTGTGTGTGTGCATAAATAAATATACATACATATGAATATGTTTAACAATATGGTATATCAGGATAGTCCCTGAAAGGGTGTGGCAGAGTGGGCAACTCAAGTAGCCAGCTCAATTAGGGCCATGCTACCAGGGATAAATGCACCACCAGGTCAGAGGTTACTTGGGGCTCATCCTTGAAGTGTGTCTTGGCATACCAAGACAAGAAAATAATACTGAGTTTACTGATTTTGAAAAAAGTGGTAGCCCCAGTAGTCCTCTTACAGGATCAGAATATAAATGTGTTATTTTGGGGAGTGACATTTGTTTTTATATCTTGGATTTATTAGGTGATTTAAACAGAATGATTTTAGTTTGTCATTTAAATGCATGAAAAACAAATTCATCCTTTCCTACCTCTAGAAAAATGTTACAAATTTTGAGACATGATAAAAATGGCAATAATTTTCTTTCATAAATTGTTATTAGAGAACAAAGGTGATCCTTTGAAGATAAATGCTATTTTTGCGCCTATGTGTCTGTTGGTGTCAGAAAGCTGAGAAAAATATGTAGAACATTCTATTAAAATTTCTGCTAGTCTTGATGAGTGCCTATTTTTGTCTTATGCTATCCTTTTTGTTTTTTCTTTTCTCCTTTAATCTACTAGTTGAAAATTATTGAGGACAATTACCGGCTGTGGGAAATGAAATAGTTAACAAGTTCTTGGAGCCTGGTATACTTAGGCTAGGTGAAAAAAGCAGTAAGTTATTGGCAGAGTCTGGAAAATAGTATTCCTATGAAGAACTCCACATTCCCAGATGGCTAACAGCATTGAAACATGTGTCCATATTCAGCAGGAGGTTTTTCAGGCCTATTGATGTTTCCAGACGACTGGTGTCAAAATAATAACTTTAAGTCATGGAGAAATACTGTAATCTGTGCAAATCATCTGTCTATGAAAGGTGCATTTATAGTGATAGTGTAAGTAAACTGGATATTTTAAAAGAAAATATGGATCTTGTGCATTTAATTCCAAATTTAGTATCATAGTTTGTATAGCTCTAGATATTAATTCTCCTCCAAAAAGGTAAATAGGGTAAATAGGTAAATGTTCTTCTCTTGAATTGCCATCACACAGCAAAAGTAAATAGTCCTCTCACTCACAGGGTGGGTACAATGGTATAATGGTTAAACCCTGACTTAGAAAGAATTTCCATTTCAGAGATTTATCCAGAGTCCTCTCCATTCAGTAACATTTAAAACTGTCTTGTCTTTTTCCTTCTCTTTCTTCTCCCTTTACAATCTTTATCTTCCCTCATTTTTTTCATGTTTCTGAATGTTTGAATTAAGAAGTTGTATAGAATCAGCTAAAATAAATTTAATGACAGGGAAAATGTAACTTGCTAAGACTAGGTTTCCTAATTTTAATTTTCCACATTTATTTCTAATCATTTAAAAATTTTTTTGTTTTGTTTTGGTTTTTTATTTTATTTTATTTTTTCTTTACATTATTGTGTTGGTTTTGCCATACATTGACATGAATCTGCCATGGGTATACATGTGTTCCCCTTCCAGAATTATGGCTTATGAAAATATAATATTTTTACAGAAAAATCTAGTATATTCTAGAAAACTACTGCTCATGCTATTATGTAATTTTAATGCCATTTTAGAATTTAGGTTTATCTAACACCTTACTTAGCTTCAAAGTGAGAGACTGAGGCATTTACAAAGTAGAGCAAGGATTTTCAATAGACACCTTCCTTCAGACAGAGATTGTGTAAAGCTTCTGATTCTCTGAAAGTGTGGGAGGGAAAGCAATGAAAAATGCTGATGAACTCAATGTTGTACTGAAGTCTTTGCCACAGATGCTAAAAGTCACCTTGAGTACATAGCTATATTTGATTCTTTACATGCTGGGGTGGGCAGAAACCACCAGTCAAAGTTTCCCAGCATTATCAGCACTGTCAGCTGTTTTATAACAAACATTCTGTGATGTGCTTTATCCAAAGCTTCAAAGCAATATATGATATCTTCATTTTTCCTGTAATGATGAAGAAAGGAATTCAATATCTAATAAGATAATATGCATTAATATGTAAACAGTTGTGACCAGAGAAAGTGTGGATAAAAATGGTGCAGGACCTTGGTTCCACATGTCCAGAGGGTCTGCTGTAAATAATCTGTGGTTCATTCTGGGAATTAGAATTTGTTAAGGACTTTCCATAAGATTCTGATGTACAGCCAGTGTTGAGCTGACTGGTATAAAATACATGTAGAATTCCTTAAGTGGTGACAGCTACGAATCCACGGCTGTATCCTGGTGACTCCAATGGGGCAAGCTGTGTTGCATCATTGGTATGATTATCTGAAATAATGAACATATCTTAAAGGTATTTCTAATAAAACAATGATACATAATCTTCCTTTGCCTTTTAAAATTTTTCATATTAAACTCTATAATATCATCTCTGTGTTTATATGTAAAATTAATTTATGTTTGATTATCACATGATATACATGTCACCTTAATGCCGTAAGGGTGATCAGAAAATAGAAGAGGGCACACATCCTAAGATGTTTCTTATTCTAGTTGCCGCGACTATATCCTCGATAGTGGACAAAAGCAGAAATATCCCCATATCTCTGCAAATCACTCTTCAGGTGGTATTCTTAAGAACTACAGGGAAAATCTATTGCATTAACTGAAAAATGTATGCCTTTCTAGAAGCAAGTTATCTATGGAAAACATTACTAGAGTTACATTATTTTTTCTTGCTTTCACTCATGTAAAGTAGTCATTATATTTTCAGTTCCTCATTTTATACTTACCTAACTTATTTTCTTACATTTGTTTTGTTTGAATGAATAGCATATTTTAAGGGCTCACTTTCCAATTTGAGCTATATATTATCCACAACTTAATGCTTCAAATAGTAGGATTATATGGAAATCTTATTAATTTCAGTACAGAAGTTTCTTTGATTCTGCAGTTTGGATTAACCCATGCCAAATTATTGACATATTTGACATCTTACATTAACTGTAATAAGATATAGTTCCTTCATTTGAATAAATTTGTATATGTATGCATGCATATGTATGGAAGATTACATACAATTTCAAAGTTCTATATACCTGTATTTGATAGGCCTCATTTTAGTACTGTTAATTTCTTCAGTAATTAACATCATGTGGTTAATTGTCTCTTCAATATGGCTATGTTTCTAAGAAAATGTAAGAAACAGTCTGGCAGATTGTCATGCACATGTGTATCCTTCTTCCAAAGATGAAGGACCAGAACTGAAATAGATTTCACCCTGAGATCCTAGCTTAAAATGAACTGCAGTGTTCAAGACTGATTTTTATCTTAGACTTGATCCTAAGCAGTTTCTAGTTTGCTTATTATGGAAAAAATGTATATGCAAATTAAAGGAAGAAGCCCTAATAATTAGCAGTTTGTAGTCTTTTTAGTGTTATCGGTTATTCTCTTGACATCAGTATTGCATTGTTAATACCTTCGTGGTTTATAACTTTGATTTTTATTTGCTCTCTACTGCAGAATGCAACAACTGCAGAATGATCTGTTAGAGGTTCCCACTTTAGAAAGGAAGGATTTGTTTGAAATTCCTCTCAAACAGTTGTTTGACAAGTTAACTTGTCATTCATGTCTTGGTTCACTAGTGGTTTGTTGGTTTGCTGTTGTCCTATTTTCCTTCAATTTTGTGGAGTATTCACAGTGTATGTTAAATGCTAGCCTATGTAATAGATTTGATGAAGTGAACTTTCATTGGAAACGTTAAGGTCTCAGTAGAATACACATCTGGAGATTGAAAAATATAACTCTGGCAAAGTGAAAGTGATTTTTTTTAACAAAATAGGGAAAATGTAGGCTTTTGAGTCAGTCAGACAGGGTTGTAAACTCCAGGTCTCCAGAGTCTAAGAATAAACTTAACTTTGGCAAGTTTTGTAACAATTCTAATCTTAATTTCCTCAAAAGTGAATTATGGAGAATAATAACAGCTTTATGGGGGCTTCCCTAGTGGGTTAGATGGTAAGGAATCCACCTACAATACAGAAGACCCAGGTTTGATCCCTGGGTCAGGAAGATCCCCTGGAGAAAGGAATGGCTACCCACTCCAGTATTTTTGCCTGGAGAATTCCATGGAGCTTTTGTGAGAATTAGGGATAATATAAAATGTCTGATACTCAGTAAATTTTCAGTAAAGGATAATAAATAACACATATCATGCTACCATATGTATTTAAACATTACAGTTGCTACCTGAGTATTAAGAGTTATGATTGGTGAATGCATGCCCATGTATATTTTGCTTCAATGCTAATTCTGAAAGTATGCCTGCATATATTTGGTTTAAATGATAATCTGTACTTAGATTTATGAGTATATATTTCCATTTATTTTGTTTATACTCTAATCCTTTCTAGAATTAGAATCTTAGGGCTTTTTAAATTATATGCTAAATATAGTAGCACTATTTTTAAATAGCTCATGAATAGATTATTGAAGATTTAAAAGTATTATTGAAAATATTCATTATTTAACTCTTCTACATAAAATCCAAATATGGCAGATTTTACTAAGCTATACATAGTAAATATTTGTATTAGTGTGTTAGTTGCTCAGTCATGTCAGACTCTTGATGACCACATGGACTGTAGCCCACCAGGCTCCTCTGTCCATGGAATCCTCCAGACAAGAATACTGGAATGGGTAACCATTCCCTTCTCCAAGGCATCTTCTTGACCCATATTTTTTTTTAACATCTGAGCCACCAGGGAGCTCCATTCATTTATTTAACAACTATTTACTAACCACTTATCTATGAAAACTTTTGTGCTTAAAATTCCTATGTGACTTCCATTTTTGCTTGGAAAACAGATATTGACCAACAAAGAATGAAATTATTGTGTTTAAAGCTGTAGGAAATATTACAAAAGCAATGCAGGATGTTATGAGACATTTATAATGAAGGATCTGACATAATTTGGGGGGAGAGATAAGGCTTCTTTGAAGAAAAGATAAATGAATTGAGTTAAGAACAATTTGTAGATATTAATCAGATGAAATGTGAATGTTTTGTAAAGGGAATTCTAGGCAGAGGAACAAAATGGACCAATGTCTTGAGGTAGAACAGCAAGATGGAATAACTGAATTCACTAAGGCTAACATAACTGAGAAGCAGAGCTAGGTTTGGGGTTTCGTAAGAAGCTGGTAGATTTTCAAAGCAGAAGAAATATATGCACATATGTGTATGTATGTGTGTGTTCTTGGTATGATCCTATTGTTAGTTATTATAAATATCTTCTTCCACTTGCAGCTTTCCTTTTCATTCTCATAATGGTGTCTTTTCAATGCAGTCCAACTCATCACTTTCTTTCTATGTAGTCATTTAGAAGCTTTTGATTTACCTTTAAAAAAGAGATCGTATCGAATTTATACTGTTGTTGTTTAGTTGGTAAGTTGTGTCTGATTGACTCTTTTGAGACTGCATGAACTGTAGCCCACAAGGCTCCTCTGACCATAGGATTTCTCTGGCAAGAATATTGGAGTGGGCTGACATTTCCTTCTCCAGGGGATCTTCCTGACAGAGGGATAGAACCCACATCTCCTGCATTGCAGGTGGTTTCTTTACTGCTCAGTCACCAGGGAAGTCCCATGGGAATTATAAGCCTGGACGAAATACTATCTAAACAATTGAGTTCAACATATTTCTTTACCAGCTTTGGCTCACAATACCTCCATATGTTGTTGAATTTCTGTGGAATACTTAGGCTATAACTATTCCACTTGCATCCATATGATTCACTCACCAACTTCAGCCTACAGACACTACATTCTCCTTCCATGCATTCACACAGGCTTGTGAACTCACACACATATGTTCTCATATGCCACACTCAAGCACAAACTAAGATGCTTACTCACACACTCCAATATGTTTATACACAAGCACACACTCCCACTCTGATATATACACATATAGTTTCTCTAGTTTAGAGAAAGTGATGGATTATTACTCTTAGTTTTTCTCTTAAAATTTTAAAGATTCATTTACGTATGAAATCACATTGATTTTGAAAGTTGCTTCTGTATAGGAAATCTATTCCATCACATACTTGAGTGCATCCACTGACATTGTCAGAGAAATCATTATGGCCAAAGCATCAGCTATTTTCTAAAATGGCTTTACCCTTAGGAAAAGAGTATTATTAGGACATGTTGCAGAAGGCAAAAGAATGTGTTCATGCATTACATTTGCTACAAATGAGTAAAACTGAATTAGAGGCAGTTCCCAAGTTATACATGGATTAAGTAGGCTAATGAACTGGACATTTTAAAACATCTTCTATAAAAGAAAGTATACCATGATTTCCAAAGAATTGATTTACAGTTTTATATTTCTATATAGAAATAAATATGTCCAAAATACACTGATTATGCTCTCAGAAGTATTCATTAAATACTTAGTAAGCCTAATTCTTTGTCATTCAGCTTGGAATATTAATTATCAAGGTGTTATTTGTGGAGGGAAATATCACGATAGAAAATAAACAGGGGTTTAAGAACAGGGCACATGCTTCCTGAGCTCAAGAAAAGATATATGTCAATTTTATTCTTAAAACATCCCGTGTGTTCCTATCTCTGCTTGGTCTCTTCAATTTACTGTATGGATTTCATGACAGGTGTAAACAGCAAGGTTAAACAGGAGCAGCAATTCGGCCAGCATTTCATGGTATATTGTTCCTGGAATGTTTGCCTTTGTTCTGTTGTTTGCTTTTGGTTAAGAGCTGGGCTCTTGAGGTTCACCAGGATATGCCCTGGAGTCTGTTGTCCTTCCAATTTGTCACCTGACAGCACGGATTGTACAGTGTAATTAAAAGTCAAAGCTCGCTTTTGGGATATATGCTCTGATGAAGGAGCCATCTGAAATTAGGACTTAAACAATGATGGGTTCAGGGACGTGGAGGCCAGTATTTGTTATGCATTTTAATAACAGAAGTTTGCAGCTAATTGGAGGCTAACTAAACCCCTTGGACATATTTCAAGTCACGTCAGTTAACTTTGTTCCCCAAGGAACCTCATAAGACATGCAGCTTAGTACTGCTTTTTTCTATCTTAATTACCACATTGAGTTGTGCTAATATAGATTTACTTTGGAGACATGTTCCATGATTATAACCAGGCAAACATTGTTGGCATTTGTTTTCAATTTTTTGAGCTCAGAGTTTCACCCAATAAGGAAAAATAATTGTCAATTTATAGATAAATTGAAATGTTTTGAAATCACTGAAATACCATTCAAGTATGCAATTGGTATAAATGTATATTTATTGAATAGTGAGACAATTTTAAAGTGTAAAAATGGCAGCTCATGTGTTACTTCAGAGATTAGATTTACGTATTTTCATGGTTTGAATAGTCAGTTGATGCTAAGCCAGTGATGTGCTAGATCCAGCTTATAAGTTCATATTCAGATAGAATGCACCAAATTATTTTTTCGCCATGATCTTAGTTTTTATAATGTTGAGGATTTTTAAAGTTTGTTTTTAATTGGAGGAGAGTTGCTTTTACAATGTTGTGTTGGTTTTTGCCATACATTGACAAGAAGCAGCCGTATACATATGTCCCCTCGCTCTTGAACCTCCTTCCTACCTCCCATCCCAACCTACACTTCTAGGTTGTCATAGAGCCCCTGTTTGAGTTCCCTGAGTCATACAGCAAATTCCATCCAGTTATCTGTTTTACAAATGGTAATGTATATGTTTCCAAGCTACTGTCTCCCTCTGTCTCTTCTGTGTCCACAAGTCTGTTTATGTCTGTGTCTCCATTGCTGCCCTGAAAATAGGTTCAGTACCATCAGTACCATTTTTCTAGGTTACATCAATATGTGTTCATATGCAATATTAGTTTTTCTGACTTACATCACTCTGTATAATAGGGTCTAGGTTCATCACCTCATTAGAACTGACTCAAATGCATTTATTTTTATGGCTGAGTAATATTCCACTGCACATATGTATCACAGCTTCTTTATTCATTCATCTGTCAGTGGACATCTAGGTTACTTCAATATCCTGGCTTTTGTAAATAGTGCTGCAGTGATCATTGGAGTACATGTGTCTTTTTCAGTTATGGTTTTATTTAGAGAATATGCCCAGTAGTGGGATTGTTGGGTCATGTGGTCGTTCTTTTAAGGAATTCCTGATTTTTTTAAGGAATCTCCATACTGTATTCCAGAGTGGCTATATCAATTTACATTCCCACCAACAGTGCAAGAGGGTTCCCTTTTCTCTACACTCCCTCCAGCATTTATTGTTTGTAGATTTTTTGATGAGGGCCATTCTGACCAGTGTGAGGAGAATGAGCCCAGTTTTTAAATAACAGAGAAAGCTAAAACAAGCTAGTTAACCCTGAGGAGCATGAGTACTCTTGTTTAAAGCAGAGCTTTTGTCAGGAAATTGTGTAAATTTCTCTTACCTCACTTGAAATTCCTGATATATTTTGTCAAATAATTTGCAAAACAGGTTGTGAAACCTCAGGAACTAACATAGCTGGACTAAAAACAGAAGATTTCCTGGAATGCAAATTTTGATTATACAACTCAATTTTTTGATGAATATTTTTAAAACTGTTTTTGTGCTAAATTTTTATAATTTTAAATAATTATTTTTTTAGTTTAAATTACTTTGCCTCCATTGCAAAAATGGCTCTAAAATTATATTAAGATAGTTGTTCAACTGAATATTTTTATCATTATATAATAACATATAATTATATAACTTTTATCACTATATAATTTGTTAATATAGAATTACAATACTTCATCAGAAGTCATGTGTATTGTGAAGCCCAGGAATCAGCCATCACTTCCTATGAACCCCTGATTTCCTTCCTTTACTTCCAAAAGCTAACAAGAAAGGAATAATGTATGAAATTAAAACCTATAAATGCATTAGTTCTTACCTTATGATGCTATTATTTGGTTCTGTCCTTAAGCATGTGAAATAAAATATTTTAGTAGTATTTCTGTATACCAGAGTGAACTCTTGGTTGTAAGGTAATTAGGTATAAGCAGAATAGGTTGGGCTTCCCTGGTGGTTCAGATGACAGAGTCCATCTGCAATGCAGAAGACCCTGGTTCTATCCCTTTTGGGAAGATCTCCTGGAAAAAGAGAATGGCAACCCACTCCAGTATTCTTGCCTAGAAAATTCCATGGGCAGAGGAGCCCATGGGGTCGCAGAGTCAGACATGACTGAACAGGTTACTAAGTGAAAATAGGTTACACAGAATAGGTTATTGAGTGAAATAAAGCACTAAGTTAAAACACACACAAATACACACACACGCTGCTGAAATGATATAAATAATTCTGTTCAGTATATTCACTAGTGTGAAAAAATGAATAATTCTGTCTGCCATTTCTAATCTGCACGTCCAGTAAAATCCTTCCAGGAAAATAACGCCAAAGAACATGGCAAAAATTGCAAGAACAAAGGATTTCAGAAATATATATATACCTAAATTCAAATACCACCTCAATGTGTGTTTGGAAACTATAGCCCTTAATGTTCTATTTTTTCATCTTGAAAAAAATGACCTAAAGTACTCGGGGTAAGTAATTATTAAAGCTCTAATGGGATGCTAATACAAAACTCCTGGGTAATAGGAGTCTTTTTTTCTCTTCTAGAAAATAAATATTCTCTATATAAAAATAAGAACTTCAGAAATTAGAGGACGTTTAAGAGACTTATTTTGGTAAGCCATTTTTCAAAATGACTGTACCTAAAATATTGTGCATAAAAGGCTGAAAAATATCTTTTATTTGAAAGTTCTCCAGCCAAGGATTTCTCCCACTTCAGTGGTGAGTAGCCATCACAAAGCTCCTGGTACTTAACAGAATTATCTCAGGCTGAAATTCTCTCATCTGTCCACAACTGATCTGGAGAAAAGATCATTCCTTTTTCACTTTCCACACTCAGACAATATTATTTGAGCACTTCTAAAATATCTACAATTCTGGCTCAAAAATGCTATTTAAAAAGTCAGAGAATAACAGCTTCACAAAAAGTCTTAATGAGAGCAAACAACACAAAACAAAACTGACACCCTTCTCGATTTCAGAGACTAAAATACCAGAGTTCAAAATTAAAGAAGAAAATGGGCAAAGGTGTTTTTTAAAAGTTACCTGTGGTCGTGGCTCTTCATGCCAATATAACTAGATGAAAAGTTTTAAAAAGTCACTGACATTTTGGATATTTGAGGGTATTGTCTGATAGGAATGCAATACAGTATATATCAGGTTTTGAGTCAAACAGGTCTGGGTTTGACTGGTGTCTCCTCTGTTTGTTTCATATTTAGAAATTTTTTCAATATTGCCTACTTTTGAGTGTTATTCTAAGAATTAAGTAAGATTATGTAACTCTGGGCTTCCCAAGTGGGGCAATAGTCAAGAATCTGCCGGTCAAAGCAAGAGACGTGGGTTCGCTCCCTGGGTTGGGGCATCCCCTGCAGAAGGAAATGGCAACCCATTCCAGTATTCTTGCCTGGGAAATCCTATGGATAGAGGAGTCTGGTCAAGTATCTTTCCTTAGTATACAAAAAAATTTAAAGAGTAGACAAAATCTTGGAAGAAAACAAGACTATTTATTAAAATATGTCTATATTAATAGATTTGGATAATTCCAAAGAATATAAAACATTTCATATCTCATTTTTCTGGCAGGATATTCCAAAAAACACTGCAATGTCACTTCAAAACTGAAGATAAATGAAGTGCTAATTACTATATAAACATTTTCAATTTACAAGCAACAGATTCTGTCTTGAAAATCCAACAGATACTCATGCAAAAACCTATTGAAATTTAACATAAAGAAAAGAATTAAATTTGAAATTCAATATAATTGTACATTTGATCAGAATACAGTGACAAAAGATGAAGAAAGATAGGTGCCAAGTCAGATAAATACCTTTGGTATAAGTGTATACCAATAGCTATGTATTTATTTTAATAAAATATGCAATTAAAGAAGGAAATGGCAACCCACTCCAGTATTCTTGCCTGGCAAATCCAATGGACAGAGGAGCCTGGCAGGCTGCAGTTCATGGGGCCACAAAGAACTGGACATGACTGAAGTGATTTAACATGCACATATGAATGAATGTGTTTATTTTTGCATGTGAGATTCTGCACAGTGGAGTTTGAGACAAACTCTAAATCGGATGACTGATTCGAGGCACTGTCGCTCTGAAGGAGTTATTACAGACAGGACAAAAGTGCAAACTGAGTATTCATTTACACAAAAATTCTATCCATGGTTTGTTCTGGAGCAAAAAGATACAGCATTTAGGAGAAAAAAAAACAAGGCTGATGTTGTTTCAGTTGGCAAACAGGATAATCATTATACCCTTGCATGGTACTGTATATTAAATATTTAAAACAGCATTATTTAAGAGTGTGTTGCTGAGTAAAATGGTGAAATTTTGAATTGAGTTTAATTTTATTTAAATATAGTTCACAAATTTTGATAGGCTAGATAGTGGGTAGTGTTTTCAATACAGACATGCTATAGACATGGTGAGAGGCCAGCTTTATATTTCTACATAATTATCTCAATGGATTATGTATATCATATATTTTTTAAAGTGACAGGGTTAGAATTGAAGCCTGTGGATTGAAGAGTCAATATATCAAAATATATAAGTTTGAATATTAACCCATTTTCATCAAAGTGACAGATGGTTTCTAGGCCAATTCATTTCATCAGTGACATTACCAATGTAATTCCAGAAGAACTGTATTGTGTGAGGATAATTGTCACAACTGCTTTGTGTATTTTTCTGAAAAAAAAATCATTAGAGTTTTCAAATTGCTGCAACTTTAAAAAACATATTTTTTGGTACAGTGCTGATATTTTCAATTGAATATAAACGGAATTTCATAATATGTTAGGTTTTTTGCCAAGTAAAGTTACAGTATATCTACTCTGCTAATTAAGCAGTGTTGCTGAAGTATGAGAAAGTTTTACCTTTTGCACATATTTATATAATCATGCTAATAGAACCCTAGGAAGAAAATCTGGAAATTGTACATCTTATTCTGTACTCTCAGTTGATTTTTGATTTATTTTTTAATTAGCAAGTATTAAATATTTTAAATGATAAAAATATTGAGTTGATAAAAATTTCATCAGCATGATAAAGCAATATATATATACTTTGCTATATTTGCTCAACAGACATATTCTGGTTAACCATATTATTTCCTCAAAGAGGAGTGTGAATAGGTCCCAAGTTGACTGAGTACATATTGTAAAGTATAAAATACTGAAATGTGTAAATAGAATCATTACAAGCATGGATTAATATACATACATTATATCCATATCTGTTTAACTATCTGCCTGGAATTTGTATAAACATACACATATACATACATATATACACATATACATATATTATGGGCTTCCTTGGTGGCTCAGATCATAAAAAATCTGCCTACAATGCGGGAGACCTGGGTTTGATCCCTGGGTCAGGAAGATCCCCTTGAGAAGGGAATGGCTTATCATTCCACTACTCTTG
Source organism: Antilocapra americana (assembly GCA_007570785.1). Classification (NCBI taxonomy): domain Eukaryota; kingdom Metazoa; phylum Chordata; class Mammalia; order Artiodactyla; family Antilocapridae; genus Antilocapra; species Antilocapra americana. The sequence goes on along the minus strand of ML662445.1, from coordinate 11,100,570 downwards.
CCCAAAGAAGCCTATAGATAGAGGACCCTAACAGGCTTCAGACCATGGGATCACAACAAGTTGGACAGGACAGAGCAGCTAAACTTTTCACTTTCAATATCACACATGCTCCTTGGAAGAAAAGCTATGACAAACCTAGAAAGCATATTAGAAAGCAGAGACATTACTTTGCCAACAAAGGTCCATCTATGGTTTTTTCAGTAGTCATGTACGGATGTGAGAGTTGGACCATAAAGAAAGCTGAGCACTGAGGAATTGATGCCTTTGAACTGTGATGTTGGAGAATGCCCCTGAAAGTACCTTGGATAGCAAGGAGCTCAAACCAGTCAATCCTAAAAGAAATCAGTCATGAATATTCATTGGAAGGACTGATGCTGAGGCTGTAGCTCCAATACTTTGGCCACCTGATGGGAAGAACTGACTCCTTGGAAAAGACCCTGATGCTGGGAAAGATTAAAGGTAGGAGGAGAAGAGGATGACAGAGGATGAGATGATTGGGTGGCATCCCCAACTTGATGGATATGAGTTTGAGCAAGCTCCAGGAACTGGTGATGGACAGGGAAGCCTGGAGTGCTGCAGTTCATGGGGTCACAAAGAGTCGGACACAACTGAGCTGAACTGACTGATCCCACATGTATTATACCCAGCTCTAGTTATCTGTCTAGATATCTATCTGTACTTACATATATAGAGAGAAAAGGAACATATTCTTTGCTCTGTGTGACTACACTTTCATTTTGAATTGTTACTTACTTAAGAAACAGCAGTTGATGTCCCACACTCCCCATTTTATCTGTCAAGGGTTATTTATTCTAGTCTTTATCAGAACCCTGTTACTCTCTTCTACTGTCAGTCTAGCATTTAGTGATGTGTACTTACTGTTTCTCACCCCTAGTACTGACCTGGTAATTTCCCTGGACTTCATCCTGTCTATGTCGATGAAAATAGTCCCTTTATCCATTGCTCTTCAAATGACCTAAATTGAGAATGCCCCCTGTTTTCTGCCAGGTTGCTCATTGATCCAGGGAATGATGAGAGGATTTTGATCAAAAGAGTGACAAATCTGACATAAAAAGGATTAATGTGCAGTTGTACTGAGAATAAATAAAGAGGGGATTGAGGTGACGGGTTGAATCAGATTACTTAGAATGCTGCTACTATGATCGAGGTAAAAGACAGTGGTGTAACTTCATTTTAACTGTGGAGGTCATGAGATAGAGTCATATTTAAGGATATTCATTGGAGGGTCTTACAAATGAATCACTAAAACATGGATGTGAGATGTAAGAAAAAGAATGCAATCAGTGCAACACCAGAATGTTCGGTCTGAAAATGTGGAGGCTTGCAATTTCAAGTAGTTAAGATGGATACAATTATAGGAACTCTGTAAGGGTATAAAATATGGGACTAAATTTACAACATAGTAGGTTTGAGATGACTAATACATTCAAGAAAAGATTAGGTGCAGCACAATGCAAGTTTGAATGGACAGTTACTGAAACCTGAGCAAAAGTACGCTTGAAATGCAATTAGTAACAGAAGTTGTGGTATTTGTACTCTAAAGATGGCTTCTCTCATTTTAAAAAGAGGTCTAAGCTTGTAGCGTAGCCATAGTTATCTGATTATTAAGTTGGGTAGATTTCATATTTGATTAGGTTATGCAAACAAACTTAATTTCCTGCGGGTCTTGGTCCTGACATACTCTCACTTTTAGAAAACTTATGTTATTGCAAATGTTTATGATGAATTTACATCTATGTTTCTATTGTTAAAAATAAGAATCAGATATTTCCTCCTCTGAGATTTTAGAAATATATGTGTTAACTCCTCTATTTAGATTGGAATGGATTCCTTGCAAGACGCAGTACTAGGAGGAATTGGCAAGATAAAACAGGAGTTCAGAGAACCGATTAGTCACTGTAGGGTTAGCAGTGAGTTTGGATGGGTATGATTATGAATGGACAAAATGAGATCCTAAAGAATGCTCAAACTACTGCACAATTGCACTCATCTCACATGCTAGTAAAGTAATGCTCAAAATTCTCCAAGCCAGGCTTCAGCAATACAAGAACCGTGAACTTCCAGATGTTCAAGCTGGTTTTACAAAAGGCAGAGGAACCAGAGAGCAAATTGCCAACATTCGCTGATTCATCAGAAAAGCAAGAGAGTTCCAGAAAAACATCTATTTCTGCTTTATTGACTATGCCAAAGCCTTTGACTGTGTGGATTACAATAAACTGTGGAAAATTCTGAAAGAAATGGGAATACCAGACCACCTGACCTGCCTCTTGAGAAACCTGTATGCAGGTCCAGAGGCATCAGTTAGAACTGGACATGGAACAACAGACTGGTTCCAAGTAGGAAAAGGAGTACAACAAGGCTGTATATTGTCACCCTGCTTATTTAACTTCTATGCAGAGTGCATCATGAGAAATGCTGGGCTGGAAGAAGCACAAGCTGGAATCAAGATTGCCAGCAGAAATATCAGTAACCTCAGATATGCAGATGACACCACCATTATGGCAGAAAGTGAAGAGCTAAAGAACCTCTTGATGAACGTGAAAGAGGAGAGTGAAAAAGTTGGCTTAAAGCTCAACATTCAGAAAATTAAGATCATGCCATCTGGTCCCATCACTTCATGGCAAATAGATGGGGAAACAGTGGAAACAGTGGCTGACTTTATTTCTTTGGGCTCCCAAATCACTGCTGATGGTGATTGCAGCCATGAAATTAAAAGACGCTTACTCCTTGGTAGGAAAGTTATGACCATCCTAGACAGCATATTAAAAAGCAGAGACATTACTTTGCCAACAAAGGTCCACCTAGTCAAGGCTATGGCTTTTCCACTGGTCATGTATGGATGTGAGAGTTGGACTATAAAGAAAGCTGAGCACTGAAGAATTGACGATTTTGAACTGTGGTATTGGAGAAGACTCTTGAGAGTCCCTTGGAATGCAAGGAGATCCAACCAGTCCACCCTAAAGGAAATCAGTCCTGGGTGTTCATTGGAAGGACTGATGTTGAAGCTGAGGTTCCAATATTTTGGCCACCTGATGTGAAGAGCTGACTCATTGGAAAAGACCCTGATTTTGGAAAGATTGAAGGCAGGAGGAGAAGTGGACGACAGAGGATGAGATGGTTGGATGGCATGACAGACTCATGGACAAGAGTTTGAGTAGACTCCAGGAGTTGATGATGGACAGGGAGGCCGGGCATGCTGCGATTCATGGGGTTGCAAAGAATCAGACACGGCTGAGTGACTGAACTGAACTGAACTGAATTTGAGATGAAATAATTCTGTATATTGACTGTAGTAAAGTTTTTACATGTCCATATACATAATAAAATTATGTGAAACTAAATACACAGAGAAATAAGTGCTTGTAAAATTTGTGAGAAGTTAATAAGACCAATGGATTATTTCAGTGTCCATTGCCTGAGTATAGTGCCCTTTTATAGTTATGTATAATGTTACCAGGGGCTTCCCTGGTGGCTTAGTGGTAAAAATCTGAATCTGCCTGCCAATCCGGGAGATATGGGTTTGATCCCTGGGTTGAAGGAAATGGCAACCCACTCCAGTATTCTTGCCTGGGAAATCCAATGGACAGAGGAGCCTGGCAGGCTTCAGTTTGTGGGATTGCAAAAGAGTCAGACATGACTCAGTGACTAAACAGCAACAACAATGTTACCATAGGGAAAACTAGGTAAAACATCTTTTTTATGTTTTTTTATAACAATTGCACATAAATCTAGAATCATCTCAGAACAAAAGGTATAATAAAATAGGTGTAAATAAATAAAACAATACATTGAGACAGACTGCTTGTTAATATTTGATAGATAAGAGTAACACTTAATTGTTTCTATTCAGCACTCCAGATGCTCTCAGATCTGGAAATCTGACAAATTTCTTTGGCTCATAATATGAGACTGCTGCTGCTGCTGCTAAGTTGCTTCAGTCTTGTCTGACCCTGTGCAACCCCATAGACAGCAGTCCACCAGGATCCTCTGTCCCTGGGATTCTCCAGGCAAGAATACTGGAGTGGGTTGCCATTTCCTTATCCAATGAAAGAATGAAAAGTGAAAGTAAAATCGCTCAGTCATGTTTGACTCTTCGCAACCCCATCGACCATAGCCTACCAGGCTCCTCTGTCCAGAGTCCTATTTGCCTGTCTTTCCTGAAATGACACAGAAACTCTATTTTGGAATTGTCTTTTTTAGTAAAATTTTACAAATTTGAGCTTCTAAATATTTTTGCTCTGTTTTAATCTTATGTTTATTTAAGCTTTGATGGTAGACATAATTCTAAGATGGCACCTAAGACTTTTGCCCCAGATGAACTTACCTTAGATATCCAATAAAACACTAACCTAGGTGATGCTGTGAAGAGGTTTTGTAGATATAATTAAGGTTACAAATAAGTGAACATTAAGAAATGAAGATTATCTTCTGTGGTTCTGACTTAACTAGGCAACCTCTTTAAGGAGAATAAGCATTTCCTGACAAAAGAGATTTGTGGTATGGGGAATTCTACTTGAAGAAAAATCTGGAAGGTACATGGAACACATTATCTTTATGAGCTTATAGTGACCTCTGACCAAGAGAATGAGCCCTCAGTCCTACAACCACAAGGAACCAAATTTTCCTAAAAGACTTTAAACAACCGCTGAGATCACAGCTCCAGCCAACAACCTGAATGAGCTTAGGAAACATCCCTGAGCAGAGAACGTCAGTGATGTATTACCTGGACTTCTGTTGGACAGAGTTGTGAGGCAGTAGATGGATGTTATTGTAAGCCACTAATTTTATAGTAATTTGATATGCAGTAATAGAAAAGCAATACAGTCTTACTTGTACCTAAGCTTTTTAAATTCACATTGCATTAGGTTAAAGAGAAGGAATTTCCAGGTAACTATGTGAAAGGCAGGTGCTGTTCATCTGAGAGGCAACTGGGACCTGATACAAGAACCAAGAGGGCCCATTTTTAGCCCAGCACTACTCTCTACCTTTTTCGTTGGCTTCACTGTCTCAGTGAATTTCTCCCACATAGTGTATGTGCTTAGTCATTGGGTCGTGTCCAGCTCTTTGCAAACCCATGGACTGTACCCTGCTAGGCTCCTCTGTCCATTGGGATTCTATGGCAAGAATACTGGTGTGGGTTCCTATGCCTTCCTGCAGGGGATCTACTCAACCCAAATGATAGAATCCAGGTCTCCAGCATTGCAGGTGGATTCTTTACAGTCTGAGCTACCACATAGGAGGCAACACAATGACTGATATCTTCTGTTTGATACCATTCACAGTTTCAATACCTGTGAAACTATTGTGTCAATGATTTAACAGTACATGGCCCCATCAGAATTCGGAGATATCTGCTAACACTCACACCCAGAGACGCACATACATTTTCCCCAAGTTATTCAACATAAGAGTAATCTATTTGGCACACAACCACTAGTCAAGTGTGACTTTAGGGAAGATGACTGGTTGATAGCAACCTTGAGAACCACATAAAGTTTAGCTTACAAGCAAGATCCTGGGCCAAACAATCTGTTTCTAGAAGTACAGGAAAATGCCAAGCAGAGAAAACAATAGAAATAATAGAAGTGATAAATATTCTTTAAAATATATCAACTAATATCTAAACCCTGAGGATACAGCTTGCAGACATTCTGCCTACATGGTGCTTATTCTCTAGAAAGTGCAGATAGACAATATACAAATTAAGAAGAGTTAATGAAATAAATATTAATAAGTGCTAGGGAAAAAAATATAGAATTCAGAAATGCTGTTGTGATAGAATTGAGTCCATTTTCTGTCCTGTGTGATCAGTCACTCAGTCACGTCCCACTCTGTGATCCCATGGACTGTAGCCTGCTGGGCTCCTCGGTCCATAGAATTTTTCAGGCAATAATACTGGAGTGGTTTGCCACTTCCTACTCCAGGGGATTGCCCCGAACCCATGTCTCTTGTGTCTCCTTACATTGGCAGGTGGTTTCTTTACCACTAGCACCACATGGGAACAGTTTGCAAAGATTGCATTTTGTTATGGCTGGGAAATTATTTATTCATGGGCAAATTTTTTCAGGATCCAAAGACTTGTGAAGGAATTGAATTTAATATAGCCAGTTTCAGTTGCAGATCTCTAGCTTCCAGCTTTTCCCTAAGCTTCAGAGTGAGATTCCAAAAATCAGTGGAGTCATCTATATAATACATGAAAGTTTATGTAATTTAGGGGTTACAAGTCTAAATCTGGAGTTATTTCACCTTGATTTTAGTCTTAGCTTAAGCAGCTGCTATCTACTTCTGCCTGGGGAAGTTCATTTACTTCTGCCTCAAAATTTCTCATTCTAGAGTCAGCATAATTGTACTTCCTTCATAGGTTTGCTATGAGCATAAGATGAGATGACTGATATGTGTGGACTGCATTGAAAGGCGCCTGGTACACAATGGTGGGGGTAGTGCTTTAGTTGCTCAGTCATGTCTGACTCTTGTGAACCCATGAACTGTAGCCCGCCGGGCTCCTCTGTCAGTGGAATTCTCCAGGCAAGAATACTGAAGTGGGTTGCTGTTTTCCTCTCCAGGGTATATTTTGACCCAGGCATCAAACCTGGGTCTCCTGAATTGCAGACAGATTCTTTACTGATTGAGCCACCGGGAAGCCTTTGGTACACAATGATTGTTGAAAATTTGATAATTCTTGTAATTATAAGCATGGTTCCAATTTATTCTGCATACTTATGATGACTGAATATTAAAATGCTATCCAAAATCTTTTCATTTACGTGACTCAAAACAAAATAGAGAAACAATAAAATATAAAATAGAAATTACCAACTCATATGTATGAAACAAATATTCAGCTTCACTGAAATTCAAATAAATGCTTATTTTAAAATGAAAAAAAAAAACGTGTATTTTTACTAACTTGTTTTACTAACAAGTATGGGAGATATTATAAAACAAAGAATAGTCTTAACCAACTTCTTCTTAACTAACTAACTAATAAAACTAACTAACCTAATAAAATAAAAAGGTTTAAGTTATGACACATTTATAGAAGAGAAAAAAACAGTAGTTAAAAATAATATTTATTATGCATTTTCAAAATTATGAACCTATAACTATGTTGTAATGGTGAAGATAAGCAATTAAACTATACTATTACAAATTCAGATTGATCAAAAATAATTAAAAATATAAATAGAAAAATATCATTTGGGAAATAGTCCAAAATGTTAATTTGCATGCTATTTGTTTCTGAGGAATAACTTTTTGCCATTTTTATATTTCTTGCTTTACATTTTATAATCAGTTTATATTAAGAAAAATATTAAAACATTAATCTAAAGCATTTCCTTATAATATATAGGACTCCAGACATTTTGATAGAATTCACTTCTACTTTACTTGAAGGTCCAGGTATTTCATGGAAGTTCTTTACTTCAATTTTTTATTATAAAATGGAAATTACTCTAGGTATTTTAAGCAGGTAGGAATAAATGAAGGGAATTATGCACATGAAAATGGTCAGGCAGGGTGTCACAGATAGACTGCTCCGTGGACCTACAGAACTGAGGCATCAGGGAAGCAGCTCCTGAAGACAGCTGCCTCTCACATGCAGAGGCTGCAGAAAGGATGTCTGCAGTTTCACTTTGGAGATCAGAGAGCCACAGCCACCCCCCGTGCTACTCAGCACCCACAAGGACATGGGCGAGGGTCTGGCGTGGCTCTACTGGTCGTGAAGAGAAAGCTTTCATTTTTAATGTTTTCCATATGTAAGTCAAATTTCTATTATTATTATTTTTTAATAATCATCTTTGTAATAACTCTCAAAAGTGTTCTTTTGATAAAGCTGTGTCCATTCAAAATCATATTACGTCACAGTCAATAGCAGGTATCGCAAGTAAGACGTATTGTTACTGTGTTTAGCTGCTCAGTGGTGTGTGACTCTTTGTGGCCCCATGGACTGTAGCCCGCTAGGCTCCTCTGACCCTGGGGATTAGAACACTGGAGTGGGTTGCCATGCCCTCCTGCAGGAGATCTTCCCAACCCAGGTATCAAACCCAGCTCTCCCGCATTGCAAGCAGATTCTTTACCAGCTGAGCCATCAGCGAAACCCTAGAATATTGGAGTGGGTAACCTATCCCTTCTCCAGGGGAACTTCCCAACCCAGGAATGGAATTGGGGTCTCCTGCATCGCAGGTGGATTCTTTACCAGCTGAGCTACCAGGGAAGCCCCATAAGATGTATAGATTAATATAAACATTTTATTAAGTAATTTTGTCTAAATTATAGTAGTTCCAGAAAAACTGTATTATGTAGATATTTCACTAATTCAGTCAAAATGTAATAAATAGCTTTTCTCTAACATACACTGTATTGAAATTTTTTCTCAACTGTGTTTTAATTTTCCTCATTTCCCTCTTTGACTCATTCTGCTTCCCTCTTCTACAGTTCCCTCCATTATTGTTCTTTAATTCTCTCCATGGAATACTCCCAAGAAAAGGCCTAGGAAACCTCTACATTTCCCAGATTCACAGGATGGATTCCTTATATTTCATCACTAATACCACGGTTAGACTCTTCACAGTTATTCCCTTCTACTCCAGGTAACTTTATCAAATTTACTGTATTCTGTGTTCTCCCATGTGTATAGTGCCCTTCTGTGTATAATGCCATCCCCAACAAGTAAACTTGACCTGAGGGTAGCAAAATTCTCACCTTCCACATTAAACTTGTGTGATTTCATTAAATGCTACATGACTTCCATAAAAAATATAACATGTTTTTAAATTATTCTTAACTTTGGACTAAAGGCAATATGGCTAACACTCCACTGATTTCCATGACTGATTTGGCCTGTTGATCAAGTGTAGAGGTGGCTATCTCCTTCTCCCTTCATTGCTTCATGTGTATGCATGAGGTCAAGAGAAAGGAAGGTTTTCTCAATAAACAAGCTCTACTCTCCAGTCACTGGGCTTGACAACAGCCATCTTCTGCTAGAGCCACCTGATATACTCTCACAGCCATTGGCATCAACACATGCATTGTTTCATTCATTTTTATTGACATTAAAACATGCGAGACAGCAAAAGGAACGCAGATGTATAGAATAGACTCGTGGACTTTGTGGATGAGGGTAAGGGTGGGATGATATGGGAGAAGGGCATTGAAGCATGTTAATTATCATATGTCTAATCAATCGCCAGCCGAGGATTGATGCTTGGGGCTGGTGGAGTGAGATTTCCCGGGGGGAGGGAGGAGGGAGGGGGGATCCGGAGGGGAAGCATATGTAAACCCATGGTGATATCATGACAATGTATGGCAAAAACAATAAAAAATTAATTAATTAATTAATAAAAATTACATATGATTTTAAAGCTATTTCAAATAACTTATGTAACTTTATATTCACAGGCTTGTTATTGGCAAGAAAGTTTGAAAAGTATACTATAAAACATGATATGTAAATTTTCTAACATATTTTCTAAGCATTGTCACATTCATAATTGGTTTATTAAAATTTTACTTTGAGAACCATACAAAATTATGGATATTTCTACATGCTTAAATGATTTGCAACATAAATGAGCTTCCATTCTTTGTACATTTCCTTGTAAAGATTTTGCAATCTACAAGTAGTTCTAAAACCTCTACCTATGTGTACCAAAATTGTATTTGGTTACATGCCATATGTTATGACTTTTCTTTTTTTTTTTATCATGGTCACTCTGTGCATCTTGGGGGACGTCTAGTTTCCTGACCAGGGATCAAACCCATGCATTGAGAGCATAGAGCCTTAATCACTGGACCACCAGGAAAGTCTCTGCTGAAATTTTTATTAATATGTGGCATTATTTCAATAATGCAAAATTTTATCTAAATATAATTTCAATCAAATCATACATATGGGTCAACAACAATGACAAAAATATAGTTATTGAATGTCTACTAAGTGCTATTACAAGTTCTGATGTTTTTCTTTAGAACTATTTTCCAAACTTGTACAAATGTTACTATTTACTTCAGTTCAGTCACTCAGTCACGTCTGACTCTTTGAGACCCCATGCCCTGCAGCACGCCAGGCTTCCCTGTCCATGACCAACTCCTGGAGCTTGCTTAAACTTATGTCCATCAAGTCGGTGATGCCATCCAACCATCTCACCCCCTTCTCCTCCTGCCTTCAATCTTTCCCAGCATCAGAGTCTTTTTTAATAAGTCAGTTCTTCACATCAGGTGGCTATTTACTTACATAATGCTTATAGCATTCTCATAGTTCTGAGGGATAGGGAAAGTAGGATGTCATATATTATTTTAACATCCATTGATTTTATTTTTCTTTATTCATCATCCCAGATACCATTCTCTAAATTGTGAATCAACAGTTAAGTGATGTCACTGTATTTTTTCACGTTTTTTTTTTGTACTACTAGAAAACTCTAGAGAGAATAGTTACTTCTACATTGTTCTATTTATTAGAGCATGTACAGAATTTTAATTACCACACAGAATGCAGATTTCCCCCAAGGGCACCAACTGTGGGAAATGTTTAAATGTAATCATAATAAATCTTCTTATCCTTATTACTTAAAACATCCATCATTAAAACTTTGGCTTTTCCTGAAATACTATTCCTTCCAGATCTCATTTCAGAAAAGTCATGCATGAAGAGAACAATAATAAAACAGGTCCAAAAATTTTTAGTTAAAAGTTATGAAGACATTTTCATAGTCGGCCACTTACCATTGTCTCTGCAAGCCAAGGACATTTTTTATGATTTTACAGTTACCTAATTTATTGTTTATGATATAAGGAAGTTCATTTATTCCCCAGGAATCTGAGCTTTAACCATCTTGGTGAGATTTTTATGATTCACCCAACAAATTAAAAACATTTCAGGAAGATTGAATAATGAAACAGAGAAGTAAAAGGAGTTTGAAAAATCAGAATATAGTAATATACTTCAGGTAAAACTTCCCTGGTGGCTCAGATGGTAAAGCATCTGCCTACAATGTGGAAGACTCCAGTTCGATCCCTGGGTCAGGAAGATCCTCTGGAGAAGGAAATGGCAACCCACTCCAGTACTCTTGCCTGGAAAATCCCGTGTACGGAAGAGCATGGTAGGCTACAGTCCATGGGGTCGCAAAGAGTTGGACATGACTGAGCGACTTCACTTTCACTTTCAAAGCAATATTAACAGGAATATATATATAATGAGCCATATATCTTTGATTTATCTTTTTAAATAACAACAATAACTCATAGGAAATTTCCAGTTTTTCTTATCAAGCTATTCAAACACAAACAGAAGTGATAGAATAAACAAAAATTTAGTGTATTCAGTTTAATAAATGCTAATGATAAATATGCACACAACGCACATAAAGCAGATAATTTTAGTTGGAAAGCAAGCACTTTCTAATGTTATTAGATTTAAAGACTCTGTGTTTAAGCTCCACAAAATCATCTGAAAGTTTTGAATTGCATAAAATATAAAATTTTAAATTTTTGCATGACTCTGAAGAAGTATAAAACTACAGCTAGAATATGCAGTGTTATGATGTTAATAACCTTGGGTAGAAGAGCAACCAATGTCCACCTGTTTGTCCATTAAAGGGAAGAATTCCCAAGCCTTTTTAAAAAATAAATTACACTTTCATTTCATATTTATTAGCTGAATTTTGCAAATTCTAGGTCACCTGGTGGAGTTAGTGCATTTATTTTAATGATATATGTACAGAAATCTATGAAAGATAAAAATTCTGTAAGCATTGTGAGTCCTAGATAGAAATGGTATTCCTGACAGCAATCTAGTAATCAAGCTTTGCAAAACTGTGACTCAAAAATTTGTGTTTTTTTTCCCTTTTATGAACCTTTTTAATTAGATATAAGGATTTTGCTTTTGCTTCACATGGTGGTTTTAAATTGATATTTCATCATTTTTATATTGCTGGACTGGCTCTGGGTTATTTAGCATTTATTAATAATTTCCATCTTGACCTTTCCCAGGTTTTGCTATTTATTAGGTGTTTTTGCACTATTGCAGAGATGACCGAACAGAATTGGGGATTTTTTTTTTTTGCCCCTTTTTAAACTTTCTACTTTAAATTATTTTTACATTGACCTTTAAAGTTGGTCTGTAGCTATGATTTGAAAGTTCTGTTTAAAAACCACCCTGCTGAAACATCAGACAATCCCCAAAGTTCAAAACAGATTGACCAGCTGATGGCTAAAAGCGAAAGAAGCCAGGCAGAAGAGAAGGCTGGGAACAGAGAAACTGGGCAAGAGATGTCAGGGTCCACAAAAGGTTTTGGCATATCCATCATGACTATTTGTTTTATAAATGCTTACCAACTTAGGAAAGCAGGAAGCCCACTGTGTGTTGGTTAAGTTGTGTCTGATGGAAAATGCCGTCTGAACACATCTGGGTATATATGCAGTGAAAGTGGCAGTGTTAGTCACTCAGTCATGTCCTACTCTTTGTGATCCTATGGAATGTAGCCTGTTAGGCTCCTCTGTCCATGGGATAGGGGGTATTTTATTTTCCCAATGGATCACCCTGTTTTCATTTAGTTAATTTCATAAAATAGGGTATATTTTGTTGTCGTTCAGTTACTAGTTTGTGTCCGAGTCTTTGTGACTCCGTGGACTGTGGCACACTAGACTTCCCTGTCCTTCACTGTCTCCCACAGTTTGGTCAAACTCATGTCCATTGAAGTGATGATGCCATGGATGATGGGAGAGTGATCTCATTTTCTGTCTTCCCCTCTTCTCCTGCCCTCAATCTTTCCTAGGACCAGGATGTTTTCCAGTGAGCTGGCTCTTTGCATCAGGTGGTCAAAATATTTTTGCCATCAGTCCTTCCAATGAATATTCAAAACGTCTTTGATCCAGATTAAAATCTGAGGGATCTTCAGGTTTTAGGGTTGCAGTCACTGATTATGTTATGTCTTATTGGTTACAAAATGGTTTAAACAACAGAATCTGTCTGACCTGAGACAGACAGGTCTCTCTTTAATTGCTTGTGGCCAATTAAAGGATAGCCATACCTAATTGTGTTCTTCAGAATCCCAAAAGATAGTAAAGGAATGCTCTTCTCCATTTGGAATTTTTCCTGACTGCTCATATTTCACCAAGGCCTTAGCATCTCCAAGAGACTATCTGTTACCTGCATTTTCTAATGGGCAAAAAACATTCTCTTTTCCTTCATTAAAGTGTCATCCAGTGAAAGATGAAATCTCATTTTTAATGAAACAGCAAAATGTAGCTGATCATACGTAACAAAATAGCTTGATGTTTATTGAGCCATTTAAAATAAGAGGCCATCGTTGACTGAGATGAACTATAGTGTAAATAACCCATGTGTAGCCATAAAGTGGTCAATTATGTGATGGATGGTGCCAAAGTATTCAACTTTTATCAAAGAGCTTTGTTTTTCAAAAATTTTAATCCATTTGCCCTCTTTCTTCTTCTATCTTTGAAGTATCAAGAACACATATTACATTAAGCTTGAAAATGTGCTGCTGAAACAGGAATGCTAAAATATTTGGCAAAACTGAGGTATGTATGTAGTATCTTTGTAAAAATTACATAACTAGTTATTTATGTGGATTCTGAATTTCAAAAGTTAATTGTCCAAATGTCGCTAGTATATTCTACCAGCGATTGTGCTAGGTATTTAGGAGGACATATATATGTATAAATCAGAGTGGCTTCTGTATGGAGCCTCTGTCCCCAGGAGCATAGTCTAGGGGCTGCATTAATCCTCCACTAGTATTTTCTCTTTCATGAAGAGTTAATGTGGGGTATTAACTCTGGGACTGTGATTTATGAAGGGAGGTGTGTGCGTGGTCTGCCATGTCCAAATCTTTGTGCGACCTCACAGACTGTAGCCATAGACCACATAGACAATGGCCGCCAGGGTGCTCTGTCTATGGGATTTCCCAGGCAAGAATACTGAAGTGGGTTTCCACTTCCTACTCCAGGAGACCTTGCTGACCCAGGGATCGAACTCATGTCTCTTATGTCTCCTGCACTGGCAGGTGGGTTCTTTACCACGGCACCACGTGGGAAACCCATGAAGAGAGGTAAAGGTCATCTCTATTTGACTGAACTGATTGTCCTAATGGCAGAAAAGACATCAAATGTTCTTTGTCATCCCAGTTATATCTTCTTTTTAAAAATAATTTATTGAGGTGAAATTCACATAGCATAAAATTAACTCTTTTAAAATGAGAATGCAAAGCATTGAGCGCATCTACAGGAGAAGGCAGTGGCACCCCACTCCAGTACTCTTGCCTGGAAAATCCCGTGGATGGAGGAGCCTGGTGGCCTGCAGTCCATGGGGTCGCAAAGAGTCGGGTGCGACGGAGAGACTTCACCTTCACTTTTCACTTTCATGAACTGGAGAAGGAAATGGCAACCCACTCCAGTGTTCTTGCCTGGAGAGTCTCAGGGATGGGGGAGCCTGGTGGGCTGCCGTCTATGGGGTCGCACAGAGTTGGACAGAACTGAAGAGACTTAGCAGCAGCAGCAGCACATCTACAATGTTGAGCAACCACTGTCTCAATCTAGTCCCAAAACATTTCTATACCTATTGAGAAGTTTCTCCTCATTGCCTTACCACTTATACCCTACCAGCCACCAATCTGAGTTCTAAGAATTCATCTATTCTGGATATTTCACTTAAATGCAGCCACACCATATGTGACCATTTTGTGTCTGGCTTCTTTCATTTAGTATGTTTCAGAGGCTTTTGTTTTCTATGAGTTGTTGACTTATATTCATCCTCAAAATGTTTTAGAGTGGACATAAAACTAAGACTATCTGCTAAGAGTCTATCTGCTCCGAATGCAGATAGACTGGTCCAAATCCCAGAGTTTCCAATTCTCAGTAGTTGGGATATAGTGCATATTATTTAAACTTTTTGGACCACGTGTTCTTGCATGTAACTAAGAAAGAAATATCTGTCTATTAGGATAATTTGCAGGATTCCCAGGTGGCTCAGTGGTAAAGAATCTGCCTGCCAATGCAGGAGACAGAAAAGTTGTGGGTCGCACCCCTGGGTCTGAAAGATCTCCTGAAGGAGGAAATGGCAGGTCACTCCAGTATTTTTGCCTGAAAAATCTCATGGACAGAGGAGCCTGGTGGGCTACATTCTGTGGGGTTGCAAGAAGTCAGACATGAATGAGCACACACATACATATTAGAATAATTTTAGGAAATAAATGACGATGTGTAAAATGTCCCAGAATATAATAGGCCCTCATAGTATGTTTACTCTGCTTGGCTGTAGCAGAGACAAAATTGTTGCATCCTCTTCACAATTCAATGATTTAACTGATATTCACTCAAATATTTCTGTTAATATCTATTGCCATGTAGGTAAATAACAATAAATATCAGTCATTTTGCATATATAAATGTTGTTGTTATTTTGAATCCATATCTATGAAAATATTCTAACACTTCTATATCATAAATTTCAGTAAAATGATAGATTAATGGAAATTACCCTTTAAAAAGTCACAATACCTCCATGCTTCAACTGCGGCCCATTTTGCATGAATTGTAATACTCTTTTTCATTCTATTCTATCTTATAAGATTTTTCTATTAACAGTGATGAAATTGTTCCATGGAAAGCAATGTACTTCTAAGGACAGAAATTTCAGCAAAGCAAAGTCATGTTAGGTCACAAAGTTGTTTCTGCCTTATGTGGAGACTGCTATTCAAAATTACACACACAGTTAAAACTGCTTTCACCCAAAACTGAAAATTTTAGTTTATAGGCTTAATTGAGACATCAAAGGCAACAGATTTTTATTTTTATAAACTGGAGATCTAATGTTTGAATATGAACAAGGTCAAGCTCAGCTAATGTTTTTATGACTCCATAATTATTCAGAGTGAGAGGTCTTAAACACATACTGCAAAAATCAAGAATGGTTATCTATCCTTATCAAAGGGAGCTTGTCACTGACTAAAGCAAAATGACATTTTAAAAAAGTCAGAGATTGTTTTCTGGAAGTTTTAAATAAGCAACTCTTTCCAATATATACAGGTATTTGTCTCTTTGCTGACTTCTTGTTCTTACTGAATAGTTCCTTGGTTAAATTTCATTTCCATTACCTCCTTTTTCCTTATTACTCTATTTTAGTTCATTCCTTATTAGTTCATGACCCATTTGACCCATTATATTTGTGGAAATTTTATCTATTGTATGTCATTTACATGATAATGTTATTGAAATAAGTTTTACCTGGAACTCCTTTGAAGTTCATGAGAAGTGAAATGTCTTCTTATGGACTGTTTTATAGAATTTTATTATGATCATTCCCACAGGAATATTACACATTCTCTCTCTCTCTGTGTCTCTCTCTTTCATGAAAAGCAAAATAAAATTTCATTCCCTGATTTCTTACCCAAGAAAATATAATTTCCCTTTTAGCTCAGTTGTGGACTATCACTTCTCAAGTCAGTTTCTAATAAAATGTTATTTCTGGAGGTTGAATGACCACCTTTCTGGGGGATGAATTCTCACCTAAATCAAATTATATTTCAAAATAAAAATCCCTTCATAAAGTATTTAATAGGTTGATTTTTAAAGCTTGGAAAATAGTTATGAAACTTATTTACTGTTGGCATTTACTCAAACCTCTCAGCTCAAAACTTTTGTTTCTGAAATAGAAATAATAGCAAGCAATGTGACTGTATACAGTTAATAATATAAAGTGTGTGATATATCTTCCATATGTATGCACCAGATGTATACATATTAAAATATGTTAATTTTCCCCCTGTAAAAATATTTTATATATTCCTCTCCATACTTCATTAAATTATCTATAATGATAAAATAAATGTACTGATTTAAAATAAACCTTCAAAGAAAGATTAGGCTAAAACTCAAATGTCTGCATACTTATGCACTTGTCACCAATCTAAAAATTATTTAAAGGTTAGTTTTCTAGTATAATTGCACAGCTCAGAGTTTAAGGTCATCATAATGCTAGAGAGTTGAAAAAATAGTCTTGTAGCCTTGACAGATACAAGAGAAAGGAAGGGACTAATTTGAATTGTATATAAATATGAAATAAAATAAAATAAACAGTCTCTTAGATGGTACACAAGCAACAAGATCAGTTCTGATGTCCCAAGTTAGGAGGAAAAAACAAAACAAAACTTTAAAACGAATTAAGCTGTCATTTTTAATTGTAGCCAGAGAATGTTCTCCCTTCACTTTAGATAAAAATTTCATAATGAAGAAAAGCAAGATATGAGTCTGCACTGGGCTCACAATAGAGTGAGATTTACCAGAATCCATGAAAGTGGAATTATCTAACATTTTATAGACATGTACAGAGGACAATTGGATTCCCAGGTGGCTCAGTGGTAAAGAATCCGCCTGCAATACAGGAGACACAGGAGACCTGAGTTCTATCCCTGGGTCAGGAAGATACCCTGAGGAGGAAATGGCACCTCACTCCAGTATTCTTGCTGGAAAAATCCCATGGACAGTGGAGCCTGGAAGGCTATAGTCCATGGGGTCACAAAACAGTTGGACCAGACCTGAGCACACATGCACAGAGGACAATCTTAATACTAGAACTCACAGAAAAATACTACAATTTTACTGACATGATTCCTAGCGTACAGATTCTGGATTTTAATTCCAAGGGCATTTTGCAGCTGTATCTTTTTGGAACGCTATCATAATAACAGGAGGGGAAAAAAAAAATCACATTGCCAAAACTGACTTGTGTGATGAAGTGCTTATCTTCCCACATTCAGCCACCTTCTGCTTGTTGACCTTGTCGTGGAGGGCACCGCGAAGACCACCAACCAAAGGAAACCCCACCATAATTACTGTGATCCAGTGAGAAACGGTGTGACCGGAGGCAGGCAGTTCTACCCGACAGCCACCAGCATTCTGCAACTCAAGGAAAACACAAACATGGCCCGGATCAGACAAGGAAGGCATGAACAAATGTTTCACATTAAGTGAGTTGAAGGACCTTGCTGAAAATAACAAAGGCTGCTTAGGAAAGCAATGACTCCCATTATGGAAGAAATAGGTGTCCAAGAAAAGGAGCTTGTCAGAGATTCACGTGTGGTTGAAGGAGGTAGGCCGCTCATCCCGGTCACAAGCCCCCATCCTGGGCATAAGGCTTCCTTCAGCACAGCGCTCTGGGAGGACCAGGAGTCGGAGGGTATACGCTTCGAAATCTAATTAAGAAACAAAATGACCTCAAGCCATTTTGCTATGAAAAACCAGGAGGAAAACAATCTCACCTTTCTCCCTGAGTTAAAAAACACTCCATCCTCCTGACACTGCCTAATTTGAACTCATCGATTGCATATTACAGCACACACAGGGACATTTATACCTACAACAGGAATTATTTCCACACTAGGATAAACAGGCTTGGCGTCCAGGTACTTCTAAATAACAATTTCTGTGAAATGTGTTATTTGAATATGCATCTTTCCTGCCTTCCCCTTTGTGGGCAGGTGAGTTGGGGAGTTCCTATTTAAAGGCGGATGGGATTGGGTAGTGCTCCATTTCTTTCTTTTCCCCTGCTTCAGTGATATAATTCATAGGAAATTCTGCCTCCACCCCGCTCTGTAGCATTTTCTAATGGCTTGCTACACTCGGAAAAAGTGCATAGTTTTATTCAAGTTCATTCTGTTGTGGAAGAAATAAATAAATAAAATTGAAGTGGAAAGAGCAGAAGGAAAGATATATGTAGCAAGCAAGCATAAATATGTCGACAGAGGGGTTAAAGAGAAAATGAAGTCAGCAGGGGCCTGCACCACGCGCAGCTATTATAAAATATAGGACAAATCACCACCACCCTTTGTTTTGTAGGTTTCCATTAAGGGAATCTTTGTGTGAGAGTAAATGGCTTGTAAATTCAAGCCTTTTTTGTGGTTTGACTTTAAAAGGTGACGGCTTTATATCATAGGGTTTATGCTAACGTGTTGGTGTTTTTTTAATGGTAAACTAAATCAGAAAAAAAGGTCCAATGGAGAAAAACTGATTATATAACCTATCCCAGTTTCACTATTTTCTCATTGTATATAGGCTATATAGTCTATACTTATAAACAGCTCTGAATTTTTTTTTTTAATCTCTGAGCCTTCTTGGAGGAGTTATAAAATCATTTACCTTCTTATCCATATTTTCATACTTTAGTTAAAAGATCTTCATGATGAAATTGTTGCATCTATCTCAAAATGAAATATGAATTACTCATGCATAAAATTCATTGAATTTATCTGCCAAGTTTAAAAAATTTGTAAATTATGAACCATAAGTATCAGTTCAGTTCAGTCACTCAGTCATGTCCGACTCTTTGTGACCCCATGAGCTGCAGCACACCAGGCCTCCCTACCCAAAATCAACTCCTGGAGGCCACCCAAATTCACATCCATTGAGTCAGTGATAACATCCAATCATCTCTTCCTCTATTGTCTCCTTCTCCTCCTGCTCTCAATCTTTCCTAGCATCAGGATCTTTTCAAATGAGTCAGCTCTTGGCATCAGGTTGCCAAAATATTGGAGTTTCAGTTTCAACATCAGTCCTTCCAATGAACACCCAGGACTGATTTCCTTTAGGATAGACTGGTTGAATCTCTTTGCAGTCCAAGGACTCTCAAGAGTCTTCTCCAACATCACAGCTTAAAACTATGAATTCTTTGGTGCTCAGCTTACTTTATAGTCCAACTCTCACATCCATACATGACTACTGGGAAAAAGCATAGCCTGGACTAGATGGACCTTTGTCAGCAAAGTAATGTCTCTGTTTCCTAATATGCTATCTAAGTTGGTCATAACCTTCCTTCCATGGAGTAAGCATCTTTTAATTTCATGGCTATAGTAGCCATCTGCAGTGATTTTGGAGCCCCTCCAAATAAAGTCTGATAGTGTTTCCACTGTTTCTCCATCTATTTCCCATGAAGTGATGGGACCAGATGCCATGAACTTAGTTTTCTGAATGTTGAGCTTTAAGCCAGCTTTTTCACTCTCCTCTTTCACTTTCATCAAGAGGCTCTTTAGTTCCTCTTCACTTCTGCCATAAGGGTGGTGTCATCTGCATATCTGAGGTTATTGATATTTCTCCTGGCAATCTTGATTCCAGCTTGTGCTTCCTCCAGCTCAGCATTTCTCATGATGCACTTTGCATATAAGTTAAATAAGCAAAGTGACAATATACAGCCTTGACGTACTCCTTTTCTTATTTGGAACCAGTCTGTTGTTCCATTTCCAGTTCTAACTGTTGCTTCCTGACCTGTACACAATATTGCATAGGAACCTGGAATGTTAGGTCCATGAATCAAGGCAAATTGAAAGTGGTCAAACAGGAGATGGCAAGAGTGAACATCAACATTCTAGGAATCAGTGAACTAAAATGGATTGAAATGGGTGAATTTAACTTAGATGAACATTATATCTACTACTGTGGACAGGAATCCCTGTAAAGAAATGGAGTATCCATCGTAGTCAACAAAAGACTCCAAAATGCAGTACTTGGATGCAATCTCAAAAATGACAGAATGATCTCTGTTCATTTCCAAGGCAAACCATGCAATATCACGGTAATTCAAGCCTTTGCCTTGACCAGTAACACTGAAGAAGCTGAAGTTGAACTGTTCTATGAAGACCTACCACACCTTTTAGAACTAACACCCCTAAAATATGGCTTTTTCATTATAGGGGACTGGAATGCAAAAGTAGGAAGTCAGGAAACACCTGGAGTAACAGGCAAATTTGGCCTTGGAGTACAGAATGAAGCAGGACAAAGACTAATAGAGTTTTGCCAAGGGAACACACTGTTCATAGCAAACATCTTCTTCCAACAACACAAAACAAGACTCTACATATGGACATCACCAAATGGCCAACATCAAAATCAGATTGATTGTATTCTTTGCAGCCAAAGATGGAGAAGCTCTATACAGTCAGAAAAAAAAAAAAAAAAAAGACCAGCTGTGGCTCAGATCATGAACTCCTTATTGCCAAATTCAGACTTAAATTGGAGAAAGTTGGGAAAACCATGAAGCCATTCAGGTATGACCTAAATCAAATCCTTTATGATTATACAGTGGAAATAAGAAATAGATTTAAGGGACTAGATCTGATAGACAGAGTGCCTGATGAACTATGGACAGAGGTTCGTGACATTGTATAGGAGATAGGGATCAAGACCATCCCCAGGAAAAAGAAATGCAAAAAAGCAAAATGGCTATCTGAAGAGGCCTTACAAATAGCTCTAAAAAGAAGAGAAGCAAAAAGCAAAGGAGAAAAGGAAAGATACCCATTTGAATGCAGAGTTCCAAAGAATAGCAAGGAGAGATAAGAAAGCCTTCCTCAGTGATCAATGTAAAGAAATAAAGGAAAACAATAAAATGGGAAAGACTAGAGATCTCTTCAACGAAATTAGAGATACCAAGGGAACATTTTGTGCAAAGATGGGCTCAATAAAGGACAGAAATGGTATGGATCTGACAGAGGTAGAAGATATTAAGAAGAGGTGGCAAGAATACACAGGACTATACAAAAAAGACCTTCATGACCCAGTTAATCATGATGGTGTGATCACTCACCTAGAGCAGACATTCTGGAAGATGAAGTCAAGTGGACCTTAGAAAGCATCACTACGAACAAAGCTAGTGGAGGTGATGGAATTCCAGTTGAGCTATTTCAAATCCTAAAAGATGATGCTGTGAAAGTGCTGCACTCAATATGCCAGCAAATTTGGAAAACTCAGCAGTGGCCACAGGACTGGAACAGGTCAGTTTTCATCCCAATCCCAAAGAAAGGCAATGCCAAAAATACTCAAACTACCACACAATTGCACGCATCTCACATGCTAGTAAAATAATGCTCAAAATCCTCCAAGCCAGGCTTCAGCAATACATGATCCATCAAATTCCAGATGCTCAAGCTGATTTTAGAAAAGGCAGAGGAACCAAATATCAAATTGCCAACATCCGCTGGATCATCGAAGAAGCAAGAGACTTCCAGAAAAACATCTATTTCTGCTTTATTAACTATGCTGGAGCCTTTGACTGTGTGGATCACAATAAACTGTGGAAAATTCTAAAAGAGATGGGAATACCAGACCACCTGACCTACATCTTGAAAATTCATAAATATAATTACTACAAATATACACTGTAGTAGTTTAACTAAAAAATCTTGCAACTGATGGACATAAATTTCATTAATATTAAATGCACTAATGGTAATTTATAATTAAAAGAAAACATAGGAGTAATAAAAAAAATTATGTGACATATTCAGAAGCACATTGTTGAACCCAAATACTAGAATCTTAGATGAGCTCTAAAGAATAGTGCTATTCTCGGGCCTGTGGGTGCAGAAAGGGAGATGTATTGCATGTTTTTCAAGCATTGTGTGGTCACTAAATTTCCTAAGTCTGTTTTTAAACTTTAGGGAGGTATCACTGATGAATAAAGGGCTTCCCTGGTGACTCAGTGGTAAAGAATTTGCCTACCAATGACGGAGAGAGGAATTCGATCCTTGGTCCAGAAGATTCCTTTGGAGAAGGCAACAGCAACCCACTCCAGTATTCTTGCCTAGGAAATCACATGGACAGAGGAACCTGGTGTGATGTAGTCCATGGGGTCACAAAAGAGTTGGACATGATTTAGTAACTGAACAACAACATTGATAAATAAAATTTATAAATATTTGAGTCACACACCATAATAATTTGAGATACTCATACATTGTGAAATGCTTAACACAATTAAGCAAATTAGCACATATGTCAGTTCACATAGTTATACTGTGTGCATATGTGTGTGTATGTGTGTTTGAGTGTGGTAAGAATACTTAAGATATTCTCTCTGTGAATTTCCAGGATTGAATACAATTTTATTAACTACAATCACCATGTTGTACATTAGACCCTCAGAATTTATTTTTTTTAATCACTGAAAGTTTATATTCTTTGGCCATCCCCCCACTTCTCCCAGTTGCTAGTCCCTGAAAAGCATCATTCTACTCTCTGTTTCTGTGAGTTCAACTATTTAATCCACATACAAGGGAGATTATACAGTATTTGTCTTTCTCATTCTGGTGCATTTCACTTGGCATAATGTCCTCCAGGCTCAGCCATATTGTCATATTGGAGGATTTCTTTCTTTCTCATGACTGAGTAATATTCTATTGCATTTTATACCATATTTTCTTTATCCATTCATCTATCTGTATTTATTTGGGTTTTTTCCATATGTTGGCTATTGTGAAAAATGCTGTGATAAACTTAAAATCTTGTTTTCATTTCTTTTGAATTTATACCTAGACATGGGATTGCTGGATCATATGGTATTTCTATTTTTAATTTTTTAGGAGAAACTCTGTACTGTTTTCCAAAATGCCTGTTGCAATTTACATTTCCACTGACAGTGTACAGGATTCCCTTTTCTCCATGCCTTCATCAGCACTGATGTCTTGCCCTTTTGGTAACAGCCGTCCTACCTGTTTAAGGTAATACCTCACTAGCTTGTTATGATTTCTGTTTTGCCTTTCCCTGATTCTTGACATTAAGCACCTATTTGTATATCTGTTACTCAGTTTCATGCCTTCCTCTGAGAAGTATTTATTTATGTCCTTTACTCACTTTTAAATTGAGTTATTTGGTTTTATTTTTTTACTAAGACTCTTGAGAGTCCCTTGGACTGCACGGAGATCCAACCAGTCCATCCTAAAGGAGATCAGTCCTTAGTGTTCATTGGAAGGACTGATGTTGAAGCTGAAACTCCAATACTTTGGCCACCTGATGTGAAGAGCTGACTCATTTGAAAAGACCCTGATGCTTCTAAAGAATGAAGGCAGGAGGAGAAGGGGACAACAGAGGATAAGATGGTTGAATGGCATCACCGACTCAATGGACATGGGTTTGAGCAAACTCTGGGAGTCAGTGATGGACAGGAGGCCTGGCATGCTGCAGCTCATGGGGTTACAAAGAATTGGACATGACTGAATGACTGAACTGAACTGATTGAGTTGTATAAGTTCATTATATAGTTTGGGTGTTATCCCCTTATTGGGTAT
Source organism: Antilocapra americana (assembly GCA_007570785.1). Lineage (NCBI taxonomy): Eukaryota > Metazoa > Chordata > Mammalia > Artiodactyla > Antilocapridae > Antilocapra > Antilocapra americana. The sequence continues at coordinate 11,076,481 of ML662445.1, read as the reverse complement.
ATGTTTTGCAGTGTTTTCTCCCATTCTATAGGTTTTGTTGATTCATTTCCTTCTCATTTTGTTGAGTGCTTCCTTTGTTGTGCAAAAGGATTTCAGTTTGATACAGTCCCACTTGTTTATTTCTGTTTCTGTTGCCTGAGCTTTTGGTATCATATCCTAAAATCTCTGAACTTGTCCCTGGGGACATGTCACCTCCTATAAACCATGTGTTCTTTCTATCCACAGAGTGCAGAAGGTTTACAGAGAAATCCTGTGCCTCGTGGATTTTTCTTGCAATAAAATGTTACCAGTAGTATTTCTTTATTGTTTAACCTAACCTTGGACAGCCTATGTGATGTTTTCTTGCTCCCTTTTTCTCTAGGAACTTCCCGAGGTGCATCCTATAAAAAGTCTCTGACTACTCCTTTAATTTTACCTTGCCTGCCACTCTTTGATGTGTAATAGATTTCAGTTGAACTCTCATGGCCAAATCTGGACTCTGTTCCTCATCTTCTATGTAAAGAACCATTAGTTTAGTCAGTTAGACCTCTGCTATCTAATTTTTACCCTTCTAACAAACTTGGAGAGGATTATCTTGCCTTTCAAAGAGTCCTTTCAGTCTGGCCAAAATTGCTTAGTATGTGACTATTCATTGAATTTTGGTTAAGATTGTGGTGGTCTAACGTTTTCCTCCCTGATAACTTAAGATCATAGTACAATATGGAGACAATAAAGAGAGAATAAGACACATCCTTAAGACAAATGCCAGGAATCCCCTAAATCCATTGTTTTTGATATTATGGGGAAAAGGGATGAGCAATGGGGAAAATAGCATGATCTGACCATGGAATGTTTAGCCTGCAGTCAGCCTGTTCCTGGAGTGGACTCTTAAGGAGGGGCTTTGCACCAACTCCAGTATTCTTGCCTGTAGAATCCTATGGACAGAGGGGCCTGGTGGGCTACAGCTCATGGGGTCATAAACAGCTGGACATAACTGAAGCGACTTAGCACACACATATACCAGCCCAAGCTGAGGCTGGGTGAAGTTCAAGGACCTGAGGAAAGGAGAGAAGCTGAAACAAAGTTTGCTTAGCAAGCATTTTGTTCCAACTGATCCGTGAGGACAAAATAGTTCAGCTAATAATTTATGAGGCAAAAAATGGGAATTTGAAGTGTCTGTGTCTGGCTTTGTCACAGAAAAGCAAGAGGACATACATGCGTCTAAGTCATGTGGGGAAGGGCGCTTCTTTGTAGTGAAACACTTCCTGGGAAACAAGGGTATGTGTTTCAGTGGAGGAGACAGTTCTTTAACCACTGTTGTTTCCCACGATTGGAGGGCTCAGGGATAGTTCATCATTGTCATGCCTCAAATGACCTTTGTGGTACTGACCAAATGATGTACAGTCAAGACAGGAAAAAAAAAATAAGTGGATCAAAAAGAGCAGAGAGAAGGAGACAAACATACACACACACATACACACATATAGGGGTTAGACTCTGAGAAGAGGCTCCCATGTGGTGGTGGTAATATATAGCCACAGGTTCTTGGATTTTTCTTTCATCAGTAGTGTGCTGGACTTAAGGACTTCTAGACACTAGAACAAAGAAGCCTCAGCATAAAACTTCAAAGACTAGGTCATAAAAGTGCTATGGTTTCTGGCTTGTTCTATCTCTCTCTCTTGGATCAGTCACTGTGGGCAAACACAGCTATCAGAAACCCATATTGGAAAGTGGGGGGATAAAAAGGCTTCCTGACATTAGCTAGTGAGGAGATGAGATCTCCAGCCAATGGCCATATGGGTGAGCGATCTTAGAGCATCTACCATCATCAGGTCTCCAGATGGCCACAGTTTTGGGCGACATTTTAAATGCAATCTTACGAGACCCTGAGTAGAAAGTACTCAATTTAGCTGCAGTTGAATCACTGAACCTCTGAGATAATAAATGTTTAAGCTACTAAATGTGAAGTAATTTATTACTCAGGAGGTAACTAATCCAAGTCCTTTGAAAAAACACTGTATTTTTATTTTCTGCACTGAATTTGCTAGTCGTATCCCCCAAACTATAACATAATGTTCCTGAAAGCAAGAACATTCATTTCTTTTATATTTTCCAGAGCACCTACAATTCCACTGGTCTTGTATAAAAGTGTTCAAAAAATTCTTCTTTATCATACGCATATTAGGAGAGCCAGAACCAAAATCAAAGTCTAGAGAAGAGCAAAAATATAAAGCAAAAGAAATAGACAGAAACAGCACAGAAAAAGGAAAACTAAATATGCACATGAAAATGAAGGAAAATGTTCAGAATCAATAAAGTGTGTATCTTTGATTATAACTGGTACCAAACAGTTCACATTACTTTCATTTTACACTGAGGCTTTTTGCATTTTGCTTTGTATCAGTTCCATTTTTTTTTCACTAGCCTGAATTTCAACAATGAAAATTCAAAAATCTACTGATTGCTCTCAGATACAATAAACTAGTAGGTAAAAATATCTATAGTCACTATTGAAAGCTGTGTTGCTTTAACATAAATTAACATATAAATTTTTAACTGTAATTGCCTCTAACTCTTAATGTTGTTTTTTTTTCAGTGGAAAAATCATAATTTTAAGGTCATCATCAATAATAATCAATAAATCAGTGGCTTTTTATGAGAATGAGCTTAGTTGCTCTTGCATTTCTTTTTCTTTCTTAATTTTCTTTACTTTATTGTGTTGGTTTTGCCATACATTGACATGAATCCGCCATAGGTATACATATGCTCCCCCTCCAGAACCCCCCTCCCTCCGCCATCCCGATTCCCTCCCCCTGGGTCATCCCAGTGCACCAGTCCCAAGCATCAAACCTGGGCTGGTGATTGATTTCACATATGATAATTAACATGTTTCAATGCCATTCTCCCAGATCATCCCACCCTTGCCCTCTTCCACAGAGTCCATGAGTCTGTTCTATACATCTGTGTTTCTTTTGCTGTCCCACACGCAAGGTTCTCGTTACCATCTTTCTAAATTCCATATATATGTGTTAGTATACTGCATTGTTGTTTTTCCTTCTGGCTTACTTCACTCTGGATAATAGGCTCCAGTTCCGTCCACCTGAGCAGAACTGATTCAAATGAATTTTTTTTTTAATGCTGAATAATATTCCATTGTGTATATGTACCACAGCTTTCTTATCCATTCGTCAGTTGATGGGCATCTAGGTTGCTTCCATGTCCTGGCTATTGTAAACAATGCGGCGATGAACATTGGGGTACACGTGTCTCTTTCAATTCTGGTTTCCTCAGTGTGTATGCCCAGCAGTGGGATTGCTGGGTCATATGGCAGGTCTATTTGCAGTTTTTTAAGGAATCTCCACACTGTTTTCCATAGTGGTTGTACTAGTTTGCATTCGCACCAACAGTGTAAGAGGGTTCCCTTTTCTCCACATCCTCTCCAGCATTTATTGCTTGTAGACTTCTGGATGGCAGCCATTCTGATTGGTGTGAAGTGGTACCTCATTGTGGTTTTGAATTGCATTTCTCTGATAATGAGTGATGTTGAGCATCTTTTCATGTGTTTGTTAGCCATTTTTATGTCTTCTTTGGAGAAATGCCTGTTAAGTTCTTTGGCCCACTTTTTGATTGGGTCGTTTATTTTTCTCGAATGGAGCTGAAGGAGTTGCTTGTATATTTTTGAGATTAATTGTTTGTCCATTGCTTCATTGGCTATTATTTTCTCCCATTCTGAAGGCTGCCTTTTCACTTTGCTTATAGTTTCCTTTGTTGTGCAGAAGCTTTTAATTTTAATTAGGTCCCATTTGTTTATTCGTGCTTTTATTTCTGATATTCTGGGAAGTGGGTCATAGAGGATCCTGCTTTGGTTTATGTCGGAAATTGTTTTGCCTATCTTTTCCTATAGGAGTTTTATAGTTTCTGGTCTTATGATTAGATCTTTGATCCATTTTGAGTTTATTTTTGTGTATGGTGTTAGAAAGTGTTCTAGTTTCATTCTTTTACAAGTGGCTGTCCAGTTTTCCCAGCAGCACTTGTTAAAGAGGTTGTTTTTTCTCCATTGTATATTCTTGCCTCCTTTGTCAAAGATAAGGTGTCCATAGATGCGTGGATTTATCCCTGGGCTTTCTATTTTGTTCCATTGATCTATATTTCTGTCTTTGTGCCAGTACCATACTGTCTTGATGACTGTGGCTTTGTAGTACAGCCTAAAGTCAGGTAGGTTGATTCTTCCAGTTCCATTCTTCTTTCTCAAGATTGCTTTGGCTATTCGAGGTTTTTTGTATTTCCATACAAATTGTGAAATTATTTCTTCTAATTCTCTGAAAAAGAACTCTGGTAGCTTGATAGGAATTGCATTGAATCTATAGATTGCTTTGGGTAGTGTACTCATTTTCACTATATTGATTCTTCCAATCCACGAATACGGCACATTTCTCCATCTATTTGTGTCCTCTTTGATTTCTTTCATCAGTGTTTTATAGTTTTCTATATATAAGTCTTTTGTTTCTTTAGGTAGAAATACTCCTAAATATTTTATTCTTTTTGTTTCGATGGTGAATGGAATTGTTTCCTTAATTTCTCTGTTTTGTTTTCTCATTGTTAGTGTATAGGAAGGCCAGGGATTTCTGTGTGTTGATTTTGTATCCTGAAACTTTACTATATTCACTGATTAGCTCTAGTAATTTTCTGGTAGAATCTTTAGGGTTTTCTATATAGAGGATCATGTCATCTGCAAACAGAGAGAGTTTTACTTCTTTTTTTCCAATCTGGATCCCTTTTATTTCTTTATCTGCTCTGATTGCTGTGGCCAAGACTTCCAAAACTATATTGAATAATAGTGGTGAGAGTGGGCACCCTTGTCTTGTTCCTGACTTCAGGGGAAATGCTTTCAGTTTTTCACCATTGAGGATAATGTTTGCTGTGGGTTTGTCACATACAGCTTTTATTATTTTGAGGTATGTTCCTTCTATTCCTGCTTTTTGGAGGGTTTTTATCATAAATGGATGTTGAATTTTGTCAAAGGCTTTCTCGGCATCTATTGAGATAATCATGTGGTTTTTATTTTTCAATTTGTTAATGTGGTGTATTACATTGATTGATTTGCGAATATTGAAGAATCCTTGCATCCCTGGGATAAAGCCTACTTGATCATGATGTATGATCTTTTTAATGTGTTGTTGGATTCTATTTAAAGCAACTAGAAAAGGAAGAAATGCAGAAGCCCAGGCTTAGTAGAAGGAAAGAAATCTTAAAGATCAGGGCAGAAAAAAATGCAAAGGAAACAAAAGAGACCATAGCAAAAATCAACAAAGCCAAAAGCTGGTTCTTTGAGAAGATAAATAAAATTGACAAACCATTAACCAGACTCATCAAGAAACAAAGGGAGAAGAACTAAATCAACAGAATTAGAAATGAAAATGGAGAGATCACAACAGATAACACAGAAATACTAGGGATCATAAGAGACTATTATCAGCAACCATATGCAAATAAACTGGACAACCTGGATGAAATGGACAAATTCCTAGAAAAGTACAACTTTCCAAGACTAAACCAGGAAGAGATAGATAATCTTAACAGACCCATCACAAGCACGGAAATTGAAACCGTAATCAGAAATCTTCCAAAACACAAAAGCCCAGGACCAGATGGCTTCACAGCTGAATTCTACCAAAAATTTAGAGAAGAGCTAACACCTACTCTACTCAAACTCTTCCAGAAAATTGCAGAGGAAGGTAAACTTCCAAACTCATTCTATGAGGCCAACATCACCCTAATTCCAAAACCCGACAAAGATGCCACAAAAAAAGAAAACTAAAGGCCAATATCACTGATGAACATAGATGCAAAAATCTTTAACAAAATTCCAGCTCTTGCATTTCTGATTCTTTGCGACAACATGGACTGTAGCCCGCAAGGCTCCTCTGTCCCTGGGATTCTCCAAGCAAAAGTTTTAGAGTGAGTTGCCATTCCCTTCTTCAGGGGATCTTCCCAACACAGGGATCAAATCCAGGTCTCCTGCATTGCAGACAAGTTCTTTACCATCTGAGCCAGCAGGGAAGCCCCATGAACGGGTGCAGATTGTGTGTGTGTGTGCATACATGCTCATTCATGTCTGACTCTTTGTGATCCCATGGACTGTGGCTCACCAGGCTCCTCTGTCCATGGGATTTTCCTGGCAAGAATACTGGCTTGGGTTGCCATTTCCTTCTCCAGAGGAGCTTCCTGATACAGAGAAGTCTCTTGTGTTTCCTTCATTAGCAAGCAGGTTCTTGACTAGCTGAGCCACCAGAGAGGCCCTTTATGAGAACAGAAGAGCAATAACTTCACAAGTGTTTCTTTAAGAACAAAGGAGGTTTGCCTGTGTTTGCACTGGAGAGTAGCGGTATGTTAGGGGATTGACTCACATTTTTTTTGCTCTTAAGGAATGGTAGAAACAACTCTGGTGCATGGTTGGGTTGGGGACTGATAGGGTAAGAGTGGGTGTACTTAAGTGACCCTGCTTGTTTGATGTGTATGGAACTTCAAATTTCTTCTCTTTCCGTAAACCTTACAATTAATTCGTTGGTATCTCCCTGTTGTCATTCCTTAATAAAACCTTATGCAAAGAGGTTAATGAGGAAAATTGTGTTTTCTGAAATGATTAGGTGAGCAGCATAGATAGAATAGAAATAATTGCTACCTCTGTTACAAATAGAGCAATCTCAACAAAATTGCTGAAAATGTTAGAGACAGTTACTTTGAGCACATTCTGAGGACTCAAACGACAATAAATATAAGTAGAGAAAGGTCATTGGGTAGTTTCTAACCATCTTAACTTGTTTCAACTGTATCTATTTTGAGTGCCTTAATAAAGAAAAACTTTACTGGAAGTAGGACACTGTGGAATGTGTAGTTGAGGACTACATCAAAATAAATGTGTCCAGTGGTTTATTATATTATTAACAGTATTGGGCAGGTAAATTCCCACTTACTGGTTTCTTTCCTAGAACTAACCTAAATGTTAATTTACATGTTCATCTAATTAACATGGTGGATGTGTACTTTGTGGAAGCTGAAGTGGTAAATGCAAAAAAAAAAAAAAAAGACAATATGTTGTGTCTTGGTTTTTGCATTTAGATGAAATTTTCCCATAGAAATGACGACATGTTTGTCTCCTGTTGGACTTCCTTAGTGACTCAGATGGTAAAGAATCTGCCTGCAATGCAGCAGACCCAGTTTCAGTCCTTGGGTCATGAAGCTCCCCGGAAAAAGGAATGACAACCAACTCCAGTATTCTTGCCTGGAGAATTCCATGGACAGAGGAGCCTGTCAGGCTACACTCCATGGGGTTTCAAAGAGTTGGATATGACGGAGCGACTAACAACCCTTGGCTCCTATTAGAACTTTGTGTTCTCTTTGCTTCCTGTCTCCAAGGAAAGATCCAGCATTTCATTTGGCCAGAGTTCTAGAGAGTGGATTGAACTGATTCAAGGGAAGAGTAGTTTGGGGTTTGCTTTGCCCTGGGATTTGGGTTTGCATGTTCGAGGATCTTTTCCTCCTGTGTTTTGAAGTCAGTCAGTCAGAGAACCAAGCTTAGCTTCAAAAATCTGTGCTAGCTGGAAAGCATGGTGCAACACGGAGCTTTGTGAAGGGTGCTGGGAACATCCAATGTGCACGATCCTTCCATAGTTCACTCTGGAAATTCATTTCCAAGTTCATGTTCTGGACCAGATTTTTCTCACTATCACAGGATAGTTATATTAATGTTGAAATAGGCAAGATTTGGTTGTGATCTTGGAGAACAAGAAAGTGTTCAATTAATACTAGGCTGATACCACAACCCAAAGCTTAGCCTAAACATAGGTTTTTCTCAGTCATGTTTATTCTCAAATATAGAAAATGATACTACCAACTGAAGTTAGTGTTTCAGTTTGAAGTTCATTATAGAGCTTCTGTGTTAGGTGGAGAAAAACTAAAACAGTGATTAGACCCCAGAAGGGCTTTCCTGGTGGTTCATTGGTAAAGACTCTGCCTGCAATTCAGGCGATGCAGGTTCAATCCCTGGATCAGGAAGATCCCCTGGAGAAGGAAATGGCAACCCACTCTAATATTTTTGCCTGTAAAATCCCATGGGCAGAGGAGCCTGATAGGCTATGGTCCATGGGGTCAGAAAGAGTCAGACAGGACTTAGCGACTAAACACACAAACTGTTTAATTAATTAATTTCACACAGACGTTCAGAACACATTCTTGCAGAATCTAATGATGCCATTTGAGGACTATTTTCCTTCTCTGCTATAATCCTGAAACTAAATGCACATTTTTCTTACTGACTAGTTTCACTAGCAAGGTCAAAAGGTAGCTAAAGCCTGTCTCTCTATGAGAGAAAATTGTCTCTGATCAATAGTTCCACTTGAATCCCCACTCTGTAATGTATATCAGAGCTCAAGCCACAAGCAGCTGAGTAAACTGCTGTCCCCCACCGCATGGCCAGCAGCCAGTGAGGCACTTAGCGACGCGCTCTCTCCTCACTGCCGGGCTTTGAAGGCAATTTATGCATCTGGACATTGGAGGTTTTTTTTCTTTTTTGACTTCCCCTACAGGAAAGAAGTTTCACTCCAATATTGTTACAAAAGCAAGTCATTCAAGAACCCAGCAATTTTCACTTGTTGATCAATGATATCAAAATGTATATCAAAATGATTTGTAGTATGAATTATTCTACTCCAAGAAGTTCAGGGTAACTAAAAATAAACCTGAAAAGGTATTATTAGAATATGATATAATCCAAAATGATTCTATATTATGCTATACTTTATTTCATTCTTAATAGTGTATTACACAAAATCAAAAGTAGCATTTGCTGTTGATTGAATGAAAAAGCAAAAGTTTAAATTATGAGTGATTTTAAGACATTTTGAACAGGCTTAAGTAGATAAAATGCTAGTTAAATCTCCAGACAGCATTTGAAGGAGAAAAGTACAATTTAACTGGCAAAAGAGTATATTTTTTGAATACAAATAAAAATTGTACACCCAATTCCTCTGTCTCACCAATAATCAAGCAAATGTTCTTGCTGAGTATTACTCAAAACTTGCTTAAATGATCACTTCTAAGTCATCAAATTTCTTTATTGTAATAATGGAAACAATTTACCCAGTGCCAGAATTTGCTTATGAAAAATAATCAAATAATTTTATGTGGAAATAATTAATGACTATCTATATCTGGTATATTACCTTTATTTCATACTAGTTTCTTTAATAGTTAAAATGTTCATGGTATAACATGGAAAACTGTATCTGACTCTGAATAAAAATTACTCTCTCCACTGCTCTTTCTGGTCCCTAAAATGTGAGAAACTACCCCTGTTTCAATGGACAGAGGAAAATGCTTCTTTTCTTCCTCAAAGTTATTTTTGAAATGTCATTCAACTTTAACTGGCAGATCCATGACCAACCAGGTTTCTTACTGTTGATTCAAAGAGTGATTCTAATAAATTGTACTTGCTGTACCTGAGAATATATGTAATCACCTCTTATGTTTTAACTTATGATGAATTCACTGGAAGAATAAGATATTTCTTATTTCTCTAAAATGATAGATACATTGTAGTATTTAAAATGGTTGTGATCACTAAATAGTTATAATGTGATGCAGAGTATTTTCCCACAAATCTCATTAGTAAATGATATTTTGTTGTATGAGTAACCCAAAATACGTGGATCCATCCTACTAAAGATGGACATTCAGTAGTTTTTTCTGTGTGTGAGTATATATGTGTCTATACCCATAAGTGTTTACATGTGTGTACTTATATATGCGTATGTTTTTAATATGTGTATATATCTATCTATATAGATAGCCATAGTTAGATATATGCAGATACAGATCCATCTATCTACAGGCTTACCAAGTGGTGCAGATGGTAAAGAATCTTCCTGCATTGAAGGAGACGGGTTTGATCCCTGGGTCAGGAAAATACTTTGGAGAAGGGACTGGCTACACTCTGCAGTTCTTGCCTGGAGAAGTCCATGGACAGAGGAGCCTGGCAGGCCACAGTCTATGCGGTCACAAAGACTGAGACACGAGTGAGCGACTAACACTTTCACTTCTTCATATATATCCCTGTATTTAACTGCTGGCTTGTAGTATATGTGCATGTTCAACTGTACTGGGCAGTGCCTAATTGATTTTTATTGAGTATATATCATATCACACTCCTATCAAATGTGGATAACAATCCCATGGATATTCAATCTTGAAAACAATTGTTATTATCAGATTTTAAGGTTTTGGCCATCAGTTCTGTTCAGTCACACAGTCGTGTCCGACTCTTTGCAACCCCATGGACTGCAGCATGCCAGGCCTCTCTGTCCATCACAAACTCCCAGAGTCCACCCAAACTCATTTCCATTGAGTTGGTGATGCCATCCAACCATCTCATCCTCTGTCGTCCCCATCTCCTTCTGCCTCAATCTTTCCCAGCATCAGGGTCTTTTAAAATGAGTCAGCTCTTCGCATCAGGTGGCCAAAATAGTGGAATCTCAGCTTCAACATCAGTCCTTCCAATGAACACCCAGGACTGATCTCCTTTAGGATGGACTGGTTGGATCTCCTTGCATTTCAAGGGACTCTCAAGAGTCTTCTCCAACACCACAGTTCAAAATCATCAATTCTTCGGTGCTCAACTTTCTTTATAGTCCAACTCTCACATCCATACATGACCGCTGGAAAAACCATAGCCTTGACTATGGTTTGTGGGCAAAGTAATGTCTCTGCTTTTTAATATGCTGTCTAGGATGGTCATAACTTTCCTTTCAAGGAGTAAGTGTTTTTTTAATTTCATGGCTACAATCACCATCGGCAATGATTTTAGAGCCCAAATAAAGTCAGCGACTGTTTCCACTGTTTTACCATCTATTTGCCATGAAGTGATGGGACCAGATGCCGTGATCTTAGTTTCCTAAATGTTAAACTTTAAGCCATCTTTTTCACTCTCCTCTTTCACTTTCATCAAGAGGTTCTTTAGTTCTTCACTTTCTGCCATAAGGGTGGTGTCATCTATATATCTGAGGTTATTGATATTTCTCCTGGCTGTCTTGATTCCAGCTTGTGCTTCCTCCAGCCCAGCATTTCTCATGATGTACTCTGCATGTAAGTAAAACAAGCAGGGTAACAATATACAGCCTTGTTGTACTCCTTTTCCTATTTGGAATCAGTCTATTGTTTGTGTCCAGTTCTAACTGCTGCTTCCTGACCTGCATACAGATTTCTCAAGAGGCAGGTCAGGTGGTCTGGTATTCCCATCTCTTTCAGAATTTTCCACAGTTTATTGTGATCCACACTGTCAGAGGCTTTGGCATAGTCAATAAAGCAGAAATAGATGTTTTTCTGGAACTCTCTTGCTTTCTCCATGATCCAGAGGATGTTGGCGATTTGATCTCTGGTTCTTCTGCCTTTTCTCCTTATGGTGAATGCAAATTTTATTTTGCATTTCTTGTTTACCTACATAGTTGAGAATGTTCTCATGTATAGCAATTACTTATATTTCCAGTTCTATGAAATTATAGCTATACCTTTACTCAGTTTTCAGCTGGTTTGCTTGCCCTATTTCCTGATTTATAGAAAGGTATTTTTTAAAACTATATATCCTGGATATAAATATAAATAATTTGGTAATAAAATAATTTATTGTATTTTACTTTTTTGTGGATTATATTTTTGTGTTCTTTTGTGGTATTTATTAATAAGTACAAGTTTTACATTTAAAATTGTTAAAATTATTATTTTCGTTCTTTAAATTTATCTTCACTTAAGCAACCTTTTAAATGTCATTATAAAAATATCATCTATTTTACTCTAGAAGTATTTCTTTTATCGTTTATATTTTAACTTCCCAAATTATTTCAGTTGTTGTGTATTGAAAATGTCAGTTCATTTAAACTGTGTTAAAATAACTGTTATGTGTGCTGTGTTTTTCGTGTCCCACTTTTTGTGACCCCGTAGACTATAGCCCACCAGGCTCCTCTGTTCACAGAATTCTCCAGGCAAGAATACTGGAGGGGGTTGCCATTCCTGTCTCCAGGGAATCTTTCTGGCCCAAGGATAGAACCCAGATCTCCTGCATTGCAGGGAGTTTCTTTACTATCTCAGCCATCAGGGAAACCCAAGAGAACGGATATACATGATTTGATTTCTACTATAATATTTGTTTTCTGCCTTATTTTTTCCCCTATTCCTTTATTTCTTGTTTATTTGGATTGCATTTTCATTCAATTTCATTATTTCTCCTTAATTAATATGAGAGTTATGCATACTATTTTCATTATTTTGTAGTTGCCTATAGGATTTTAATATTAATATTTAACTTAAAACATTTAAGCATAAATAATATCCTTTTATTTTTTCTGGATAATACAAGGACCTGAGAATTAGAACACTCCAAATTCCCTTCTCTCCCTGCCTTGCCCACTGCATCCTACAATAATACAGAGCTGTTCCCTTTTAATAGTGGATTTTAGTTCTTTCTGGCTTGTCTTCTTTAACCACAAAACCTAAATGTTATTTTCATCATTTGCATTTATGCTATGTTTAACATTTACATTATTTCATACATTTAATATTTGCTTCATGGTTCACTGAGACCCAACTTCTAGAATCCTAGATATTGACAAACAATCACAAGCAGATCCTGAGTCCATTGTTGCTTACCCTTATAATCTTTTATTTATAATTTCCCACCTCTTTTTTTAAAATTTCCAAGTGGTTATCCATGCCTTTTAATTTCCCATTGCTAATATATTATACAAGGTGGAATTTGAATTAACATTTATCTCCCTGGTGGCTCAAATGGTAAAGAATCCTCTTGAAATGCAGGAAATCCGAATTCTATCCCTGCGTCAGGATGATCCCCTGGAGGAGGGTATAGCAGCCCACTCCATTATTCTTGCTAGGAGAATCCCATGGACAGGAGCCTATAGGTGAGCTACAGTCCATGGGGTTGGAAAGTGTTGGACATGACTGAGTGAATAACTACTTCCTTCCCTTACCATTTTGAGGAAAATGGAAATAAGCCTAGTATTTTGGGGAAAAAAGCAATGACAGAAAGTTTCCAGAGAATTACTTGTTGCATAAGATGCCAATATACATAAATTATTTGAAAATCTCAGAAAATAAAATAACTAAAAAATTTTAGCAAAAGGTGATATATAAGTTCCCTAAAATATCCAAAATCACTGCAGATGGTGATTGCAGCCATGAAATTAAAAAATGCTTACTCCTTGGAAGGAAAGTTATGGCCAACCTGGATAGCATATTAAAAAGCAGAGACATTACTTTGCCAACAAAGGTCCATCTAGTCAAGGCTATGGTTTGTCCAGTAGTCATGTATGGATGTGAGAGTTGGACTGTGAAGAAAGCTGAGCGCTGAAGAATTGATACTTTTGAACTATGGTGTTAGAGAAGACTCTTGAGAGTCCCTTGGACAGCAAGGAGATCCAGCAAGTCCATCCTAAAGGAGATCAGTCCTGGGTGGTCATTGGAAGGACTGATGTTGAAACTGAAATGCCATTACTTTGACCACTTGATGCGAAGAGGTGACTCATTTGAAAAGACCCTGATGCTGGGAAGGATTGAGGGCAGGTGGAGAAGGGGACGACAGAGGATGAGATGGCTGGATGGTATCACCGACTTAATGGACATAGGTTTGGGTGAACTCTGGGAGTTATTGATGGACAGGGAGATCTGGCATGCTGCAATTCATGGGGTCGCAGAAAGTCGGACAAGACTGAGTGACTGAACTGAACTGAACTGAAAATATTCAGATGACCAACTGAGACGGGAATTATGAATGGAAGAGTTAGTTTATACAGTTGTTTGTTGTTCAGTCACTAAGTTATATCTCACTCTTTACAACCCCAAGGACTATAGCCCACCAGGCTCCTCTATTCATGGGATTTCCAAGGCAAGAATACTGGAGTAGGTTGCCATTTCCTTCTCCAAGGGATTTTTCCTGACCCAGGGATTGAACCTGAGTTCCGTGCATTGGCAGGTGGATTCTTCACCACTGAACCACCTGGGAATCTCAGTATACACAGTTGGGGATCAGCTACACACAGAGCAATGTGTGCAACCATGGCATATCAGGAAAGGCAGAAACACTTGAGTTTGTGAAAATTAAAAATAACTCTTTATATATTTGAAGGCCTGTCACGATGAAGCAAATTCATCAGTAAACAGAATTTTCCTTGAGTTGATTGGTATTTTGTTTTACCGGACTGTCATAACTACTCCTGATTTCTTTACCTGACAGTGACTATTGTCAAGCTTAAAGGATGTCAAGGTTAAAGGATAGGATTTTTGAAAACCCACCATATATGTTCAGAAGGAAACAGAGTTGAAAGTTAAATGTTGCTTATGGAAAAAAATCAGTCTTTTAATTTTCTGCCCACTAAAGTGTTGCCATCTGATGTCATTTTAATACGCAGTTAACCAGAGGATGGAAATGTTATGATTTATCATGACAGGGTAAATAAAGCAATAAGAGCAAACCTAATTTAGGCATGCATCGCTGAGCATGCCTTTTCACTCCTGCTTGATAGCTACCCAAAATGATCCAATGAAACATGAAAGGCAAGATGCATTAAAAGTGGGAGACTTTCGAGCACTAAAAGCCTGTTGTGTACTTAGGGGTTCTACAGCCTTCTCCTAAATCACTGACTGCTGGCTGAGATCTGAGAAAGGCTTCTCACGAGCTTCTTAAGCATTTACACTTCCCGCTGCTCTGTGAATCATTTAAGACAGCTGACTCTTCTGTCAGGAACCGTAGAAATGAAATGTTTTTCTACTGTTGACTAGCAGGGGGTTACTGGACAAGTTCCTTAACAAGCCATGCCTTCATTTCTACTTCTATATAATGGAAATACAGATCATGCCAAATGAGTAGCATTTTGGAGTGTTTAATGAGATAATACATGCAAAGCATTTATAGCATTGTCTAGTAATTATAAAAGCTATGTAAGTATTGGTCATTTGATTAATATTAGTCCTAAATGTTGTATTAAGCTTAAGTCTAAAAACTGACTTAAATAACTGTAGTCACTAAATTTAGCACCTTGTTCTCAAACAGGAAAATAATATGAAAACACGCAGCTTGTCTTCCAGGCTGCCAAGTAACTAGATTTAAAAGTAAATATGTAAAACTCCATGTTAAGCATATGTAACTCTAATGGTCTCACTCATTCAACCTGTTTAGGGTCAGTGTTTATTTTGAAAGATCCAGAAGGTGGCTAAAGTTTTCATTTGATTTGTGTTCTCCCTCTCAACTCTCATTTACCTAATAGTTTTCTTTTCAAGATTTTCCTAATTGCTTAATTTATGTTCCCAAAACTAAGAATGAAGCATTATCATGGAGCAACAACAAAAACAGAAAGAAACAAAACATCTTTTTTTAAGAATTTCATTTTATTTCTAGACCAACATACTCAAAACTCCACATAGATTTTTAAAACCCTGGTGACTTCTTCCACTTACAAAAGGCTGTGCCTGGAAAATGCATAGTGAAAACACTTTTTAAAACAGTCCAAATTGTGTTACTCTGGTGGTGGTGGTTGTTCTTATTGAGAGTCTACAGCATATCTGTGGCTTTTTCACGTAATACCAGTGATTGGAAAATGTGATAAGATGATATTTTCAGGGAACCCTATGGCATTAGTGTTGCAGCTTGAAAAGAAAGTTAGGGTGACGGAAGATGAAAGACAACTGACGTTTTATGCTCCCTGAGCACTGGGTATTCATTTGTACATCTGCTTACGAGAAGTATTACTGACTGCATTTTTCACAGAAGAAATGGAGGTTATGGAAGTTGTTCAAGGTAACCCAGCCAGAACTTGAACCTAAGTTTGGACTCACATTAACTACTGCCAATTCTAATTATGTTAATAACATTTCTGTTGAGGAGCTTGCTTTGCTACTGAACAGAAAACCACAGAAACCTGTGTAATCAACTTAAATGAATTTTCTATCTTGTGAAAGTATTATCCCACAAGATCTCAATTTGTCTCCTGCAGTTGTGGTTGAGCTAATGTTTTAGTTCCAAACAGATAACTTACTTTACTTCCAATGTCTTAATAACATAAATGCCACAAACATTCTTGATTCACTGAATTTGTTACCAGTCATTAAACCTTGATGCTTAATGTCAGGGGAATGGGTGTCAAAATAAAATTTGAGAACTAGTTCAATTTATCAAGAAAATGTTTGAAAATACAAAGTAGCTGAAATCATGCATGTATCAGGCACATATTAAAGCTCAGGAAGTTTTTCAAAATGAATAACTCAGAAAAGGAACTGAGAGCAAATGCCATCCACCATGGCTTCCCCTGTGGCTCAGGAGTAAAGAATCCACCTGAAATGCAGGAGATGCAGGAGACACAGGTTTGATCCCTGGGTCAAGAAGATCCTCTGGAGGAGGGCATGAAAACCTACTCCAGTGTTCTTGCCTGGAGAATCCCATGGACAGAGGAGCCTGGTGGGCTACAGTCCACGAGGTCACAGAGAGTCAGCCACGACTGAAGCGACTAAGCACTCACGCACACAGTCCAGTACAGTGTGGTGGTAGTGTGGCACGTTCTCAAATATAGGATGCCCTTAGGTGTTAAAGAGGTGCATTTTACTGTTATATTTATATATCATATTGCAATGACAACTACACCCTGATGGTCTGGCAGTTTGGATTGTCCATTCTTGCACAGGACTTGGTGCAGGATAAACTACTTATGTTTCCTAAAGAAATGAATGTGTAACTCACAAATGAATGATGAATTTCTGGAATATAAGACTATGAGCAGATTATTTTGCTTACTTTTCTATGCCTTTCATATGTTTTACCACCAAGCTTCTATTATTTTATATAGTGATAATAATATTTATTTTAAAGAGTCAATTTGCTTTGAGACCTGAGAGTTTAGAGTGAATGTCACTGAAGAGATTATGCACATATACCCCAAATTTCACACCCATGAAAGTTGTGATGCTTGTAGCTCAGTTTCTACCCCAAATCGCCTCATTAGCATTCCACACCAGAGATGTTGCATGAAGGCAGTCTTCAGTTTCCTAACAGAAACATGAAAAGGAAGGGAGATGAAAAGAACGGTGAGAAGGAAAACATTTCATTATGAGAAGGAATCCTTGGTTACAATTCTTGTTCCTTCCAAGAAGAATTTAGGCATAATTATGAAAACATTGAAAATGTATTTTAAGACTGTTTTCACTCTGCAGGCCATTTGATGATTGCAAGGTTTACCCTGAAAATTTTTTTAAAAGTTACTCAATCAACAACACAAGGTCAAGCATAATGAAACATTTTTTGTATTTGTAAACTTCTAGGGGTATTTTGTAACATCACTTTTCCTATCTTCCCCAGGTTTATTGTCCCCTGCCTCATTATTGAAGAATATCAAGGTTAAATATTTTGCCACTGTCTTTGGTGAAGCTCTTATACTCCAAGAATTCAACAGATTTCTCTGTGTGTACATACAGACTATTGTCTCTCTGTGTGTGCTTCTTAAAGTGAAAAAACAAAAATATTATTGTTTATTAATATATTTTATTTAATTTGGCATTTTACCCTAGTGTTGACAATTAAGTACTGAAATCTTTGTGATGAGTGAATGAGAGAAAGTTCTGCCTCCTTTGATAAAAGGACCTTGAATTTAGATTCTGGAAAATTGTATGGTCTTCAAACATATTTCTGAATTTAAATGCCCTCAGTGCTTCTGTAAAATGGAAGATTGAATTGTTTAAAGTCACACAACTAGGAAGTGCCAGAGCTCTGTTTCCAACTGAGGCCATAGGGTTACTGTTTTTTGTGTTGTATTTCAACTTGATCTAGTAACATAACTCTCCCCTCCCAAAATATATTATTGTACAGTTTGAAGTAGTTGAGGGACAATTAATCCTTTTATTGCCATCATCAAATCTCTGAGAGACTATGTGAATAAATCCTGCTAGTTTTCATCAAAACTAGTTTCATTAAAGCAAATTACTAGTTTCTGTGATTTTTAGGAGACTATGGATTATTTTTGACAAGCAGAATGATGTAGAATACAAGAGCCTGCTGAATTTAAGATTTAATGTATGTTCTCTGATATGGAAAGAACATTGACTCACTATAATCCCTGGGTTCCTATTTTTCTCTCTTGTTTTCTCTCTCTTCCTATTTTTCTCACTTGTCTCTCTTGACTTCTCGCATCACATGGTATCTGTGTTTGCTCAGATAGTAGGATCTTCATGTCTGACTTTCAATAAGTGCACTCACTAACCGACCACTGGTGTTCCTACAAAGCATGGTAGGTCCTGCATGACAGTTAGTATCAGGAAAATTGTTCATAGATTTAGAGAACCTTGGGCCTAAGCTTCTAAGTCAAACTTAGGTTTATGCATGATCTACTATGAGAATCAGTGAAATCTAGAATTGGTGTTTGCTTTCCTCACTACAATGCAAGAATATTTCGTGGAGTGTGCAGGTCAGTTGTCATCTGTAGGTCCCTGATGCTTTAGCCAACGGGGTATGCCAATTAGATAAGATAATCACTGAGCTTCAAAATTCCTTCCCTTTCTCTCTGAATGCCTTCTTTATTTGGTGTTACTCATTTCCTCTTATAAGTTCTATATCCTTGATGGACACACACACTAAAATGTATTTAAAAATTTTATAAGCCTACTATACAATAGATTTGAATTTAGTTATAAGTCAATACTAAGTAGATAAAAATATATAAAATTGGCCAACATTTATATGGAAGATCAATGCACTGAAATAATCCTGTAACCCAGGGGTCCCCAACCTCTGGGATCTAATGCCTGATAATCTGAGATGGAGGTGATATAATAATCATAGAAATAAAGTGCACATTAAATGAAATGAATCATCCCCAAACACCCCCCTCCTCAGTTCATGAAAAAATTATCTTCCACCAAATAGGTGCCAAAAAGACTGGGCACCACTGCTGTAACCCAAAGATTTAGATTCTATCCAATATTTCCATTAGGGATAAGCTGTTTTATTCTTCTGAATTTCATTCTGCTTTTCAGTGTGATGTAAAAAGCAAGATAATATATTCATTTCTATAGATTGTTATTAAGAGTCATATGAGTTTATGTAAACAAATGTCCTAAAAATGTTATAAATGTTTATATTATTAATATTACTATTATTAATATTATTCTTGGTTATACTTTGGCTCTTTTTATAAAAGTTTGAAGTGGCTTATGAAAATATACTAATAACACATGGAAATGTAAATAATATTTAGGCATTCAAAACAAAGAATAATAAAAATCAGAAGTTTAAGGCCAAGATGAATGCATTATTACTATTAAAAAACATAGAAAGGAGTAAATGAGGGGTAATTTGAGTTCCTCCATTTTAAAAGCATTTTACTTGCCTTACTTTGTTATGGCTCTATTTTCTTCACCCCTAGGATTGTACAACCTGTAACAAACAAAAGTTGATTGATGCATCAAATAATAGCTTTATATTTTTTCAGTTCTTCCCTTGAATTGATGAAGAATAATTATTTTATTCTTTTATTTTTATAGTAGAGGGAAAACCAAGATCATGCTAATTTCTAATAACTTAGGATTTAATATCATGAAAAGTACTCAAATGAAACTACTGACAATGCATTGATCAAACCACCTACTGTTTTATTAATATATGGTGTCAATTGAATGATGCCCACTTTCAGAAATGTAATGATTGCAAGGGATATAGAAGAGAGTTTTTGTTTTTTTTTTAAACAACTCATAACAGATGTTTGCAAGATTTTTTCTCCCTACTTAGAACATTATAAACATATGGAATGGTCTATCAGGCACAATTGCTGAGGCAAAACACAAGGATCATTCAAGAAACAATTAGATTCTGTTCTAAAGAAATGGAATACTTTTAAGGATGAGTCCTGATGGGCCTATTGTCCTGATGAGCAAATAGCTCTAGCTAAACCTTTTAAGATCCTATCTCCATTTGAATGTAAATATCACTGCAATGTACTCATATCTAGATTTGGAAGATTTTTCTTCTCTGAAAGAAAGGAGAGTGTGTTGACAATAGTTCAGTCCACGTCTAGGCTGTAAACACCTACAAGTGATAATTTTGTTTTCATTCTCTTTGATGTTAAAAGAAAGGAAGAATATTCTCATCATTTTAATATTTTCATTTTTGGGGTAACGTTTAGTTCTGGCCTATATTTACTTAAGAAGGGCACCACAGGGCATGAATACAGCAATGTGTCTTTCCTTGGGATCCCAAATCTGGAGACCTCCTCCATGATATATTTCTTATTTGGGGGAATTTCTCTGCCACTAACTCTTTAAGTTAAGGGCATTTCCTCCCCTTTCTCTTGCAGATTTCCATCTGGCACGGAAATTGCAGGCATACTGTGCATTTTCTCTGTGTCCAAAATTTCTCTTTTCTATAATTTCCACCCTCCTTACTTTTCTTCCTTCAGTATGTTTCTCTTCTGTTGACATGTATTCCAGACTGCTAAACTTGTGTTCTGCTGTGTCTAATCTGTTGCTAAATCCATCTGAGTTATCAGTTTTAAAACTTTTATCTTTTCAATTGTAGACTTTCATGATATTCCCTCTGTGTATTTCAATTTTCTGGTATAATTTATCATCCCTTTACCTTCTCAATCTTTTCATTAATTTTCTTGTAACAGTTTGATCATAGCTCCTTTAATCTTACATTTGTTAACTCAATACTTGTAGGATTATCTCTGGCTTTGTTTCAATCATCCTTTTTCTTCCCTTGGTTTTGGATTTTATGAATTGCTGGCTTGCAGTTCGGAAAATGTATAGTTCTAGCTCTGGTTTAGCCTCCCACGGGTGACAGTCCTCTCTGTGTTTTCAGATGGGTACTTAGTTTTGTCTTCAAGATGGTATCTTGAATATTAAACAAAGTCAGTCATGATCTCCTCAACAAGGTTAGACTTGCTATATTCTGCTTTACAGAGGCCTTCTGTTAAGCCTTTTTATCCTCCTCATCCTCCTTACAGCTCTAGAGGAGAAATCTATATATTTGAAGGCTTCATGTTTCCCTTTTCTCTTCCCAGTTCCCTGAGACCACCAAAAACTATGCTAATTTTTCTCCTCTCAGCAGCAGACCACTCTGAGAGCATAGCTATCATTTTCAGCCTCCCACATAAAGGCTTAATCAGCAAATCCTCTCTGGCAATACACTTCTGTGAAAGTCAGCGCGGTTTTCAGAAGGTCCCTTCTCTCTGGAAAACTGGCATCTCTAATTATCTTGGTTTCAGCAATTTTCTGATGTCTTAGACATGATCTTTATATTTTATGCAGATTTTCTAGTTGTTTGTAGTGGAAGCATTGGTCTGCCAAATTTAACTCTTCTTTATCAAAATATTTAGATGTCACACACTCTTGACTGCCCGCTTGCCCCATTCCTGGAGTATTTCTGTAATTCTGTTTACTCTTGGACAAGCTTGCACTCTTACACACAATAAGAGTGTTTGATAAGCTCAATCTCCCACTAGGCTGTATGTTTTTAGAAACATTGTATCATTCAACTGTGTATTCTTGGTATCTAGTGCTTAGTGTCTGAGAAATGAATGAGAGTATTTTCTTTTTCAATATATTGCTGAGTCAAGTGGATTTTTGTTAACACATTTGAAGTTATAACCTTAATATCTTAGGAAGCCAAATTTCCTTTAATTATATAAGACATCCCCATGCTGGTCATCCTGGGATATATTCATCCAAGAGCAATCAGATATTAATAATAATACAGTTGTCAACACATGGTGATCACAGTTATTTCAGTTGTATTTAACAGAAACTTTTAACCATAACTTCCTCAAAATTGAGGAAGTAAATTTTTTTCTTTGGATTCCACAATAGCTCAAGCATTATCACTTGACATCACATCACTGGTAACTCTTAACAAAAACATGGTACTCTGAGTAGGGAAGTATCCTAAAGAACAAGGTAGCCTAGCCTATCCTTTCTCCAGCGGACCTTCCTAGGAATTGAACTGGAGTCTCCTGAGTTGCAGATGGATTCTTTCCCAACTGAACTACAAGGGAAGTCCAAAAGCACAAGGTACTCTATGAATTTCTTTGATTCATTTTACATGTATAGCTAACTGATCTACCAGAGGAATAACTAACATATTTTTGTTTAAGCAAAATGTTGTTGTTGAAGACATATATGTTATTTGTATTTTTACTATTATTTTCCATTCCACAACATAGAAACTTTGCAATGGAAAAGAAATGTAATAGTTATAGAAGTAGAACCTCATTAACATGAAAAATTTGAAAAACTGTATGAGTTACTAACACTGACCCTTGTAGAAACTTAATAGCTTTAAAATATCTTTTGAAGATGACTATGAATGAATATGATAAATAGATAATGCCTACTATCCAGTATAATTTTAGAATGATGTATTTCAAAAACAGAAATACTATGTGTTTTCAGTTGTTCAAATAAATATATGCATTCATAGTTGAAAACAACCAGAAAAATTAGATGAATATCAAAGACTTTTTCTATTCTTGCGACCATGATAACATTTTTCTAAATTTTAACTTAGAATTCAAAATTATAGTTGGATTTTGCTGCTCACCGAAGGTAGGATTCACCTAGCTATGGCCATAATTTTGAGGGTCTTCTGTGTGGTTAATTTACAGTTATGAGTGTAATGTACACTCATCGTAATGTATATTGTGGTTTTAAGGATTATTGTTTTAATTATAAGGACACTTCGAAATATTGATTAAATTTTTTATTATGGTGGCTTTTATCTATATTCTTTGTTGGCTATCTTATTTTGAATAGCACTCTAGGGCTAATATTAGATACATATTTCATGTAGCATCCCAGACTTTTAACGTTAAGACACTCTAGAAAGAAAAAACTCACATGGCATTTTCATCTTTCCTTTCTTCTTGAGTAATTTCAAAGTGATTAATATGCAAACCTATATGGAATTTACCTCATGCATTTTGATTCATCTGTTCATAAGTGTTGTGACAATGCATTAAAGAAAACCGTGTGACAGACAATGTGTTTGAGGAAAATAACTCAAGAAAATAAAACAAAGGGTATTTGTGACAAATATGACAGCCTTAACTTTCGAAGGGAAATGAAAGTAAGGGACTTGTCCTTGGAAACTGGCATCATGACCTTTTATTTTATAACCGTTTTCTTCATGTTTAATGAGATTATGGCATATTTTCTCTCAGATTAAGGGAAAATAATAGCTTTAGACATTATCTTTGACCCTCAAACTATAGAGGGGCTATGAATAATAATGAAGTAGGGGATAGACAGCATTTTAAAATAGCCTGCTATGTCTCAAATAGGGGCATTTAACTATTACTGCCAAGAATCACTTCTTGTAAGTGAAATATTTAGCATAAGTCATTTCAAAATGGATATTTTTTTAAACTTTGATACAAAATCATAGGGTTAAAAGGGGTATTGCCACTTGTTAGTCCAAGAATTGATTTTGCAGAAAAGAAAATGAGGGCTGGAGAATTTCCAAGAAAACAAAATGTTCATATTCAAAATCAAGATCAGTTCAGTTTAATCATTCCGTCATGTCTGACTCTTTGCAACCCCATGACTGCAGCACGCCAGACCTCCCTGTCCATCACCAACCCCTGGAGCTTGCGCAAACCCATGTCCATCAAGTCAGTGATGCCATCCAACCATCTCATCCTCTGTCATCCCCTTCTCCTCTTGCCTTTCCAGCATCAGGATCTTTCCTAATGAGTTGGTACTTTGCATAAGGTGGCCAAGGTATTGTAGTTTCAGCTTCGGCATCAGTCCTTCCAGTGAATATTCAGGACTCATTTCCTTCAGGATGGACTGGTTGGATCTCCTTGAAGCCCAAGGGACCCTCAAGAGTCTTCTCCAACACCACAGTTCAAAAGCATCAGTTCTTCAATGCTCAGCTTTCTTTATGGTCCAACTCTTACATCCATACATGACTACTCATCTTACTGGTAATAATGATTGATAAATGCTAATAGACCATAATGTTTATAGGAAAAGTGAGTCCTCCAACATATTAATTCAAAAATGCAGATGGCAAATCTATTGAGTCTTTTATAATACTAGTTGCTTACACAAAACAAATTCATGTAATTTTATCTCAACTACACTTAATTTTAGGCAACAAAAGACAGCTTTACACTACTAATAAAATTAGCAATGAAACTAATGGCACATACATGAAACTCACATGCAAGTTGTGGAGAAGAAATTGTGGTCACAATAGGTGGACTCACAGAACCACTTAATGCAAAGTGTTACTTGCTCAGTTGTGTTCACCTCTTTACGACTCCACTGACTTTAGCCCATCAGGCTACTCTGTCCATGGAATTCTCAAGGCAAGAAAACTAGAATGGATAGTGAATCCCTTCTCCAGGATATCTTCCAAACACAGAAATCAAATCTGGTTCCCTTGCATGGTAGGCAGATTCTTTACAATCTGAGCCACCAGGGAAACCCAAACCATATAATATATTCCTCCAAGAAAAAAATGGCCTTTTTTATGATAAATCTTACTTATCCCTCTTCTTAAATGATTTTGAAAGGAAATTTTGTATTGGAAAAGCATCCAAAGCCACTATTTCTATTTCTTGGTCATAGAAAAGGAGTAGAAAGACATAGACATGTTTCTAATTCTCTAGATTATATTTATTAAATTGTTCACTCTGAACATCTTGCTTATATGTATATAGGTATACACACAAAAACATAAATAGAAAAAAGGAAAATTTTTATTTTTATTTTGCCATACTTAAGAATTTTCAAATTCCCAACAGTGCCATCTTCTAGGGCTATGTAATATTATTTCTTCAAAATGACCTTGATATGTAACTTTAATAAATTAATAAGTATTTTTGTTAAATAAAAATGTATCAACTATAGCATTTAAAATTATCATCTAAATTATCTAATTAAATTTAAGAAAATAAATCTTTTGAGAAAATATAATACTTTCCTTTGTAAATTTAAATATCCAATTCTATACAACATTGGCTGATTGACCCACAATTTGCCAATTATAGATATAATTGTATGCAGTTGCTGTCCCTTTCACTCACACATAATTACAGATTCCAAGTATACACTGAAGAATTAACCACTTTTAAAAATAAAGCCTTTAATTTATGTCTTTTCAGGACATGTGAATATACGAAATTCTAATTGCAAGTCCAAAATGTTTTACATCCATTGGAGAACATTTAATCACCTGAAAGAATACTTTCTATACCATAGAATACCTGGAAGAACACCTGGAAAAATACTTTCTATACCACAGAATAAGGTACAGTTGGTATGAAAATTCATAACTTTCTATACAGCTTGCTTTATGAAGACCAATTTAATTGAAGAATGGTTCACACTTTAACACAGAGCCAATTTATTTTTCTATCGTTATTTTGTTTGTTTTTTAACTTATCATTTCATATTGGAGTATAGCACATTAACAATGTTGTGACAGTTTTGGGTAGACAGCAAGGGGCTCAGCCATATATATATATATATATATATGTGTGTCCATTCTCTCCCAAACTCCCCTCCCATCCAGGCTGGCACAAAATATTGAGTATAATTCCCTGTGCTATACACTAGGCTATTGTGCTACATAGTAGGTCCTATACAGTGATCTATTTGAAATATGCACCCCAAACTCCTTAACTATCCTTTCTCCAAAACATTTTACCTGGCAACCATAATTTGTTCTCTAAGTCTGTGAATCTTTTCCTGTTTTGTAAATAAGTTGGTTCAGTTGCTCAGGCGTGTCTGACTCTTTGTGATCCCATGGACCGCAGCACAGGTCCAGGCCTCCTGGACATCCAGAGAGGACAGCCAGGCCTCCCTGCCCATTGCCAACTACTGGAGTGCACCCAAATTCATGCCCACTGAGTCGGTGATGCCATCCAACTATCTCATCCTCTGTCGTCCCTTTCTTCTCCCACTCCCAGTCTTTCTCCCAGCATGAGGGTATTTTCCAGTGACTCAACTCTTCGCATCAGGTGGCCAAAGCATTGGAGTTTCAGCTTCAACATCAGTCCTTCCAATGAACACCCAGGACTGATGTCCTTTAGGATGGACTGAATGGCTCTCTTTGCAGTCCAAGGGATTCTCAAGAGTCTTCTTCAACACCGCAGTTCAAAAGCATCAATTCTTCATTGTTCAGCTTTCTTCACCGTCCAACTCTCACATCCATACATGACCACTGGAAAAGCCATAGCCTGACTAGATGGACCTTTGTTGACAAAGTAATGTCTCTGCTTTTTAATATGCTGTCTAGGTTGGTCAGAACTTTCCTTCCAAGGAGTAAGCATCTTTTAATTTCATTGCTGTAATCACCATCTGCAGTGATTTAGGAGCCGCAAAAAGTAAAGTCAGCAACTGTTTCCATTGTTTCCCCATCTATTTGCCATAAAGTGATGGGACAGGGTGCCATGATCTTAGTTTTCTGAATGTTGAGCTTTAAGCCAGCTTTTTCACTCTCTTCTTTCACTTTCATCAAGAACCTCTTTACTCTTCACTTTCTGACATAAGGGTGGTATCATCTGAATATCTGAGGTTGTTGATATTTCTCCTGGCAATCTTGATTCCAGCTTGTGCTTCTTCCAGCCCAGCATTTCTCATGATATACTTTGCATATAAGTTCAATAAGCAGGGTGACAATATACAGCCTTGACATATTCCTTTTCCTATTTGGAACCAGTCTGTTGTTCTGTGTCCAGTTCTAACTGTTGCTTCCTGACCTGCATACAGGTTTCTCAAGAGACAGGCCAGGTGATTCGTTATTCCCATCTATTTCAGAATTTTCCACAGTTTATTGTGATCCACACAGTCAAAAGCTTTGGCATAGTCAATAAAGCAGAAAGAGATGTTTTTCTGCAACTCTGTTGCTTTTTCAGTGATCCAGAGGATGTTGGCAATTTGATCTCTGGTTCCTCCACCTTTTCTAAAACCAGCTTCAACATCTGGAAGATCACGGTTCATGTATTGTTGAAGCCTGGCTTGGAGAATTTTTAGCATTACTTTACTAGTGTGTGAGATGAGTACAATTGTGTGATAGTTTGAGCATTCTTTTGCATTGCATTTCTTTGGGATTGGAATTAAAACTGACCTTTTCAAGTCTTGTGGCCACTGCTGTATTTTCCAAATTTGTTGGCATATTGATCTCAGCACTTCACAGTGTCACCTTTAGGATTTGAAATAGCTCATCTGGAATTCTATCACCTCCACTAGCTTTGTTTGTAGTGATGCTTCCTAAGGCCCACTTGACTTCACATTCCAGGATGTCTGGCTTTAAGTTAGTGATCACACCATTGTCATTATCTGGGTCATGAAGATCTTTTTTGCATAGTTCTTCTGTGTATTCTTGCCACCTCTTCTTAATATCTTCTGGTCTGTTAGTTCCATATCATTTCTGTCATTTATTGTTCCCATATTTGCATGAAATATTTCCTTGGTATCTCTAATTTTCTTAAAGATATCCCTAGTCTTTTCCATTCTATTCTTTTACTCTATTTCTTTTCATTGATCACTGAGGAAGTCTTTCTTATCTCTCCTTGCTATTCTTTGGAACTCTGCATTCAAATGGATATATCTTTCATTTTCTCCTTTGCTTTTTGTTTCTCTTCTTTTCACAGCTATTTGTAAGGCCTCCTCTGATAGCCATTTTGCTTGTTTGCATTTCTTTTTTTTTTGGATGGTCTTGATCCTTGTCTCCTGTACAATGTCATGAACCTCCATCAAAGTTCATCAGGCACTCTATCAGTTCTAGTCCCTTATATCTACTTCTCACTTCCACTGTATAATCATAATTAATTTGATTTAGGTCATACCTGAGTGGTCTAGTGGTTTTCCCTACTTTCTTCAATTTAAGTCTGAATTTGGCAATAAGGAGTTCATGATCTGAGCCAGTCAGCTCCTGATCTTGTTTTTGTTGACTTTATAGAGCTTCTCTATCTTTGGCTGCAAAGAATATAATCAATCTGATTTCAGTGTCAGCCATCTGGTGATGTCCATGTGTAGAGTCTTGTCTTGTGTTGTTGGAAGAGGGTGTTTGATATAAGCAGTGCATTCTTTTTGCAAAACTATTAGCCTTTGCCCTGATTCATTCTGTACTCTGAGGCCAAATTTGCCTGTTACTCCAGGTGTTTCTTGACTTCCTACTTTTGCATTCCAGTCCCCTATAATGAAAAAGACATCTCTTTTGGGTTTTAGTTCTAAAAGGTCTTGTAGGTCTTCATAGAACCGTTCAACTTCAGCTTCTTCAGTGTTCCTGGTCGAGGCATAGACTTGAATTACCCTGATATTGAATGGTTTGCTTTGGAAACGAACAGAGATCATTCTGTCATTTTTGAGATTGCATCCAAGTACTGCATTTTAAACTCTTTTGTTGACCATGATGGCTACTCCATTTCTTATAAGGGATTCCTGCCCACAGTAGTAGATAAAATGGTCATTGAATTAAATTCACCCATTCCAGTCCATCTTAGTTCACTGATTCCTAGAATGTCGATGTTCGCTCTTGCGATCTCCTATTTGACCACTCCAATTTGCCTTGATTCATGGACCTAACATTTCAGGCTCCTATGCAATATTGCTCTTTACAGCATCAGACCTTGCTTCTATCATCAGTCACATCCACAACTGTGTGTTGTGTTTGCTTTGGCCCCATCCTTTCATTCTTTCTGAAGTTATTTCTCCACTGATCTCCAGTAGCTTATTGGGTACCTACCAACCTGGGGAGTTCATCTTTCAATGTCCTATTTTTGTTCCTTTTCATTCTGTTCACGTGCTTCTCCAGGCATGAATACTGAAGAGGTTTGCCATTCCCTTCTCCAGTGGACCACATTCTGTCAGAACTCCACCACCACCCATCCATCTTGGGTGGCCCTACATGGCATGGCTTAGTTTCATTAAACAAGGCTGTGATCCATGTGATTAGATTGGTTGGTTAGTTTTCTGTGATTGTGGTTTCAGTCTGTTTGTCCTCTGATGCCTTCTCTCAGTGTCTCCTGTCTTACTGGGGTTTCTCTTACCTTGAATGTAGCCTATCTCTGTCAGCCACTCGCTGCTCCAGCATAAGTTAATTTGTATCATTTATTTTTAGATTCTGCCTACAAGGGATGTCATATGATGATATTTTTCTTTTTCTGTCTGACTTATTTTACTCAGTGTGACACTCTCTAGGTCCATCCATGTTTTTGAAAATGGTATTATTTCATTCTTTTTAACACAGAGCCAACTTCTTGTTGGATTGATGTCCTACCTAGCTGAACTCTTGACTGCTTTGCTGTAATGGAATGTTAACAGAGACAGCGACAGAAAGAAAAGCATCATTGCCACTAGTGGTCAGATATGATCTAGAGCAGCCACAGAGCAAATCTAAAATGAATAGCATACAGAGGAAGTAAGACAGAAATACGCTTTTTACACGCTTCAAACCTCATAGGTAATGGCCTTTAGGACATCAGAGAGACTTTCTAGAATTAGCATTTTTTTTGACATAACATAAATCACCCAAAGTAGCAGTAACCTTTGTAATCAGGCAGCTTGCTGAAATATAAAACACCTCAAAACCACGCTGATTAGCAGACAAATACCTTCTGTTTCCACAGATGCTAAGTACTTATTGATTTAGTTTTACCTGCTAGTGGTCATTAAGGCCTGAAAAAAACAATGACCACAACATCATAAATCATTATCATGGTGAAGCATTGATTAAGTACCTGCCTGAACATGAAGGCATTTGGTGAAAGCATATGAGAAAAGTCATGTAAAAACATGAACAGTTGGAGGATGTGATGATGAAAGGGCTTCCCTGGTAGCTCAGCTGGTAAAGAATATGGTGCAGATGTGGATAAAGTGGAAAGCAATGCTCTAAAGACCCTGTGTGAAATCATTCGGGTCTCATGGAAGAAGAGAAAGCACACCCAGGGTGTCAATACATGCTAGCATTTGCAGGACATTTATCCAGGCATATCTTCAACTGTGATGCTGCATGAAAAGTGAATCTGTCTTCAGTACTCTGTGCATCTCTGCAGAAAATATTAGAAATATACTTGTATCATATTTGGCATTTTTTGTTTGTTTTTAGATATTATGATTTTCTCAAATTGTCTAGACAATTTGAAAATATGAATGAGATGCATTTTTTTTTTGCTTTGGTTACTTATTGGGCTATTGTTTAGTATTATTATTTTGTTTTGGTATTGGTTCGTGGGATCTTAATCCTTCAGATGGGTTTGTCTAAGATCTTCCAGCTTCCTCCTCATCACAAGCAAGGACAGGGTTCTTTGAAAATGATGGAAGAGGTCGCTTAGAATGAATGAAGGAATTCATTTTCAAGGAGGTTAACATAACTTTCAAAACCATGAAAAATTGCAGAATGTCTTATCAGGGCTACCCCTCACATGGTTTTCCCTTGACACCCCGATGCTAAAGAAGAGCCACACGGCAACTTGGCCCCAATCTTCAGAGCAGCCAGAGAGCCCTCAGCTCTTCTCCCCGCTCTGCACCCTCGTCGGCAGGTGCAAGGCCACACAACTTCGAGCTGATTGAGGCAAAGCAAAACTAACAATATGCCCCCAAAATCAGACTCTGGCTTTAGGCTGCCACTTGGAAGAGAAGTGGTCTTTGCCGAACAGAAAGAAAGTTAAACAGATGCAATCCTCAGTGACAATCAGGAGAGACAACACTAATGCTGGAGAAAAAATATTCTAGGGCAAGCTGACATTCAAGCCACTGCATAGACAGTGAACCCATAAACTAAATGAAGCATTAACCAGCTATACAATTTCAATCTGAGTCTGGGGCTGAGGGAACATTTTGTACTCTTGACTCAAAGAAATATGCACACAAGACTGAAAATGGAAATCAAAATGCTTGCAAACCAGAGTTTCACTTTGTTTGGACGTGGTTAAGAATTTGACCTTCCATGATAAACACTTGTAAATATCATGGGAAGAACATAGTAAGGATAAACGTTTTTATATGTTTCAGAAACAAGTGCCCTGATTCATGATTAAACTGAACTAGTGGGTAGAATCATAATTCTAAGTTTTTTAAAACATACTATTAGTTCAAAAACTATTTGCAACACTCCCTAGGTTATATATATATATATATATATATATATATATATATATATATACACATAAATTTGTTCAAACATTTATTGAATGGTTGCTATATGCCAGGTACTGAAGTAGATACTTGGTGCATAAAGGAGATAAGGATCTGTCTTTGTAGTAAAGAAGCGTATGGTCATAGAGAAGAATGTAAATTAAGCCAGCATCAGCAGACAATAATGGAAGGGATGATGAGCCAATTCACTTATACATTTTACTTATCCACCGGAGGTTTTTAATGATTGCTAGATCTAGGCACCATGTCCATGTCAAAATTTATAAAATGATTTTAATTTCTGCTGTTTAAAAATACCATAACTATTTTAAACAACAACATAAATGAAAGCAGCCTACCATTCCAGGGTCCTCAAACAATTTCTTTAATGGCAGGGATCAAATATATGCAATGTTACATTTCTTTTTTTTTTTTAATTCTGAAATATTAACTCTTTTTTCCTTAAATGACCTCTCCTTAAGATACCTGCACAGACTCTCTAGGGAACATAAATGTTGAGCTGGAAAACAGAGAAGGATATTTCACTTGGCTTGAAGCAATGAATAGGAAGAAGTCTCTTCCCATGAATTAGTTTCTGGGACCCAAATAAAGACTTTCTTGGAGGAATCCAGATCAAGAAATGAAATTATCACCTTCTTCTTGACTGAGGACAAAAACTAAGGTATGTTTTAAGAAAGCAGCTAAAGGTAAAAGAGTTGGCTTTACAAAAGTAATTGTATCAGCCTAATATAAGTATGTTAAGTTAAATAAACTTATCTGATACAAGCTGGGATATGGAAAGTAAGCAGAGGTCTATAGTGGACTGAGAATACAGAAGGAAATTTTTTTTGCCTTAAAATAGGCAGGAACCAAATAAACTTAATTGAGATTATGTTTCTCAGAACCCAGAAAATTCAAATAGAATAAGCCTTCTATTGGTCTTCTTTGTCTTTTCCACTACAGTGCTAGCTTTCATGGAAATTCCTCTTGTAAAACATCTGTTACCCACGTGAAGTGAGGTATGTTGTATGTTCAGGCTGGTGTTCTCTCTGGATAAGTGTGAAGTCAACATCCATTTTATCAGCTTCAAAGTACAAGACTATAGCATTTGGCAAAGCCTGGGAGGAAGAGAGATGCTGAACTAGTTTGGGATATTTTTATTCTTTTTCATGTCAAGGAATGCTGCCCCAGGGTCTCATTTTTGCTTTTATAGCCTCAGTTCCTTACAACACACCTCAGTTCGATTATACAGTAACCACTGTACTGAAAGATCTCTAATGGCATTCAAATGGATCACTGCACACTTTTCAGTGTTATTTTATTTGAATTCTCAGCATCATTTGACCCAGTTAACCACTTCTCCCTTTCTGAAGTTTTTCTCCCTTTACTCGGATAACATTATATTCTTCTTGTTTTCTTTACTTTCATCAGATTTTCTTTTAAATGTTGGTGTCCCTAATTTTACACCATGGCTTCTTCCTTCTCGTTATGCACACTCATTTGGCTAATTTTTGTAGCCTGACAGATTCATATTTGTCCTTCAAGAGCCATCAGTCCAAGTGTCACCAATTTTGGAAACCTTCCCTCTTTTAGGCTCCAGCTTGAAGTTGAGTGTCTCATAATCATTATTACCCACTAAAATATCATGTCATTATGTACAAATCTCTTATGACACCAGAGTGGATTATTATTTTGCACTATACTATTTTTTGTTTTCTTGTTTCATTCACCAGATTTTAAGGCTCTTGAGACAGGCATCTTTATCTTATTTTTCAATATAGCCCACCTTATTCCCAGAATTACTGAAAAAAAATAAGGTAACGTTTGTTAAATAGATGAATCAATTAAAAATGAATAAATTGGCATCTCTTATTGCCAAAACAGGATGTGTGACTTTCCTCAAATATTATGCAAGTTTAAGAAATATTAGCATTTTCAATAAAATTGGAGTACAGAGTAGCATATTTTATCAATATATTCTGCTCTGACACACACAATTAAGCAAATATATTTTCCTGTGAATGTGATTATATGTAAATGTATATAAAATGTTTTTGACTGTATTTCTCATTGCATTTATCTGAAAATCATGCTTCACATAGGCAACGAATAACTTACATGAAAATATTTTACAGTTCCTACACAAAACAATATTGATAAAGATCTAAGAAGTTCATTGAATATATCTCAATTATGTATATTATGCTGAAGCAAGAGATCAATTTTTAAAGCCTTTGAAGGAAAAATACTGACTAAAAACAGACCAAGTAAACTATAGAACAACTGTTCCTCAAATTTAAGTGGGGGAAGGCTATAAAAATGAGTGAGTTGGAAATATTTTACATTTAATTACTGAATGAAAATTCCCAAAAAGTTTCCTTTATGATTTGTAAAATCACATAAAAAGAAAACCAAACAATTTCTTGATACCTATGCCAGAAGAGAGCAATCTTGTTAACAGAAAGCCATAGCCAATTAAGCCAGATGTCTTAGTGGGTGGAATGCCTGAGAATGTCCAGGAATTTCACTGCAAGTGTCTTTGTTATAGGCATTTTCACCGTAGAACTACATAATTGGTCATGAGACAATTTTGCTGTGAATAAGAAAATAACAGGTTGACAGTTTTTGGTCTGACAGTTTGGTTTCAACTGGTTGAAACGCATTAACATTCTTCCAGTTAGCGACATTACTGCCTTCATGGAGCTGACAGGTGATTATGATTCGCCCCGGGAGTTGGTTTCTTAGTTTGAAACACACCACATTAGAGGAGAAAAAGACTGAGGGCCTGGAGCAGAGTTGAACCCACATTTCCCATAGAGCCTGGAACATCTATCAAGGAATATGTGACAGTACGTGAACAACGAACAGAACTGTAGAGGCTTTTCCAATTCAGTGTGAAGTTCAGTTCCAAACTGGCACTCAGTGTTTGGAAACTGATGCCTTTCCTAAAGGAGGAAGAAATTTGAGCAGACAAAGTGAGATACCCAATGAGGAGCAAAACTGTATATAATGCTATGAAGGAGACACTTGAAAGACAAGGACTTCCAAGTACAATGCATAAAATAAAATCAGTTAAACTCCCAGGAGTGCCATGACTCTACACACACTTAAAATTATTTAAATAGTTTGTGTTTCACCATGAAGTCTTTGCTTTTTACCCAATTCTCATATTTCATTATGTTCTTTTGTAATGCCTCTCTTGTGTTTTTCATTGTTATCTTTGATGGCCAAATGATTTAATGCCCAGGGAACGCTAGTGGAACAGAATTCGCCTGCCAATGCAGGAGACATAGGACACATGGGTTTGATCCCTGGGTTGGGAAGATTCCCTAGAGGAGGAAATGGCAACCCACTCCAGTATTCTTGCCTGGAAAACCCCATGGGCAGAGGAGTGTGGAGCTGTAAAGAGTCATACCCAGCTTAGTGACTGAGCACAGTTATATGGCAAAAATAGATACCACAAAAATTCTTTCATCAAAGATGTCTATGGAAAAGAAGCTCATGGTTAAAATACTTAGAACTGGAGCCCTGGAATCCTGAACCAAATGTAAGGTGGCATCTGGTGACAAGTGATGCAGAGTGTGATCACCTCATGTCTGACAAAGAAAGATGTCCAGAGCCTAAGGACAATCAACAATGAGTATAATTGAAATCTACAGAACAGAGTATTATTCCTAGGTGAAGTTATCATAAATACTCAGCTCATAAGACCCATTTTTACAGCTACATTGATGTGTACATCAGTGACACTGGTTTAATGCAAGACGTCAAAGGTGCTCATACCTTTGATGATGAAGGGAAGTTAATTTATACTTATTTTAGAATCAATGACAGAGGAAACATGATTCTGCTTCCAGTTTTGTTGTAATATATTTAGGCCATTGGATGAAAATCTTACATATTTCTCTTTTTTCAAAAAGAAAATGGTACTTGTGACTAAAGCCCGAATTCAAAGTTAACAAATGGCTCAAAAGTGTCTTTGGCTGTGTACAGATACATAAAAAAAAAAAAAAAAGGACATAAGCAAAGGCAAGAAATCTAAGCTAAATCATCCAGTGTATTTCAGCATTTAAGAGCAAGAATAGTTCTGAAGATAGCCTAGGTATTGAAAGTGAAAAGTGAAAATCACTCAGCCGTGTCCTGTCTCTTTGAGACCGCATGGACTATACAACCTATGGAATTCTCCAGGCCAGAATACTGGAATGGGTAGCCTTTCCTTTCTCCAAGGAATCTTCAGAACCCAGGGATCAAACCCAGGTCTCCTGCATTGCAGGCAGATTATTTACCAGCTGAGCTACAAGGGAAACCCAAGAATGTTGGAGTGGGTAGCCTATCTCTTCTCCAGAAGATCTTCCCAATCCAGGAATTGAACTGGGGTCTCTTGCATTGCAAGCAGATTCTTTACCAACTGAGCTATGAGGGAAGCCCAGCCTAGATATTAGCCTGAGGGAAAAAAAAATAGTACGATGAACAGTGCTTCACACTTTATGTGTGAGGACAGGACCAAGGGCATCCCCTCAAGAAATATTTTTGACAACTTTTTGTGCCATAGGAGATAGAGTTACCCTTGTTTCCTAGAGGGTTGACAGAACTGTCTTCAGGAAAAAGAAAGAAATCTGGAAGAAATCATAAATGAATCTCACTGTGAGCCTCTTCATCCAGCTTAGAACACCGCCTCTTCTGATGCCTGTGGTTTTTAGGAGGTGTCATTCCACTAAGTACCGTTTAGTTCTAAGAAAACTGGTGCCAACTGACACTGTCATCCTGCACAAAACTTAGAAACATTCTTTACTAAATCCTACATTATACACATGTTTAAAATCATCATTCTTAAGGAGAGAATCAGAAGTGTAAAGGAAAGTAAAATATAGACAAGCAATTACAACTGCTTTAATAATGAGTGAGCTCTGAGCACCCATTTTAGAGCTCCATTCATTTATTTGGCTATGCTGGGTCTTACTCACTGGCATGCAGGGTTTTCATTGTAGCAGGTGGGGTCTGAGTTCCTGATCAGGCTCCCTGCGTTGGGAGCATGGAGTCTTAACCAGTGAACTACCTGGGAAATCCCTCAGAGATCCTAACGTACAGAAACGTACAGGCTGACATGCTTTCTCGTCTACGCAGAGAAGGTGGTGGATGAGAAAGGGCAGCTTTTGACATTTGTTACATGGGAATTGAGTGTTACGTGTCTCATTGCAGAGGTTTCCTAAGGGTAAAAAAGAGAAATTAATTTTGATTAGATACAATCAGATGGTATTAGGCTTTAAATATTCTCTAATCCACATGTATTCTCACAAAAGCTTGTTCTTGAATGTTCATAGTGGCATTATGAGTGATAACTAAAAAGGCAAAACAGCCTGTATGTCCACTTCCTGGTGAATGGATAAACCAAACAGAGTATACCCGATGGAATATTTTTCAGCCAGGTAAAGGAGGTACCAGGGGATGCTGAAACAGAGCTGACCTTTGAACATGTTATGCTAGATGAAAGAAGTCAGACCCCAGAGGCTACATGTTGTATAATTCCATTATTTCAAATCTCCGGAATACAAAAATTCATAGAGACAGAAACCAGATTAGCAGTTGCCTGGGGATGGAGGTAGGAGGAAATTCAAGGATGTATTGAGCAGGGGAGTCTACGGATATGTTCTGAAATTAGAGAATGGTGATGATAGCACAACACTGCAAATAGACTAAAAACACTGGATTGCATACTTTAGAGTGTTTAAAATGAAAAATTTAAGTTATGTGAATTTTACCTCAAAAACTAGTGGTAAAATATGATCTAATCCAATACTCAGTATAACACTGTGAATTCAACATTTTAAAGTTAACTGTTTTAAAATAAGAAAGATAAAAATTTGTTCTTGGACACTGTGCTAGGACATAGGAAAGCTGATCACAATCTATTTTATCCCCTTTATACCACAATGCTTCCTAAGACAAGTCATAAGCAACTTTCTAGTGAATTGGGTCAGAGTCAATAATACATAAGAAAAATACATACTTCCTTATTTCTTTACTATATTGTCCATCAATATATTTCATAATACACATTTATTTGAAATTTCCAGCATTCCTTCAAGTTGAATTCCATCATGTTTTCTGTTACTGAGTTTCAAATTCCTACAGGACAAGCATCTTATATATCCCTTTTTAAATTACACAAAGAACATAATCAAGGAGTACTACATATTTTTTATATAAAATAATGCTACTTTTCCTTGATAGATATTATTTTGTTTTAAGGGTTTAATGATCCCCTTAATTCATTTGCTTTTATAACATTTATATACCTGATATTCTTTTAAATTATATTGGTTTTATTTACAATAATCAAACATTATGGTATTTCAAACATTAGCATTTTAATTTGCAAAACTTTTTGTAAGTCAGAGTAACATGTTATTAAAAATTGGGCGTGTGTTTCTTATTTCAATGTGATTCTTTTTTAAATGTGCAGATGTTTTTTGCTTACAGTCTATCATTTCCAGGTTTGAAAGATGCACTTGACCTTGGAAATATGTTCTCTCTCCTGTTTAGCTCTTTGTAGAATAGGATAACATTGAGTTCCCAGGAAGTGATGGTAATGTCAAAAATTACAGCCTCATAAAAGCTTTAATTCTCACCATAAAAATAATATATAAAGTAGAGAAGTATGAGGGTGCCTCGCATATTGCAGTGTCAGGTTTAGGAGCACTACTATAAAATTTATAACACCTATCTATTTGATAGTGGGTAAGAGTGCAAGAAAGTGTTGCTCAAATATAACTAGGTTATAAATAAGTGAATGCTTTGGGGGGAAGTTTGGGGCATGTTCTGTGGTACAAATGAATGTTAAACAGCTGATGCTTAAAAACCCTCTTTCCTTAAGATGCATCTCTAAAAATTAAATTTCATCATCAAAACATAATGAATCAAATTACAAAATATAGCTTTGCGTATAGATATATGGTAGGGTGAGGAACTGTGACTAAACAAAGAGACAAAGACAAAAGATGAGAAGTAAATTCACCAAATATGCTACCTGGGCGATGTAAACGGAAGTGGGCATGCATAGAAGCATCTACAAGTGAGGTATGCCACATGCCAGATCAGGCCGAATGAACTCAGCTTGACTAGTGAGAAGTCTCAGGCCCCAGGTTTTTCAGCTGGATCCTGTTCCACTAGGTTCCATTCCCAACCATTTGAATTTGGGGTGGAATGAACATTACATTGGTTTTCTGTCTGGTCTGTGCACGGTTGGAACACAAGCCAAGGCTTTTAAAGTGCATGACACAGAATAGGCAGGTAGGGCTGTGCTGGATGAATCAACATTGACCCACTCTTCCTTGTGGGTAGAATAGGGATGGTTCACAATACATTCAGCAATGGCTCTTTTCTTTCTAGGGCTTTCCATTTAGACAGAGGTATTTTTTGATTTTTTTTTTTTGTTATTTTTAAGCAAACTACTTTGGCCAGGATAATTATAAAATTTATAGTTTTGCTTTGGCAGGGTTGTCTGCTTCATGTGAGTTTTTCTTTCATACCCACATTATATTGCTTTGTTTAATGAAATACTTCATTAAGAAAAGAAATTTTACTCTGCATATTCGTTATTTTGCCTCCTATTCTGAAAACTATTTTCCCCCAAATCATGTATCTTTTCATGTATAATATCTACATCCCCACATCCCACCTAGGCAGCAGCTCATGGACATCCATAAACTATCTCAGAGATGGACGAGATGGGCATCACCAAAGGAACAACAAACAAAGAAAACCCCCAAATCAGGACTTCCCTGGTGATCTAATGGCAACCCACTCCAATGTTCTTGTCTGGAGAATCCCATGGACAGAGAACCTGGTGGGCTACAGCCAATAGACTCAACTGGGGCAATTTAGCACCATGGTGAGCCAATGGATAAAACTCCTCTGAGATTCCAGTACAGGGTGCAGGGGTTTGATCCCCAGTCAGGGCACTAAGATCCTATATGCCACCACCGTAGCCAAAAGACAAGCCAAAAAAAAAAAAAAACAAAAAACAAAAACCTATTTCCCTTATGTAGATTTTGTTAGGGAAAATACTGTCACCCAGTTTGCTTGAAAAAATATCTCGAAATGTTCTGACTATCTGGGGAAATTTTTCTTGATTCCTGTTAGACGGCCTCTTTTTGCCCCCTTGTGTCCACAAACAAGAGTGTCTCCATCTCTGGCTCCTTCTGTTGCTCATCCCGCAACAAGCCAGAGAAATAGGATAAGATGAAGCCGACCTTGTGGATGCAGATCAAAATGACCCAGGAGTCTGGATCCCTGATGACTTCATTAAGCCACTGGATCAATGAAACCTGATCTCCCCTTTAGAGCTGTATATTCTCTCATGCAAATTAATTAATTTTCATATTTTAAAGCCAGTTTAAATATAATTCTATGCTACTCACTCCAAGAGCAAATAATCTGAGAAATATAGTCTATATTTATATTTTAGTTATCTTTGAATATTTTATCATAAAACAGTCAAAACATCAGATTTATTATTTCAAAAATCAGAGTTTTTATTTTAGGAACTCCAGTTGGCTCTTGTTCTCTATGGTCACTCTCTGGCCCTTTTCTGAGCATGTTTTGCCCTGTTAACAACCATAATGAAGAATGAATTGCGTTGCCAGCTTGTTCTGTTGTTCCAGTGAGTGGAGTCCTAGTATTCCCCATCTCTAGCCTTCTCATGCTCCCATTGATTTAGTATGTCACAGACATTTTCTCAGTATATTATATCGCTGACTTAGGCATTGTTAACTGACATACCCTGAGCTGTCTCCAGGAGACCACAGAAACAGAAACTATTTCACAACTGAAGCGAAAAAGAAAATCTTACCATAAAATAAGCAAAATATATTAACTGTCATTATTAATGTCTGCAAAGAAACAAGATAAGCTGTGACCTTTCTGGACTACCGATGGCATGGAGTTAGGGAGGGGCTCATCTAGCAGAACTGAGGATTCGTGTAAACGGTGCTTGCTTTACAGAGCTGGGCTTGGTGGAGCCCTTTGCCCTGTGCACCTGGGTGCAAGTTTAGTGTGCTGCTGAGTTCTTGTTTCGCACAGGAAAGCAGTCATGGAACCCATGCCATTGTGAACACCTGCTCTCTAGCCATACGATTAGTTTTGAACAGTGCCAAAATAGGCAGAGAATAGGTGCAGATACAATTATGCTACAGATTTGTAATTTTCAAAGGAAAATTGCAGCTTTCATTACTGTCGTCTAAATATAGATGAATGAGTGCAAAATCAGCAAAGTAAGTTTTTGGTGTTATCTATGTATAAATTAAGAGTTTGCCTTGGAAACTCCATTTGCCCATTTTCTGTCTTTTTCTTATTTTATTGCAAATTACTTTAGAAGATGGGGATTAACGAATAGATTCTTAAACTACATGAATTATGTCTTGTTCCCTGATGTAGTTTATTTAGTCATTTTATATCTAAGAAGTGACAGTAACACTGAGAAATAGAAGTAATTTTATCTATAAAGTAATATCTCTCCCTTTAAGTGTAGTTATTCTTACATGATGTTGAATAGCCAACAAAAGCTATAGAAACTCTCCAGAGAAAAATAAACAGGGACACCAGATCTTGCACACACAATGTTAGGGTATCATGGGTTAATTCAATCTATTTATTATTATTAGGTTAAGTAGCCTTTCCTCCATAAAATATAGAGTAAATAAAACGAAAGATGTAAAAAGAAAATCTAGAGGTGAGTGTGACTGAAAATCTGCTTTTTTGGCCTCTTCTAGTAAATAAAAATTCTTAGGAAATAGAACTTTTCCTTGGATCTAATTAAGAACATAACGAGCAATATATTTAAGTTTTTATTCTGAAATGCTTAAATACAGAGAAATTCAGCAAATAAACACTTGTCATAAACTTTAAAGTACTTCAGATAGTATATATGTGTGTATAATATATTTAATTATATATATATAATTAAATATATTATACACACACATATATATATATATATATGCATATATTGTGTGGTTTAGTTGCTCAGTTTGTGTCTGACCCCATAGACTGTAGCCCACCAGGCTTCTCTGTCCATGGGATTCTCTAGGCATGAACACTGGAGTGGGTTGCCATGTCCTCCTCCAGGGGATCTTCCTGACCCAGAATTGAATCTGTGTCTCTTGCATTGGTAGGCAGATTCTTTACCACTGAGCCACCAGGGAAGACCCATATGCACATATATATAACAATATACAATTTTCCTTCATAATCCTTTTTCTATAAAAATAGTTTAAGTACTTTAAATATTCTTTGGAGGACTCGTTAATTCACCATAGTGTTTTTGTTTGTCCTTGCTTACATTCAGGAGCCTACATATAGTGGCTTAATAGAAAAAAAAAAAAAAATTGTTTTCTCCTCACTGCCAGGAAGCCCATATGTTGGCAGGCCAGAATTGGCCATGTGACTCTATCACAGACTATTTCAACCCCCTTCGATATGAAACTTGTCGGAAGTTTTTGACATGAAACTCAACTTTTCACATCTTTCTCTCAGTCACAAGGGTGCAGCCTTTGGTCTGAAGGCAGGAAGGAAAACATGAGAAAAATGAAGATGACGGACTTCTGTGAAAATTACTCACTGGTCAGAACTGTGTCTCTAAGACAACCCTGAAGCCAGGAAACATATACTTGGAGGTAAGTGCGTTGCTGCTCTAAACAAGTCTATGGTGTTTAGGAAAAATCGACAGTAAGAATGGATATCCAAGGCAACTAGTGGTTTCTGTAATGATCACTAATATTTTCATTATATTGTTTATTCAGTCACTTTTTACATAATGCCTTTGGAATATACTTTTTACTACCCAGATGAGTTACTCCCCCGACTGAGCTTAAAATTATAATGAATATGTTTCCTAAGTCAATAATAATAAGAGAAAAATTTATATATGAAAGGTGTGAAGGGTGTGTGAAGGAAACACACCTAATTCAAGTGGACAAGGGAGTGTTAATTAGAGG
The DNA here is from genome assembly GCA_007570785.1 of Antilocapra americana. NCBI lineage: Eukaryota > Metazoa > Chordata > Mammalia > Artiodactyla > Antilocapridae > Antilocapra > Antilocapra americana. The sequence goes on along the minus strand of ML662445.1, from coordinate 11,034,326 downwards.
GCATGCCACCCACGTAGATTTTGGACGCAAAGAGTGAAGAGGCAGGCTTTCCTGGAGGTCATTATACTGTTACCTATATTTATGGTGTGTTTACTTGTTTGTCAGACCCTGTGACTGAATGTCTTAGGCCTTATTTATGTTGCATTATTTGGCTTTCATAACAACTTTACAGAGTAAGTACTAGCATTAGCCTTATTTTAAGATGAAAAAGCAGCTGTTCAGAGAAGTCAAGTAATTGTCTCAAGAACCCTCAGATATTAATATGTTTTGCTGAGAGTTTTACACAGTTCTCTCTAATGCAACACTCACACTTGTTAACCATTATGTAGCACTAATTTGTCTGTAAGCAAAAATGTGGAAACCTGGAAAGCACTGCTTTGGCAGGGCGGGGAATTACAAGCAGTTCGGTGTTGCTAAAGAGTAAGTTGACTCATGAAATCTCAAGAGGGATGTTTAGAGAAGAAACATGAGCTGCTTTACTTAATGATTTAATTCAGGAGTCCTAGGAGGACCTGTGCAGAAGGCTGTCATAGAGCAGGGTTTTTTGAGCTTTAATGTACATAGATAGAAACCACTGGGAGTGATTATTAAAACCCAGATTCAGACGCAGGGGATCTGGAGTAAGGTCCGTGACCCTGCATTTCTTTCTAAAAAGTCCTTCTGCCCAGTGACGCTTGAATGCTACTGATGCTGTGATCTTGAGTAGGCAGGTCATCGATCACTCTGGAGTTTCTGAAGAGTGAATTTTGAGGCATATTATTGGAAGCACAAAACATATTTGTTGAAGAAGCTTAAAAGTTAGGAAAATCCATTAATAAGGTGTTTTGGGTGCATTGCCATGTTAGTGAGATGAGGAGATGATGAGAGATCAGCTGTAGAAACTGCAATGCATGTAAATATAAGCTGTGGGCTACAAAGATGAAGGAAACTGAGCCAAGGGAATTGAGGATAACAAGAAATATATGAATTGCACTTTCTTTTTCAGCAATGGCATGAAATGTACTGATGACAAAGCTTTGAAGAATTCAGACAGGGAGAGTCAGTTCCCCATTATCCAAAAGTCTCTGGCTTCTTTGCAAGGGGATAAGGATTGTTTATGTCTATTCTAAACAAACCCTTCTTGTTTATAAGTAGTACTTTCCGCACATCGACTGTAAAGTAACACATTTTTACCACTGCTGTTCAGATAGACCACTGTCATAGTTCTAAAGAAAATATAAACATAAAAGTTTTAGCCAGGAGATGATGAATCTCACAGCTAATGTGCCTGGGCTGAGCAAATTTCTGGTAGGACAAATAGAAACACATTAATTGTATACTAGCTTATTGAAGTGCATAATTGGATGATGGCAGGATAAATGGGACTATATGAAACAGATTCAGTGGCATAATAATTTTTGTTTTGTGTAATGTGATGCAGGTGAAATAAACCTGGAAAACAAGAACAGAAACTGTGGGTTAGCCAACAGGGGCTATGCTGCTCTTTTTTGTTTATGTCAAGTTTTAGAGTTTAATGAAGACAAAAAGAGTATAAATGTCTCAAGTTGTGCAATTTGGCTTCTGTATAGTCATAATTTCTCTTAATTAAAATATAACCAGGCTGAAGCAGAATCTGCCTTTTCAACAACATCCATCCATTCATTCATTCAGAAAAACATTTACAGAGTGTCTACCATCATTGGATGCTGTGGTTTTAGAGTGGGAAGAAAAAAAAAGCTGGGATGAGTCCCCTGCTTTCATGATGCTTATATTGGAGTGTGGGAAGGAAGAAATAAACTATAAATAGAAGAATACTTTCAAATAATAGTGAAGAAGCCAAGTAAAAAAAAATTAAAAAATAACTTGGACAGGAAATTAATTTTGTTGTTGTTGTTCAGTCACTAAGCCATGTCTTAAATATATCTTGTCTAAAATGTATGAAACTCGTTTTCATAAAATTGCTCTGTAAAGGAAAGGAGAAAAATAAAGTCACAGCTGGAGTGGGTTGCAGGACTGAGGGGTATTTGTTGCCCAGATGGGGAATAATAAGTCTTTGTTGCTGTTGTAACAGTTGCTAAGTCATGTCCAACTCTTTGCCACCCATGGACTGTAGCATGCCAGGCTTCCCTGTCCTTCACCATCTCCCAGAGTTTGCTCAGACTCTGTTGACTGAGTCAACGTCTCTTAATAGAAAAGAATAAATGACATTTTACAGAAGCATCATTTGTTCCATTGACATTACTGTTCACACTAACTGTGATACTGTTATACTATAATTTATACAACATTTTGATGATATTTGATGTCTTTATATAGCACCCTATAATATCAATTAATGTAAAGAGTATGTAAGGATATTGTTCTTGTGAAGTTTTCATTTTTGTTTGTTTGTTTCTATAAGTGAATGTTAGTATGGCAGATTGTGGATAGTCTTTCGACTGCACAAGTTTGGCAAAACAAAGTGCTTATTACTTTGAATGTTACTTTTTCATGAACCTGCCTGCCAAAGGTCAGTTAAAAATTTACACCCAGATTACTCATGTTTTGCCAGCAGCGTCCTGGTTATTACACCCATATTCAGATGTTTCACTAACTTCCAATTATCCAATTTGAGGAAAAGGTGTCCTGCTTTCAATATTTAATAACCAACTCCTGTGGGTTTCAGCATGTGATCTGTGGGTAGCAAAGTGTCATCTACTGACTTTAAGGGGCACTTACAGTTTTATAAGGCAGTTAATGACATAGTTTCCATACGTGGATATTTCACTGCATGGTACATTATTGAAGACGGAGCTGCTTGGTGGTCCATGCTCCGAGCCTGGTAGCAGTAGGGAAAGTTGTGAGGGGTTAATTGTTTGTCAGTTCCCCACTCCCCCAGGACACAATTTAAACTTCTATCTAACCCTTACCACTGCTGTTCAGATAGACCACTGTCATAGTTCTAAAGAAAATATAAACATAAAAGTTTTAGCCAGGAGATGATGAATCTCACAGCTAATGTGCCTGGGCTGAGCAAATTTCTGGTAGGACAAATAGAAACACATTAATTGTATACTAGCTTATTGAAGTGCATAATTGGATGATGGCAGGATAAATGGGACTATCCTCATAAATGCATGAGTTATCTAAAGTAAATGTGAAGATACTGATGTAATTGAAGACTTGACTATCCATTTTTCGTTTGTTAATATGTAGAGAATACATTAATGCATATGGATAAATGACATAATAAATAAAATGTATTATTTACATGTGTTTTTAATACATTTTGAACACTGTAAGTTTTGTAAATTTTTAATAGGTTTTTTCTGGGATTACCATGAGAAAATCATTAGTTAACATATTATTAATTCAAGAAATAGATATCCAGTGGATATTATATGCCAGGCACATAAAAGGATAATATGAACAACTCGTCTCAGGAAATGAAAGAGAAAAATAATACATATCAAAACTGTAATAAAAATCATGAAGTGCTATATAAGAGCAGTACAAATAAACCATTATAAACTTTCTGGGAAGTAAAAGGTTCCTCCTTTACAAGAGCAAAGGCATGATAACGGAGAACATGTAATACTTCTGCAGAATAAAAAGTAACCCATTATGTAGCATTTTACTCTGTGAGTGTGTGAAAGGAAATAGCAAGAGATAAACCTGAAAATGCAGGACAGGAAGGGATTATGAAGGCCTGTTTTGTGAGACTATAGATACGAACCATGCCTTGTAGGCCACAGGAATCCATTAACTGGTCCTGAGAGGTGTAATGTAGTTCTATCAGCATTTAGGAATATTAATCCTCACCACTGGATAAAATGAATTTAAAGAGGATTATAATAGAAAGGAGGTAAAAATATCTGATAGAATTCTTTTCATATGGTTTAATTTGGACAGAATCAGGGTGTGAAAGTAGTGGAAGAAATGGAGAGGGGGACAACGGAGACAGATCATGGTAGAAGAATGTCCAGAACTTTAAATGCTAGTGGACAATAGGGAAGATTATCAAAGGCCTCAGAGTATGATGGCAGAGGCAACAGGATGGGAATTTCAAAAGGAAAGCAAATAGAGAGGGATAGTCAAAAATTATTTGGCATGATATAATTAAGGCTTGGTAGAACATCCAAACAATGAAATGCGCAGCAATGTGAAAAGTTAGCTTGAATTTGGGGAGTGATTTTGAGTTGGAATATATTGGGTAATATGAGGGGGGCAATGATTGAAGTCGCACAAGTGGATTCAACAAATCGAAGTAAATGTATAGAAATCTGACATCAAATGAATAATTGCAGAGCATTTTCCCTACCTTTCTAGCGTACTCCCTCATGTGAAACATAACTATGATGGACGCCCTCAGGCTCAGGATGGGCTAGCATCCGCAACTCTGAGTGTTTTTGCCTGTTTGTGATCTTTTCCCCTTGAATATGGGGAGGATGTATAGAATCTCAATTTAACTCAGCAGACATTCTGGGTTTTGTGGTGAAATATGACTTTTTCTACTGTAGGAACAAAGAAAGCATATGTTGTAGATTAATGTATAAATATCTTCATGGAGAAAGAAAAGTTTAGTAATTTGTCAAGAGATTCTATGTTTCTATCCATCCATTTGAAAGTGATTTTAAATCAAATTAGAAAAGTAAAAGGAATATAGGTAAACCTAGGTTTAGAGTCAAACCCAATTAAAATACTTTTCATTTTCACTTAGCCTCAGATCTTAGGGGTTACGAATCTTACGGGTTGCGAATCTTACAAATTTCAACTACATACTACCTTTTATTCATCCTTACTAAAAACATCCTTACTTAAATTCACATCTGTATTTTTTTTTTAATCTGAAGATTTTCAGTAGCTTCAAACTGACGTTCCTGCCTTCAGTATTTTCCCTCACATTATGAGCTATTTGCAAAATAGCTATTTGCAAAACTATCTTAAATTTCTACACCTCCAGGTTCTAATACAGTACTTGACACAGATGAAGCTGGGCTCTTGTAAGATGCCTTTTGAAAATTCCACTGCTTCTATTTAGATGGCTTTGAATCTCCTGATACTAACTGTGACACCGGGGAGGTCTTAACCACTTTGGGACTCACTCTACCAACTCTATTATGAGGATATTAATAACTCCCAATTCAAAGAGTATTTTTAAAGATCAAAAAAGACATTACTTGGTACCTGACATGAAGCAATAGCTCAACAATACTGCGTATTATTATTTTGTTAGAATCACCAACTTGTTCTGAGAGTGTTTTTTTATTTGTATAAGTTAAGGGTAACAATGCCTACCTCAGAGAATTTATTGTGAAGATAAAGTGAGTAGGTTATTTTGAAATGATTCTTCAAGTAAATATTGTTTTGCAACTAAAATAGGTGAAATGAAATTTGTAAGCAGAAATGTTAATGTTAGCATGAGAGTCATAAATTTAATACTTGTGGCTCAGCTGGTTAAGAATCAGCCTGCAGTGCAGGAGATCTGGGTTCGATCTCTGGGTTTGGAGGATCCCCTGAAGAAGGGCCAGGCTACCCACTCCAGTATTCTGGCCTGTGGAATCCCATGGACTGTATTAGTCCACGGGGTCGCAAAGAGAAGGACACAACTGAGCGACTTTCACTTCACTGACAAAGGTAGGTAAGGTCATGTAGTGGAGCGTAATCATGTGAGGGAGAATCAGAACGAAGGACAGGAAGGGGAGTAGTGACAAAATTAGAAACACAGGTCAGGGCCTGTGCATGTCGACTTGAGTAAAGAACATGCTTGTCACGCACATGGTAATTCTCTCTAAATATTGAAATAAATTGAAAAGACACTAAAGCAGTTTACGAACCTCACCCCCTACCCATGACAGTTTCAGTCTACAGAGTGGGCTCAGTATAAGGAAGCATTTTCTAAAAATTTGGTTTATACAAAGAACGAATCCACTGTTTCATATGGGGATGAGAATTTCATACCACATGCTGAACAATCAGTTCTTCAGATGTCAGCGTGGTAGTCTGTGAAATGAATCCTTGTTAGCAAAATGAGCTCTAAAATTTCTATATTTTCATTAAATTATTTTGCTCTTTTGATTGAACTTCATTTCTCAGCTTAATCTAAAAAAATAAACCACTGTTTCCTTTTGTTACAAATATACAGTATTCGAGCTAGCTGCTTACAGCCTCTTCTCTTCACCTGCAGTTATCTACAGGATAAGCAGCATGACCAATTTTATGGGAGAAAAAAAATTGAGGCCACCCCAATTTTAGAAGATCTAGCTTTGAAGTTTTTTAAGCATGAATTTGTTTTTTTCTCCTCTTTCAGAAGCAATGCCCATCAAAAGGAGCCTGCTTTTTTTCAAGCTTTCAAATGAGTTTTATAATTATTATTTTTATGAATGATTAATCCCTAGCATAAGAAAATTAAGAGGATGCAAATAAGCCTATGGAATTAAATAAAGCAAAATGTTGCTTGGTGCAGCAGCAGCTGTTGAATATTTCACAGAGTCCCTCATCCCTGATGTGGGGTTGTGCCAGGTCTATGATGACAACTGAAGCACACATTTTTTGAGCCCCAGTGGGACATCTGATCAATGTTCAAGTGGCAGACAAGCCTCATTATTACAGTGTCCGGCAGGTGTAGGCATTCAGAAGGGGGTTGTCATTAAAATATTTTGTATGTATCTGCTAATTATATTTCTCAGTTCCAAACAGCTGTATTGTCATCCCTGTAGCATTTGTCATTCCTGTAGCAGGTAGCAGGGGTACAATGAAAGATAAAATATTTTCATGATCATGTGAAGTGGTGCCGGAATTCTGGGAAAGGTATGATAAGAAAATCCATCCTTTTCATCCAAAACGTCATTAGGAAAAAACAAGGTGAGTCAGACAGCAAAGTCTGACAAGGACAATCACTAAATGAATGTGTGTCTGCATGTGCCAAAATTTGTGTTTCTTAAAAATTGGTCTTTGTTATTATATACAAACTTTCTTCATTGTCTAAATTAATAATAACAATTTACTTGTATTTCATTATCCAGTTTATAGAATATGTGGACATATACCATGTAATACTTAAGGAAGGCTATACATTTCATTTCATAAATTTGACACTATTAATAAAAGAGTTTAAATGATGTGCCCAAAGACCAAGAGATCCAAAGAGTAGACCCAAAATTTCTCTTGGGATTTGTGATTCTAAAGTTTAAGGCTACTCTCAGCCTACCCACATTGCATCTTTTTTGAACTTGTTACCCGAACTTTAAATTGAAATAAATAAATAGTAAACATTACAGAAGAAATAGAGCAATATAAAGCTTTGTGAGATGTAATTGGATTTGCCCTGTGAACATCATCAATAGTCAATTTGTTTTATTGGTTCTAAAATGTGCTCTGCAATCAGTTTTATGAACCACTCTATTGGTTTTTAGATACAACAACAACACAGCCAAATGTCCAAACAGCTATCAGCAACATAACTTCAAATTTTATATTAGTTTCCCCTTCAACACTTTCTTCTGACCCTCAGCTACTTATAAGAGGGGATTAAAAACAAATGTAATTTTCTAAAAAAATTCTTACACTATAAAGCAACTAGATGATAAAAGTTCTTAAAATTTTGACTTCGAAAGAATCACTTACTGTACAAAATACAATTCTTACAAAAACACAAAAATCACTGTATTTAAAACATAAATGAAACTTTAAAAATTAATTGTTGTTGTTGAGTTGCTAAGTCGTGTCTGACTCTTTGCAACCCCACAGACTGCAGCCCACCAGGCTTCTCTGTCCGTGGAATTTCCCAGGCAAGAATACTGGAGTGGGTTGCCATTTCCTTCTCCAGGGGATCTTTCTGAGCCAGATAGAACCCACACCTCCTGAATTGACATTAATATTTCATATAATAAAATAATATCTTTGATAGCTTCAAGTTTTAGGGTTTTTTTAAATTTTTAGAAATTTAAAATTTATTTCTATCTACTAATATTAGCGTCTAAGTTACACAGCAGTTTTACATCCATGGACATCCCATTTACTTTACAGTTTGTGCGCTAAGCTTAGAGTTAAATTTATTCCTTTTTAAATTCTTTAAAGGGACAAACTGAAGATATTAGCCTTATTGTATCTTTCATATTTTTATTACTTTACTCTTTTAATCCATATTGTTAAAGACAATGGGTTTGGGAAATTAGCCCAGTATCCAAAAAACAAAAAAGAATTGTCCTTTCTTTTGTCCTTGTCCTTAATCAGTCCTTCTGTAGAGTGATTGTCCTAAAATGCAAATCAGTTCATTCAGTCACCAGTTCAAAATCCTTCAGTAGCTACATAGCGAAGATGGTATAAATATCAGTGACCTAACCTAACACATGAGGCCCTTTACTCCCTAACCTGTTGCTTCAACTACAACTTCTTCCATTGTTTGCTTTTTCTGCCAGTAACTAGTAAACTCTCTTTGAGTGGCAAAGAAGCTGGTGCATTCTCAATTCCCATACCCCTTTACTCCCATAAGACTAGAATTACTAGCCGGTGCATGGCTACATTCAACATACTACATTTCCCAACATCCCTTGAGGTTAAGCAGCCTTGTGCTAAGATTCTGGCCAACAGGATATGTGCGGTTGTCTTGTGGTCTGCTTCTGAAACTCTCCTGAAGTGGCAGTGGGCATGTATCTACGTCCTTCCTGCTGTTTGAAATAGGATGACTGAGGATCACACCAGGATCAGACAGCAAAATGTTCATCTGGAGAAGCCAAGGTCATCAGAAATTTGTAATGCAGAGTACAGACTAGCCCAGATCACTTCCTTTCAATATTACTTTAATAGAGACAAAAATGTCATTCTGTCTTGTTTAAGTCATTATAACATTCAGACCACTTGCTGCAGAACCTCATTCTAACCATATATCATTTTTCAAGATCAAGCTCAATTTTAACACTATGAGAACTAATAATATTAGACTGAGCTACGTACAATTGCAATTTCTTTAGATCAAAACCCATCAAATATTTTCAATTTCATATGGTCCAATTTAATACTGTTAATGGCAGTATTTTTTACTGTCTTTTATAATCTTGTAACAACTTATATATTTCTCAATTATACCATTTCATATCTAGTATTATAATTAGATCTTTACATTCCTATCTCTGAAATAATCATAAGAGTTTCAAGAGAAAAACACAAGACTTATTCATTCTCAAATTCTGAAATTAGAGCATAATTGCTGGTTCTTAGGGGCAAAAGTACTTTTTAATGGGAATAAATGAAATATAGTATTTCTATATTGTATCTATATGACTTTTTAAATTCTTACCTTTTGAGATTGATTTTTATATATTTCCACAGATTATTAAATTTTCAATTATGCCATTTAATTATGTCATGCTTACTTGATAGGGGCTAAGGTTTCAGAAAAAGATAAGGGGTGTTTCTTTGTGGTTATGGTACTAAGAGGTACTAAAAGACTTAAATAAAACCTACGTGAGTCAACTCCTTCTCAACCAGTAGATCAAGGGGCTTCATTTCTATAAACCTGAAGATTTTTGGCAAGTTAATGGATTTGCCAGTACAGTTTGGAACAAGAAAAATAAGTGATTCAATCTCTCCAAACAGAAGAAGAGAATCCATTACACAACATTAATATTGTTAATAGCCAAAGCTATGGTTTTTCCAGGAGTCATGTATGGATCTGAGAGTTGGACCATAAAGAAGGCTGAGTACCAAAAAACTGATGCTTTTGAACTCTGGTGCTAGAAAAGACTCTTGATTGTCCCTTGGAAAGCAAGGAGATCAAACAAGTCCATCCTAAAGGAAATCGACCCTGAATATTCATTGGAAGGACTGATGCTGAAGCTGAAACTCCAATACTTTGGTCACCTGATGCAAAGAGCCGACTCACTGGAAAAGACCTTGATGCTGGGAAAGATGGAGAAGGGGGCAACAGAGGATGAGATAGTAGGATGGCATCATCGACTCAACAGACATGAATTTGAGTAAACTCTGGGAGATAGTAAAGGACAGGGAAGCCTGGAGTGCTGCAGCAGCCCATGGGGTTGCAAAGAGTCAGATGGGACTGAGCAACTGAACAACAGCAGTGCTATCTAGGGTACTAGAGCTTAAACCTCTCCTGAAACCACTGTTGAGAAAGGCTGTCTTCGACTATTGAGAAATTAACTGAGTATAATTTAAATTATTTCCATAGCTATTGGTAAGGCTTTAATTTTGTATAAATTATGGTTTACCTTTTTATGAAGAGCAATATCCTACATTCCATCTTCTACCTTCATTTAAGCAGTCTAACATGAGACCTAGAAAGGGATATCTACAGTTGTACAAAAGTAGAAATAGTAATACAATAGTACCAACGTTAGCATATTACACTTCAGAGAAATGCAGACATGAGTCTGATGATGAACACAATGTCGTTTTATGATGCCCATGGTATAATTTAAAAGTAAACTGCAAGTGACCCTCAGCCTTTTAGATGTCTCCTTTTCAGGTAGTATGTTAGAATGTCAAGGAGAGAAGTGTGAGCCTTTTCTGCTGACCCTTTCCACTATACATCAGGCAACTGCCTTCGTTTATATAAAAATAGTTACATGTATTGATTTGGACAAACTGAAGAAAGATCTGAAGTGTTGCTGTATTAACCACCCTATCCCTCTGTGTAACTCCCTTACTCTTTCTGCTGATTGGCAACGTGTGGAAATAGTCCAGTGTTAAATTGAACCTCTAACTGATAAGAGAGTCTTCCATTGAACCCACCATAAATCCACCAGGAGAGAGAGAGAAAGAGATCGAAAGAATTCTTTACAAGCATAGTGTTTTTAGAAATATCTTTAATAATCATTGCTCTTGTCCTCTCTTAAAATAGTAAGTAGTGAATATTTTCTTCATTTTCTTCATTCTTTCTCATACAATAGACCTAGCTCTGATCTGTTTGATAAAAACATGTAAAATGCACTTTTTAGAAGTTTCCAAAAGAAATGTAAAACCTGATGAAAACTACCCTGCTTTCACAAATTTTTCATAAATTTAGGGCCCACCCAAATCAGCAAACACAGATCTAAGACTCCATTTGATTTCGTAGTTTTAATTTTATTTTATTTGGTTTACAATAACCCTTTGTGCATGTAAAATCTGAAGCTATTTGCTTCATACACTTTGGTTCTCTTTTACAAGTATCTCCAAATTTGCAGCTGATCATTATTTCTCAATTAGGTCTCTAAGTTTCAGTCTTTGTGTGTTTGTTTTAACCAACTGCCCCTGTTTTGAGACTGACACAGGATGTGATTAGATGATCTGATTCAGCTCCAGCGAGAGGATGGATGCTGGCAGTTTGAGAACATAATACCGGGTGTTTCTTAGTGGTTGCTATGGAAAACAAACAGACAAACAAAGCAAACACATAAAACTATATCCAAAATCTTCTAGGTAGAAAAAGTTTATTTCTAGTATTATTTCACTTTGGTCAGAAAATATTCTTTGTATTTTTTGTTTTGGAAAACTACTGACATTTTCTTTGTGGTCCACTTTATGATAACTTTTATGAACAATTCTTTCATACTTTAAAAGTACACTCAGAATTGTATATAAATCTACAATGGGCCTATTAATTATATAATTTAAGTCTATATCCATTCTGTCTTTTAAACATTAACTGGATAGAGGAGAACTGCAATATTTAGCTTTTAGGGTGTGTTCTTTGTTTCTCCTTTTATCAACTGTTTTGTTCTGTCCTATCAAAATTTTGTTATGTTATGAACATATACAAGGGAGGACTCTGAAAGCCCTTATCAAAACCATTTCTAAGAATCTGAGAGTTCAGATGAATTTCTGAGTCTTCACAGTGTTGAAGAAATAATAGTAAATTTTCTAAATCTGATGAAAGATAACCTCCCACAGAAACAAGAAACTCAAAATATAACATACACACACACACACACACACACACACACACACACACACGGAAATGATCTGTAGGTTTTGTTTTAATTGTTTTCTGTTGCTCTGTTGTAATTTTTTCTACTTATGTATTACTCCTATAATCATACTAGCATATGCCCATCTGTCATATTTCTGTGGTTCATATCTGCTTTTTGACTGTGTACCCGATTTTTCTATTTTCTAGAAGAATTTATATATTTATTTAATTATTTTTCTTATTCTGATCTTACTTTCCCTTAATTTACATGTTAATATTTATCTCTTTGTCTCTGTTGTATATATTTTATACTCTATTGTATAGATTCTATTTTATATCTTCTTTCAGTTTATACATCCTCAGGTTAAAGTACAGACATTATCTAATTTTAAGTTTTACAGTTTTCATTTCTGGAAGTCTTACTTAGCTCTTACCTCCAAATGATCAAATGTCTTTTCATAATTACAATGGTCACTCATACCACTTTTAACTTCCAAGCCTCACAATTATTTTATAATTGCTGATGATTACATCTTATCTTTGTAGGTCTAATTACATGTTTGTTTTTTAATTTCATTATTGAGGGTTCACTCAGAGAACTACTAGAATTACACAGAATAGGAGATCCATTATACTAATCTGATCTATTGAAGGTATAAGGACTGATAAAGTAGACCTAGTTCATCTGTTTCTTCTGTATCCAGAGGATGAACCTGATGTCATAAAATAGGGGATTGGGAAGAAAAACAGATCAAATGTGGGAACGCATAGAAAACTGGCATTCTCACTGGACCCTCCTGTCTCCCAGGCTCTATACTTGCTACTACGGATGAGCTACAGCAGGAGGAACTGTCATTCTTGCCTTAGAAACTTACTGGCTCATTGCCAGGATTTGTAAAACCAAATCCCCCAAAAATAAAACAAGAGATTCCATGGGACCAGGAGCTTTGAAATGGGCTGCTGTCAACAAAATGAGCAGAAAATGCACCAAAACTTGAATGAGCCTTTCTTGCTTCTTTTAAGAGTGAACTTTTAATGCTCTGCTTTCAAATCTCATGCAACATGCTTTTGTGTCCAACACTAACCTGAAGTGTAGGGAAGGAAATCAGGGGTCCTGACCCAAGTTGGCATGTTTACAAAGTCAGCAGAGTTACGTACACTAACTCTCATTCATGCAACTTGCTTACTTGTGTTTAGTGGTTTTTGTTTATATACCATTGGTTCTTGCTGCTTTGTCTTGGAGACTTTTCTGATGCTTGGGTTGTTTTGCAGTTTACCATTTTGGTTTGGCTATAGAAGTAGTGAGAATTCTGAATTTGAATGTTTGGATTTTCATATTTTTCTCTTTTTTCTTCACTTTATATAGTCAAGACTAAAGTAGACATATATTTGTACTATATCTTATTTTCTTATTTCTATCTTACCCACTGAAGATGCTATTCTTTAGGGATTCCAGCTTAATGTACACTGCCTTTTTTGACCTCTCAAGCCTCTCAGGCTACTGACTTTGTTTCTGAATCCAGTCTGATAAGTGCATTAAAAAATATGCTCTATCATACCAGTGGTTGCAGTTCCCCTGTAATTCAGTGATAAAGAATCCACTTACCAATGGAGGAAACTCGAGTTTAGTCCCTGGGTCAGGAAGATCCCCAGGAGAAGGAAATGGCAGCACACTCCAATATTCTTGTCTGGGAAATCCCATGGACAGAGGAGCCTGACAGGTCCATGTGGTCTCAAAGAGCTGCACAAAACTTAGCGGCTCAGCACCAACAATTGATGTTTAAAGTTCCATTAATTTTTTAAACAGTGACTTTTGTAAATATTTTTGTAAAAATTGTATTTGGTTTTAAACAGCAACAACAACAGTGATTAGCAGATATTTCCATCTTAAAAAAACAACTTTTTATTTTTCCTCTGGATTAGAACTAGGTTTTTCTGACTTCCACAAAATCTCTTACTTTGTCAACAGTTTATCAATAAATTATTTGTCACCCAAGATTAGCAAATCAAAAAGTCACCTCCACCCAGATGTTGGAGGAACAAAGGAGGGGATGGTGTTACTACAGCTCAATGGCCAAAGTCAACTATGGTGTCTGGAATCACAGTGGTCCTGTCCAGGAGGAGTTAGAGACACCAAGATGCCACTTGATGCCAATGATCCAAAGCATAAAGAGACAAAACAATCCGAATTCTACCTTTCTCTAGTTTTCTAACAGTGCCACCCATTGCCCTAACACAACCAGAAGTTGGCAGGCCCAACACCTCAAGCCTGAAGCCTGCACATTTTTGCCTCCTGCCTTAGGGAGAAGAGAAGAGGAAAATTAAGGAATGAATCTTAGGTCAAAACAAGTCCAACAACGTTAGCAGAGCCTTAAGGCTATTTTCAATTGATGCAAAAAATGAAAGCTATTGGCCTGTATCTGGAAACCATTCTGTGAAGCAGTAAATTTTACATTTGTGACTTCAAAATTTAGTATACTTGTTTCCATTTTACAAATGAGGAGGGAAAATAAACCCATGAGATTAGAAAAAGTTAAATATCTTGCCTGAGTTCATTTGGCTAATTAAAATAGTCTGAATTAAAACTTCTTAACCTTTCAACTACACGATCTTTGGTTCTCCCTTTTTCTTCTGCCTGACATCACCAAATAACCCCATGTCCAGATGACTGGTATTTAGCCCCATTGACACAGCATCACATTCAAGATAGAAAGGCAAGTTGTATCTGAGACTCCAGTAATATATGTATAAGAAAGACCTCGTACTTTTCCCAGCTTCATTCTTGGGATACTCTCTGGGGAGATCAGGAGACCTTAAAGACAAGTAATGTTTGTTGTACAGGTATTTGAATCTACAAACACCTTTGATCTTGACTGAATATGCAAATATCTGAAAGTGAGCAGTGGTGTCTCCTAGTAATTGGGATCCTCCAGGGATTTAATTAAAGCAGCATCCAAGTTCATCTGCCTGCCACATTCTCCAGAGGCTGGTATCTATGCTGAATTGCATAGTAAATCTGCCAGTTATTCCCAGGAAACACTCAACTATGGGGAGTCAGCTTCTATTCCCTAGTGATGGGTAAGGAGGATGGGGAGAACAAGAGTTTCTATTTTCATCTTTATTATGGATTTCCTGTCCAGGTGAGAGCTAGATGGTCGGCTACCCTCTCAGTCACGGACATTGCATCTCTTAACTTTATGTCAGCCTTGATCTCCTGAACAAGCATCCCTGTAACAAGTAATCTCTTATTTGATTGGCCTGACCTAGTCTCTTTTATAAGAAACGTAATAAGATCATCACAAAGGTTCATTTCAGCTATGAAAGCCAGTGATGCTAGGCTGAAATGTACTTATAAGTGGTGTCTAATCTGTAAATAATAGTGTATAAATACTACTTCTAGTACTACCACCTCTGCTCCTAAAAATAATAATGAAGTAATCTCATCTTTAAATCATAATTTGTAGTACATACATCACTTTCATCAATGTCATCTAATTTTATTCTTCCAATAACACTTCAGCTCAACAAAACTCAGAGGGGAGAGCCTAAGACCAAAGGGAATGAGCTGATGAAATGTCTTGAACCTTATGGGCATGAAATGGAAAAGAGACATCTCTGTTATATTGATACAAGGAGTAATTATCAGCATAATGAATGAAGACAGGAGCATTTAGTCTAGTATGAGATATTTTTTAAATAACATGAATATATTATTATTGACTTTCCCAAATAAATTTGTGTTTGGATTCATAGGTCATAAGCCTAATGTTAGCTCTTTGCTCTCTTTTGAAGGTCCCACTCCCTACCCTGGTTTTTCTTGGCTGCCTCCCACTTTGAGTTTATACAGCTTTATAGCATGTCTTCACATCACTTATTGTTACCTGATGGTCTTGTATCTATCAACTATCTATCTCAATTGTTGCCTCACTCCTCTGTACAATAAACTCAATGCAGGTTTCTCTAATGAAACTTTCTACAGTTTACTGCTGTATTCCAGAGGATAAAATAGGACATGAAATAAAGCAGGAACTCAAGAAATGTTTATTGATTTAATTACAAATCTATTAAATGTATAATAGAAAAATATCACTGAATCTTTCTGTATAATTCTTATTTTAAAAAAGGACTTGGCTTGCTATAACAAAACTTTTCTAAGAAATATATCACTACCAAATATAAAAGGTAAATATTTCTGGTAATCTGGGGTCACCCACTTTTTTCTTTTGGAAAGCCTAAAATCAAATGGATTTTCCTACATTACTAAAAATTAGTAGATGTTTAAAAAGTATTCTTAGAAATGAGAGTCACAAAAAGACATTTACTATATGATTTCATTTATATGAATTATCCAAACTGGAGTGGAGGCGGGGGAGGCAAGTTGTTATTAGTGACTCCAGAGTTTCAGTTTTATAAAATTAAAAAGTTCTGGGGATCTGTTTGACAACAGCATGAATACACTTAAGACTATTAAACCATACAATCCCCACAGATTTATACACCACTTCCATTTGTCTTGTTTAAAATCATTTCATTACTAAAATCCTCTGTATCTTTTCAGCACACGTTAAAATGCAAATGCACTTAAATTATGTGTGAGGATGGAGATGAACATACATCCTTAGATGAGAAAGGTACTTTCATGGCCCAGGAGACCACAAATGGATTGGAACGGGGCAATGACTATGTCACACGAGACCACGACTCAGTACTAACATCACAAAATCATTTTACTTCACAATACTGAAGTGGCAAAATTATCCACCAACTTAAAATATAGTTCGCCATTGTCTTCAGGGTAAAGTTCAACATTCTTGATCAGCCTACAAAATCTGGGCCCTTCACAATCTACTTCAGATTTTCCAAACTCATCAGCTACCTTGAAGGCACCCACTTGTCCCAGACAATTCAGCATTCCACCTATAATCAGCATAGGCCAGGCAAATTTGCATTTCAAAAACCTTTTTACCCAGCTTCCTTCCATTGAAAGAATGTCTTTTAATTCATTCTCCCACCTTTTAAACCCTACTTAAAATCATTACTCTGTACGTAATTGTTGTTGTTCAGTCACATGCTCATGTCCAACTTTGTATGACCCCATGGACTACAGCATGCCAGGCTTGCCTGTCTTTCACCACCTCCTGGAGTTTGCTCAGACTCATGTCTAAAGAGTTGGTGATGCCATCCAGCCATCTCATCCTCTGTTGTCCCCTTCTCTTCCTGTCTTTAATCCTTTGCAGCATCAGGGTCTTTCCAATGAGTTGGCTCTTGGCATCAAGTGGCCAAAGTATTGGAGCTTCAGCTTCAGCATCAGTTCTTCCAGTGAATATTCAGGATTGATTTCCTTTAGGAAGGACTGGTTTAATCTTCTTGTCCAGGGGACTCTCAAGAGTTTTCTTCAGCACCACAGGTCAAAAGCATCAATTCTTTGGTGCTCAGCCTTCTTTATGGTCCAGCTCTTACATCTGTATATGACTGCTGGAGGAGAAGGGGACGACAGAGGGTGAGATGATTGGATGGTCTGACTGACACTATGGACATGAGTTTGTGCAGGCTCCAGGGGCTGGGGAAGGATAGGGAAGCCTGGTGTGCTACAGTCCATGGGGTCACAAAGAGTCAGATGTGACTGAGTGACTGAACTGAGCACTGAGCACTAGATAAAAATAGCTTTGACTAGATGGACCCATGTCGACAAAGTAATGCCTCTGCTTTTTAATATGCTGCCTAGGTTTTTCATAGCTTTTATCCCTATGGAATAAAAGTTGAGTTTATAAGAGTCACAACAGAGACAACTAATATTAAATTTGAAGTTATCCATTTTGCCAGAACATAAACATCTCTTCCATCCTACACCATGTACAACCTATCAATTGTCTGTGATACTCAGAAGTGCTTTGTGTAAGAAAGTTTTTATGTATATATGTGTGTTTGAATGTCTGTACATTTTTCTTTTGATAATCAAGGATATTCTGACTTTCGTATTTGGTTTATGTGCTATGAAACAGAGACAATACCCAACAAGGAGCCCAGATTCATTACTGATTTGCAGAACAGAAACACCTCAGCACAGAATTCTCTGGGCATCTTAGAAAAGAATGTGGACTTTTCAAGAAGCAGAAAAATAGCCACACAAACTAGTTGTTTTTCAGTCTCATATGTCTTGGAGAAACCTTCAATACTTAATGGTTGGGGTTGTTTAGCCACTGATTTGTGTCCATCTCTTTTGTGACCCCATAGACTATAGCACACCAGGCTCCTCTGGGCTTGGGATTTCTCAGACAAGAATTCTAGAGTTGCCATTTCCTTCTCCAGGGGATCTTCCTGACCCAGGGTTCAAAGCCCTGTCTCCTGCATTGCAGGTAAATTCTTTACGCTAAACCACCAGGGAAGCACTGATACTTAAGTAGAATTTAATATTATTGAATGTTTTAAAATTCTATTATTTTTATAGTAAGAGATTAGTCACCCTAGTGGATATGCATCCAAAGGTGGTTTTAATTTGCATTTATCAAATAATTAATGGTATTGAACAGTTTTTCATTTGGTTATTGTCATCTCTTCTTTGGTGAAATGTTCTTTCAGAACCTCTATTCATTTTTAATGGGTTGTATATTAACTTCTTGTATTATTAATTTTATTACTATAACAATTATTTGTTACATGTACATTTACCGGTATTATATAACAAGCTGTGGTCTGTTTTGATTTTCTTAAACATCTTTGAAGGAACAGAGTATTTGATTTTGATGAAATGCACCATAGAATTCTGGCTGATATTTATGCATTTTGTGTCCTAAGAGATACATGTCTAGCCAAAAGTTACTCATGTTCGTTTTATACTATTTTATAACAAATTCCACAGTCTTAGCATTTTAAATCAATGTCCATTTATTAGTTGGGTTACAGACATATTGTGTCCTACTTCTCAGCTCAGAACATCACAAGGCAAAAAGCAAGGTGTTAACAAGGCTCTGTTTTCAGTTGTAGTTGGTGATTCTCTTCTAAACTCAAGTTTGTGGCAAAATCCAGTTCCTATTTTTTGTAGGACTGAGTACCCTATCTCCTTGCTAGCTATCAGCTGGGAATCACTCTCAGCTCCTTGCCACTACCCAAATTCCTTGCCTCTGTTCTCTTCTGTTCCCAAAGTCAGCACTTGGAGAGCCTTCCTCACATCAAATCTCTCCCATGTTTAAAATATGTTTCTCCAGGAAGAACACAGGCTCCCTAGATTAGTTTTCAATAAATACTTGGGGAAAGGTGTATGTACACAAAGGGGTGGATATCTTCTAGATTCATTTTATGTTCTACCCATCACATTTCATAAGATTTTCTCCTATATGCTATTCTGCAGGTTTATAGTCCTATTTTTTTTTTTTTTAACTTTAGGACTGTGATCCATTGTAATTATTGTAGAAAGTCCAAGGTAAGGGAGCACATTCATTTTCTTTTAGTGGCTATGGATATACAACTTTTCCAGTGTCATCTGATGAAGATCCCTGGATAGGGAAGATCCCCAGGAGAAGTAAAATGCAACTCACTGCAATGTCCTTGCTTGGGAAATCCCAGGGACAGAGGAGCCTGCTGGGCTCCAGTCCAGGGGATTGCAAAGAGTTGAACGTGACCTAGTGATTGAAGAAACACTTTCCCACTGAATTAATTTTATACACTAAAACATTCAAATGACTATATATGTATAGGTCTATTTCAAGACTTGATTCTTTTCTATTTACTTATTTACCTATTCTATTGTTACTTGAAAATTTCACTGTTTTGGATGCAGTCCTTTTACATTAAATCTTGAAATTGGGTGGTTTATTTCTTCTTCTTTTTCAGAAATGTTTTGACACTTCTAGATCCTTTACATTTCCATAAGAATTTTAGAATTATCTTGTTAATTTAATGAAAAGTGCTGAATTTTTAATTGGAATTATATGACATCTATAGGTCTATTTGGAGGGATATGATGTTTTAGACTATTGAGTCTTACAATCTATAAATATAGTATATAGCTCTACTTTTGTGTAATTTCTTTCAGCAATTTTTTTTTCAGTTGTCACTGGGCAATTTTTTTTTAATTTGTTAAATTTGTTCCAAGTATTTCCAATTTGCTAATGTTATTATAAATTGATTGTTTTATAATTCAAATGTTCTGTGGTTTCTTGGTAGTATATAGAAATATATCTGATTTTTGTATGTTGCTCTAGTATCTTACAAATGTCCCTAAAAGTTCCTGATAGTATTTCTATAGATGACTTTAGCTTTTCTATAGGCTATCATGTTTGCAAACAGAGGTTTACTATTTATTTTCCAATTTGTATACCTTTTATTTATTTTGCTTTTTTTTTTTTCTTGTTTCCCTGACTAGGACTTCAAGTAGCATGTAGAATAGAATTGGTTAGAGTGAATATTCTTTCTATCTTATCTTAGTCTCATTCCTTCATGATTTAGTATGATGTTAGTTATAATATTTAAAAAGATGATTTCCTATTTACAGAAATAAATTCCTCTCTGTTCCTAGTTTTACTTTTTTTCTTTTATAACTGATGAATTTTTCCAAATACTTTTTTGTACATATTGAGATCATACAGTTTTTCCTTTCTAGTCTATTCATATGGTAAATTGCATTATTTTTCATATATCAGACTGTTTCTCTAATGAACTCTTGTTGCTTGTAATGTAATCTTAATCATGGTGCAATCTTCCTCATCATGTGATATGTTACATATATACATGTATACAAATATCCATATATATGGATTTACTTCATTAATAATCTCAATAATATTTGCATTTAGTTTCTTGAAAAAAATGTTTGCAACGTTCTTTTATTTATTTATTTTATAGCTTTGGCATGTGTCAGCATCATGGCAATTATGTAAAATTAGATGAGAAACTTTTTCTTGTCCTCAGTTTTCCAGATGATTCTTGTAGAATTGCCATTATTTTTCTTTAGTTATTATGTTGATATCCCCCATTGAAAACAATTTGAATCTGAAGCTTTGTTTGTGGAAGAAATTAAACTATAAATTCAATATATTTAGAAAACAGAAAACTACTCATTTTATTTCTTCATTGGTGAAATTTGGTAGCTTTTAGCTCACAGATTAATCTTTCTCTAAGATATCAAATTTATGGGCACATAGTTCTTAATGCACATTTATTTTCCATTGACTACAGAATCTACATTGCAGTCCCATTGTACATGTCAGGTATTTTTAACCTGTGTCTCTTCTCCTTGTATTACTAATTAGCCTAAACAGAAGTTTATCATATTTATTCATCTTTTCTAACTAGCTTTGGGCTTCATTTATTTTCTCTATTATTTTAATGCTTTCTATGTTAATTAATTTGGCAGCATAAAACAATGTATGTTTATTATGTCCGTTTCTATGGTTTCTATGTTTCAAGACTTTTTTCATCCTTCAACACCTTTTTTTATTTTTTTAAAGTTTAATGTGTTACAATCTCTTTTGAATTTGACCAGTGGAGACCAGAGGTAATAATTTTGTGTGTCATGTGGGATCTTGATTTCCAAATCAGGAATTGAAACTGTGGCACCTGCGTTGGAAGCCTGAGGTCTAAAACACTGGACCACCAGGGAAGTCCTGATCTTTTAACATGTTATTATTTGCTTATTCACATACGACTAGCCATGTATTTTATAGGCTTTTTAAGTTAATTCACATTTTTGCTGTTGCTTTGGAGTATAACTGACAAAGATTAAGTTGCATAAAGTATTCTGTTTGGTATATTTTGATACATGCATACACCTGTGAAAACAAGCTTCACAGTTAATTAAAAAACCTCCCCACTACTTCATCTCCAGACACCAGGTGATCCACTCTCTACCACTATAGATTCATTTTCTATACTTCATATAAATGGAATAAAATTGCATATACTTTATTTTTGATTGACTTCTATTTTTGGAGTAACTATCTTGAGTCTCATCCATGTTGCTGTTTGTATTGATAACTCATTCTTTTTTATTTTTTGATTGTATTCTACTCTATATATAATTTTGTTTTTCCATTCACTAGTTTATGGACATTTGTATGGTTTTCATTTTCTGGTTATTATGAATAGCATTGCTGTGTACATTTACATATAAGTTTTTCTGTGAACCTGTGTTTTTCATTTCTCTTTGGTGAAACTGTTGCCTTAAGTGGTATAGTAAATTAATGTTTAGCATTTTAAGAAATTCTATAGAAATTTTGCATGACTGCACAATTTTTCATTCTTAGCAGCCATGGATGCATGTTCAAACAATTGTGTCACCAAGGATGTGACAAAACAGGAAAATACATATATTGCTGGGTTCCGGACTTAAGCCCAGCCAAGTCCTTTGTTCAGTGTCTTAGAACACTATAATCATAGTATGAGTCAGGCTCCTCTTAAATGAAGTTCAGCATCCTTTTCCAAATTTATTCAGCTGGATGGAAGAATTCAGTTCCTTTTGATAGTAGGATTGAGGTCCTCAGCAGCAAGAAGTCATCCCTCTCCTTAGCCAGTTCTCAGCATAGCTGCTTGGTTTTCGAAGATGAGCAGGTGAGTTAAGTCTCTGAATTTTAGATTCTCTCTTCAGGGGTTCCCCTGATTCAGGCAATCCCACCAGGATGACATTCCTCTGATTCAATTAAAGGCAAGTAACTAAGGAACTTAACTATATCCACAAAAGTTTTCTCCCTTGCCGTCAGTCCAGTTCAGTCCCTCAGTTGTGTCTGACTCTTTGTGACCCCATGGACTGCAGCATGCCAGGCCTCCCCATCCATCACCGACTCCTTGAGCTTACTCAAACTCATGTCCGTCAAGTCGGTGATACCATCCAACCATCTCATCCTGTCGTCCCCTTCTGCCCTCAATCGTTCCCAGCATCAAAGTCTTTTCCAATGAGTCAGTTCTTCGCATCAGGTGACCAAAGTATTGGAGTTTCAGCTTCACTGTCAGTCCTTCCAATGAATATTCAGGACTGATTTCCATGAGTATTGACTTATATACCCCTAAGATTTCTGATGAAAAACCTGGAAGAGGCACACAGGAAAGAGCAGAGAGTGGAAGCAGGAACCCCCACCCAGATAGTCAGAGGCTCCCTGGGATTGTAAACTTTTATGCTCACCTACACTCGTCCTTTAAGAATTTATTAAATTTCATCTGATTGTTTTCCAACTGAGTTTTATGGTGGCCAACTCTAATACCAATGCTTTGCCAAAACTGAGACAGTTGTTTATGACCTAGAGGGACCTATCATCTTTAGAAAGAGAACCTACTGTAGAACACAGGGACCTCTACTCAGTGCTCTGTGATGACCTGAATAGGTAGAAAGTCCAAAAAAGAAGCGACATATGTACGCGTATAGCTGATTCACTTTGCAGTATGGTAGAAACCAACACAACAGTTTTAAGCAACTATGGGCATCCTGTCACTTCAGTTATGTCTGACTCTTTGCGACCCCGTGGCCTGTAGCTCTCCAGGCTTCTGTGTCCATGGACTTCTCCAGGCAAGAATACCGGGGTGGATTGCCATTTCCTTCTCAGGGGATCTTCCTGACCTAGGGATCGAACCCAAGTCTCCTGTGTCTCCTGCATTGGCAGGTGGGTTCTTTACCATTAGTGCCCCCTGGGAAGCCCTAAAGTAACTCTACTCCTTAAAATATTTTTTAATTAAAAAAGTGTAGAAAAACTTTTAGAAATAGAATAAAAGGTAATTCAGTTTACCTTGTGAGCTTAGCTCTGATGGAATCTGAAAAATGCTTGTTGCCATTTAGGATGGTTGAGAACATTAGTCAGCAGAACCATGAAACCTTAGGGTTTTGAAACTGTCAGACGTATTTCCAGCACCACAGCCACCCCACACCAGAGCCTGACCAGGTCAGGTCTGCGCTCTGCAAGGGCCCTGCCCCTGTGCTCCCCCCAGAAGAGCCACTGTTCCCTCCTGCAGCTGTTGGGAAACACATTTTGATAGATAAAAATCCTCAAAGCAATCCATGAAAAAGACAAGTCCTTAGTGATACATACTGGGGCTGATAAATGAGAAAATGTTGGAAACCAGTGTTCTAAAAGATAACCTGGAGATTTAGCTCACAAAACTTCATCCCTCCTTTCTCTATAGGTCATAGCAAGGGCCGTTGTGAGGAGCAGAGAGCACCTATCACAGATATTACTGTGCCACCTCTGGGTCTTTGACTCTGTTTGTTGTTTGTGGTTTTTATTAGAGAAAGCAGTGCGAAGATTTCCAGAGAGATACATCCTCAGTGCTCAATAGCAGCCTGAGAGCTAGAATTGTCATTTAGTGACGATCGTGTGTGTGCATGTGTGTCTATGTGTATATATGTGTGTGTGTGTCTGTGTGTGTGTGCATGTGTGAATATGCATTGTGTTAGAGACCAAGTGCTCTTATATGAAATACTTAGTACCTTTTTACAAAATAAACAAACATCTGCTGGCTTTCAAAATGAGATACATTCCAGATTATATATTTATTTAAAGAGTTTAGGTCTTTTCATTGCTCTTTAGAGTGCAGTGCAAATTACCACAAGTAATGTATTTTCTAAAATAGGTATGCATTTTAAATGAAAATCACACTATATTATGGAATCTTATGAGCATATTAGGAAACACAGGTACCCTGACCAAGGAGGACCTAAAGGGCCACACAGAGTGAACCTCTGATTTCTTCAGGTCTCTGAGGACAAAATCTAGCTGGGAAAAAAATCCTTGTTCCATGAATCAATCCAATCCTAATTATACTTTCTATGCGCAATTTGTTTAAAGAATCTAATCATCCTCTCCTGCTCCAGATATAACCTCTCCACCCCATGTGGTTCATATTATGTAAATTGAGTCAGAAATGTAATAGCTCAAATTTGATTATAGCGGCTTGTTGCCCACGGCATCATTAAAAGTGCGAGTTGACACGTGAGCTTCTAGTTTATGGGACGGCGTGTCGTAAGTACATTAGTTAGGGCAGTAACAGCCCCCATTTGACTTTACATTGAAACTGGCAAAAGGCATGAATATGCTAACTGCTGAAACAAACAATGTATACAAATCCCAGCGGTTTACTCCACAGGTTTCCCGCCTGCGTCTCAGTGGAGTGGGGCAGGTTGACAGGACAGGAAGAGAAGGCCCTCAGGTCCTCAGGCTCTGCCCCTCCCTTGAGTCTCCTAAGCACTCACTGGATACTTTTGCTCCTGGGGATGATTTAATTAGGAGGGATCGCACAGGCATGCTTGCTTGCACAGAAGACTTAAATAGAAACTTAAATAAGAGGTCACTTGCGGGACACCCATCGTTTCAGCTCCCTTCACTGCTTGGATCTTAGTCACATGACCAGGCAGTAAGGGGAACTGGAAGATGAGTCAGCAGACTGCCAGGAGCAAACATTGACATTTCTGGGCAGCTGATTGAGGTGTGCCTCCAACAATGCTCAGTAAACGAGTGAAGAGCTAATGTATCATGCAATTTGTTCCTGAAGGTGTGTGTGTGTGTGTAGATAATGGAGAGAAGCAGTCATTTTCCTGTCGCTCAGTAAATTGCAGACTGAGCTGAGACGTATTTATTAAAAATAACACTTTACATGGCTAGTGTTTTAAGCTTCTAGCAAAAAAAAAAAACACATCATTTTCTAAATACAACAAATCACTAAGAATGTAAAAAGTTAACTTCAGAAGTGAAAAATAATTTTTAAAACTATAAATAGTGTATTCACTAGATCATCTTATTCTAAGCTTGCGAAAGTCAATGGAGAATGGCAAAGGTAGAAAACAAACAGGAGGGACATGCTGCCAGTTCTCCAGCATCCTTGATCCCAGGGGTAGAATTGTCGAGTAATTCTGAAGAGGTGTGAGAAGAAGTCATCACGGAGCCTCTGAGGGCATCTGGAGTACTTATATTACTGTAGGGTCCGGCATCAACCCCTTAAGCTATTATTTTGGTGAAGATGATTAAGTACATACTGACAAATGGACCTTTTTTTTTTTTCCTAGTATTTTACTACATGTGAATCTTATTTCTGAGCTTAGGGTATTAGTTGAACACTGTGAAACAATGAAAGAGGATTAGGTGGGTCATTTTCCTGTCACTCTGAAATAGAAGTGGTATAATGCATCAGAGCATACTTTATGTTGTTAGGGCAAACAAAGATCAGATTCTGTTTTACGAAGAGCTGCAGATGTGGGATCAGAGAATCCTCAAGAGTGTATGTTCTGTGGCTCAGCCAGGCTGTTAGTGAGGGTAAAGTTACAGAAACCAATGGTGTGCCTGACTGAATGACAGCGTTGAGAGGGTTGATAATGTCTCACAAAGGAGTAGAATCAGCCTCGAGTAAGAGAAAAAGAATCAATTGTTATTATCACCAATCGTATGCACTTACTATTGAACTGTATTAGGTTTTCCATACACACTGCTTTGTGTCATTGTTAAGAAACCCTAAAGGTATCATTGTCATCAGCACTGTTTATGTCAAATGCTGATAGATTTTAGTAAAGGGTGGATTTGCAAATTTCACTACCCAATAAATCTGACAAAACGCAGATAAGCAAAATATGAAAAAGAATAAATGATCCCACTGCATGGAGATAACTATTACTACCTAGGAACGTATCTTTCCAGAATCCTTTTCTATATTTTAATGTGATCACATACGATGTGTTGACTATGATTGATTGAGCAGCCCATTCATCATCTGTTTCCTATGGTAAATATATTATAAAGCATTGTTAAAATAAACTTGATTTATTTTTATAAAGTGTATTACATAATTGATTAGGATTTTATACTTATCTTTACGTAGAATAGACCTTTAGATGAAGAGAGACTGAAACCGTTCTAAACTCATCATTTCACAGGTGAGAAAAAAATGACTCAGATAGATCCTGGACTATATCAACATGCCTCTTTCCAAAATGCTATTTC
Organism: Antilocapra americana; assembly: GCA_007570785.1. Classification (NCBI taxonomy): domain Eukaryota; kingdom Metazoa; phylum Chordata; class Mammalia; order Artiodactyla; family Antilocapridae; genus Antilocapra; species Antilocapra americana. The sequence goes on along the minus strand of ML662445.1, from coordinate 11,007,551 downwards.
TCATTCCCTGGGCTATAAAAAGCACACAGATGCCTCAAAACTTTTGCAGTCTCCCAAGGGTGAAGTACATTTGGCCTCTGCTTTTGAATTGCATATTTAGCCATTTTTCTAGCAATCACTTAGTGTCATATACAGATGGATTCTCATAAATATTCCAGTTTGCACTTTCTCCATACAGAGCATGCACATTCGGCGGTGTAATTTCATTTTGGTTAAAGGAGGATTTTATGCATTTGGGATCCTTTTAGTTCCCAACATGATTAAACCTGGTGTTACAGCTAAAAAGCTCTTATGGCAATTTATCATGTGTTGGCCTAAAGAAATTTTCATTACTTCATCTCAAGATATCACTTTCCTTGCAAGTTGCAAAGTAGATTTTTCACTTAAAGACAGTTTTTCCTCTACATACAACTCTCCATCACTGCCCAGATCTTCTTTCATCTCTATTTTTTTTTTCTTGAAGCAGATCCAAGAGAGTACTTATATAAAGAAAGAGATAATTTTTTCTTTCTTCTTCTGAACCTTGGAACTAATTCCACAGAATTCCTTAGTCTTTCCATCCACTGTTGATATTTTTGAGTTGTTTGTCTTGTTTTTTGGTCTCGCTGAGCAGCTTATGGGATCTTGGTCCTCCAACCAGGGACTGAATCCCTTGCAGTGGAAGGTCAGAGTCCTAACCTGTCTTGACAGTCCTAACTGTCATGGAATTCCCAACTTTCCATATTTTTAATCAAAATATAGTAGGAGCTGCTAAAGAAAATGAGGGTACAGCTCATGTCCTTACAAACACAAACAGTACAAATAGTGGTCATTTCCTAAAGACTCTATGTGCTTAGGTTTATTTTTGGCTATTAAAACTAATTATTTAACTTAATGCTTTCAGCTTCTACCCAGGAATAGTGTTCGTCTTAACTTATAGAGGGAAATGGAGGATCTTAAAGTTATTGTAAATTTTGTAAGGTTCAAATTCTGAGAAGTAGAACAGGCACTTCCAGACGTGACTAACACGAATCCTCAAGTTATTACTACCCTGCCATCCTACTTGACTCCAAAATACCTGACAGAAAAAATTGTTCAATAGAAATAAAAAAATGATACATTAAAATGACTTTTCATAATTTACTAAACATCATATTTCTTTCTCAAACTATCACAGAAAATTAAAAGCTGCCTGTACCACAAACTAAGAAATTGGGGGTTCAGGCCATGTAATCTGCTGTTTATATTACCATGATGTCTCTCTATACTTCCTTATATTTAATATAAAAATGATAATGATTTCTTTGAAAAAAAATCTTAAAATGCTTTATAAATAATTTATCTTTTAAACTTCTTTTTGGAAACTATTTCGATTCACAGACAAACTATATATTTTTTTCTTATGGTTTATTTTGTCTTTAGCCTGTCTTTATGTTTATTTTGGAGATATTATGGAATCTCCAACAGACTGTTTGCAGTGCATACCTGGTCTGGGTCCTCTTCTCAGTTACCATAGTTATGTTATTCACTTTAAATACGGCAAGATTTATTTGTTTGCATTCCTATTCCATTCTTTCCCCACCTTCACTGCCAATTTTATCTTATTTTTGTGTGTGAAAGGTTGGCATGATTCTAAAAGTTGGAACTCTATAAAAAGGTAAGCTCAAAGAGCTGACACTCCCCCATCCCTTTCTAGCCATTTCCACGGACTCCCTGTGGAAGACAGATCTCAAGATAGCAGGGTTACTGATTCATCCTCATGTATTTCTTTTCACACAAATGAGCATAACCAGGTATATTTCTTATCCCAACTTTTTTTCTTATACAAAAGGCAGCACGCTGTAGGTATTCCTTTGAACTTTGTGGTTTTCACATCTGTCTTCTTTCACTTAGCATTGGGATTGACAAACTACACTGTGGGCTGATTAAAGCCCCGGGCCTATAAACGAAGACTAGTTTTTTTTTTTTTTAATTTTCTTTACTTTATTGTGTTGGTTTTGCCATACAATGACATGAAACCGCCATGGGTCTACATATGCTCCCCCTCCAGAACCCCCCTCCCTCCTCCCCCCCGATTCCCTCCCCCTGGGACATCTCTGTGCACCAGCCCCGAGCATCAGCCCTGGGCTGGCGATTGATTTCACATATGATAATTAACATGTTTCAATGCCGTTCTCCCATAACATCCCACCCTTTCCCTCTTCCACAGAGTCCACGAGTCTGTTCTATACATCTGCGTTTCTTTTGCTGTCTCGCATGCAGGGTTCTCGTTACCATCTTTCTTGATCAATTGATCACCTTTATCTCAGAAAGAAAAAACACAATGGCACATCCTAAACAAATCATTGAAAATGTATGACAAAGAAAATATGAAAATATTAAAAACAGCCAATACTGATAAAGAACTTCAAGAATGTTTAGACTTTTTGTCAGAAATTTTGCAGTCTCTATCTCTGGCAATACTTCTTATCTTTGTTAGATACTGATGTAGCTGCTCCATGTTCCTATTTATGTTTACATGGTTTTCATTTCCCATCTGCATTTTTATATTAAAAATGCACATCTTGTTTATAGCTGAGACATGCTTTTAAAACAATATGTCAGTCTCTGCCCTTTTTTCATTTTATATAATTACACTTTATATAATTTACATTTCATATAACTAAAATTTTATATGAGTTTCAATATAGTGGGACGAAGACTAGTTTTTACATTGCTGAAGGATTGTAGAAAAGAAAATTAAAAAAAAAATGCTATAGAGATTGTATATGGCTGGCAAGCCTGAAATATTTACAGAAAAAGTTGTTTCACGCATTATAGCACACCATATTTAGGTTCATCCATACTGTGGGATACACCTATAGTTTTGTTTTGTTTTATTTTTTTCAAGATTTTTTTTTTTTGAAGTGGATCATTTTTTAAAATCATTAATTGAATTCTTTACAATGTTGCTCCTATTTTATGTTTTGGTTTTATGGTCACAAGCCATGTGGGATCTTAGCTCTCCAACCAGGGATAGAAGTTATGCTTTCTATATTGGAATGCGAAGTCTTAAACACTGGATCACCAGGGAAGTCCCCTTGTTCATTCTCTTTATGCCTGAATATATCACATTGGGTTTATTCACTTAAATAATGGACATTTGTGCTATTTTCACTTTGAACTATCAGGAATAATTTTTAATGAATATTCATTCATACAAATCTTTGTGGGGACATGTATTTTCATTTCTCTTGGGTAGATGGAATGGAATTGAGGGGGTTTATGGTAAATATATGTTTAACTTCTTAAAAAATTCCAAACTACTTTCCAAAGTGACAGCCCAATTTTCCGTTCCCAGCAACATAGGAGCATCCCCTTCTATTCACATTCTTATATATATATATATTTTTTTGCTTTGTATTAAAACCACTCTAGTGGATGTGAAATAGTTTCTCAGTGTGGATGTGGTATTTATTTTCCTAATGACTAATGATGATGAACATCTTTAAAAGCACTCTTAAGGTACATTTGCATTGTACATCTTCTAATTATGAGCAGAAAGAGTTTATGCATTTTGAATACAAATCCTTATTCAGACATGTGATTTGTAAATTTGTTCTCAGAGATTCTTTTTCTTTCATATTCATAATACTTATGCTCAAAGTGAAATATTTTTATTCTGCTTACTTTACCTTCTTGAGATTTTGAGTCTATATTCATGATGAATAATGGTCCAGTTTTATATTCTTGTAATACTTTTGCCTGTTTTTGATATCAGAGTAATATTGGTCTCACTTAAAGAATCTGAAAGTATTTCCTCCTCTTCAGTTTTCTGGAAGGCATTGTGTAGAATTGGTATTTTTACCTTGTAAACAGTTTGGTAGAATACACCAATGAAAGCATCTGATTGAGGAATGATCTATAACTACAGATAACTTATTTTTTTTTCATTTACAGGACTATTTAGATAGTTATTTATTCTTGATTGGAATTTGATCTATTTCATCTAACTTGCAAGATTGCTTATAATATCCTTATTTTATTCATAGAATTTGTAGGAATATCATTTGCCTTATTTCTATATTTATAACTTGTGGGGTTTTTCCCTGAAGAATTTCATCCATTTAATTGATTTTTCTCATACCATATGTTTTTGGTTTCATCAGTTTTTCTTTATTTTTTCTATTCTCAAGTCTATTGATTTTACATGAATTTGTATTATTGCCTTTATTTGATATGCTTTGGGTTTAATTAGTTCTTCCTTTGGTAGTTACATTATCTAGAAATTGAGGTCAATAGTTTGGGGTCTTTAGAACCAGAACTTTTTCCTAAGTACTGCTTTATCAGAATCCCACAAGGTTGAAAAGGTTGTGATTCCATTTTCTTTATTTAAAAATACTTTCTAATTTCTATCCTGTTTTTCTTGTTAACCTATATGCTATTTGCTTAAGAATTCTTAATCATTCTATCTTTATCTCTTTTTAATTAATTAGCTATAGCTTCTTCTTTGTTTATTTTAGTACTTGCTTTTAGAGTTTATAACTTATGTATTTCACCTATTTCAGTCTACTCTCAAATCATATTGTATCATCTTCTAAATAGAATAAGGTAAAACAATTTCAAAATAGTATACTACCATTCCTCCCCTGCAAACATGTATGTTGTTATCATGTATTTTTATTTTATGTATGTTATAAATGCAATATTGCATTGTTTTTATTCTTCCTTTTTAAAACATATTCAGATAAAAATTTTATTAATACCTTCATCTCTGTAACTACCATTCCTTGTCATCCTTTTGTGTAGATCTGTGTTTCTGTATCATCTCATTTTCCTCTTTTCTAAGGACTTCTTTTACATTCCTTTCAGTGGGATCCTGACCTTGATGAATGTCACTAGTCTTTAGATGTCTAGGAAAAAATTTTAAGCTTTCTATTTTTCTTTGGACATAGAATTCTAAGTTGAAAAAGGTTTAGTTTGTTTTTTCTATTTTTCTTCATTTATTCAGTTTATTGAAGATAGCTCCATTGTCTTTTTATTCAAGTTATTTAAAATAGGAAGCTTCGGTTCTCCTTAATTTTGTTTCTCCAGGTGTCCTTGTTTTTAATCTGACTGCTATTAAGATTCTCTCTTCATGCCTGGTTTTGAACAGTTTAATGATCATATGTTTTGTTGTAGTTTTCTTCATGTTTCTTGAAATTCTTGGATCTGAGAGTTTACAGATTTCATCAAATTTAGAAAAATGTAGCCATTAAATTTTCTATTGGAATACAGCTGCTTGACAGTGTTGATTTAGTTTCTGGGGCACAGCAAAGCGTGTCAGCTCTCTGTGTGCCCACAGCTTCTCTCTCTTGGACTCCCCACCCGCCCCTTTAGCGCCCCACACTGTAGAGCAGTTCCCGCTAGCTAGCTATTTTTCACATGGCAGTGCAGTGCGTGTTACTTTCTCTTCCAGTATTTCTCCTATAATATGCTCTCTTCAGGGACTCAGACTGTACATGTGTCAGCTCAGTTTACCTGAAGCTGTTCCACAGATTATCTCTGTTCCTTTGGTTCTTGCTGTCTATTCTCTCTTCTCTCTTAAAAAGAATAGTTTCTTCTTTGTGAACAGTTTCTATTGGCCATGCCTTCAAGTTCACTGATCTTGATTCTACAAAATGCAATCTGTCGTTTATCCCCAAATTCCATTTGTGGTGTGTAAACAAAACAGCTTCCGTGACAGGCTGCTGGGAGATACAGCAGGCCCTAGTTCCAGCGACCTCCTCCACCCTCACCTCATACCTCCCCCCACAAGCCAGAAAAGTCCTGCGCGCGCCAAGAGATAGACCATCCAGGGCAGATGCGCAGTTTAAACTGACCAAACATTGACTTCCAGCTATACCAGTGCTGTAACAAAGAACGGCCTGTATATAAGCAACTGTGGTTTGGAGCGCAGGGCTCTTGTTGGACTCCACTGCGTGGATGAGACTTGGGCCCTAGCCCAGCTAGCAATAAATCCCTTTATGCTTTTGCATTGCTGTGTGGACTTTGTCTCTTCAGGGGCTTGGGACCCGGAGTTTGGGCATAACACATTATATTTCATCTCACTCATAATCATTTTCATCTCTGGAATGTCAGTCTGAGTCAGTTATAATTTATTTAATACTTCATTAAATATGGATCACATTTCCCAATATCTTTGCATGTCTAGCAGTTTATTGTTTTTTACTATAAGCTAGATACTGTGAATTTAAACTTGTTGGGTACTTTGTATTTTTGTATTTCCATATATCATCTTCAGGTTTTTCTTGAGACATTTAAATTATTTGGACATTGTTTGTTCCTTTCACATCTAGCTCCTCAGTTTCATCTGGTGGGATGGGAAGTGTTTTTCAGTTAGAGTTAATTATTTCTCACTAATGTGTGAAAATTCCAGAACATCCACTTCTGCTTCATTGACTATGCTATAGCCTTTGACTGTGCAGATCACAACAAACTGTGGAAGTTCTTAAAGAAATGGGAATACCAGACACCTCATCTGCCTCCTGAGAAATCTGTATGCAGGTCAAGAAGCAACATTAGAACCAGACATGGAACAACAGGCTTGTTCCAAATTGGGAAAGGAGTACGTCAAGGCTGTATATTGCCACCCTGCTCATCTAACTTACATGCAGAGTACATCATGTGAAATGCCAGGCTGGATGAAACACAAACTGCAGTCAAGATTGCCAAGAGAAAAATCAATAACCTCAGGTATGCAGATGACACCAACTTTATAGCAGAAAGCGAAGAGGAACTATAGAGCTTCTTGATGAAGGTGAAAGAGAAGAGTGAAAAAACTGGCTTAAAACTCAACATTCAAAAAACTAAGCTCATAGCATCCTGCCCCATCACTTCATGGCAAATAGATGGGGAAACAATTCAAAGAGTGAGAGACTTTATTTTGAGGGACTCCAAAATCAGAGCAGATGGTGACTGCAGCCATGAAATTACAAGACGTATGCTCCTTGGAAAAAGAGCTATGACCAACCTAGACAGCATATTAAAAAGCAGAGATATCACTTTGCTGGTCTTCCTTTGTGGCTCAGCTGGTAAAGAATCCACCTGCAATGCCAGAGACCTGGGTTCGATACCTGGTTTGAGAAGATGCCCTGGAGAAGGGATTGGCTACCAACTCCAGTATTCTTGCCTGGAGAATTCCATGGACTATATACTCCATGGGGTCTCAAAGAGTCAGATGTAACTGAGTGACTTTCACTTTGCCAACAAAGCTACATCTAGTCAAAACTATGGTTTTTCTAGTAATCATGTATGGATGTGAGAGTTGGACCATAAAGAAGGCTGAGTGTGGAAGAATTGATGCTTTCAAACTGTGGTGCTGGAGAAGACTCTTGATAGTCCCTGGGACTACAAGGAGATCAAATGAGTCGATCCTAAAGGAAATCAACCTTGAATATTCATTGGATGGACTGATGCTGAAGATGAAGCTCCAATACTTTGGCCACCTGATGCAAAGAGCCAACTCATTTAAAAAGACCCTGATGCTGGGAATGATTGAAGGTAGGAGAAGGGGACAACAGAGGATGAGATGGTTGGATGGCATCACCAACTCAATGGATGTGAGTTTGAGCAGGCTCGGGGAGATGGTGAAGGACAAGGAGGCCTGGCACACTGAAGTTCATGGGTTGGATACAACTGAGCAAATGAACAACAACAACGTCTGTGTACCTTGGGCTTCCCAGGTGATGCTAGTGGTGAAGATCCTGCCTGCCAATGCAGCAGACGTAAGAGATACAGATTGGATCCAGGGTCAGGAAGATCCCAACCCTGTATTCTTGCCTGGAGAATTCCATGAGCAGAGGAGCCTGGCTGGCTACAGTCCATGGGGTCACAAAGATCTGGACACAACTGAAGCAACTCAGCACTCATGCCCTGTGTACATTAGCACCAGTCATGACTCACACAATGCATCAACAGGGCTATGCCACAGTACCCACTGACTTATGTGTTTCCTTCACGTTCTTTCACTTTCCCCACTGCCTATTACCTGGAGAGCAAGTAAGGAGTTGGGAAAATTTTATCTCAGCATCTGACAACCTCAGTCACATATCAGTTCAGTCAGTTCAGTGGCTCAGTAGTGTCCGACTCTTTGTGACTCCATGGACCGCAGCACACCAGGCTTCCCTGTCCATCACCAACTCCCATAGCCTACTCAAACTTATGTCCATCACATCAGTGATGCCATCCAACCATCTCATCCTCTGTTGTCCCCTTCTCCTACCTTCAGTCTTTCCCAAAATCAGGGTCTTTTCCAATGAGTCGGTTCTTTACATCAGATGGCCAAAGTATTGGAGTTCCAGCATCAGCATCAGTCCTTCCAATGAATATTCAGGACTGATTTCCTTTAGGATGGACTGGTTGGATCTCCTTGCAATCCAAGGGTCTCTCAAGAGTCTTCTCCAGCACCACAGTTCAAAAGCATCAATTCTTCACCGCTAAGCTTTGTTTATAGTCCAACTCTCACATCCATACATGACTATTGCAAAAGCCATAACTTTGACTAGACGGACCTTTGTTGATAAAGTAATGTCTCTGCTTTTTAATATGCTGTCTAGGTTGGTCATAGCTTTTCTTCCAGGGAGCAAACATTTCATGGCTGCGGTCACCATCTGCAGTGATTTTGGAGCCCCCCAAAACAAAGTCTCTCCCTGTTTCCATTGCTTCCCTACAGTTTTCTAGTGTCCACTTGAGTTCCTTTAGTTATTTTACTGGTTCTTTCACACTCACGTGGTTGCATCGACCTCTTTGGTCTAAGGCTTTTAAGATCATGACACTAAAAGTTAGGGTCATGTGATTTCTGCTTAATGACTTAAATTCTCAACTTGTCTTCAGGCAATTTCCTCACTCAAGTATAGATTCCAAGTTTCATGGGACTAAAATGTACAGTAGTAGTATCTGTGTATGTATTTATCTGTTAAAAACAGTTTTAACTTATTTTTAATTTTTTTACTTTGGTTTTGAGAAAATGAGTAGTATCTCTAGAAATGTTGTTTCTTAATTTTCAATGCAAAGTTCACTAACCAGTGCTTTCCTGATGAGAGGGAGAGAGGTTTTTTTTTTTTCCATTTTATGTAGTTAGCTTATACACAGCAAAGTATCTATTGACTTATCTCTTTTATGAATGTTCTCCACTTATAGTATTTTTGTTGCTACCAGAAAAAATGCAAAGGCTTTGAGTCTAAAGATAATAGCATATAATTTTTATGGGGCACTAAGTGTTTAATTCATATCCAGCAATAAACTTGGAAAGACTCTATACAGCAATAATTCGCAAAAATAATAATTTTGCTGATTTTCCTTTTGTCTTCATTTCTAGTTTGTTGAACAAATTAAGTTTATTTCTTGTGGTAGTAATTTCATCAATTTTCATAAAAGTGGTGTTATGTGAACTTCATCAGCTTTGTAACTATCATTCTTGTACTTTATACAACCAATTACCTCCATATTAGGTTGTATTTATTTAATTAGATTATAAAAAGAAGATAAAAAGTAAAACATTTATGTGTTTAAAAGTAATATGTTTTTCTAAATGGAATTCTCTATATTTATTATGCCATAAAATGTTTTGACATCATTCTAAATAACAGTGGCTTAGTAATTAATTGCTCTTGTATTGTCTCTAGAAAAAAATAAAAGTGAGAGGAAATGAATGGTCACTTTAGTGATTTGTAACCCAATAATTTATTGGCATTTGTTAAGGTTACAAATTAATGCTGTGTTTTCAGTTATTTGCAGACAGAGAATCTTGTCAAAACCATACACACCCTGGGGATGATGGTGTGATATTTAAATATCGTATCCAAGCCTGATGATGTAAGCAAGTTGCCTATGGATTGGAGCAGGCAGGCATCATTTAGGAGAATGAATTAGTCTCCTAAAGTTGGGTTCCCTGTATGATGCACTGTGGTTAGGTTAAAGAGTACCATAGCTAATTACTCATGTCAAGGTATAGGTTTTAATTTATTTGGTCCATTAAAAACGTTCAGGCTAAGTTTTCATTTTGTAGTAAAAATATGAGACTTAATAACATTCAGTTAAAAAAATCAACTAGAATATAATTATGTTAAATACACCTATCGGTGTATAAACCTTACATTGATGTATTTTCATTAAGAGAATTTTAATCATCATTAACTAATATATACATAGCATTGAGTTCTTCTCATTATAATTATTATAATTTTTAGCAGACTTTTCATCATCCATTACAAATGAACATAACAAATGATAAAAATCTGAATATTTTCATCAAACCCTTTTTCTTATCTCTTTTGGTCACTGAATTATTGAGAAAAAAAATATCTTTCACTTTCAATTTGAAACTCATGGCAACTTTGGACATCTGATAAACATTTTTCACAGGTTGAGCCACTAAAATTAAAAAAGAAAAAGAAAACATGATATTAAAAAAATGCCCCCTTGATTTATATTAGACCAGAGAGCTTCTTTGATTTTTCTGACAAACTTTTATTAAAAATAGAATCAGTAACCTTCAGCAGACATTCAGCAGGACTTGACAAAGTTTTGATTGAGGAAAGATTGATTCTCTAAAGTTTGAGTGGTCAGACATGCACTGAATTTGCTGTGGTTCATTGCTACATCCCAGAAAGGATTTCTAGCCATTCTCGCCTAATGAGCTTATTAGTAAAAGGCTGAAAGGATCGCAGATTGTCTATCAAGGAAGATTGTCAGTCACAAGCTGTTAGCAGCTCTGCTGTGATTTATACACCATGAGTAAAGAACAGAATGGTGCTAAAATGCTGCTATTATGTCCCACAGCTTGTGGAGTAACACAAATAAAATATGTGGAGCAAAGGTTTAAAGGAAAAAAATAAGTTCTGAAGAAGAAAATCAAAGGAAATTAGACAGAATAGTGCTTTACCACCTTCCATTTCCTTTAGTGGTAATTATAATGCAGAGGAGAAATCAAGTTACCTGTGGCAATAATAGCCCCAGTCCAAAATGATGCTATTAAACGTCCATCAGAAAAAAAAGAAAAAATAAAGAAACCCAAAACTAAAAGTCTACTTGACTGCTGTTAGCAACAGGTAGAATTGACTTTTCTCTTTGGAGATGTACTATTTTCTGTGTCAAACAGATATTTCAAATTCTCCATTTCCCAACCCTTCATGTATATTTTAGTTTAGCTTTAAAATCAGGATTTTGTAAAGATGGAGCCAGTATTATCTTGTTTGTTGGTATGCATCTCTGAAGCAGATGAATTTATTGATAAAAGCTTCTCAATTTGACTTAAAATTTGCAATTCTAACTTGGGTATGTTTGGTAATTCTTTCATATTCTATTTTAATTCACATTGTTATACGTGTAGTACAATTATATTTGCATATTTTTCTTTCCTGACAACTGATTAGGAACAATCTCTAATATCCCTGTCTAAAGTAGATAAAGATTGAATATCACTGCCAATGCTTATTTATTGTAGGTAAAATGGTTTTGAATTTTTGTTTTAAAAAGCTTTATAGAATCCCTTTCTAATGAATAAACATTTCTTTGTTCACACCCACACCACTGAATTAGTTGATCTTTCATCCTGACACAACATACTAGGTATCGTGTGTGCCTGCTCAGTTGTGTCCGACTCTTTGTGACTCCATGGACTGTGTAGCTTGCCAGGCTCCTCTGTCCATAGGATTTCTCAGGCAAGAATACTGCACCACATTGCCATTCCCTCCTTCAGGGGATCTTCTAGACCCAGGGATTGAATCCATTTTTCCTGACTCTCCTGCTTGGCAGGTAGATTATTTACCACTGAGCCACCAGGGAAGCCCTACTAGGTATAGTATAATGTTCACTGGGCTGATGAAATTAAATTGACTGTCTTAGTATCCACACACATCCTTACTGGATGATACTATCAAAGGAAAGAAAGGAGAGTAGGCAGTGATCTAAATGTCCTCCTTAACATGATAAATGGAACTCCAGACACAGAGACTAATGATATTTGGTAGAAAAATAGTCCTTATTATAGGATGCTCTTAATCAGATATCCCTAGAAGGATGGCTTAAATACAGAATCTATGAACTTAAGACACATGATTCTCTGGGAAAGTAGTGCATAAGGTGAGGTATAAAATGGAGAGATACAATAGACCAAATATTTCTGGTGTGTAATAAGAAACCAATTAACTCATTTGGAGACCTCATCTACTCTGGTCCAGAGAACATATGTTAGATGCTGGAGGAAAGGACCCAGGGAGCTTTTCTCTAAGTCCAGATCTTAATCTGCTTTTCTCGAAGTCTTCAGAACTTAAAACTTTGAAATTGCTATTGAACCTTGATCTTACTTGTGTGATTTGCGTAAGTCGAATTTCTTTGAGAGGACAATCGGATTCATGTTAAATCAGTGCTAAAACACTGCTTTTATTATGTCACATGCTTGTCAAAAGCAAAGAACAAAATTCTGTAGTTCGAGCTGTTGTAATATTCTTGAAAGACTTTCCACCGCTATTCTCTCAAGTCAGTCTTCTAGTTGGCAAAACTTGCTAACTCACAGCCCTGCAAAGTACTTCAAATATTTTCATCCTTGCACTTTTGTTGACAGTCTTCACCTCAAGATGTGGCTGTAGCCTACTACCTTCTCAGCAATTTCAGTTTAAAAGGGATCTCTTTACTAAACTGGCTTCCTACAACCTCCTTATCACTGCCACACTGCACCCTCACACTCCTACATTCCCATAAGTAAAAAAACCTCATGAATCCAAAGATGCATGAGCTTGACTATATAAAAATTTTAAATTTCTGTTGAAGAGAACAAATAATGCCCCAAGAAAACAGGAAAACATTTGTGGGATATATAATACACAAAGTGTTAATGTTTCTGTTCTGTAGAAACCACTCAAAATCTATAATGCAAGGAAAATATGAAAGACATGTAAAGAGATAAAACATAGAGGGAAACAATCTCAATGACAAATAAATATGAAAATAGTTACAGAATTTTATTTAGGCATTAATACCAAGAGCTACAGATTTTCCTAAAAAATTTGAAAGCCAGAATTTGAATATACATTTTTAGTGAGGATGTTAGGACACAGATATTTTCACATATTATTGTTTTATATGTAAGTAATGAAAGCAATGAATTTAGGTAATTTGTCAAAAATTTAAGTGGATATTCCTTTTACCAACTGATTTTTTAAATTGTACTCTTTAGGATGCATAAAGCAAAACAATGTCACAGATATAAGGCATATGCACTGAGATATTTATTGAAATTTTGTTTACATTCATACAAGATTTAAAATGACTTAAATATAAATCAATAGAGTTTGACAACACTGGAGTACAGAAACTGGAACCTAATGCAGAAGATCTTAAAAATATATGATAGATCTATAATTATTCATGGGAAAAAGGCCCACTTAAACAACGTTTAAAAAGTCTCATATCAATAGGTTGAATATGATGAGCTAGTTGTTGCAATATATATCTATGTGTATACATTTATATATATAATTTGTGATTTAACTATGCAAAGTACACACATACATATGTATACAGATTGGAAAAGATGCACCAGTATTTCCTGTAACTTTCTGTGATATTTGTATTTAATGGAATTTCCACTAACCATATACCCTATCAATATCTATATATTTATATAATATATTTCCTTTTTGGAATGAGAGAAAAATTAATGTCTTTGCTGCCTTTTTTATTAGTTTACCCAAACTCACACTTACCTCACGGTTATGCTGTATGAGTTCATGCAGCCAGACTAAGAGTGGGAATGACATGGTAAATGACTTCACTCAGACTGCAGCCGCTAACAGTGAAAGATTAATAGTGAAGTTTGATCTTGTGGGAGTGAAAGCTATCTCCACAGTGGATGTTGGATTTCCTGATAAAAGAGTCATCGACAAAACCTGCCTAAATGGAGGCACAATGAAGACAGAAGCACTCAGAGAAAGCTTGGAAGCAGCCATTTCCATTCTATTAGCCATTTGCAATTACATGCACTTTAATCAGTAGCTGTCATCAGGCATTTGATGGGGATCTTTGTTAGAAGGCTCTCCTTTATGTATAGTCAATAAAAATCTATATTACTAATGTAGAAACTTAGAATTATCTGACATCACTGAAAGGAATCTGACCAAAAAATGAATAAATGAATGAATGAGCACACACAGATGAACTGAGGAGCAGGCGATCTCAGTGAAGTGCATCATGTGACTTCATCATGGAACAGAGTGATAAAGATCTGGGAAACCTAGAAAACAAACAGACACACATACATACACAGGAGAGGGGAAGAGAGAAATAAAGAGAAAGAGATGGAAAGGGAAAAAGAAAAAAATTTAGCCCTTATGAAAGTTATTCATTTCATTCGTGTCATCTGATGAAAAGCAGAACTGAAATATCATTTGTTTTGAAAAGTAATTATGCCTGAATAGACTGTGAAAAAATATTCTCAATCAAGCTACTATGTTTTTTAAGGTCTGAGGTACAGAGCACTTCCAGGTAGTTTCATACTTAAATAATTGATTCGCCCAATCACGACGTTGGAGCCCACTGAGGGACATCAAGCAACACCCAGAAGCATGAGGTGAGGTCTGGTTGGGGAGGACACAGCTCTGTCCATAGGGCTGAGCACCCAAATAAGATGCCCTGAACTCCAGAAGGAAGCATAGCCTTCTCATTTAACCACCTTCTGTGGTGTCTTTATTGTTATTATGACTTACAAATAGTAAGAGTGAGAAAGAGGAGATATAAATGCTCGTTATAGAAAAAATTTTGATATATTTTTATATGCCCTTATTTCAGAAGTAATTAAGGCAAATCAGTTTTGCAATGTTTTGGAAACAGGATTTTCTATTTGGATTAACTGTTCCTTTTATGAAATCCTTGAAAATATGTTTTTGCTCTATTCTTCTACCAAATTCTCCCATGTACTATTAAATAATCAGACTAGCTGTTTTTAAGAATGTTGAAGTCACAGCCTCCCTTTAAGTTTAGGTTCTTAATCAAATTCTAAGGTTGTGAATTTCATCACTTCTATTATATTTTTTGATGTAGGTTACTTTTTCAGGAGAAAAGGCATATTATGTTATTATTGACATTGGCATTAATTTGGTATGTAAAATGCTAACTACATAATAAAATTATTCAGGATAAAGATAATCTTAACAGCAATTACATGCACAATGACCTTTTCTTTTTTTTAATTAATTAATTTTTTTCCTTTACATTACCGTGTTGGTTTTGCATTTTCAATATCTTGAAATTCAAACTCTTTTTAATAGTTCCCATCTCATGTAAATATAGAGAAATAATGCAAGCATTATCATAACATATTCATAAATATAAAATGTTATGTGACTTGGTTATATTTGGTTGGAGTATTTCCAATCCTCCCTCATGTATAAAATGTGCTAGAAAGAAGCATATCAGGTTTAGCTGATAGATTTCACCTTCAAAATCAAAGACTGATAGTTTGACCAGTGGCTCTGCAGAAATGATGGTCTTGAAGTTCCGAAGGTGAAGAGAATAGGTTGCAGTTTCTTACATCTACCAGAATCCTGACAGCTGATCTACTTTTAAGGGTTTCCTGATGACTCTCCAAAGAGATGCTGCCACCCTTCTCAAAGTTATTAAGGTAGAACTAGCTCCATTGGAAAGAAGAGAACATGGGATACTTGAAGAGAAGGTAAATAATCAAAAATGAATGTTCCTACAGGAGATTACAAGATGATCCCATTAGCTGTTGATATAGAAAATAATACTTGAGCCATTCTAAAACACAGGTAAATAAGCCACACTCTTGTGAATTTCAAAGTACTGATACTTTGTGTGTCAGTAAGGTGAATGCAGAGGATATAGCAGATGTTGCCAGACACTGAAGAACTATTTGTCTTTTCCTACTTCAAAGTAGACATTTCTGGAACATATGTCCTTAGCTGTAATTGATTGTCTGATAGCTGTTCTGTTAATTATTTAACTTATTTTTACTGATGCAAAACATTCCTAACATATCTCAAATTCTATACAATTAAAATATAGAATTTTAGTAACTCTTCAAATTGGGCTTCCTAATTATTAGCCTCCTTCTTGAAACTACTTCTGATATTATTTTTCTTTTTGCATTGCATTATTGGCTCATCTTTTTTTATGCTTAGAAGAAAATATTCAAATAGCTGTTCTAAAAGATTTTGTTTTTTTTAATACTTAAGATTGAAAATGCACTACACTCAATAATTTGAATTTCTTTTCTAATGAACAGAAATAGCTTCACATACATGCATCAAGGCACATTTTCCTTTCTATTTGAACTTGGAATAATACTATTAAAATATATCACCAGTTATCAGTATCACCCACAATTGATCACGAATTGCTATGAACTGAACTGTGTTCCTGTGAAATTCATTGGCTGAAGATCTAACTCCCAATGTGACTATATTTAGAGAGATGGCCTGTAGGGAGGTGATTAAGGTTAAATGAGGTCAGAAGAGTGGAGTTCTAGTCCCACTGGGCCGTGGTCCTCATGAGAAGAGGAGGAAACTCTGGGGGTCTCTCTCTCCCTGGTTAGCACAGAGGAGTGACCCAGTGAGGATTCAGTGAGAAAATATCATCTGCATCTCGAGGTGAGAGGCTTCCCCAGACAGCAACCCTCTAGCACCTTGATCTGATGTATAGAATCAAGAAGCATGAGAAAATCCATTTCTGTTGTTTAAGTCAGCCAGCCTGGGGCATTTTGCTATGGCAGTCCTTGCAGACTAATCCACTAATGCTTCAAAATTTCCTTCAGTTACTGAATGGCATTTTTTTCCCATTGGATACTGCAGTTTTGCTTTTCTGAAGCGAAAAAAGGATGAATCCATTTTAAGCCATGTGTTCTTAAAGAAAAAAAAAATTGGAGGGGAAAATGGATGCTTTAGTATTTATAGGGGAATCCCAAATGGTACAGTGGTAAAGAATCTGCCTGCCAATGCAGGAGACACAAGAGATGTGGGTTCCATCTCTGGTTGGGAATATCCCCACTCCAGTATTCTTGCCTGGAAAATCCCATGGACAGTGGAGCCTGGCAAGCCCATGGGGTTGCCAAGAGTCAGTATCCACACAGAGTATTTACAGACTGTGTGTGTTTGTTGAGTCACTCAGTCGTGTCCAACTCTTGGCGACTCCATGGACTGTAGTCCGCCAGGTTCCTCTCCAGGCAAGAATACTGGAGTGGGTTGCCATTCGCTTCTCCAGGGGATCTTCCTGACCCAGATTTTGAATTTGGGTCTCCTGAATTTCAAGCATATTCTCTACTGTTTGAGTTGCCAGAAGCAGTAGTGTTTCTTATCTCCGTCTGTGCCCAGTACCACTCATGAACCTGGCAACTTCTCATTGAATTCAACCTGCGGAGTATCTCAGTGTATTTACTGCACATTATCTCTGTACCCAAATCCTGGTCTACAGAAAATCTGATTGAGAGCCAAAATTCTGGAGACAGACTGTTTATTCTTCTCTCCCCAGTTGTCCACTTATCTACTGCACTATCTTGAGCAAATTATTTAGCCTGTCTGGAGATTCAGTTTCCCCACCGGTGAAACAGTGATAACAGCCATTTTCTTTTAGTGTTCCCATGCGGAAACAACTCAGGTAAGTAACGCATTCCTTATGCTCTACCAGGTACACTAAAACCTCATGCTCAAAGACAGTGAGCAGTGATTCACCCGAATCTTTCATAGAGACTATTGCTACGGCTTTCTCTCCCAACCTACCGCAATTGATTCTTTAAAAGAAGATATGATCCTTTCATTCTCTTTCTTAAATGATGTCGGTGGTTTGCAGTTGCTCTCAGCGTAACAGAGGAGGCCAGAATGTACACTGCCCCACAGGGTCCTGCTAACTTCTCAGCATCTCTCACTGGTGCCCCCTCTCCCTGACTGTCATCGAGCCAAGTGGGTTTCTTGAGCCCTACTGAGGTACCACTCTGGTGGCTCAGACAGTAAAGCATCTGCCTACAATGTGGGAGACGGGGTTCTAATCTCTGGGTGAGGAGGACCCCCTGGAGAAGGAAATGGCAACCCACTCCAGTATTCCTGCCTGGAAAAGCCCATGGATGAAGGAAGCTTTGACTGAGGTACTAAGCTGTTTGCCCTCTCAGGGCTAGACCCAGTTGCTTCCTCTGCTGGGAACAAGTTTCCCGTTATTCTCTTAACTCAACCTAAAATGTGTGAGAAAATTTTAGGTGTCTGTCCCACAGAATAATTTAGGTACCTCCTTCTAATGCAGAGTGACATCTTCTTTCAGACCAAAAACAATAAATTTGATCAGTTTAATTATTAATTTTATGCTGATCACTCTTTCCAAACTAAGTTTTGCTTTGTTTTGAATTTAAAAACTGTGCCTACCTCAGCATATGTTATAAAACATCCCAGCATATGTTATAAAACATCCCACTGATTAAACAATAGGTATGTATCTTTCAAACACATAAGTGGATGAATGCAGGAGAGTAAGAATAAATGAATTAACAAATGAATTCATGAAGAACTAACTCTTACAGTGCTAACCTAGTATCTGTGAAAATGCCATTTCTTCTACACTTTAATCACAATTATGAAGCAGTATTTTAATTGGCCACCTCATGCAAAGAGTTGACTCATTGGAAAAGACCCTGATGCTGGGAAGGATTGGGGGCAGGAGGAGAAGGGGACGACAGAGGATGAGATGCTTGGATGGCATCACCAGCTAGATGGACATGGGTTTGGGTGGACTCCGGGAGTTGGTGATGGACAGGGAGGCCTGGCGTGCTGCAGTTCATGAGGTCGCAAAGGGTCAGACGCGACTGAGCAATTGAACTGAACTGATTTTAATTGTTTTCCAAAGAATTTCTAAGTAAGAAAAATTTTATCTTAGATGCCTCGTTTTATAAATACAATTACCATAAGCCAGAAAGATGCTGTAACTATCTTAGGGTTATAAACAAGCTCCTTGGCACATATATGCTTAGTACACCCTGCTTCTAATGCAAAGTCTGAAATCCTTATTTTTAAGATTTAATGCATTTGTTCCAAATATATATTATACAAAACTAGTTAGCATATATTTTAGGTAAAAATAGGGAAAAATTGCAGGCTTGCATTTTTTTATGTCTGCTATTATACATATCATATTCTAATAATTCTGAAAATAACATTTGAATTAGTGCTTTGGTTAGCAGGACTAGAGAAGAAAAAGAAAGACCAGCATAATAGAGGTGAAAGTTACAACATTTGTCGTTTACATGGCATATTTTTTTTCTTCCTAAGGCAAATGTTAACATTTTTCCTTTTGTTACTTTTCAAAAAATTCAAAAGATCTTTAACTTGAATATGTATTTTATTTTGGACTTTTTAAAGAAAGATGATACCTTACTAAAATGAAAACTATTTGAGACCTCACAGCAACACCATAGACCATTGTTCATTTATCTCTAATATATAATATTAAATATTAGATACAGAAATGTATCACTTATATGTGGAACCTAAAAATAATATGACAAAGTAGTGAATAAAATAAAAAAGAAGCAGACTCACGGATATAGAGATCAAACTTGTGGTTACCAGTTGGGGGAGAGAATGTGTCAGGGTCAATAAAGGGTAGGGGGGGTAAGAGACACAAACTATTAGGAATAAAATAATCTATAAGGGTATATTGTGCAGCATGAGGAGTATAGCCAATGCTTTATAATAGCTATAAATGGAGTATAACCTTTACAACTTGTGAATCACTATATTGTACACCTGGAGTATAACCTTTAAGACTTGTGAATCCCTATACTCTACACCTGTATCTTATACATTATTGTACATCAAATATACTTCAATTAAAAAAAAATAAAAAAGCCAGAGTCATCATGCTGTAATAAGAGAAAGTGAAACTTAAGATCAACCAATCATGAATAGCCAACCAGGCTTTCCCAAATAAGGCAATGTCTTAAGCTCTAGCCAATCAAACAATTGCTTTGCTTTGCTTCAGCATCACTCCTATAAAAGCCTTACCCTTGGCTCCTTTCAAAGTCATCCTAATTACCTTTGGCTAGTGCTACCTGATTCAAATACATAAAATAAGATCAAACAAAATCTTGAAAACTTTCATGTGCCTTAGTTTACTCTTTAACATTACAAGGATAGCATCAGTCTTGAAATTCAACCAAGAGATGATTCACAGGCTTGGTTTTGAAGTAAATAAGACCAAGTTGAAGCCAAATGTGAACCAATCTATACAAGATATAATAAAAAGTAATGTTAATGAAAGAAGAATTATAACATCACGGAGAATACTTCAGCACTCTGCACTGAGAGAGGAATAACTGTGAAAAACTTTGATTAATTTCCAGAGGTTCACTGGTTATCTTATGGCAAAGCATGTCATACCTGCATATTTGAAAACTTTAGGGACATCCTTATCTAAACTGTTTGAAAATCTACTAAATAGGTAATTTCAATAGGTTTTGAGCTGTTGGATTAAAATTACATATTCATACAGTCCACAAGAACAATGCATAACAGGGAAGAACAAAGGAATTATACTAGTCAAAAAAAATTAAGCAATAAATAATTATTGTGGTAAAAAACAAGTAAACAATAAAACTAATTATCAATGTTAACTCAGATTCAGACCTTATCTTGTTCATATCAATGCATTAAAATTCATTTTTCAAAATTAATGAACCATATTTAACCACATTGTTCATTTTGAAAAAATACCCAAGAATGGATCATTAATATATGAAATAAAATAATTTATTTTACTAGAAACTCATTCTCATTGTCTTAAAAACTCCATTTTTATGTATTCATTTAATGTATATACTATATTTGTGCAATGTTATGAATAGGAAAGATATTTTATAATTTTCAAGGCATGAGAACTGATACTTTGTTATTATCATTGCTGTTATGATTGTTATAATATTTGGTTGAAAGACCAGCATGGCTTTATGATCTTGTTATATTTTCAGATGTTCTCTCTTTCAACTGAATTTAGCAAAGAAGTGAATAATGTAATGAATAAAACACTTAAGAAGACATAGTTAGTTATAATTTGAAGGAATTATTAATTTCTTGTTTTGCTTAAATTTGGGATTCTATCCAACTAAAAAGACATGGTAAAGCTTTCACTTGTATCAGTAAATTTGTTTCAAGATTCCCATTTTCTTCTTTCCAAACAGAGTAGCAATTAATTAGCACCTTTTAAATTTTCTTGATGCAACTATGTTTCTTTTTAAGCAAATTAATTAGTTTAAAATATATTAGGCATTCTTCACATGTTAGGACTTGAATACCACTGAGATAGTTGAAATTATTGTATTGTGCATATTTGAAATTAGAAATCTGCTATCAAATTGGAAAATGTTTGTTCAAATAATAGAAGTTCTTTTGTCATGAGAAGAATTGTTTTGTGTTTTATTTTTCTTTTCAGAAGACAGAGTGATAATGAATAATTTATAGCTATTATAATGCTATTGACTCCTTGATTATTTAAATCATTCTCTTTTGCTATTCTCTACTCTTAGTTATAGTTCAAGCTAAAAGTATACTTTTGATATTAAGGGAATTTTGCAAAAAACCTCAGATTATGGACTAAGCTTAATTTTCACTTTGTTCTTTCATATATAATATCTCTGCTCCTAAAGTGGAAGTGTTAGTTGCTCAGTCATGTCTGACTCTTTGCGACCGCATGGACTCTATCCAGCCAGGCTCCTCTGTCCATGGAATTCTTCAGGTAAGAATACTGGTGTGGGTTGCCACTCCCTTCTCCAGGGGATCTTCCCAACCCAGGGATTAAACCCAGGTCTCCTGCACTGCAGGCAGATTCTTTGCTGTCTAAGCCAGCAGGGAAGTCCCTGCTCCTAAAAGCCACCCTTAGAATAACTGAGGAGTAAAATGCTACTTGTTCAGCCTCCCTGGGTGTAATTGGACCATCTGTGCCGCCGGTCTCTGGACTCTATCATGACATGACTGAATGGTCAAAACTTTAAACACTTAAATAAGAAACCAGTGATTGTCATTATTTTGGTACATTCTTCAGGCTATTTCAGGATTTTTCCAGAAAGGTCAGACTTGTGAGCTGTGCCAAGGCCAGCCTGTTTCCCAGGTGCAGAAGCACTTCAGAAATTCACACCTTCCTTTCAGTAAACCCTGCGAATTTCTGCCCAGATACTGTTCCCCCATCGGAGAAATGAAATTAACTAGGGCCACACTTTATTTCAGCCTGATGACAGAAGAATTAAACTACCTTCCTCCGGAGAGCGTCAACTCTGTGGAAAAGCTTTCTCACTCTGTCTGTGTGTGCTGTCAGCTAATTCAATTAAACCCAAGGCTTTTCACCTTTTAACTTTAATGAAGAGTTACCCGTCACCTCTCTCCATACCATAACACCTAATTCAAGCTCTCCTCACCTGGAGGGTTACCTGCAAGGGCTCCTAGACTCAGGCAGAGGACATTGGTCCTTTGGGTCCTCTCTCTTTTTCGTATTCCAGTTGGCTTGAGTCTAACCCTCCAATTGTATTGGCAATGAAGAATCATAAGAAGAAAAATGCTATCTCAGTAGAGCTAAAATTAAAATATTGATTGCTGTCTAATTTATGTGTGAGCACAGAGCCATCTTTTTATTTCATTACAAATCCAAAAGATTCACATTGACTCTGTTCTTCATATATACTTCATGCTGTATTTCTCTTAAATGCTAAGAATGAAGTGCTCAGCACTTCCCGTCAACATCCTTGAAGGACACTCCTGAGAATAAACACACCGGTGCTTTACTTTGTTTATTAATTCTCTTCTTCTGTAGGGAACTAAACCACACATGCCATCCATATTGCATAAGCACTACTTTATTTGCAAACCTTTATGAGATTTTCACTTAATAAACCTTGACACATTTTGCAGTCAGTGATATTAATAGCCACCCGGGAACAACTTCAGTGGGTCATGTTTGATGGAACAGTAACTCCCACTCCAGGCTTGGTGACACCCCTGAGTGTCCCTAATTATCACACGGGCTCTTGTGAAATTCTAAAATGACTCTCAGAAGAAAATTAATTTTAATTAGCTTTAATTTTGAAAAATACATCCTGCGCGATATTTTCTGTGGCCAAAACGTCCATAGTCAAACATGGGATGTCATAACGCTGAAATCCTCCCTCCCCAGGATGCCCTTTCGCTCCATGAATATGGTTCGAGCACCTTCTCTGTGCCATGGCCTGAGTCAGGACCAATGAATGTTCAAAGATGCATTAGAAATAGTGACTGCTATTGAGAGTTTAACCTGAAGCATATGAATAACGAAGTAAACTGTGAGACATTTAATTTGGTAAAATACAAAGTTTTGCCATGGGAGTGCTGAGGAAAGCACAATTAATGTTGATGAAATATGTCAAAGAAAGCCTTGAGGAGGAAGGCAAACGGCACTAAGGCTTTGAAAAGTAAACATAATGCTGGGGAGTTGATGAGGGAGAGGAGATACTGCTTTTGCTCCTAAATGGGTAAATGCAAAGACCCAGAGAAGTAAGCACATATGAGGGAGAGTCTTGTGAAAATATAATGATTTTGGATCATTTAAAAATAACACTATATTTTAAAATGAGTATTTTAAAATGAGTATTTCTAATGCATCTTTTTTTTAAATTTTCTTTACTTTATTGTGTTGGTTTTGCCATACATTGACATGAATCTGCCATGGGTATGCATATGCTCCCCCTCCAGAACCCTCCTACCTCCTCCCTCCTGATTCCCTCACCCTGGGACATCTCAGTGCACCAGCCCCGAGCATCAGCCCTGGGCTGGCAACTGATTTCACATATGATAATTAACATGTTTCAATGCCCTTCTCCCATATCATCCCACCCTTGCCCTCTTCCACAGAGTCCACGAGTCCGTTCTATACATCTGCATTCCTTTTGCTGTCTCGCATGCAGGGTTCTCGTATAACATCTTTGAACATGCACTGGTCCTAACTCATGAATATAATAATTCATAAGCAAATACAGTTCTTCTTTATACCACTTATCTTGAGCCAAAACTCACCTAGATTGTAGATCTTCTGAAATGTGAGCATGATTTCCTGTAGGCCTGTGTTAGTAAGTGGACATATCAATATATGCTGATGTTATTAAGTGTATTATTATTACTAATATATTAGAAATTCCCAGGTGGCGCTAGTGGTAAAGAATTCACTTTCCTATGCAGGATATGGGTATAGGTTCAATCCCTGAGTGGCGAAGATCCTCTGAAGGAGAAGCTGGCAATCCACTCCAGTATTCTTGCCTGGAGAATTCCATGGACCGAGGAGTCTGGCGGGCTGCAGTCCATGGGATTACAAAAAGAGTCAGACATGACTGAGCACTGAGCATGCAATAGGATATGATGGCTCTGGGTGAGCCATTAAATCTAAAATCAAAAAAGTTCTCTTTAAGAACAGAGTACTGTTCTCCCTCTGCTCAATATAAACTTAGTTGATACTTCAGGCTCTCTCTGGAGTTTTATGTTGACCTTAGATCGCTGCATGCAATTAGGTCAATGTATTAAAAATAACCATCTGCCTTTGGGATTTAAAAACAGGCCAGCACTTTGGTGCTAACACTGCAGTTTAATGAAGGATAATGATATTGAAGGGTCCATTTCTGATGAAGCCCAGCTCTCTTTCTCCACATGCTGTTGTTTTGGAGAATGGGGAGGCCCCTTCTTTGTGAGTCATACTATGGGATAAGCTACTCATGGGCTGTAGGAGCAGACCTCCTGGGTTCAAATGAGGTGTGACTTTGGACAGGGCAGTTCCCCTCTCTGTGCCTCAGTTTTTAGTCTCTATGTGGATGAGAGGAGCATGCATGCATGCTAAGTCGCTTCTGTCATGTCCAACTCTTTGCAATCCTATGGACTGTAGGCTTCCAGGCTCCTCTGTCCATAGGATTCTCCAGTCAAGCATACTGGAGTGGGTTACCATGCCCTCCTCCCATGGATCTTCCTGATCCAGGGATTGAACCTGCATCTCTTATAACTCCTGCATTGGCAGGCAGGTTCTTTCTTTACCACTAGCGCCACCTGAAAAGCTCAATTCATTCACAAGGTTGTCATAAAAATGAAATGAGTTAACCCATGATGTTCAATGTCTGGTATTCAGCATTTAGCTTCAACTGTTATTTTCATTGGTAGTGGTGTTATTCTGGTCCTTATACTTAAGAATTGTGTGTCCTTGGATCTCTTACATTTTGATTACTTCATTTCCATAATAGGAAAACTACACCAACATTTAAGCAATTATATTGCACAATGAAATCTACATTGGATATGAACGTCTACCGGCTCGCTATAGAACAGATAGTTGTGTTGGACAAGCAGCACCCCACTCTTTAATTTAGGATGCTGGGAAGTATTTGGAGAGACTTGGATACTTCCAGGGAAAGAGAATCTCACCATTTTTATGTTTATCCTGCCCTTGCTGTTCAGTCACTAAGTTGTGTCTGTATCTTTGCAACCCCATGGACGGCAGCACACCAGGCTACCCTGTCCTTCACTGTCTCCCAGAGTTCACTCAAATTCATGGGTGTGAGTCAGTGATGCTATCTAACCATTTCATCCTCTGCCACCCTTTTTTTCTTTGCCTTCAATCTTTCCCAGCTTCAGGGTCTTTTCCAGTGAGTCAGCTCTTGGCATCATGTGGCCAAAATATTGGAGCTTCAGCTTCAGCAGCATCATAGGGTTGATTTACTTTAGGATGGGCTGGTTGGATCTCCTTGCTGTCCAAGGGACTCTCAAGTCTTCTCCAGCACCACAATTCAAAAGCATCAATTCTTCAGCTCAGCCTACTTTATGGTCCAAATCTGACATATGTACTTGACTAGTGGAAAAACCATAACTTTGAATATACAGAGCATTGTCAGCCTAAGAAAGAATAAATACTTCTCTTGGTATATAAAGAATGTTTCTTTTATGTTTATGACAATCTTAACACTGACTCAACAGTCCAAGAACTGAGCAGGTTTTATTTCAACATCTTTCCATGGGTCTGGCAGAGATGGAATCGAGAGGGAGGTGGGAGGGAGGCTCTGGAAGGGGAACACATGTAAACTCAAGGCGGATTCATGTCAATGTATGGTAAAATCAACATGATAATGTAAAGAAAATAAATAAATAAGTAAAATTTTAAAAAATGCAAATAAAATGAGAGCAATGTTAATCTGAATTACAGAACCATTGACTTAAAAACTGCCACTGGTATTCAGAGGATTCTATAAAAATGCCTAATTATACTTTTTCTAACTGATTTTGTTTATATTTAATAAAAAGACTAGCACATTCTTACTGGGAGGAAATTATGGGCTTCTCTCTCTGTCATTCATGTTCTCTATAGTTCTCTTTCATTACAAATTTAACATTTACTCATCATGAGCTTTTTTGCAAAGTGGGCATGTTTCAATTCAAAATCTTTAAACGGGTTAAATTTTGAGATCAGCACACACATAGGCACACAATTGTAATATGTGTGTGTACGTATCTGTGTATTTATACAAACTCATATTTTTGCTACCGAGTTGCTTTTTCCCCTGTCATTCTTATACTTTTATGGAAGCATAGAAACAATACCAAAAGCAAAGGAATGTTATAGTGTTGCCTACTAGCCTTACTTTACAAAAATAAATCATAATTAAGCAATCAGCATAATGGTTGTCACTACAGTTACTGCCTCACTCTTCCCCACTTGATTTTTTCTGTCCTAGGCATACTGGCCTTCCCTTGGCTAATGTGTCTCACCAGCCTCCTTCATGCCTCAGAGCTTTTTTGCAAACATTCCCTCTCATCAGCCAGCACTTTCCCAAGCCCCATCTGTCTCTTGCTTGTATAAGTTATTCACCCTTCATTAGAGAAGATTTCACAGGCCCCCTTTTACAAGACTTTCCCCTGTGGCCTAACACACGGGATAGCTTTCTTCTTAGAGCTTTTCACATGAACAGCTACATATTATTTGTGTCACTTTTTCATCAATGCAGGGAATACATATTTGTCAACTGCATATATTATTCATTAAGGAAATGTTTCTTAACTATCTTGGCCCAGGACCAAGCACATGGCTTCTGTTCTCATTCTGTGAGCAGGGACTGTGAGTATAGACCTAGGCAGCTGCTGAGACTATGAGCTGTGGCTCCTCTTTGGGCAGCCCCCTCTCATGCACTGTTTTCTTATAATTCAACAGGGAATTATTGGAGAACAGGAATGTTGGACAGCAGTTTACAAACAACCAAGGTTAGTAAAACTTAAAAGAAGTTGCATGTAATAGAATTACTACTGAACAACTGAAGAAAGTTGAGCGCCAAAGTATTGATGCTTTTGAATTGTGGTGTTGGAGAAGACTCTTGAGAGTCCCTTGGACTGCAAGGAGATCCAACCAGTCCATCCTAAAGGAAATCAGTCCTGAATATTCATTGGAAGGACTGATGTTGAAGCTGAAACTCCAATACTTTGGCTACCTGATGCAAAGAACTGACTCATTTGTAAAGACCCTGATGCTGGGAAAGATTGAAGACAGGAGGAAAAGGGGATGACAAAGTATGAGATGGTTGGATGACATCACTGACTCAATGGACATGAGTTGAGTGGACTACGGGAGTTGGTGATAGACAGGGAGGCCTGGCGTGCTGCAGTCCATGGGGTTGCAAAGAGTTGGACATGACTGAGGGACTGAACTGAACTGAACTTAAATTTAACAGATAATATTATCAGCAACTAAAATTAGGTCTTAGATTGTATTCAGCTTCTGCTTTTCAAATAGATTTTCAATTCATCATCACATTCCACCTTCTTTAAAACAAAGAATATGATTTCCAAAAAAATTAACTATACATGCAAGCTCACTTATCTTCTAATATATCAATTGGGTTCTTGAACTACAAGATTCCAGTGCAATTGCTACTACTTTCCCAATGCCTCTCTAGGAATTCAGTTCACCTTTCTTTTCTAATATTATTAGCCATGTTTCTATACCGTGAATATTATAAATCTGTTCTCTGAAACAGAATAACACAAGAGGGATGAGGATCTAAAGCATATGACTCTGTCGAGGCTAGGACTGGAGCAAATCCCACCTGCAAATTTAAAGCAAGTGGAGAGCAGTGATGATTTTTTTAAGCATAAATTATTAGTAGTCACGTCTGTGCACTGGAAAACTGAGAATCAGAAAGTGTAGAATTCTAGTTCAAGATCAAACAGTTCACTGAAGAAGCTGGAATTCAAATCCAGGATGTTCTGATTATGAATGCTAGAGTTCTTATTATACCCAAAAGTGGGAGTACCCACTTTTGTTACCCTGTGTGCATAGGACAGATGTTCTTTTTAAAATGTTTATAACTTTTCATTTTCATTTTACTTAAGTATGGCATTTAAGCATAGAAATTCCTTAGATTATAGGTTCAGCTCAGACTTAAAGATCTGGAAAAAGAAAAACAACTAGACTCAGTAGAAATTTATGTCTTCTTCCTGGTGCTCTTCTTGATAAGTATTGGACAAATGGAACTGCTGCAATTCCACGAAAGATTTCAGAGGACTGGGAGAAAGTGATTCTCATTTTCTGTTAAGAATTGTGATGCTGGCTATTTATAGACCGATATGCAGACGTCTACTGGTATAATAAACCTAGTCATCAAAGAAATTAAGTTAAATTAGCTACAGTTTAAATGAAAATATTTAGAATGTATAACCAGCAAGCATGAGCAAAAATGTTACCAAAATCCTAGGAGTAATCTTACCTCTTTTTTAAGAACTGTAAGAAAAATATGTTATACAGGCATTGGGTTTGCAGATTCCCTAGACAAGGAAATCTACACAAGTTTCTAAAGTTAATTTGTATGAAATACTTAGGGATGCTGGGTTTGTTCTATAGACAAAGTGACATTTTTAGTGGGTCTTTTCACAAATCCTCAGTGATTAAAGGGACTTTTGACTCTGGAACTTTCAACATTTGGCACACACACACCAAAGGTTAGAAACGCAGCATCTCTTTTATTTCCCATCAGAGAAGGGGAATTTATCTATATTAATTGAAAATGATAAGAACTCAGCAAAAATAATAATCATCAACAAAAATAACCTGCTTTAAAAAATAATATTTAAATTATATACTTCAGAGAGTCCAAGTGATAGATTGAAAATATGCATGTTTAATGATTGCTTGGTTCCAAACATTATTACTCTAGTTGAGATACAAAGTCCAGGAAAAAAGCAACAGATGGGATTTTCCTGAATGTGTCACAACCCACTCTTAGTTGGGAAGATGATGTGTGACAACAAAAATTCATATGAGCATATTTCCTCAATGATAGTGAATATGTTAGTTTAAAAAAGGGTTACAAATTCTAGGTAGTATATCACGTGTCTACTACACTCATAATGACAATGTCATTTGTATATTAGTTTTCCTTGACTGTGTAAAAATTCCCTCAAATGTAACAGCTGGAAACATTTATTTATTTTCTCAAACTACTGCAGGCTCAGTTGGGTTTTCTAGTTTTAAAAAGGCCAAAATCATTTAAGAAAGTCTTCCCTCCTTTCTCTTCAAATTCTACCAGTATTTCAGGACTCTTTTCTATACCACCATGAAACCTGGGGGGAATTTTGTCATTGTTTCTGGTATCTTCCTTCTAAGCAAATGCAGTATACATAGTTCTTAGTATGCAAAATTGGATAGGATTAATATAGTTTTTTCTTGTTTACATTTTGGCATATTTTAAAACTGTGCCAAACTAGATTATGAGCTATCACAGAGTGCTTATTTCATAAATGCCTTATATCACTCACAGCATCAACCAAAGTTTTAAATACACAGCAAATAATGCGTGTTAGTTTTTCCCTACATACGAGCATTCCCATGTAGAATGTGGTGTTAAATGTGCATGTGAGCCTGTGTGCTCAGTCACTCAGGCGTGTCTGACTCTTTGCAACGCTGTAGACTCTAGCCCAGCAGGCTCCTATGTCCATGGTATTTTCCAGGCAAGAATATGTGCATGGGTTGACATTTCCTCCTCTAGGGGATCTTCTTGACCCAGGAATCGAACCCCCATCTCTTGAATCACCTGCTTTGGCAAGTGGATTCTTTACCACTGCGCTGCCTGGGCAGCTCTACAAAGTCCAAATACCCATCATCAAAACAGAATGATTTCCCCTTGAACCTGGGATAGTCTTCTTATTTTACATTCAAGGAACTATTTCCTTTTTGAAAACCCTTCAGTTTACTTTTGCATTCTCTCTTATTCCTGTCCAGAGCCATATTTTGTCCATACAAATTTTTCCAGTTGGTGACAAGGTAAAATCTATAACTGGAAGGTTAACAATTCTAGGCATGTGGAAAAGCTTGATTATGAAAAGTGAAGTAAAATTGCAGAAAATTCATTATCACACAAAAATTTCATGTGGATCCCTCACCACTAGCTTTTTGTGCCCCTGGTAGATATAATTTGGAACAATTTGGTTAGCTTAATAAGAGCTCTGGCGCTAACTAAAAGGTTTTCAAGCTTCAGGGTGTAGCATCTGAACATGCTCTTCAGGTGCCAGATTGGGCTGCCCTGGAGTTGATGGGGATTTGATGAACTTGTATGTATGTACAGCATGAATAGATAAAGAGACAGGGCCGGGAGAGTGGGCAAAGCAGCTGAGAAAGAGAATTGATGGCAAATAACATGCGAATGGCCTGTAAAGTGACAAAATTCAGTGGACACGGCGCCAGCCCATTAAGGAGCATGGTTTGAGCCGTCAGGCTGAGACATCTGGCCCAGCTACCTTGGCCACTGACAGTGAAATAAAGACAGACCATCCTGGACTCAGTGATAACTGGATGGCTTTTCATTGCCCCCTGACATTTCCCCTTCAAGAATATACCAGAATATTTCTTTGCTTGATTTCTACTTTGCTTTTCATTTTAATCAATTGCAATAGTAGAGTTATGTACTTTAATGGCATTTCTTCCCAAATTTAGAGGTCATCTCCCAAAGAGAAAGTGACGCTGACTTTCCCCTTACATGATATTTGGAATAAGCGAAGATGGCCACGTCTAAAGACCTTTTCTAGTAAAACAATGGAAACTTCCTCCACATAAGGACTTTTAAATTCAAACAGAAAGTGCAATGGGCAAATACAGGATGAGTCTCAAACTTGTGCTTACTCTGAATATTACAACTCTGATTAGTCTGTGCTCCCAGAGGAATGACTTACAACCACCAGAGCTTGTATTTTGAAGTGTTAAAAAGAGTCCTGACATGTTATCTCCTGGCTGTGGACCTCAACCTTGGATAGTAAAAAAGTCACAGCTTGTGGTTAAGGATGTTTTATAAATGTGATTTCAATGGTCATATTTCCAAAGGGGAAAGTACAGTGCTTTCGTTTAAAACATATATATATATATATATATATATATTAGCATATGAATTAAAGACAGCTTTTCAATGGTCAATGAGCAAAGCAATACAATTCTTTTCATTCCTAATCTGGATTAGATTTTAGGTTTGTAATCCGTATAAATCTGTTGAGTTAATAATGATAAAGCATGCTACTTTTTTTGAATAAAGAATAAAGAAGCCGATGAAATGTAATTTTGAACTTCCAGAATAACAGCTTTGGAGGTTGGTAAACTGGTTTTAGGGAAGCTTCATTCTGATGGTAGGAAGACACTAGGGAAGTCCAGAATCCCAAATGACCTGAGTTGAAGTGACTGACAGAGGAGGTGGAAGATTGTAATCTGGATCTTTGGGGGGTGAAGTCATGAGGATCAACTTCATTTCTTTTGTTTCCTTGAATAGGAACTAAAGTCCAATTAGAGCTGTTAAGTCTTGTTTATCTTGAGCCAGATCATTTCTAGGGGATAAATGCTCTCCTGGGAGTGGAGGCAGGAGGGGAAATTGGTAGTCTTCTCTTCACACAGTACATCAAATCAATAGGTCCATTTCCTTAGCAATGGTGCTGATTTCTGTATGTGCATTCAGGGGTGATGGGCAGCTTTTCAATGGTCTAACCCTGACTTCTATTCAATGAAGTGTGTGGATCTTCCTCAGCACACAGATGAATATATTAATGACCCTTCATGTACCAGCAATTCAGATCCAGAATTTACCTCATTGCCCTCAGACTCAGGGAGCTTCTGTAGGGTTCTGTTCTAGATGCCATCTGCACGACCTTATTTTATTTACCCCCATTGTGTTATGCAAAGCTTCCTAGTGACTCAGTGCAGGAGATGTGGGTTCAATCCTTGGTCGGGAAGGTCCCCTGGAGGAGGAAATGACAACCCACTCATTTTCTTGCCTGGGAAATCCCATGGACAGAGGAACCTGGTGGACTACTGTCCACGGGCTCACACAAGACTTAGTGACTGTAACAACAGTGTGTGAAGCCAGTCCTTAGGATTGGATTCCTGCCTTGTTTATTGATAATTCTCCACTCTCTCTACCAGAACTGACTGGATCCATCTTATTTGATAGAACACTGATTCATTAGTTTGGAAAAGATAAAATAATAATTTATTTTGTTTTGTTTATGCTGTCAGAAATTGTGCCAAGAGATTTTTACATTTATTAACTCATCAAGTCCTGAAAATGATGCTAAGATGCAAATATTATTACTATCATTTTGTAGACAACAAGTTTAGACTAATGATTTCTTCAAAGTCACTGGTTACTTTAAATTTGAATAGAGATAACCACCTGAGTTCCCAAAGGATCCTCATCTCTGAGTTATCTTGAATTTAGATTTCAACCAGTCTTACTGCTGGTACATCATTCATTATAGATTCCAATAACAAACAATAATAATAATATACTTTATAGGAAAGTGATCTCAGTTTAGAGACCTGAACCTGTATATCTCTGAATATGAGATTGTTTTCTCATATTTTGTGATAAAAGTAATATTTATCTTATCACTTTATCAATATTATTTTGTCATTTTAGATTATCTTAATAATTTTATCTCTCTTTGAATTTGTATTAGTCAAAACAGTGGTGCAAATAATTGAATTCCAACTCAAGCTAGCCTAAGCAAGTGAAGTAACAACAGTAAGAATATCTGACAAATCTAAGGTATACTTTGATCAAAACTATTGATAAGTCTAATCGTTAATTCAGAGGTCAGGGCTTTTCTTTTTTCCACTTCTCAGCACTGCTGGCCTCTGGTTAGCTTCCCGCTAAGTCTGTCATTACCCTGTAGAATGGTGTCCGTGTCACCCAACAGCCCCAGTCACTGATTTTACCATTTAAATGAAATTTTCAGGAAATTAAAAGTCTTACCTTGTAATTCTTGTAGAAAATATCCAAATAATTCTCAAATCAGGAAAGCCTGAATAAGGAGCTTATTCTAAAACAATCAGGTTGGCTTGGTGATGGCAAGGTCTGAATTAAATAACAGTGGAAAGAGTTGGGCCATTTAGAAGATCATTTGAAATGGAGTCTAAGCTGAAAATTATGATACATTTGTTGTGTAACCAGAAGAAAGAGAACATTTATTTTGGATAGGCAAAATCAAGTCTTGCAGACAACATTATTTTACATTTAAATGGAGAATAACAAATAGAGTAACTTAAAAATTAGGACAGGTTTTGCTTTCAACTAAGTGTATTGGAAGTATCTTATATTCTCATTAAATTATTAAGTACTGTCTCTGGATTTTTGTTTCCATTGAAGTAAAGATTGGCCCTTTATGAGAGCATTTAATTGTATTTCATCATAAATTTTTTATTTCTAAATTTACAATTTAAAAAAATCATAACAAAATATCCAGTAAAGTTATGTTACTTTCTTATCAAAATCAAGTGATCTTGTTTTGCAGATTTTCCTGTGATACACAGAGCTAAGAGCTGATTCTTCATGAAATTTGAAACTGGTGCTACTTTTATATTTTGGGTTTAGAGATAGCTAAGTTCTCAAAACTCAAAGCTGTGTCCTAAAAAGAAAAACCACTAATAATCAGAATACAACTAATCCCATGATCCTCATGCATGAGCTTTGCTATATTAACTTTTATTTTTTACTATTTAACAAAACAGTTCTTCTATTACAAGCATTTACAATATTTTTTCTTTTATAAATTTCACCAATACAGCAAATGTCCTCAACTCCTACACAACAATCTAGAAACTGCTGGACTCTCTTCCTTCTTGTGATTGGAAGAGAGTCATTTGGCACACATTTGGGCTTCAGTGGTGCATCCCTAATATCATAGGATGATTCCAGCCATTACTGGTGACAAAAATTTCAGTGTTCATTCATCCATTCCTGGTATTCATTATGTGATTTAATTTTTCACAATTCATTCAAAACACTATAAATTACCAGTTTCATTTTAAGAAACTATTTTAAATTGTATTGTTTATTTTCCATGGTTGTTATATGCAAGATTAATTCTAGCACATTCAGCAATGCACTCTTCTTCTCCTAACATTGGAGGACAGTAGAATCTTCTGTTTTATGTATCTTCTTTTATAAACAATCTTTTTCCTGATTATTTATAAAATGAAGTTGACTTAAAGTCTAATATAACAGATATTGAACAGAGCTGCTAGAATGAAAGGGAAAAGAAGGTGGGAAACCAGACCACAAGGGACTGAGAGGTAACTCAGCTCTGTGTACAGGAAAAGAACTGTCTGATTTTCTTGCCAATTTTTACACTTCTGCTCTGTAGATTTAATGTTTCAAAAACCTCCTGCTGTGATTATGCATTAAAAGTTGAGATAATGATGCTGTCATTAGAGTTGATGGAGAATATGAATTTGTTAAGTTATTCATAAACACTCCACATTGTTATGCAAATAGTGTATACAGTGTAGGAGTGTATAATGTGAAAGAAAATAATGGAAAATCGTTTTAAAATATCACAGATAAAATTCTTCTTGACATTGTTGAAAATTGCCAGAGTTCAGTGTTATTTATTCTTTCCCATAAAATCAATTTCTGCCAGTAAGAACTCAATACAATTGCAAAATAATATCAAGCAGCTTTCAAAAGCATTTAAAAAGTCACACGGATTAGTAAAAATAAACACCAATGTTAATTATAACCCTACATGCGATAGCTCAGAGATGAGTGCAGGGGCAGTGAGGTGCTTTATTGGGAGAATATCAGTTTATAGAGTCTCTCTACAATAATGCAGGAGACCCAGGTTCGATCCTTGAGTAGGGAAGGTCCCCTGGAGAAGGGGATGGCTACCCTCTCCAGTATTCTTGCCTAGAGTATTCCCCATGGAAAGAGGACCCTGGTGGGCTACAGTCCTTGGGGTCAAAAATTGTCTGGTACGATTGAGAGGCAAATATTATCACTGCAGCATCACAGCCATGTCTCCGCTCTCCATTTCCCTCTCATTGTCTCTCTCTCTCTTGTGGCTTGTTTGCCCCTCCTGGAAAGAGGAAAGCTCTTCCATTCACCCATAACAACACCACCACATGCTAGATGTTCCAAGGAGGAGGCCTCTAAATCTCCTAATGTATGCAGAAGGAACCCTTGCAGTCTAGAATCACCAACAGATTTCTGAAAAGGATTTATCCAAATTCATCCCACCCCTGGGGTTGAAATCTATACACTATTGTAGTATGGATAAAAGAGATCACTAATGACCACCTACTGTATAGCACAGAGAACTTGACTCAATGCTCTGTGGTGATCTAAATGGGAAGGAAATTAAAAAAACAAGGGATATATGTATACATATAGTTGATTTACTTGGTCACACAGTAGAAACTAACAACATTGTAAAGCAACTATCCTCCAATACAATTTTTTAAATAAATAAATACTAAACCAAAAATGAGTAAAAAAAATAAATCAATCATCTATTCTAGTGCTGTGCTATAGAAATAAAAACATAGTTACAAATTTAATGCACATTTTTTCAACTGTCACATTGAAAAAATGTAAAGGAGTATGGAAAATTAACTTAAGTAATTTAGTCTACTTAGCCCAATTGCCATTTCAACATGTCATCAATATAAAATTTATCAATAAGAAATTAAAACATGTTTCACACTAAAAATAATAAAGAGTTTTTCCAGAAAATCACTTTTGATGTCAAATCTCTAGGTATTAGGAAAAAGTCACTTTGCTTGACCTAGTACTTATGTGTATGCCTTTCTCAGTCCCGCCAGGAAAAGCTGAGGCAGGACAAGTCTTAATATTAAAGACTTAATCAACCTCTGTGACCAGAACTATGAATCATGAGAGCCCTGGAAATCGAGATAGTCTTGAGTGATTTGGACAAGTCAGTGTTTATCCCTCATTTTTACATCAATAAATGACAGTTGAAATTCAATGATAAAGTGTTTTGTTGTTGTTCAGTTGTTAAGTTGTTCCTGAGTCTTTGCGACTCCATGGACTGCACCACACCAGACTTCCCTGTCCTTCACTATCTCCTGGAGTTTGTTCAAACTCACGTCCATTGAGTCAGGAGGCGAGCCAACCATCTGTCATCCCCTTCTCCTCTTGCCCTCAATCTTTCCCAGCATCAGGGTCTGTTCCAGTGAGTTGGCTCTTCACAGCAGGTGGCCAAAGCATTAGAGCTTCAGCTTTAGCATCTGTCCTTCCAATGAATATTCAGGGCTGATTTTCTTTAAGATTGACTGGTTGGATCTCCTTGCAGTCCAAGGGATTCTCAAGAGTCTTCTCCAAAACCACAGTTTGAAAACATCAATTCTTTGGCTCTCGGCCTTCATTATGGTCCACCTCTCATATCCATACATGACTATTGGAAAAACCATAACTTTGGCTATATAGATGTTTGTTGGTAAAGTGATGTCTCTGCTCTTTTAATATGCTTTCTAGGTTTGCCATAGTTTTTCTTCCAAGGAGGAATTTATAGCCCTAATTTATTTTAATTTACCTCTCTCTTTTCTGTTCTTTTATCAGAAAGTGTTCTCTCTTATGTTTATTTCCAAATGTGTATTGAATCAAGCTCCCATGTGCTATTATGGTAGCACTAAAGTGAAATATAGTGAAATTGCATCAGTTTATACAAGTACAATAATTGCCACTAAGAACTTACTAAGAATTATCTGAGAATAGATTGCCATTCATATTTTCATGGGAA
Source organism: Antilocapra americana (assembly GCA_007570785.1). Lineage (NCBI taxonomy): Eukaryota > Metazoa > Chordata > Mammalia > Artiodactyla > Antilocapridae > Antilocapra > Antilocapra americana. Next base: position 10,970,508 of record ML662445.1, on the reverse strand, counting down.
TTTGAGTCCTGCTCTTTGGGGTATAAAGAGTGGAAGCTGGACTTAATCGTATATTGTGGCAGGCTGGTCCAAGGAACCCTTAGTAGTGGTTTCTCTTATTAGGCCACTTTTTTGACTTGTGGTTTTGTTTCATGGAAAAGATCTTTGCTGTTTATATCACTTGCAAATAGTGTCTCATTCTCAATGACTCTTGAAATTTGAGTAAGTTTGTTTCCATTTAGCAGCAGCATGGAAATAATTTCAAATCAACTTTGGGACAGCAATCGCAAAATGTTGTTTTGAAGTCATTGAGCATGGAGAATCATTCCTTACGCCATCTGTTGACAAAATGGAACTTTGCAGCCTGCAAGGCTCCTGAATAAACCTATGGAGTATATTAGTGCTGGGAGCTAATTTAGTGAGGAGAAGAAGAACAACAACAACACAGCAACAACAGAAAGCCATGGGGTGTCCTCATAAAAAGGCAGACAAAAGAAAGATCAAGAAGTGCAAACCCGGAGCTTAGATGTTTCTTTATTTGCACACATCTGCTTACTGAACACATTCCAATTTAATTATATAGCCAAATTACCATCCCTTTACAGAACTATTGTCATGGTTTTCAGATTCTTCCAAGTGTCAATTTCAGTGTAACTCCCTATATATTTCAAAACAATGCCTGGAAATTTTCCTTTCTGCAGTCATGCAGCACTTGAGGATACAGGCATTTATTTCTTATCTAATCAAATTTTTCATGTTAACTCTCTAAAAACACTTGCATTTGTGTATCTATCTGTGCTGGGCTCTTGTCTCTATATCTTAATGAAACATTAAAAAATAAGTATGCACATTTTCACAGAAGTATTAGAGATATAAAATATGTATTTCCTTTTTTTCACCTTACTGAGCTAAGATTTCTCTTTATATAACCAATGATAAACTTTAAACAAAAACTAATTCACTGAATATGATAGCCATCAGTTCTAGAAATATTATAAAAAGCTGTTTTCCCCCAAAAAGTATTCAGAAGCTTTTTCCAAAAAAATAAATTTCTAATAAACCTATGCCAGCATGAAAAGTTGAGGTTACCTCAGCCAATGTTTTTCAATGAAAATCTGTTCTCTAGTATGAGATGGATTTACTTATAAAAATTATCGAAGCTTTAAATTAGAAGCCTACAATTGTGACTGTTTTCAGAAAAAGTAAGGATTTTATTTCTATTAGAGATGGTTTTATATTATTTGATAGACTCATCGGTGGAACATAGTTACACAAGCTGAGAATTAGGTGAGATGCTCCAGAAAACTGAAAAAACTCATTTAGCAAATTGGTCCCCCATTTATTTAGTCAGCAAATATTTACTAAATGTGTACTTTGTGCTAAGGAATATGCAAGACGTTTTTTATATCCATTATTACATTGCTTATACACCAATCCTTTAAGTTCAATCCTTCTTCCCTATGTAGATAACTGGCTCAATATGTTGTATTTAAACTCTGAATTATTTGATTTTGTTATATGACCACTATTCTGATTTTTTTCATCATTTAGAAGCTCTCAAATAAAATATAAGAAGAAAACAAAAAAAAATTTATAGTAGTATTTGACTATGAAGATTTTACATTCCACTGAGATTACAAGAATCTGAATTTACTTTAACAAGGAGAAATCCAGAATTTTTATGCCCTGAAGTTTATATAATTTTTGGTATTTCTTAACCTTCATTAACTTCAGAGTAAGTCCATCATTTCTTTTGCTTACTCAGAAACATACTGTTCCTAAATATCACAGCCTAAAATAAATAAACATGATTTTAAGTCTCTTAAAATGTAGACCGGCTCTGATCCAGATTGGAACAAGTCTTCAATTATTGCAAGACTACAAGGTACCCTGAGGTGTTGGGGAAAACAACCAATGAATCCAGGTAGAAGCCCATCCATCTGGCAAATATTAGGTTTCTCTAGTGGAGACAGCTGCTCTCCTGGCTTTCTGGCTGAAATGTACTGGAAAAATAATCCCTACAGATGAAAAAGAGCACAAGAAATGTTGGTGATACCAGGAAAAATCCAAAAAATAAGGACCTACAGCCATGAGAAAAGCAGTTTATAACAAGCTGTTTAGAAAACTGGGCCCAGATCTCTTCAGGGAAATGCTTTTTTTCTTTAACCTTTTTTTCTGTTACCTTTTCTTCTTTCAAATGAATTTTCTGCTCTTTCCTAGCTAGTTTTTTGAAGTATTTAACTATGAACTATATTTCAATAATACAGAGTAGGCAGGAAAGCTTTTCATGCATTGATTCAGTCATGGATACTTGTTCAGAAAGTAGCAAGCTTTTTGGAAGAGTAAGGGCATCGCTCACTGATCAGCAGGAGAGTTTCTTGTAAGCATTTATATAATAGCCACCACCCATAAACATTTCTCTGAAGAGTTTATTGTAGAAACAATTAGTAATTTGAGCAAAGAGAGAAAGGATGCCTAAACTCTATAATATCCATGCCATGTGTATGACTAGGTGATTCTGGAAAGGGTACAAATTATTTTTAGTTACCTAGAACTAACATATTAAGCCAGAAAAAAAATTAAGTATCTAGTAAAAAAAATATTTTTAGAGACTTCCAGGGAAAGAAGGGGCTCTGCACTAGGACAGGCTGAGAAATGTAACCTGAATATGTGTTATAGAAAAACAAAGACATAAAGAAACCATAAAAAAAAAGCCATAGCATAGCAAATTCACATTTGATTCTCAGTAGAGCTTAACCAGAGGATTCCTAGTGGTAGAGAACCCATCTGCTAATTCAGGAGACAGAAGAGATAATGGGGGTTTGATCCCTGGTGAGGAAGATCTGGAGGAGGGCATGGCAACCCATTCCAGTATTCTTGATGGGCACAAAGAGTCAGTCATACATGACTGAAGTGACTTAGCATGCACACACAGCACTTAGCCAAGGACTCCAACGCATCTGAAAATGTCTGGATGACAAATGTTGCCAACAGACCAAAAATCCACTGGTATGAAAGGTCTAGGAATCTTCTATGAACAATTTGTCCTAAGAAAAGAGACAGTTGAACACCCTGTGATTATAGTGACTACAGATCTCACCTCGTTCTCTTTCTAGTGACAGAATAGGATCTCATGTGTGTGACTTACTTTACCAATGATATGTGACTGGTAATTAAGGTATGTTTACCGATTCCTGGTGGAAACTGCAAAAGGCAGTGTGCCACTTCCCATAGCCCCCATCCTGCCTCAGTCACTGTGAAGGTGTGTTGAGAAAAAGGCTTTGAATCTCACCTCCATGGTGACCACGCACACCAGTCACCTTGCTGGGAAGTGCTGGATGAGCCTTGAGAATGAGCATAATCTTGGGGTCACTGTATCGGAAAGAGGCTGTGAGAAATCTTAGTGTCAGTAGCTCTTTAGCTGATCTTTATAGAGCCTTTGAGAGCAGAAGCATTGGGGTAGGGGTCACTGGGCAGGGTAGGAACAGAACTGGGAATCCCAGTGAAGGTAGAAAAATGGGAGACTTCCTTTTAAGGTTTCTAAAAATATTACAATGGACTTTAAGTAGGGTCAGATGTGCCTTAATTTCAGCAAGTAAAAATTCCAGACAAATATACTTGACTAATAATGTGACTCTACTATTTACTCTTTCTCTCTCTCCAGGGGACTGGGTTGTCTGGGAAAGCCTGGTTAATAGGTCCTAGTTTCAATGATGACTGCACATATTTCAGTTTTGATGTGTATACTTTCATAGCTATAATCATGTTAAAAACCATAACTTTATATATATACATATATATATATATATGTATGTATAAGGTTTTGAATCTTCTCTGGTAAGACAAGGGTATGTTTGATGTATTTTGGTCATCTTGATGATATCATAATAATGTAAATTTAAATAATTATAAAATGAAAATTCATGAAATAAGAATAAAAATTTAAGATGATTCAACTGTAGTTGGCTTCAAATTTGAGCCTCCCCAAATAGTTAAGCACTGTCAATTTGAAATTTTAGAAGTTGGCCTCAGTCTTTGAAAGCATCCATATACTGCATATTTCAGAAGAAATGAGAGGCAAAATAACATGCTTCTTTGATTAAATAGTTCCAAGTGTTTGATTCTTCAAATTGTTTGAAATAATTTTTTTCTCATCTCCTACTAAATTAAATTGATTCTCTTAGGAGCTAAAGAGATTTTGGATCCACCTTTGTATTCAAATTAAAAATATCTCAGTGGAGAAAAACATCCTTTGGCTCTGCCTAAAATCTTTAGTTCTTCTTATCAGTTGAGTTCCCTGCCCCTCCAGCATTTATTTTACTGTCAGCATTAATGCAAAATGACCCTTGATTGTTTGAGATGGCTTTAATAATATGAATTACATATGCTGGTACAGAAATAAAGTGCATACATTGAGGTGATCTGTCAACAAACTTCTTGAAAAGTCTTTTGATTTCTGTTTCTGTACAGGTTCAGGGTCAATAATGTTGTCCACTCTTCTTAGGAGAGATTGTTGTTATGAGAAATATGTAAGAGTCATAGCCCTCACGTGATAAGCACAAATGGCAAGTTTCATGATGTTTCTCATGTCATAAAAGAATGAAGTATAATAGAAAATACCCTGGGAACACAAGGCAAGGCAGCCTGGAGAGGAACAACAAAGTTAGTGAAATGCAGCAGAAGCCGTGATCAAACTGTACCTGAAGCCTGATATATATCTCTCCATATGTCAGTTTGATAGCCCAGTAAATCTGCTTTTCCTGAGTTAGGTAATCAGTTAGTTGCCTCTGAAAGTGTACTAACCCATGCATACAAATACTGATCTTTAATGCTTTTATTCATTTAAAAACTCAATACATTTTGAGTAATTGATTAAATGATATTAATTTATATCCACACAAATTATATATATATTCACACACATGCAATGACAACTTGCCAGTTATCACAGAAGTAATGTAATGTGGCAAACAGGAATTTTGACATTTTTGCTTCAATGAGTTTTTGGTGAATTTAGTAGCCATAATAATAAGACACAGAAGTATAAAAATGAACTTTCAATTGAATAACCTAACAAAAACTAACAAAAGGGATAAAGTCATAAAGAGATAGTCATCATGGAAATACTTATTAAAGTAATGATGGTTTGGACTAACTTTTAAAATTGCCCTTGAATATATATTTTTGACTGTCATATAGACACTAAGCATCATGTTTCACAGTAGTCTGGGGCTTAAATTGGCACTAATCTTCCATAGAACAAATTGAAAAGTGGTATCAAAAGTAGTTAGAAATGTATTTTTCTGTTTATTGATTTTACTTCTAAAATTTTTCCTAAAAAATGTTAGTACTGTCAAAAGATGTGTACATTTACAGCTATAGCTGTTATTTTTGTAATAGCAGAAATTATACATAAGCATATCAAAATTAGGACTTAGCTTTAACAAATACAGAACAGAATACAATGATTTTCAAATTGAAGAAGCTTCTGATATCTGGGGCAGACTGTCCAACAGTGGAAATAGGACAAAGCTGGGAAACAGCAGAATCTAGCTAAAGAGCTCTGCCTGCTCACAGTGGAGGTGACTTATCCTAAGGGCAATGTTGAGCTGTTGTAAGGAGTTAATCAGAAGAATGACAAGATCATATGTACATTTTTCTTTTTACTACCTTTAGCCCCAGGCAGAAGAATGGAGGGAGGTTATAGGTTTGTCATTGGACAGAGCTGTTGGTGAGAGGAGGAGGGAACCAAACTATTCAACTATTTAACAACAATCATTTGTTGAGCATATACTATGTATCAGACACTGACATAAACAAATTAAGACTGTCAAGTCAATATGTGCTTAGAACTGGACATGGAACAACAGACTGGTTCCAAACAGGGAAAGGAGTATGTCAAGGTTGTATATAGTCACCCTGCTTATCTAACTTATATGCAGAGTACATCATGAGAAATGCTGGGCTGGATGAAGCACAAGCTGGAATCAAGATTGATGGGAGAAATATCAATAACCTCAGATATGCAGATGACACCACCCTTATAGCAGAAAGCTAAGAAGAACTAAAGAGCCTTTTAATGAAGGTGAAAGAGGAGAGTGAAAAAGTTGGGTTAAAACTCAATATTCAGAAAACTAAGATCATGGCATCTGGTCCCATCATTTCATGGTAAATGGATGGGGAAAGAGTGGAAACAATAGCTGACTTTATTTTGGGGGAGCTCCAAAATCACTGCAGATGGTGATTGCAGCCATGAAATTACAAGACACTTACTATTTTGAAGGAAAATTATGATCAGCCTAGACAGGATATTAAAGAGCAGAGACACTGCTTTGCCCACAAAGATCCATTTAGTCAAAGCTATGGTTCTTCCAGTAGTCATGTATGGATGTGAGAGTTGGACTATAAAGAGAGCTGTACACTGAAGAATTGATGCTTTTGAACTGTGGTGTTGGAAAAGACTCTTGAGAGTTTCTTGGACTGCAAGGAGATCCAACCAGTCCATCCTAAAGGAGATCAGTCCTGGGTGTTCACTGGAAGGACTGATGCTGAAGCTGAAACTCCAATACTTTGGCCACCTGATGCCTGATTCATTTGAAAAGACCCTGATGCTGGGAAAGATTGAAGGCGGGAGGAGAATAGGACAACAGAGGATGAGATGGTTGGGTGGCATCACTAACTCAAAGGACATGAGTTTGAGTAAACTCCGGAAGTTGGTGATGGACAGGAAGGCCTGGTGTGCTTCAGTCCATGGGCTCGCAAAGAGTTGAACACGACTGAGCTACTGAACTAAACTGAACTGATCATTACACCTACCCTTTCTCAGTTCCCTAGAAGACTGAAGGATCTCAATATTAATAAATTGGAGAGATATTTTAAAAACTGAGACCTTGGATCTTAGAAGTTAACTTCCTCTGTATTTTTCCCTTGAACTGGATAATTCAGTCTTTCGGGAGTTAGCAATGGCTAGGCAGCAGGTCTTTTGGAATATCTGAACAACCTGTGATCCAGATTCCAGACACTGAATTCGACGGAAAATTCACATCGCTTCTTAAGGTGGGTTAAGACTGAGGTAAAGGTAAATCTAGTCAATAAAGGTCATGCACTAACTTTGAACTTCAGGAGTATGTGTGGGTGTGTTTGTGTGTGCTCAGTCGTGTCTGACTCTCTGCAATTCCATGGACTGTAGCTCATCAGGCTCCTCTTTCCATGGAATTTCTCGGGGTAGAACACTGGGAGTGGAGTGCCATTTCTTACATCAGGAGATCTTCCCGACCCAGGCATCAAACCTGCATTTCTTGCATTTCCTGCATTGGCAGACAGAGTCTTTACCATCAGGCCACCTGGGAGGCCTAACTTGGAGTAAGTTGTACAGTATTAACCACTGTAGTTAACTTGGAAACTTAAAAGGTGATTAGGATGGTTCCAAACTGGTACAGATTTTGCTGATATTAAAATCTACCCTTTGGGATATATGATGAGTCCCAGCAGTTCAAACTCAGGCCATAAGAACATTAATTTCATTGAGTTTTTATAGAGGCTGTAGGGTCAGGAAGTAACCAGGCTCTCTCAGGATAGGGAGTATATGAATATATCTCCCAGATTTAAAACCACATCATAATATTGCATTAGAGACAGTTGGAGAGGGGTTTTATGAAACCAAAGAATTTAACCCATTAGCTGAATGCTTGAGTCTTGCCTGATAGTGTTTCACTTAAGCATTTTCAAATATTAAATACTGCATAATAGTGACAGATGACTAATAAACTTATTTCAAATTTTGCTGAGCCTAGACCATTTTTGTTTGAAAAACTGCTCCTTTAAACTGAGTCAGGCCTTGAACAAAGAAACAAAAGATAAGTCACCACTGACATCAAACTTTGGAAATAGAGAGAGCTAAAGAGACAGAGACAGAAAGATAATCTTCCAAACAGAGGATACAGTGCCCAGCTGTTTTCCCTTTTTAGGACTTTTGCTCTGCTCTCCTGATCTCGTTTTGTCTCCTGAGGTCCTGTCTTCTTGATGATTCTCCTCTTACAAATACACTTTACCCATAAATATTAATTGATCGTCACAGCACAATTCTTGGTACTAAGGATATAACCATAAGCACACACGCACACACAAGGTCTCTGATATTATGCTCTTTATATTGTGTAGAGACAGACAACAAAGAATAACTAAGTAAGCACATACATAAAATAAAATTGGTAAGTGATGACAAATATATAAAAAATGAAATGGGGCAAATGACCCCAGAATGACTCTGTGATAGGGTAGAGAACAAATGGTTTTATAATGTAGGGGTCAGGTAAAATGCTTTTTGTTTTTTTTTTCTTTTTTTTTTAAGATTTCAACTTTTGTTTTGGGTTGGTCTTTACTGTGCTTAGGTTACTACTTTTTATGCCTTATGTATTCAATAAAAGAGTTATTAAAGAATATATGTAATCAGCTCACTAAATGCATATTTTCATGTTTTCCCTATCTTACTTTTGTACGCCTCCTGAGCAGTCCTGGCATTCAAAGAAGAATGAGTTTTAAAATATACATTATGTTCACTCATTGAACAAAAATACTTTTAAGTATTTCGGCTTTTTTTTTTTTTTTTTCACATAGCCTAAATAAAGGCATAAATGATGAAAAGGCAATTTAAAACAAAAGATATTACAAACTGTACTACGACAGAGAAAATGTTCCCTAAGTGAGCTTAGCATTTGGGAACAGTATTGAGTTGATGCCTTTCCTCTCTAAAGCTGTACATCAATATCTGCTGGAGGGTGTGGATGTTCTACTCAAGAAGAAATTAGCACAGACATCCGAAAACATGCAACCATAGCACAGAAACGTAGAAACATAAAAGAACATTTTATGTTTCTGCAAAAAACAATTCCTGCATTTTAAACAGGCATAAAGTTTTGAATCCACCAAAACCCAAAGGTTGTTTTGTATGTTTATTATATCTAATCTACAGTAAAGTACTAGTTGGGGAGAACAGATTAGTTTCCTATGTGAGCAATAGTAAAGCCCTTGCTCTGAAATACCATTCCAGTGCACCCAGCCCCTCCTAACCACTGGTTCTCGCCTTTCCTCCAAACAATAGCTATAACAACATCTCGATGGCATAAGTCTGGCCCATAAAAAAAAAAAAAAAAAAAAACGTTTGTTGAAGAGTTTGTACTCTAGTGCAAACAGGCTGCACTCAGCAACTGTAACTCTAAAGTGTAACTCTTCCATGACTGTTAGTTGTTTAGATGTACATGTATCAGTTCACTCATTCATGGGAAATAAAAGCGGTACCTAATGTCAAGGTATTGTGAAGATTAAATTAATGTATATTCAGGGCATGGAACAATGATACGCACAAAAAATAAAAGTTTTCCATATAAATACCTTATTATTATTATCATCATTATCATGCTTATTTAGTGGGCTTCTATCAGCTTTGCTCTGTTTTATATCTCAATGTAATCAGAACTCAGTCCTTGGTGTTCATTGGAAAGACTGATGTTGAAGCTGAAACTCCAATACTTTGACCACCTCATGTGAAGAGTTGACTCACTGGAAAAGACCCTGATGCTGGAAAGGCTTGGGGGCAGGAGGAGAAAGGGACGACAGAGGATGAGATGGCTGGATGGCATCACTGACTCGATGGACATGGGTTTGGGTGGACTGCAGGAGTTGGTGATGGACAGGGAGGCCTGGCGTGCTGCAGTTCATGGGGTCACAAAGAGTCGTACACAACTGAGCGACTGAACTGAATCAGAACTCAGGTGGAAGAAATTGTAGCATTATCACTTGTTGATATTTGGAGCCAAGAATGAAATGAGAAAGTTGTAAAATGAGATGAGAAGTAAAAAATCAGGTCTCAAGAAAACAATGATAGGCTTTAAGTAGGCCTGGGGAGCATGTAATCAAAGATGATGACCTTGGCTTTGTGGAGAGATATTGTGGCACAGGAGGTGGCTACATTATTTGAGTGGAAAATATTACAGACTAAATTATTAACCATAGTATGGATTTTTTTGTTGTTGTTTCAAGTATAGTTGCTCTACAATACTGTTTCTTCTGTATGGCAAAGTGAATCAGCTATGAAAGTGAAATGTTAGTCACTCATGTCTGACTCTTTGTGACCCCAGGGACCATAGCCCACCAGGTTTCTCTGCCCATGGAATATTCCAGGCAAGAATATTGGAATGGGTTGCCATTCCCTTCTCCAGAGGATCTTCCCAACCCAGGGATCAAACCAGCATCTCCTGCATTGCAGGCAGATTCTTTACCATCTGAACCACCAGGAAGTTAACTATATGTGTACATATATCCCCTCTTTTTTTAATTTCTTTCTCATTTAGGTCACTACAGAGCACTGAGTAGAGCTCCCTTGCTATATAGTCAATTCTCATGAGTTATCTATTTTATGCATAGTATCAATGGTCAATTCAATAGATGTCAATCAGTCTCCCTATTCATCCCACCTCCTCTTGCCCCTTGGTGTCCATACCTTTGACCCCTATGTCTCTGTCTCTATTTCTGGTTTGAAAATAAGATCATCTATTCCATTTTTCTAGATTCCACATATTTCATTCATATATGATACTTGTTTCTTTCTTTCTGACATTATATCCATATGATAGTCTCTAGGTCCATCTACATCCCCACAAATGGCACAACTTTGTTCCTTTTTATGGCTGAGTTATATGACCTGCCATGACGGACTTGTCTTTGTTTTATGACCCTTAAACTTCCTCAGCTCTGTGAGTTCTCTTAAAGATTGCAAACTTAAAGTCAAAGTATGTACAGAAGTAAATATTTACTTTGAATGAGGAAAGGTATTACTAGAAATTTCAAATTTTTAAAAAGCTGATAGTAAAAAAATAAATAAATAAAAAGGTTAATAGTTATCTTAAACATCCCCAAAGTATGTATATATATATTTGTTTAATACTAACCTGGCATCTTTATAATAAATCTACTCCATTTTTCTTGTCCTACTATTTACTTCTCTTTACATAAAAATATTGCTTAATGCCATTTTTATAGAGATAATAGGAAGAGAGTATGGTCATTCTTCTAGCATATTTACTTATAAATAAAACAAATAAAGTTTGCTTTAATTTTGATAGTTTAGGAATAATCAGTTTGAATTTGCCACTTGTGTAAAACTGTAGAAATTTGCATGCTATGATCTTAAATTGTAAAAATTATTGTCAGTATGAGAAAATATCTGACATGTTTCCTTCATCTAGGTAGTAGAAGATTTAAAAGCTTTTTATTTTTTTTTTAAGCTAAATGCTGGCTCTATACATTTTAAATTTTGTTTACCTTCCAACTACCCGCATTCATCTGGTTTTGGGTGCCAAGGGGCTTGATAGAATTTCTTATCCTATTTGTATTAATACATCAGAATTCTAAGGATATCTATGCAGTTACATTCCTCCTTCTGAAGGGTAATAAAAACCTGACAATGCATGTCAGGGAGCCTCATACCTCATCCCAAAGAATCCAAACAATGTATCTTCAACTGTTTTTCATTTGACTGCTCCAAAACCAAATCCATCCTCCACCAATATTACCCAGTTCAGTTCAGTTCAGTTGCATCACTCAGTCATGTCCGACTCTTGGCAGCTCCGTGAATCACAGCACGCCAGGCTGCCCTGTCCATTACCAGCACCCGGAGTCCACTCAAACCCATGGTCATCAAGTCGATGATGTGATCCAGCCATCTCATCCTCTGTTATCCCCTTCTCCTCCTGCCCCCAATCCTTCCAAGCATTAGGATCTTTTCCAATGAGTCAACTCTTTGCATAAGGTGGCCAAAGTATTGGAGTTTCAGCTTCAACATCAGTCCTTCCAATGAACACCCAGGACTGATCTCCTTTAAGATGGACTGGTTGGATCTCCTTGCAGTCCAAGGGACTCTCAAGAGTCTTCTCCAACACCACAGTTCAAAAGCATCAATTCTTCTGAGCTCAGCTTTCTTCACCTTCCAACTCTCACATCCATACATGACTACTGGAAAAACGATAGCCTTGACTAGACGGACCTTTGTTGGCAAAGTAATGTCTATGCTTTTCAATATGCTATTCAGGTTGGTCATAACTTTCCTTCCAAGGAGTAAGCATCTTTTAATTTGATGGCTGCAATCACCATCTGCAGTGATTTTGGAGCCCCCAGAAATAAAGTTCTGACACCTTTTTCCACTGTTTCCCCATCTATTACCCATGAAGTGATGGGACCAGATCCCATGATCTTAGTTTTCTGAATGTTGAGCTTTAAGCCAACTTTTTCACTCTCCTCTTTCACTTTCATCAATTGGCTTTTTAGTTCCTCTTCACTTTCTGGCATAAGGATGATGTCATCTGCATATCTGAGGTTTTTGATATTTCTCCCAGCAATCTTGATTCCAGTTTGTGCTGCTTCTAGCCCAGCATTTCTCATGATGTACTCTGCATATAACTTAAATAAACAAGGTGACAATATACAGTCCTTTCCCTATTTGGAACCAGTCTGTTGTTCCATGTCCAGTTCTAACTGTTGCTTCCTGACCTGCATACAGGTTTCTCAAGAGACAGGTCAGATGGTCTGGGATTCCCATCTATTTCAGAATTTTCCACAGTTTATTGTGATCCAAACAATCAAAAGCTTTGGCATAGTCAATAAAGCAGAAATAGATGTTTTTCTGGAACTCTCTTGCTTTTTTGATGATCCAGTGAATGCTGGCAGTTTGATCTGTGATGCCTCTGCCTTTTCTAAATACCAGCTTAAACATCTGGAAGGTCACGGTTCATGTATTGCTGAAGCCTGGCTTGGAGGATTTTGAGCATTACTTTACTAGCGTGTGAGATGAGTGCAATTGTGTGGTAGTTTGAGCGTTCTTTGGCATTGTGTTTCTTTGGGATTGAATTAAAACTGACCTTTTCAAGTCCTGTGGCCACTGCTGAGTTTTCCAAATTTGCTGGCATATTGAGTGCAGCACTTTCACACATTATCTTTTAGGATTTGAAATAGCTCAACTGGTATTCCATCACCTCCACTAGCTTTGTTCATAATGATGCTTTCTAAAGCCTACTTGACTTCACATTCCAGAATGTCTGGCTCTAGGTGAGTGATCACAACATCGTGATTATCTGGGTCATTGAGATCTTTTTTTGTACAGTTCTTCTGTGTATTCTTGCTACCTCTTCTTAATATCTTCTGCTTCTGTTAGGTCCATACCATTTCTGTCCTTTATCGAGCTCATCTTTGCATGAAATGTTCCCTTGGTATCTCTAATTTTCTTGAAGAGAGCTCTAGTCTTTCCCATTCTATTGTTTTCCTCTATTTCTTTGCATTAATCACTGAGGAAGGCTTTCTTATCTCTCCTTGCTATTCTTTGGAACTCTGCATTCAAATGGGCTTATCTTTCCTTTTCTCCTTTACTTTTTTGCTTCTCTTCTTTTCACAGCTATTTGTAAGGCCTCCTCAGGCAGCCATTTTGCTTTTTTGCATTTCTTTTCCATGGGGATGATCTTAATCCCTGTCTCCTGTACAATGTCCCGAACCTCTGTCCATAGTTCATCCGTCACTCTGTCTATCAGATGTAGTCCATTAAATCTATTTCTCACTTCCACTGTATAATCATAAGGGATTTCATTTAGGTCATACCTGAATGGTCTAGTGGTTTTCCCTACTTTCTTCAATATTACCCAGCGTAAGAGCAAATGTGGTGGAAGAAAAGCAGCATGGAAGGGGACATTTGTCTTATCTAATAGCAGCTGAAACATCTTGTTTCTATAAATTTTATGAAATTCTAGACTCCACTGGATGAGTCTCCTGGCTGTCTAGTAAATGTGGAGAGAATAGTTTCTTTAGTTGCATCTATCGGGGCTGCTCTCTAGTTGCAGTGTGCGGACTTACTCCAGCGCCTTCTCTCGTTGCAGAGCACAGGCTTCGGGCACGCAGGTGTCATAGTTGCGGTTCCTGGGCTCTAGAGCACAGGCTCAGTAGTTGTGGCACGAGGGCTTAGTTGTTCCCAGCATGTGGGATCTTCCCAGATCAGGGATCAAACCCACATCTCCTGGATTGGCACGTGGATTCTTTACCACTGAGCCACCTGTGAAGCCCTGGATGTGCTTATCTTAGTTCTGGTTCTCCTCTTGAGGAGAAATCCTAGCCTCCAAGAACTACAGTTCCCCTCTGTTTTCAACATTCTAGTATTCTCCAGCCCCACCTCTACAATCTCACTCAACCATGCACGCTCGCATACCCACAAGGGGAGGCAAACGTGGGCTGCCGTGCCCACCACTAGGCCTAATTTTGGAGTTGAGATTCTACATTTATATGGATTTCACATTAGGTTACATATTCACATTTACCATTTTGTAAAAAATAGGTTGATCCCTGGGCCTCCAATCTGCCTTACTTTTGATTTAATGTCTCAATATGTGCAAACATTAAGAAGAAGAGAGTGTGTCTCATCAATTTCTTGATCTGAAGCCATGATTTCCCCATTTAAGTTAACACTGCTGTTCAGTCACTCAGTCATACCTGACTCTTTGTGACCCTATGGACTGCAGCAAGTCAGTCCTTCCCTATCTCCCAGAGGTTGCTCAGACTCATGTCATTGGGTCAGTGATGCCATCCAAACATAACGCCCTCTGTCAACCACTTCTTCTCCTGCCTTCAATCTTTCCCAGCATCAGGGTCTTTTCTAATGAGTTGGCTCTTCATATCAGGTGGCCAAAGTATTGATGCTTCACTAAGTTAATGTAGTGAAGAGTCTTGAATACATTAAACCAGTTACTATTTGGATTTTAGAAAAATAGCTCTGTCAGAGTGTCACTTTTCTCACATTTCTTATCTTGATCTTCATTTGTTATACATACTTTCTCTTTAATTCCCAATGATTGCTTCAAAACCATATTCTGAGAGACATCAGCAATCAACCAACATGATGACTCTCCAATTACATGGATCCATCCTGCATCCTGTCACCTATGAAGTAATTTACATTTAAAAAAAATGCTCTGTAGCAGAACATATAATATTTTTAGGAGAAAGATGATTCTATACCTAGAGAAACAAAATGTTGGCATTTCAAATTTGTCTCTGAGCCAGTCCTCTCCAAGACACCTGGCTGAATCCTATGGAAAAAAAAAGGTTGAACTAAGTTAAAATGAAATAGATTTTGATGAATATCTTTGTAAACTTTCCAAGACAAACAAGTATGCTTTAGTATCTGATTGCCAAAATCCTAAGGGAAGATGAGCAACTTTTTGGAGTCACATTTAGATTGAACACAACTAAGATTTTGAGCAGACGGAAATGCAATAAGAGGCATGTGTATTCCACAGAGAGAATGCAGCTACTCAGGAGTACATAACTTCACTGTGGTGATGACTGGATGGATGGTTTTAGGCTTCTGTAAGTTGGTATGAGGACTCGTCATTTGGAGGCAGGAGGTAGAAACTATAAATATCTCATAATCAATGAACAAGAATTTCTTACACATACAATGTACTTTTTGAGTATTTCAGTAATGGTAGGGTGTGAGAATTCACAGTTGGAGGCTAGATTCAGCAAAAATACAGGCTATGATAGTTTATTGTAGAATAGATAGTTAGAGATATTGCTGATCCATAAGAAACCTGTTCTTCCTTGAAGGGAAAGAGGCCTTCAGAATATCTTTTCTGCCTGAAGTTTAAATTCTTCTATTAAACGTTCTCTCTCCTATGATTCCCTGTCTGTTTACTATGTCTATTTTGCTGTTGCTGTTTAGTCACCAAGTTGTATAACTCTTTTTTGCAACCCCATAGACTGTAGCATGCCAATTTCCTCTGCCCATGGGATTTTCAAAACAGGAATACTGGAGCGGGTTGCCATTTCCTTCTCCAGGGCATCTTCTGGACCCAGAGATCGAATTGTCATCTCCTGTGTCTCTTTCCTTGGCAAGGAGGTTATTTATCTTTGCACCTCTTGGGAAGTCCTACTATGTCTGTTAGAGTCTTCAAAGAATTGGATAAAAACAATTATAGGATCATCATCAAGATCAACGATCAATTAAATATCATTTGTTAGATGATTCTGATGATGATGATAACTGAGACCTTACTATGTCTAGGGTGTCAAAGCCTGATTTCTTCAATAAATTCCAAGCTCCCTATACCCCAAAGCAAAACCTTTGCCTAATATATAATGGGTTCTTAAGACATAACTGTTGACTGGTAAATAAATGTAGGTCATCAAGTTATTTCTAACTTTACCCTTCAATTTCTTCTTATTCATAACATATACATAGAATTTCTAATTTAAACTATGGATGAATGTTTAAATTGGAATATAATTATGTGTCATTTTAGTTAACTGAAGAGACCCTATTGAATGACTCACATACTCAGGGACGAAATTTTCAAAAATAGGTTGCTACTTCAGATAAATTGTGAACCAGAGATACTTTTTTTTTTTTTCAGATAGCAGTGACTAACTGCTCTATTTTTTGGCCACCAAGGAGATATTGGAGATATCATATTCCCATATGATACATTTTATGCTTGTCTTTTTTGACATTCTTTTTGATCCTGATAAAATTAAGAGATATCTTAGTAGTAATTATGGGCTTATAATGGCTTAAGATATCAATTTGCATAGAATATTTTCAACTTATTAAGAAATGCTATCAAAGAAAGACAAAGCCTTAAGTGATAAAATAATTGAAATCATAAGTGTATTACAACTGAGGTAAACACATAGCCCAATGTCTCTTCAATAGAAGAGTTTATCTTCTACTTGTGCATCACTGTATGCTGGAAATAATATTTAAACAGATAGTATTTTATAGGTGTAAGAGAGCCGTGAGTTCACTTTCCTAATGCCTCAGACAATAAGGACTCTGCCTGCAATGCAAGAGACCCAAGTTCGATCCCTGTGTGAGGAAGATCGTTAGAAATGGCAACACAGTCTGTGTTCCTGCCTGGAGAGTGCCATGGACAGAGGGGCCAGGTGGACTACAGCCCATGGGGTCACAAGGAGGCAGAGAGGACTGAGTGCTAAGTGCTTTAACAACATCAGATAATTCTCAGATGTCTTTGGCCTCTCTTCTTTGGCTAGGTATGGAATCTTTAGAAAACACATGCTTAAGATTAGCAAATTGTCTTTGCTTGTTAGAGATTTATAGAAAGGTTTTTATCTCTGACTTGATAAAAATATTTTGCTCTCTTTTCATTTATTTCAAAATATTTTCCAAAGAGGCAAAGACTTCAAGTGTCTGTGATCAGAATGCAACTAAACAAACATCAGATTTGGCTTTATCTTTTGTTCTCAGTTTTAATGAGTCATATGATTACTCTGGAATAGTTTCATTAAGTTATTTTTCCTAAAGTTTTATACGTCTTTCAGTTCAGTTCAGTTCAGTCTTTCAGTCCTGTCCGACTCTTCATGACTCCGTGAACCACAGAACGCCAGGCCTCCCTGTCCATCACCAACTCCTGGAGTCCACCTAAACCCATGTCCACTGATTAGGTGATGCCATCCAACCATCTCAAACTCTGTTGGCCCCTTCTCCTCCTGCCCTCAAACATTTCCAGCATTAGGGTCTTTTCAAATGAGTCAGCTCTTCAGGTGGCCAAAGTATTGGAGCTTCAGCTTCAACATCAGTCCTTCAATGAACACCCAGGACTGATCTCCTTTTGGATCTCCTTGCAGTCTAAGGCACTCTCAAGAGTCTTCTGCAACACCACAGTTCAAAAGCATCAATTCTTCTGAGCTCAACTTTCTTTATAGTCCATCTCTTACATCCATACATGACCACTGGAAAAGCCATAGCCTTGACTAGATGGACCTTTGTTGAAAATGTAATGTCTCTGCTTTTTAATATGCTGTCTAGATTGGCCATAACTTTCATCCCAAGGAGTAAGCGTCTTTTAACTTCATGGCTACAATCACCATCTGCAGTGATTTTAGAGCCCAGAAAAATAAAGTCAGCCACTATTTCCACTGTTTCTCCATCTATTTGCAATGAAGTGTTGGGACCAGATGCTGAAAGGTTGTGGACGAAATCTCAACAAAGACACTGGAAATCTTGGCCTCTGGAAGAGAAGAATTCAATCTGGGGCCAGGGACGAGGCTTGCTTGCTCAGAGCTTTTGTATAATAAAGTTTTATTAAAGTATAAAGGAGATAGAGAAAGCTTCTGACATAGGCATCAGAAGGGGGTAGAAAGAATACCCCCTTGCTAGCATTAGCACTGGAGTTATATACTCTCAAATTAGTTATTACAGTGAATCAAAAGAATGTCTGGAGGTTGTAAAGACCTCACCAGACCCATTCCCATGATTTACATTTTAAGATAACAGGATTAGCCAGAAGGTTTTTTCCCAGACTCTCCTCAAGCAGGATACATTATTGTTATACAATCCTAAAGAATGTAGAAAGAAAAATAAGTTTGTCCTTTCTTCCTCCTTGAATATTCCAGACTCCTCTCTCCTTGGGGACCTCTAGACCTCTTATCAACCTGCCTAGGAGGTGACTCTCTCAATGCCACGATCTTAGTTTTCTAAATGTTGAGCCAACTTTTTCACTCTCCTCTTTCACTTTCATCAAGTGGCTCTTTAGTTCTTCACTTTCTGGCATGACGGTGGTGTCATCTGCATATCTGAGGTTACTGCTATTTCTTCCAGCAATCTTGATTCCAGCTTGTGCTTCTTCCAGCCCAGCATTTCTCATGATGTACTCTCCATATAACTTAAATAAGCAGGGTGACAATACACAGTCTTGACGCACTCTTTTTCCTATTTGGAACCAGTCTGTTGTTCCATGTCCAGTTCTAACTGTTGTTATACATCTTAAGTTTGATTTCATGGCATCAGGTCCCATAACTTCATGGGAAATAGATGGGGAAACAATGGAAACAGTGACAGACCTTATTTTTCTGGTCTCCAAAATCACTGCGGATGGTGACTGCAGCCATGAAATTAAAAGACACTTGCTCCTTGGAAGAAAACTTATGACCAACATAGACAGCATATTAAAAAGCAGAGACATTACTTTGTCAACAAAGATCTAGTCAAAGCTATGATTTTTCCAGTAGTTATGTATCGATGTGAGAGATGGACTATAAAGAAATCTGAGCACCAAAGAATTGATGCTTTTGATCTGTGGTACTGGAGAAGACTCTTGAGAGTCCCTTGGACTGCAAAGAGAGCCAACTAGTCCATCCTAAAGGAAATCAGTCCTGAATATTCATTGGAAGGACTGATGCTGAAGCTCCAGAATTTTGGCCACCTGATGTGAAGAGCTGACTCATTTGAAAAGACTCTGATGCTGGGAAAGATTGAAGGCAGGAGGAGAAGGGGACAACGGAGGATGAGATGGTTGGATGGCATCACCAACTCAATGGAGGTGAGTTTGAGTAAACTTTGGGACTTGGTGATGGATAGGGAAGCCTGGTGTACTGCAGTCCATGGGGTCGTAAAGAGTCAGACATGACTGAGCAACTGACCTGAACTGAACTGAACCCAAGTATTAATAAAATGATGCTTATTGTTTTCCTCTGAAACACGACATAACAAGTATGAGACATGAATAACACTGATTAAATGAAGTCTTCACAGTACCATTAGATCCAGCTTTCAGAACACATACTTACTTAGTGCTACTCTGTTTAAAAAAGATTCTATAGGAATATAATCTATGCTATGGTGGCTCAGAGGTAAAGAATCCACCTGTAATGTGGGAGACCCAGGTTCGATCCCTTGGTTGGGATGATCCCCTGGAGAACAGCATGGCAACTCATTCCAGTATTCTTGCCTGGAGAATATCCATGGACAGAGGTGTCTGGTGGGCTAGAGTCCATAAGGTCACAAAGAGTTGGACACAACTGAGCAGCTAAGCACATGGTAACTCAAATATTAAAATATCTTCTCATAAATGGTCAATAATGATGGCAGTGATTATAAACCAGTGTTTTATGGAATGCTATATTGTTTTCCATCAAGAGAGTCAATTTTTTTTATTGAGCAATATATTGACAATAAAGTTAACCTATACTTTTGTATATATTGGCAAGAATTTAAAATGACAGTTGTATTCAAAAGGCGATAACCCCCAGAGAGAACACAAAGAAACATGCCCAAATGCCTCAGTATATTTGTATATTTACCACTGTTTTTCCCACATCAAATTACTTTCCCATTTTTATTTTTCCTCCATGAAAGATGTGCAATTAATAGCTCTGAAAAATTCATGTATGAGGAATATCTATAGGAAAGTATTTCCCTGGAGAGGTACAGAGCACACAGAAAGATTCCAGTTATTCTTTCTTTATTTATATTGGTGTGATGCTTTTGCTTAAAATGTTGAATTTTCTAATTTTAATTATATGGTTTGAAAATATTTGAATGTGCATATTATCCAAATCAACATCAAAGTATTATACATAGACATAGGAACCACCCCCAAAACACATTCTAGTTGATGGTTCAGGTTTATACTATTCTTATCAAGCTATTCATTTCATCCTTGGTCATAAGGCCTAAAATGGGATTATTTCTTTATAAAATATTGTCATATGTGGTGACTGAGAATATGCATTATTCTTAAAATAGGTACTGAAAGTCATTTGATCGCTGAAGTAACCCAAAGGAGAGAAACCTACAAAGAAGTAAACTCTGTGGGCTCTGTATATGAATCCAGCAGTCTTGTGGGGAAAATTGTGACCTTTATTCACTGCCTGATTTTGGCCAGATCTTGTTGTGCCTGTTCATGTATTTAAGCCATCTTAAAAATGATGTTTCTTATCAAGAGTGCTTTCTAAAAACAGCAGGGAAATATTAGTAGTTAGATGAGCTGAATATCTCTTTGGCCATCTGTGTTATCTATTGTATGAGTGACTCTTCACACACCCAGCTTATATTTTCATAATTGGCCCTCTAATCTAAATACCAAATGATCAGCCACGAATGCCAGCTTGACTGGGATGAGAATTACAAGCATATGTACAGTACCTCGGGTTATTATTGTCAGAACACTACAAAATATGTCTGTGACTCTTGTATATAATTACACCCTGGACTCATTATAGCTAGAAATGATGCTGTCTTTTATTCAAGTCAGGATTCCTCTGGACCCAGTGTAAATGTTGCTCAGCTTTATTAAGTCGTTCAGAACATAGATGACACTGCAGAAGGTTGTTTTGGGACAATCACAACTAAACTGGCACATTCAAGAACATAGGGGAGTGAATCACAGAGCTAGGTTGAGAAAGAAAATTGCGCTCAGTGACTTTGTCTAGTTAGTGGCAACACTCATCAAAGCATATTCCAATTTTTCTTTCCACATACAGGGACAGTTCCTTTGCAGCTGATGTGTAATATGTTGGTATTTTGTGTTTCAGTGATATGATATAGTAACTGGTTTTAAGAATGAACTTGTTTATGGTTGCAGTTGGTCAGGATAGAATGGGATATTAAAGAGATGGTGACTTTTTTTTTTTTAATCATCTCGATCATCAAGCCAGTCAATCCTAAAAGAAATCAGTCCTAGGAGTTCATTGGAAGGACTGATGCTGAAACTGAAACTCCAATATTTTGGCCACCTGATGCGAAGAACTGATTCATTGGAAAAGACCCTGATGCTGGGAAAGATTGAAGGCAGGAGGAGAAGGGAAAAACAGAGGATGAGATGATTGGATGGCATCACAGACTTGATGAACATGAGTTTGAGTAAGCTCCCAGAGTTGGTGATGGACAGGGAAGCCTGACGTGCTGAAGTCCATGGGTCACAAAGAGGTGGACACGACTGAGTGACTGAACTGAACTGAATCATCTACAGTTGCCAAATTCAAAGTGCTAGACAATGTTAAGTCACTGAATCTAGACAACGCTGTTACTGAAATAGAGTGCCCTATGACCCCATCTCAATTACGATCTATTTCTATTTTATATTTATTTGTTGTGACTGTTTCAATTCAGATCTTCTCATGACTGGCCCATCCTTACTCTTACCATCTTTGTTCAAACAGTTTAAACAATATCTCCTCAAGGATGCCTTCCTTCACTGATGTTCTTTTTAAAACTCCTTCTGCAAACCACCAACCCCTAGGTACACCATGTTGTTCACTTCACATCATTTATCATAATATATTTATTTAAATTATTACTTTAGTCTCACCACATTATAATTCAAGATCTTTGTATAAGGGCAGAGGTATTTATTTTATTTTATTTTTTTATTTTTTTGGATTACAGCTATATTCCCAAGACTTAGCATGGTACTGCACATATAGTCATAGCTCAGAAAATATTGTTAAGTGAATTAATGTCTGTATAAATAAACATTTGAAGAACATTAACCCTAAACAAGTGGATTGATGCTATGGTGATAGGTAGTATATTAATCCCTAGTAAGTTAGCTCTAAGTATTATATAATCAATTGTATATTACTGGTTCTAAACCTTTAAAAGTATTTTGGAACTTTTACAAAACTGAATACTGTTGCTATGTTCGAAACTGTTTTATCGCCTTGAACCAGATGGAAACATTTTTAAAAAACTGTCTTGATCTTACCTTTAATTTTATCTTTGTTGTAATTCAAGGAAGATTTTTTTTCCTGACTTCTTTTTCTTAACTGAATAAAGAGGCTGGTAGTTTGATACCAGTTCAGCTCATACCAATTTCCTTTTGGCATTTAATTTTATCCTCATGTCTGCAATATTACGGTACTTGCTAATCTTCATATCCAGAGCCCCAGGAGAAAATCCATTTGATTGATCACCTTTGATTGCTCTTGGGTCTGATTATTAGAAAAATGATGAGTGTATTAATGTTTCAGATGAAATAGTTTTCTCTTGAGTGTCATGTATCTCATCCTATTCTTATAGATTATATCTCAGTAGTACCACTGGGGCAACTTTCTTTTCTTTTCTTTTTTTTTTTTTTTTCAAAAAAAAGCTACCTTATAAATAATGAAATGTTACAATCATGAAAAAATAGAGTTGAAAGAGATCCAAGCCATTTGGACTGCTTTTCAGAAGAGGAAGTGAAGGTCTGTTGATATTTAATGAATTGCTCCAAGTCACAGAGGTAGGTGGTGGAAAATTCAGGGCATACTGTTCCTTCCATTAAAATATTACTCTGGTTGTACATTATTACTTTAATAATACATCTACTGTGAAGGGTTATTTATTCTATTAAGAGAGAAGAGTACATAAACCAGGCAAAATCTTGCAACATCTTCTCAAATGTGTCTTATGTTTTATGACTTTGTACATGACACTTAAATTGCTTGCTCTATCAGGTACATTCAGAGCTCTTTTATCAACCCTGCAAAACCCTGTTCCATCATGACCATTGTATTGGGAGGCCCCTTGGGCATCTATTCTGCATCCAATTAGAGTTATTACCATTTAGGATGGATGTATTTTGTGTATACCTTCCAGATACTATAATCACAGCAATTATTATCTATAATTTATTATGCACAAGGGTCTAAACATCTTTAAATATGCTAGTTTATATTTATAGAGCAGAGGCAGTGTCTGTTACAACCCTGCATCTCCTCCTAGTGCCTAGTAAAATTACAGAAAATTGCAAGAAATTACAGGAAAAAAATGAATGATTTGAATGAGAGATTGCAACTCTCTTCCTGTCTCCTTCTAATTCTACACATTTATTCAATGCAGTTAGATTTTTTTCCCCCGCACTTGAATGAAAATTTAGGCAGGTTCCAGGAGTTCCCTTGGCAACATGCTACAGCCCATGTTGTATCACAGAACAGTCTCAATTCATTAATTTTAATGCTTTATAACACATTCTCTTGGAAGAATGTCTAGAAGAGGCTGAAGCCCATCCCTGAGGTGAGAGGTATGTTTTCCTGTGATACATCACAGCTATTTTTAGTAAGCAACCTTTAGCTTATAAAGAATATGGGTATATTTTTATGAGCTAAATGGTACCTTCAGCCTCATATACTGCCCACAGTCTGTTCCATAGAACTTACTATGGGAAAGGCACCTTGGATCCTCTGAGTTCCTTTGTTATCACTGACAAATGTCTAAGTTGTTAGGGAAAACTAATAAAGGAAATAGAGTTTTCACCATAGGGACAAAATACTTTCTTATGATGTTTCTAGTACACTTTTCTCAAAAACAGTATTTTTATACTAGATTGAGAGAATCATTTTTAATGATATCAAGCTAAAGCCTAGTGAGGTAATCTTTCTAGATTATCTTGCCACTATCATTTTGTTAATTTCCTGGTTTCTCAAGTATGGGTGGCTGAAGGTTTATTAATTTTATTCATGACACAGGTGACCTGCAAGAACTTAAGACAATCAAATAAGTGTCATAAAATCTAATCATGGATTGTCACCTGGAAAATAAATAAATAGATGTCTTAGGTTTTTATCTTCAAATTGTTGTTTAAAATTTGTAAAAAAATTAATTATTGTTTTGATTCCAAAGTGTCTATCAGTATCATATAAAACTTGTATAAAACTCAAATGTTACCTACTTGAGAAAACTCTGCCTTACTGATAGAATTAGTATTTCAACACCTTATTCTAATTTTGTGCTTTCTCCATGCTTCAAGCAAATTATTATAGGTTTTTATAATTTATTATCTACATCTAGTTTCCCATGTAAAAGCTGTGACTGTATCATTTTTGACTTTTTACTTCTGACATGCATCTCAGATACTAGTATATATTTTGCTTAAGCAGATCACAATTCAGGCACCAAATGATAATTTGAAATAGATACATAGAGTAATATGTCAGAAGTAGATTGCTCAAGATCAAAAGAAAAGTAAACAATATCTGCATAAGTTATATAAATATAAAAGGTCAGTATCCTATTTATTTTATTTCCCGATCAGATGAGCAGTTATTAAAAATATAGTTGTATAGATTTAGGACAATGGTAATACCAACCCTTTCACTTTCAAAGGCCAAATGATAAAGAGCAAGTTGGAAAATAGAAATCACCTTTAAAGAACACACATAAGCTACCATTTTTCAGTAAGGAGTTGTTTTGTTCCTTAGATGAACAGAAGAAGACAAAAGAATAGACTTGAATTCTTATAGCTATATCTAGTTAATGGATCATCTCACTAGATAAAATGCTTTTGACAGTCAATACAGTGCTCTGTTTATAAATCAATACTTCTCCTTAATTTTGTAATTTCCCATTTTATTCTCCATAGGCAAATAAATATTTGACTTTGCAGCATCAAATATTTTCTCTTTGAATGCTCTTTGCTATCAAAGTTCATTATGTAGTTACCAAATATATTTTGTCACCAGAACATTCTCCTTTGAGTAATTTCAAGTGGGAAAATATTGCACTGATTCCAGCATTTATTCTATATAGAAACTGCAAGTTTCAACATAATGCATCTGGCCAGAAAGATTCTCTAAGGAAATAAAAGAAAATAGCAATCATTTCTAAAGACTCCTCAAAATTTGACCAGATGCCATTTGAAAGATTAAAGAAGTCCATTTTTTTGACCAAGTAGTAAATAAATGCTGCAGCTATTTGGCACAATCTCCTTTGCATGCATGTAATTAAATAAAGCTAACATTTAGGCTTGTATGAAAAAGTAAGGCTCCATGTTAGAAATATTTAGGAGTTACTGAACAAATCCTAATATCGGGGACTGTTGCATGTAATTGAGGAAAAATTGTATAAAATTCTTCTATTTGCATATGGATACTTTCAATTTTTCAGTTAAGGCCTCTACATCACTGAAAATTAGTTAAATATATCAGACATTCCTAACATATTGAAACACATTCTAAAAAGTCCTTGTTCACAGTATTTTTTTGCTTTTGCTCACTCCAAAAAGTGTGCATCAAAAAATGTTCTCAATCACTAATGCACATCATTGTTTAAATATTTATTTAATATTTCTTTGCTTTGCTCAAATGGATTTGATGGTGAAAGTTATCGAATAGCTTAGTGAATTTTGAATCCTATGTCTGTGTTAATTTCATATTTTGGCTTCAAGTGAGCATGAATTTCTTTTCTAAGTCATTCAGAAGCCATCCAGATATTACTTTGTTCTAGGATCTTTTCTCTTGCAATGTCATATTTACTGGTGTTATTTGGTGAATTGATGTGCTTTGCCAGTTTTGAACTTCTGTGTCTGATTTTGGTACTGTTATGATTACTAGGTGCTTCTGAAAGAAGGATGAATGGACTTAGAAGTAGATTTCAGAATATATAAACTTTATATGTACATATATAGAATGGTGTCTATAGTTTTGATGTTTCAAATAAACACTGTTTAAACTCTTCACTATCTCAAGGGAACATCTAAAAACCCTAAATTGGCTATAGTTTATTTACTTTAAAACAATAGAGAGACGGAAGAAACAAGAACTATAATCCGACAGCCTCTGAAACAAAAACCACAATCATAGAAGTCCAATCAAAATGAAAAGGTATAGGATTATGACTAGGATTGAAGAATAAGATAAATCCTCAGAAAAAAAGTTAAATGAAGTAAATCTAGATAATCTTCCAGAAAGAGAATTCAGAGTAATGATAGTGAATGATCTAAGATCTCAGAAAAAAAAATGGAGATGATTCAAGAAATGTTTACCAAAGGCCTAGAAGAACTAAAGAACAAGCAAATAGAGATGAACAATACACTAAAAAGAATCAATAGCAGACTGAGGCAGAAGAATGGGTAAGTGACCTGGAAGACAAAATGGTGGAAATCACTGCTGCAAAACAAAATACATTTTAAAACAATAGAGACAACACATTTTTCTAAACTTCCCCCACCTTCAGATGTATTAATTCATTGCTCTATCACTTGAAAATGTTGAGTCCAAGTGCCTTTACAGATAATTCTAATGTGATTATCTAGAAAGTGGAAGATAGAAAATCCAGGGTGTGCTAGTGGTAAAGAATCTGACTGCCAGTAAAGAGACATAAGAGACATGGGTTCAATCTCTGGGTCAGGAAGATCCTTTGGAGGAGGACATGGCAACCCACTCCAGTACTCTCGCCTGGAGAATCCCACGGATGGAGGAGCCGGACAGACTATAGTCAGTAGGGCTGCACAGAGTCACTAAAGTGACTTAGCATGCACACATACAGGGCTATCAGAAGACATATGCCTGAGACTGTTATTTCTACCTTGCTTACATTCTGCAATTTAGTTAATCTATACCAGGAGGCCAGTAGTGCTCACTTTGGCAGTTCATATTTACAGTTCACTATAATATAGATGAGGATATTTTATCTCCCATTTTGTTTTCCAAAAATCAGACATCTTTAATAGTGCTTCTTTAGATGCATTTTAATTAGCAGAAACAAGTCTTATTTTTACATTATATAATTTTCAGAAAATAAAAAACATGAATTGATTAAATGGTAGATCTAAAAAGAATCTGAGTGATCATATAAGCAAATATCCTTTTTTTTTTTTTCAGAGAAGGTGCAGAATGATGAAAGTGCATCATCCAATCTTAGATTTCTAAGACTTAGCAACTATAAAGTCAGTATTTGACAAAATTTGACAAATCCAGTAGTTGACAATTCACAGCTCCTAATGTTGGGCTCAAAATGTGTCCTATACAGGACTCAAGCTGGAATGTAAGGAAAATGTCTTAATATTTGGCTCTCTTTTAAAATAGAAAAACATTAAATAATATGGATTTGGTAAAAGTCTTTTTCTTTTAGACTCTCAAATTTTTTAATTAAATCTAATTTTTTTTATTGTAACAAATTCAAGAAAGACTTTTTTCAGTACAGTATCGTGTTGGTTTTGCCATACATTGACATGAAGCTGCCATAGGTGTACATGTGTTCCCCTTCCAGAACCCCCCTCCCACCTCCCTCCCAACTGTATAGATGCACAATGTTTAAAATGCCTTATTTAAAATTTAAGTGTGTTTCTATATATTACTTTTCAAAATAAATCAAACATATGGATACCAAGGCAGGGGGAAGAGAGGATGAACTGGAAGATTGGGATTGAGACATACACATTATCAATTGAACAGGGTCTTTTGCATTGCAGACATATTCTTACCATCTGAGCTACTAAGGAAGCCTATTGATACTATGAGATAGGCAGATAACTAATGAGAACCTACTGTATAACACAGGGAATGCTACTCAGGGCTCTATAGTGACCTAAATGGGAAGGAAAGTAAAAAAAGAGGGGGTATATATCTTCATATAGCTAATTCATATAGTAGAAATGAACAGAACATGGTCTAGAAACTATACCCCAATTTAAAAAAAAAACGTTTAGAAAGAAAATGCCTCAAAAAGATATAAACTAGTGTCTACAATCTTTATTCCAAAACTGCTTACTAAATTCTAATTTCTATATTTAAATCACATGGACATCACCAGATGGTCAACACTGAAATCAGATTGATTATATTCTTTGCAGCCAAAGATGGAGAAGCTCTATACAGTCAGCAAATACAAGACCAGGAGCAGACTGTGGCTCAGATCATGAACTTCTTACTGCCAAATTCAGACTTAAGTTGAAGAAAGGAGGGAAAACCTCTAGACCATTCAAGTATGACATAAATCAATTCCCTTATGATTGTGCAGTGTAAGTGACGAATAGATTTAAGGGACTAGATCTGATAGACAGTGCCTGATGAGCTATGGATGGAGGTTCATGACATTGTACAAGAGACAGGCATCAAGACCATCCCCATGGAAAAGAAAAGCAAAAAAGCAAAATGGCTGCCTGAGGAGGCCTTACAAATAGCTGTAAAAAGAAGACAATGAAAAGCAAAGGAGAAAAGGAAAGATATTCCCATTTGAATGCAGAGTTCCAAAGAATAGCAAGGAGAGATAAGAAAGCCTTCCTCAGCGATCAATGCAAAGAAATAGTGGAAAGCAACAGAATGGGAAAGACTAGAGATCTCTTCAAGAAAATTAGAGATACCAAGGGAACATTTTAGGCAAAGATGGGCTCAATAAAGGACAGAAATGGTATGGACCTAAGAGAAGTGGAAGATATTAAGAAGAGGTGGCAAGAATACCCAGAAGAACTATACAAAAAAGATCTTCACAATGCAGATAATCACGATGGTGTGATCACTCACCTAGAGCCAGACATCCTGGAATGTGAAATCAAAGGGGCATTAGAAGGCATCACTAAAAACAAAGCTAATGGAGGTGATGGAATTCCAGTTGAGCTATTTCAAATCCTGAAAGGTGATGCTGTGAATGTGCCACAGTCAATATGTCAGCAAATTTGGAAAACTCAGCAATGGCCACAGGACTGGAAAAGGCCAGTTTTCATTCCAATCGCAAAGAAAGGCAATATGGAAGGATTTGGGGCAGGAGGAGAAGGGGAAGACAGAGGATGAGATGGATAGATGACATCACCGACTCAATGGACATGAGTTTGGGTGGACTCCAGGAGTTGGTGATGGACAGGGAGGCCTGGCATGCTGCAATCCATGGAGGTCTCAAAGAGTTGGACAGGACTGAGCAACCGAACTGAAGTGAGTTTCTATATTTAACTTACTAGTGGCCATTTCCACCTGGAAGTCCCACAGTCCCCACAAATTCAACACATTCAAAATTAAAGTATCTGTCATCTCTCCAAAACAGGTTACTCTCCTCTATAACAATTTCACAATCACACCATCATCAAACCTGTCACTGGAAGCAGAAAATTTTCAACATTATCATTGACCTGATAAAATCTAATTTGCTGTTGATTTTACTTCCCGTTGTCTCTGTTCCTTCTCCCTCCTTCCCTCCTTTGTTCTGATTCTTAATTTTTTTGTTACTGAGAAAGTTGTAATAATTCCTAATTATTGCCACCTTGCCTTTATCCTGGACTATTTTAATTCATTCTTCACCACTGAATACAAATATTTTCTCTCAAACACAAATCTGATTATGCAGGTCTATTTTCAGAGCCTCTATTTAAAAGGCCAGTGTCTTTTATAGATTAAATACACTTTGATTAGTACTTTCCCTTCCTGTGTAGTTTTAACTCCCCTTACATCCTGATCTCTGTCCTATTTTAGAAAATGAAAAACTGTGATATATGAGATTCCCCCAAGAACGACCTCTTGTTTTTCACAAAGGCTATTTCCCTAGCAGCATTTTAACTCTCTGTCAATCCCTCTTTATTTTTCAAATGCTTTATTCGGTCTTACATTTCCACTCTTGAAAACACTTGGTACATAAGTCTATTATTGCACGTTTCACATTTTACTGAAAACATTTGCTTACCTTTTATCTCCCTGGCAAGATTATGGGCTCCCATATAGTCTCTCAAGCCTAATTGCTAGATACTCCCAGTGATTGGCAGCTGCCTTGTAAAGAGTGGATCATCAATGTGTGCCTGCCCAACTAAAATAATTTTTTCCCATCCTTTGAATATTTGAATGTATTTCCAAAGCATTAGTACATCAAGGAAGTGTATCACCAGTCTTATAAGTCTTTAAAATATGTCATTAATGTTTTCTATAAAATGAGTCATTTTACACATATGCACACCCACACACACACACACACACGTGTGCATGCATGCATGTACAGCAAAAGCCAAACTCGGTAACTGCAAGAAATATATCTTAATCTTACTTATATTTCAATTTGACTCAGATGGTTAAGAATCCATTTGCAATGCTGGAGACTCAGATTCTATCCCTGGGTCAGAAAGAGCCCCTGGAGAAGGGAAAGGCTACCAATGACAATATTCTTGCCTGGAGAATTCCATGGAAAGAGGAGCCTGGAGGGCCATAGTCCATGGAGTCACAAAGAATTGGACATGACTGAGTGACTAACACTTTCCTTATATTTCATTCTCCATACTAAGTTACAGCCACGCTTGCTTCCTGGAGGAATTGTGTACCCTTTCAGGACATCAGAGAAAAAAAAAAAAGAAATCTTACATAAGTGATTTTAAAAGGAAAACCTTCATTCAAAATTACCCAATGGTTTTCTCTCCATATTCTTTTTTTTCACTTTCACAATTTTATTCCCTGCATCCTTTTTTCAAACTTAAGGAAGGAGTAACATTTTAGTATGATATACTTCTGTTTTTCTCCCTTGGCAGATAATCAAGAGTTGCCTGTAGCCATGGTTGCTTATGTTTGAAATCATTTCCATTGAACAAAAGATTTTGTCACATGGGACCTGTTACTGGTTTAGTGGCCTCCAAGAAATAATCCAAATTGACCAAGAGTGGTTTTGTAAGGTCAGCAGATGACTTACATACCTAAGGGTTACTGATAGAGCAAGGTCCTACATGATATCAGAGGCAAAAATACACTACTCCTCTCTACTCTTGGCCTCAGTCTCAAGCTGTAGTTGTTGGTGATGATCGGATGCTCTAGGGTGCTTTCTAAAGAGATGGACACTGAAGCAAGCTGTTGTTGTTGTTTAGTCACTGGGTTATGTTCGACTCTTTGCAGCTCCATGGGCTCTAGCCTGCCAGGCTTCTCTGTACATGGGATTCCTCAGCAAAGAATACTGGGAGTGGGTTGCCTTTCCTTCTCCAAGGATCTTCCTGACCAAGGGATTGAACCTGTGTCTCTTGCATGGGCAGGTGGATTCTTTACCACTGAGCCACCAGGGAAACTGTAGTTACCAATTTTTTTTTTCCGTGTATATGTATTTTATTTATTTATTTTAATTTAATTTATTTATTTTAATTTTCTTTACATTATCGTGTTGGTTTTGTCATACATTGACATGAATCTGCCATGGGTATACATGTGTTCCCCTTCCAGAACCCCCCTCCCACCTCCCTCCCAATTCCCTCTCTCTGGGTAGTTACCAATTTTTAGTGGCTATTGTATTTGTGAAAGTGAAAGTGTTAGTCACTCAGTCGTACAGGACGCTTTGCAACCCCAGGGACTGGAGCCCACTAGATGCTTTTGTCCAAGAAATTTTCCAGGCAAGCATACTGGAATGGGTTGCCATTTTCTTCTCCTTGTATTTACCTGCCAGGTTGTTGCAACCTTGTTCATTATCTTTCTGCCATACATTTTTTAATTTATTTTTTAATTGGAGGACAATTACTTTAAAATATTATATTAGTTTGTGCCTTACATTGACATGAATCAGCCATGGGTGTACATGTGTCCACCATCCTGAACCCCCCTCCCATCTCCCTCCCCATCCCATCCCTCTGGGTCATCCCAGTGCACCAGCTTTGGGTGCACAGTTTCATGTATTGAACTTGGACTGGTGATCTATTTCACATATGGCAATATACATGTTTCACTGCTATTCTCGCAAATCATCCCACCCTTTCCTTCTCCCACTGAGTCCAAAAGTCTGTTCTTCATATCTGTGTCTCTTTTTCTGTCTCACATATAGGGTCATTATTATCATCTTTCTAAATTGCATATATATGCATTAATATCCTGTATTGGTGTTTTTCTTTCTGACTTACTTCACTCTGTATAATAGGCTCCAGTTTCATCCACCTCATTAGAACTGATTCAGATGCATTATTTTTAATAACTGATTAATACCCATTGTATATATGTACCACAACTTTCTTATCCATTTGTCTGTCGATGGATTTCTAGGTTGTTTCCATGTCCTACCTATTGTAAACAGTGCTGCAATGAACATTGGGGTACACATGTCTCTTTCAATTCTGGTTTCCTCGGTGTGTATGCCCAGCAATGGGATTTCTGGGTCATATAGCAGTTCTATTTCCAGTTTTTTAAGGACTCGCCACAGTGTTCTCCATAGTGGCTGTACTAGTTTGCATTCCCACAAACAGTGTAAGAGGGTTCCCTTTTCTCTGCACTCTCTCCAACATTTATTGTTTGTAGACTTTTTCTGAATAACCAGAAAATCACAGAAGAAATAGAAAAGAAATCAAAGTGTGCATAGAAACAAAGGAAAATGAATACACGACAACCCAAAACCTATGGGATTCAGTAAAAGTAGTGCTAAGGGGAAGGTTCATAGCAATACAAGCTTACCTCAAGAAACAAGAGAAAAATCAAATAAATAACCTAACTTTACACCTAAAGCAACTAGAAAAAGAAGAAATGAAGAACCCCAGGGTTAGTAGAAGGAATGAAATCTTAAAAATTAGGGCAGAAATAAATGAAAAAGAAAAAAAAGGAGGCTATATCAAAAATCAACAAAACTAAAAACTGGTTGTTTGAGAAGATAAATAAAATAAGCAAACCATTAGCCATACTCATCAAGAAAAAAAGGGAGAAGAATCAAATCAACAAAATTAGAAATGAAACTGGAGAAATCACAACAGACAACACAGAAATACAAAGGATTATAAGAGACTACTATCAACAACTATATGACAATAAAATGGATTAACTCTTAGAAAAGTATAACCTTCCAAAACTGAACCAGGAAGAAATAGAAAATCTTAATAGACCCATCACAAGCATGGAAATTGAAACTATAATCAGAAATCTTCTAACAAACAAAAGCCCAGGAACAGGTGGCTTCACAGGTGAAGTCTACCAAAAATTTAGAGAAGCGCTAACAACCTATCCTACCCAAACACTTCCAGAAAATTGCAGAGGAAGGTAAACTGCCAAATTCATTCTATGAGGCCATTATCAGCCTAATACCAAAACCAAACAAAGATGCCACAAAAAAAGAAAACTACAGGCCAGTATACCTGAAAAACATAGATGCAAAAATCCTCAACAAATTTCTAGCAAACAGAATCCAACAACATATTAAAAAGATCATACATTATGACCAAATGAGCTTTATCCCAGGGATGCAAGGATTCTTCAATATTTGCAAATCAATCAATGTGATATACCACATTAACAAACTGAAAGATAAAAACCATATGATTATTTCAATAGATGCAGAGAAATCCTTTGACAAAATTCAACATCCATTTATGATAAAAAAAAAAAACTCCAGAAAGCAGGCATAGAAGGAACATACCTCAACATAATAAAAACCATATATGATAAACTCATAGCAAACATTATCCTCAATGGTGAAAAATTGAAAGCATTTCCCCTCAAGTCAGGA
Source organism: Antilocapra americana (assembly GCA_007570785.1). Classification (NCBI taxonomy): domain Eukaryota; kingdom Metazoa; phylum Chordata; class Mammalia; order Artiodactyla; family Antilocapridae; genus Antilocapra; species Antilocapra americana. The sequence continues at coordinate 10,936,574 of ML662445.1, read as the reverse complement.
ACAAGACAAGGGTGCCCACTCTCACCACTACTGTTCTACATAGTTTTGGAAGTTTTAGCAGCAACAATCAGAAAAGAAAAAGAAATAAAAGGAATCCAGATTGGAACAGAAGTAAAACTCTCACTGTTTGCAGATGACATGATCCTCTACAAAGAAAACCCTAAAGACACCACCAGAAAATTACTAGAGCTAATCAATGAATATAGTAAAGTTGCAGGATATAAAGTCAACACACAGAAACCCCTTACATTCCTATACACTAACAATGAGAAAACAGAAAGAGAAATTAAGGAAACAATTCTGCCATACATTTTTTTAAAAGTTTGTAATTCTGTCCTTTAGTGAGCCTAAAAGAAAAGAAAATGTCCAACCTGGCTCTGGCTGAAAATAATACCATTATGTACACTTGGACATCCAGACCTGGTCTCTGAAACTGTACTAAATTTTCTTATTTGTCAGAATTATTGGATGAAGATTGTAGGACCCAGTGGAGATAGACTAAATATTGCGTGACCCATAAAATCATTGAAAATCCTGGACAAAGGCTTTAGGTTGAAATTTTGAGATTAACCTCATGAACCACATGCAGAACAGTCTTGATGAGGTAGATACTGACATTGGAGGTATGCTGTTTCCATCACAACTTGAATCAACAAAATGAGTCAGTTGCTTCATATGGCCCAACTCTGAATCAGAATCTGATGCAAGTGTGGCTGTCAGAACCAGCCATATATTTTAATCTAACATCCTATGACGCTCAGGCATATAATTTCTGTGTATTTAAACCTTGAAAAGGTATGTTTCACAGTGTAATAAATTATCAAATGCAGAAAATGGCATTTGACTACGACATGACCCATTCTCTCTCTATTGCACTCACTCTCTGTTATATGTTTCTGATATGATCATATTTACTTAATGTACTTTGAAACTATGAAATTTATTGGTGTTTGTATTATCTACATGAAATGCTTTTCCTATGTATCATTTTTATTTGATTACACCTTACTATTAATATTGCCTTCACTATTTTCTTTCATTTGTGCTTGTCTAATATAATTTTTATCTTCATTTTATATTTATGCTTGATGGGTCAGTTTAAAAAAATCTCATAAACATGAAGTCATTTAATGTTTATTTTTAATCTAATCTGGGAGTCATTTTAGGGAGTTATTTTCCTAAGTGCAGATTTCATTTTTACTCCACATCATTAATTTAAATCCCTTCAAAATCTAATCTGCTAGTTGCTACATCCATCAAGATTTTAGTTCAGAAATCTTATTTTTCCTCCCCATTGAATCCTTTCAAAACAAGATTGTCCCTCTTCATGACATGTTGCTTTGGTTTCATAGGAGCAGCAAGCATCCTCTTGAAAGCTGTTGAAGACACAAAGTCATTTTTCAAAACTTGTGTTTCCCTGCTTGCAGTGAGTCTATTACAGGAAAGTCATTGTGTCAAAATTTGGAAGAATTGGACTTTCACCTTACTTTGCACTGCAGAATTCCTTCATATTTCTCCATTTTTTTTTTGCCCTTTTTATTTTATTAGGTGATACGAAGGGAATTTAAACTGGTTAGATATATGAAAAAGATGAAAAAATAACCAGTGTATAGGAAGACAACCTAGAAAAAGCAGCAGCAGAAAGCATGATCATCCAACACTGAAAGGAGCGAGCAGGTGTCCCAGGTCCTGGAGGAGAGCTGAAGCCACAGAAGAGACGTGACCTGGATGAAAATGCTCTATTCTTTCCTCCTGCTCCCCATCCTCTTTTGATGCTTCTTTTAGGCCAAAAGAAGTGAAAGTAAGGGACACAGGAGTCTGGAAAATGCACTCTGAAAGATTTGCCTTCCCTTTTCTAAAGAAGCCCAACAGAAAAAAGAAGAAAATATAGTAAACAAAACTAAATAGGTATTTTCCGCCTATGTTTCATTAGCAACATTCCCATTCATCTGTGAACTTCAATTTATCATATAAAGCTTTATGCTCCCACCTGATCAGAGGCAACTTTCTATCTTTAAAATGAAGACACTTTCATCCTCTTTTTAATAAGAAGAGATTCAAAGTCTCAACAATTATGATTTTTTTACCCTGGTAATGACAAAGTACTTTTAGAGTTCTGAACATGTAATCAAGAGCAATTATAAAAAATAAACATAATATTAAAAATATTTGCTTGAAAGCAGTAGAAACCTACCAGGGCAGCACAGATTGATGGAACCTAGGCATCAGATAAAAGGCAGATGCAGAGACATTGAGTCTATAGTCAGCATTTCTTTCCCTCTCAAGCATTTGGTAATCCTCAAGGGAACTGAGAAGTTGACTATATGAGAAAAATTTCCAGTCATGTTATGAGGCTGGAGGATCCATAACTCCACCAAGTTGTAAAAGCCCTAGAAAATACCTAAAGTTTCCATTGTTTTCTCTAAAGAAAATAACAGGAAAAACATACCCAGTCCTCACAAAGCACTATAACAGAGGAATCTCTCTGTGGATCAGGTTACCTGACAATCCCCTTAACTGCCTCCCAGAAGCAGAAACAAAAAGTCTTCTGGAGAAAAGTACTGAAATGCATAGCCGCAAATGGTCTCTAAAATGTTTCATCCACAATATCTAGCAGCCAATCAAAATTACCAATATGCTATGAGAGAAGATTAAATGATGAGAAAGTGTGTGTGAGAGAGGGACAGAGAAACAGAAACATCCCCTTGGGAGATCCAGATACTGGAGTTAATAGATACAACTTTCAAATTAAATGTGTATCTAAATAAGCAATATTCAGTGACCTTTGAACCACGTGGTGGTTAATCTTCAACTGTCAGGTCTCCATATTCGTAGTTCCTCCACATTCATGGATTCAACCAACCACAGGTTACGTAGTACTGTAGTATTGAGTGGAAAACAAAAAATCCACGTACAAGTGGGCCCATGAAGTTCAAACTCACATTGTTCAAGGGTCAACTCTACTTCTAAATAACCCATGAGTTAAGAAAAAATAACTATGAAAATTCAAAGATAATTTTGAACTGATTGATTATAGAACAAAGACACAACTTATAACTCACCAACTGTGTCTTTTCAGAAGCTTCATCAGTGTTTTCAGTTACTTCCTTTACAACTGGAGCTTCATCAAACCTGCTGTGGCTTAAGGCCTAGTTTACATCACCTAGACCCGAGGCAGAGACCTCTTTCTCTGGTTCCCACTCAAAACTCGGAGCTTTATGGATTACCTGGCAAATAGTCCCAGGGAACACACGAGAATTTAGAGCTATTGCTGCCACAGTCCAGGGAGCCCCGCAGGTGTTGTATATACGGTCACATTAGTGCAAGATGAGACACCTCGTCTCATTTTAGGGGTGATATACGGATGTGTCAGGCACCATCTGCTCCCTAAATCCTTCCTTAAAATGGCAGAGCCCTGAATTTTGCCGTTTTATTCTCCCTCTGGGCAAACATATGCTGAACCATTACATGTGGGGTGTTTCCCCTTCCTGCTCACCAAGGACAGTCAGTGAGGAGGAGCAAATTATGTTTGGTGGGACCTCCATAGGACCAAAGTTCCAGAGACATGAAAAGCATAATAGGGAGGTTGACATATCCCTGAGGGAAGATGGGGCAATCATAATATTATCGCTCCCAGCTTTGAAAGCACACTGTTCTGATCATCCCTGATAATCGGTATGGGGAAAAGTGCATTCTGCACATCAACAAGGGTGCATTAAAGCAAAACATGTGTTCATTTTCTGTAACAGAGATACCATATCTGTTACAGCAGCTGCAACTGGAGTGGCTCTATAATCATATTTATAAAAAATCTACACTGATTATCAAGATGCAGTTGATTTTTATGACAACAAACAGGAAAATAGAGGTAATAGTTGGTGAGAGGAATAGTATGTGTCTTCGAATCTGTGATATCAGCATTAACTACCACAATTCTCTGAGGAGTGTGATAGTCTTTTTTTTTTGTGACTACAGTGACAAAGAAATTTGGTTCCATGGGTTTTTTCACTTGGCCTTTCCTACTTCACTGGTCCTCACACCATAGGTCAGAGAGCCAGTGTAGGTTGAATTTCTGCCAATTTTTGATTATGTACCTTGCAACATGGCCCCAATTAAAGATGGATTTGGATCAAATCTGCATTGATTACCTGAGTTCCATAATTCTTTTTTTTTCTTTTACTGACACTTGCGTCAAAGTGGCATGTTAGTTTCCTAGGAATCACATCAACTCAGAGCCAATATAAAGTCTTTAAATCCTGAGCAAGTCTTTTGCTTCAGTGTCTGTTCGCAATATACGCCCTGTGGAAAGACTGAAGGCAAAGGGAGAAAGGGGTAGCAGAGGATGAGATGGTTAGATAGCATCACAACTCAATGGACATGAATTTGAGCAAACTCCGGGAGACAATGGAGGACAGAAGAGGCTGGCGGGCTGCAATCCATGGGGTGGAAAAGAGTCAGGCATGACTCAGTGACTGAACAACGAACACCCGTTTGTTATATCACATTGCCTCTGGTCCTTTTAGAGAAAGATTTAAGTATTTTCTCAAGGGAGGTCCCTCTCCAAGGGACTCAGCCTGTTTTCTAATCAAGGGGCTTCCAATCTGTGATGGAGTGACTAATGGTCTAGTCTGGAATTCTCCAAGGATGTGTGACAGTCAGTGGTAAAGTACCTGGGATGATCAGTCATCCTGTGTGTGAACTGACCTTGTTTCAGGAACTGGGAGATTGTAATAGCTCATGATTTCACATTTTTCGTGATGATGCAATATGAATTTCTGTCCATCAAACTTAGATCTTAGTCTTGTATATAGATATAACAGATAGGCTTCATATCTGTGTTACTCTCAGGGACCTGGAGTTCAGTTAACCATCACTACAAAATTATGTGTGGGTCAAAATAGTTTAATGACCACTGTTGTGCTACCTGTGATGGTCATTGAACTCACGTGTCTCCAAAACAAACCTTAGGGCCCCACTCTCCAAGATGCTATTAGTACCACTGAAATCAAGAACTGCAGTTCTGCAACCAAAATCGAGATTTATCCCTCACTCAGGTTAAAAAGCCAGTTATTTTTTAAGAATTCTCCTATATTGAGTGGATATATGTAGAATCTAGAAAAAATAGTATAGATGATATTATATGCAAAGCAGAAATAGAGACACAGATGTAGACAATAAATGTATGGATACAAAGTGGGATGGAAGGGAATGGGAGGAACTGGGAGGTGGGGATAGATACATATGTGTAAAATAGATAACTAACGAGAACCTGCTGTATAGAACAGGGAGCTCTACTTAATGAACTGCAGTGACCTGAATGAGAAGAAAGTCCAAAAAAGAGGGTATGTGTATATATCCGGCCAATTCAGTTTGCTGTAGAGTAGAAACCAACACAACCCTCTAAAGCAACTATGCTCCAATAAAAATTAACAACAACAACAAAAAAACACCAGCATTCTCCTCACAAGTGCGTTTATCAACTCCTTTGAAAAGGAATGTCTTAGGCATTCTGCGAGAAGGCAGTGGCACCCCACTGCAGTACTCTTGCCTGGAGAATCCCATGGATGGAGGAGCCTGATAGGCTGCAGTCCATGGGGTCCCGAAGAGTCGGACACGACTGAGCGACTTCACTTTCACTTTTCACTTTCATGCATTGGAGAAGAAAATGGAAACCCACTGCAGTGTTCTTGCCTGGAGAATCCCAGGGATGGGGGAGTCTGGTGGGCTGATGTCTATGAGGTCGCACAGAGTCAGACACAACCAAAACGGTTTAGCAGCAGCAGCAGCAGCTAGGCACTCTGAGGATGCATTGCTGAGGGAGAGTGAGGCAACCATTTTTATCAAATCCACATAAGCATTACTGTCTCCCTATGAATTGAATGCCCTCCTCGATATCATGCCAGAAAAGGCCCAGCATTTCCGATCTCATTAATATAAGCTATGGAGAGCAGACTTCAGGAGACAACTGAACAAACAAAGCCGATTCCAACTTCTCTAACCAGCGCTTTAATTCAGAATGAAGTTCAGTGCAACGTTATAGTAAATTTGGCTACAAGTACAATTAAATTTTGTGCCTTTGGGGAGACTATTTAAATCCATTACCATGATTTTCTCCAAGTATGTACAGATACAAATTAAAAATAGTTCAAGATTCCTCTTCTGTGTGCAATATTCTCCTGAAGGAAACCTATTCTTTCCCTGAAATATTTTGGAAATAACTACTGCTATTGGCGTGGAGATAGTTAGGGGTTGCAGGAAAGGCTTAAAAAGCCCAGGCATGCACAAACTGTGTCAGGTGACAGAATTTAGTGCTATCAGTTTAACTGATGGCCACATTTTTGTCAGTGAAATTGGAGCTGGTTCTGTTGGTAAGGAGGATGAGAGAAATCTAGTGATTCAAGATTCTCAACAGTGTCAGTGCACACAAGTGTCCCCTTCCCAAATCTAGAGTCCCACTACTTCTTCACAAATGCCTTAGGCTCAAGCAATAATGTCCTGACCTCAACTAAGGGACTGATGGTGTGTGTAATCAGCTTGTGCTTTATTTTTGCTCTTGCACACTTACATTTTATTCTAATTCTCAGCCGTATCTTCCCGGCAGCTATGGGAATTGATGCAATTTTCAGCTTATCCTAGAAATGTTTTACTATCCCAAGGCTGTTTTTAACTGAGAGTTTGTAGTTATGAGTGTATGGTTTTTGTCTTTTGGTCAAGTCTTCTTTATCTTTAGAAGTGTGCAGCATACTCTTCTGTATTGTTGATACATTTGTTACCATCTGAGTGGCATACAAGAAGTTGATTTTCTGGAAGGCAGCTATGCTCACCACTATACCACCAACTCGAAGTTGATTTTCTGAAGCCTTGACATTGAACAGCCCTTCATCTCCAGCATCTACAGATGATGAGTTAAGAAAAAATGATGTCACGGCATGCCACAAATTACTGTTATCTCATTTGCCATCTGCAAGAGCATCATGACTGTGCTCATATTCAAATAGGTGATAAGCTCAATCTGAAAACTCCATTGTGAGAGGTGTGTTTCTGGGATCACTGCTGATAAAATACTATAATAATCAGGGTCAAACCAGGAAACACATACCTATCTAAATGTTTTAAATCAAATTAATTTAATGTACAAAATTAAGCAAAAGCTATAGAAGAAGCTGAGAAGATCATTATTGGAGAGTGAAGCAGCATAGATTAGCTGTAACAGGTTGTTAGATCTCCAGGTGGTGTGGAGAAATAGACAAAGCAAGGCGGTAATGATACCAGAGCCAAAGAGGCTTGTCAAAGGGTCACCAGGCAGCAGCTGAAAGTATACAGACCTGTTCCATTGGTGTCTGAGTCATAAGTATGTAGTCTTTGCTGGAAATAACCCCTAGGAAAAGAAGGAGAAAAATATCCTGGCTTGTTCCTTCTATCTACCTTCTAATTTCTCTTCAATGCCCAAATTTAGCCAAACCTTGCCAAAGCAAGCTGACAAAGAGTCAAGGATCAGCCTTCTGGTCATTCAGAACTCTAGATGAGAAAAAATGGGAACATCTACGCAGGCAAAGCTTAGTGCTGGTTCAGTGGGACCTGCAGTAGTAGAAGGAAGGAAGGAATGGAAGGAAAGAAAAGGGGCAGAATCCTGGAGTTGTGGTGATGGTGGGGGAGAGGAGCTGATGAAGGTAATGGGAGCGTTTGATAATAGTATGGACATAGTGGTAGTATGGAGAGTAGTATGGAAGCCTGAAGCTCTGATACTTTGGCTACCTGATGCGAAAAGCTGACTCATTGGAAAAGACCCTGAGGCTGGGAAAGATTGAGGGCAGGAGGAGAAGGAGGTGACAGAGGATAAGATGGTTGGATGGTGTCATTGACTCAATGAAGATAGTGAATGACAGGGAAGACTGGAATACTGTAGTTCATGGGGTCACAAAGAGTTGGACACGACTTAGCAACGAAACAAGAACAACAATGACAATGGATAGTGATATGAAGTGAAAAGCATCTCTGTCACAGTTGTGACCTCCTTATCCCAGTTGTGGATAGCATCTCAGAGAAAGAATGACCCCATGACATTTTCCCTCTCTAGACCTCCGTTAAAAAAGGCACATCTCTGGGCTGCCAATGGTAATGTCTCTCTGCTTAATATGGCAGACAGGACATACTTAAGAGAAGATGTAGGGTACTTTGTTGCCTTATGTGAACCTATAATGTCAAAGAGATTGCACTGAGATTGCATCGAATGCATTGAGAGTAAAGATGAAGATATGAGAAGAGTCAGATGATTCCCAAGCCACTTAACACTTCCTACCAGCTCAGCACTTGGTGTAGGGGTTCCAGAACAGAGTCCCGTGAGCAAGACATTTTTCTCTTCCAGGAGGCACTGGCCTGCCTTCTGCCAAAAGCAGTTCTCAGTGGCCACTCTGAGCCCCAAAGGAACAGAGAGATCATCCGCGCATGCTACTTGTAATATCAGCAATATTTGGGAAAGAAGAAGTTGGTATCATTTCTCATGCCACAGTTTTCCAAGAGTTTAGAGCCTTGTTTTTGAACCTAAATTTAGGTTCTTATTTTTAATGTGAATAATTCCTCTGTGACATATCCTAAATTGTTTATATATAGTTTATGCCTTATCCTCAAAATAACATATGGGATGTCATCTGTTAGTTCTGGAAAGTTTTACATTAATGAGTGCAAAATAGCGAGACAAAGTTATATCTATTAAGATCAAAATCATGGAAAAACTCAACATGTGCGTGTAGAAAAGATATCTTGGGTAGAAATACATCAAACAAATAACTTCAAAATCACTGAAGAGTTAGAATAAAAGGGATCATTTTCTCTTCTGATGGTTTTCCTCTTATTTCATGATAAGCATTTGATATTATAGTATTATGTATAGATTTTATTCTTAACAAAAGTAAATATTTGAGTCACCAATTTTCAGTATGTACTGTATTTTCAACATGTTGCTTCACTGTCATGGCCTAATAATTTTATAAAATTTTATATAACAGCTCCTTAAACTACTATTGACTGAAATATGATACCAAGACCTATTATTGTAAAACTATTATGCACTTCTGCAGTCTAAAACTTGATGTTGCTTGTAAATGAACTACAGGAAAACATAAGAGGATAATCATATCTGGATAATTCCAAGTGCTGCTTCTATTTTTAAAGTCATTAATCTGATAAGATTAACTGAAGTTGCCCCAGGAACTTATACAAAACTTATAACAGATTTATGAACTATAAATTTTTGAACAAATTTGTAAAATCTTTGGTGTGTTGGTATAATGCCCTGCAGCCTTTTTCTGGTTTGGTTCATAGGTTAAGAATCTCAATTAAGGTGCTAACATCTAAGACATTTCCCTATTTTTCTTATTTATCAGGTTGCCATTCTTCTGTTCCAATGAAAAAAAATCACTAACATGAGTCCTAAAATTGGTATTCCCAAGGTCACAAAGATGGAACAGTAAATAGGAAGGTAAGACTGAGAACTGCCCAACTGTCATCTTCTGCTTTCCTCTCAAATCCTCCAGATGACTAGGTAGCCTGGAGGACTTTCATTATTTTCAAAACTGCTTGTGTGAAGCTGACTCACTGTGAGCTGATTGAATTTTTTACTTTCTAACAACACATTTTGGGCTCTGTGAAATGCTGGAAAAGCATGGATGTCTGCTTTCACCAAAGCCACAAGCTTCAAGAGAGAAGTTAAAGACCATGTCAAAAATAAATAATTTTTTTTATACTCACAGGTGTTTTCTTCTGGTCAAGTTTAGTCAATACTAACAGGTCGATGTACACAAACGTCCACTTCTATAACTTAAGCTTTTAAGTTTCCGTCAGGGAACCTGGGGTGTTGATTTTTGATAATTCAAATCTGACATTTTTTTTTTCTGAAAATAAAGTGCACTTAGCAATGCAAATTCGTATTAAGACAGGACTATGTCGGTAATCCTCATATAGTGATCGCAGATGTAAATAAAAGCATGGATTTCTGAATAATCATGTTGTGCTGACCTTTTGTCTTAATACCAACAGACAGTACGTTATTTTCCATTTCAGACTCACTCAGCTCACTGACCAACAGTTCAAAGATTTAGTCTCGTGAGGTCGAAACACTAGTGTTCAGGGTTGCTCCTTTATGACCCTGAGTAAATCAATTAACTCCTCCGTCCCAGTTTTACTCATGTGTAACAGAAGTTGAAGCAAAAGTTCTGGTTCTACCCATAATATCTTGGGCAGGAATCCCACATCCACAGAGGGGTAAAAAAAAAAAATTATCATTTATGCAGCACTTGTTTTAAGTATTACTGATTTTTTTCTCCCATGTGTGTAAAAGATAATGTGGCAAATGAAATCCCCCCAAGAACAACTCATGCTCACAGTCAACGTGGCATTAGCTGAGGAGAAAATGAGAGCATTTGCTACATAAAAGGCACCATTGCTTCTGTCAATTCCTTCAAATTCCACATAGAATTGCACTGATCAAGGGGATGGTTGAGAAATGTTAGAAATCCTATTCTGAGGGGAAACCAAGACCCATTCTCCCAGGACCTGTCACTTCACATTTGAGTTTGATGAAGTGCTTTGACAGAACGCATGCTGTGATCATTTCAAGTTTCATTGAATGGTCATGCTAAGGTAGGCTGAAACTGCTGAGGACATGCGGCTTGTCCACATTAGCTTCAAAGTGTCACAGACAAGCTTGCTTGAGACTAAAGTTTAAAGACATCTTCCTTTGAAGATGCCACTGTTCGTTTTCTTATATCCATATACATAATGCATTTGTTTTCCTTTGTTAGCTTGCCGAATGTGTCATTATTCCCCGTGCTCTGCTTTGGGCCTGCCATAGCTTTTGGAGTGACAGCTCTTGGCAGCTTATATTAGCATCATTAGGGGTCCAATAATGTGCTTTCTCAATGGGGCATTGTTAAGGTTTTATCTTAACTTTGTAGTTTCAACTTCAGTGATTTGTGTAGATGCCATCTGCAGAAAAGTTGCAGTTTGAAAGACAGGAACAAAGAAAGCCCTCGGTATTGAAACAAGGTGATATCAGATTTACTCTCAAACATATCATGGTCTGAGTTACAGAACACCTGGTGATTTCTCAATATAAAGTTTTTAAACAAAGTTATCAATTTGCAATGTTATTTCTGAGATTTAGATATAATATGAATTTCATGTTCTCTTTACTGAAGGATAAAGGATAGGATAAAAAAAATCTATAAAATGAGTGCAAAATTGGACTGCTATTTATAAAACTAACAGAGAAGGAGACTAAGTGAGATGGCTCTATTTTCTAAAATATCTTTGTGGTTGAAATACTGACACTAATTATTAGGTCTTCTGCTAAAAGAATATTTAAAGACAATTGGAATTCCCAAATTTACCAGTTTTCATAGTATATTTCTCCTCAATAACCTTTTGTTTAATTTGCAAAATCTGTATGCATGCTAATTAAGAAATAATTAGCATATTGGAGTGGGTGATTTATTGTTCTAACTGACTTGGCTTTTACTGGTAAATTTAATTTTTTCCTAATTGATGTAAGACCATACACACACACACACACACACACACACACACACATGTATATATGTTGCTGTTCTTGTTTAGTCACTAAGTTGTATCTGAAAAATTTACAACCCCATGGACTATAGCCCACCAGTCTCTTCTGCCCATGGGATTTACCAACCAAGCATACATGAGTGGGTTGCCATTTCCTACTCCAGGAGATCTTCCTGACCCAAGGATAGAACCCATGTCTCCTGCATTGTCAGGCAGCTTCTTTACCACTGAGCCAGCAAGGAAGCCCTATATTTATATTATACTAAGAGACAACTGATATTTTGCATTTTAATGTCTTGAAAGTTAAACTCAGTGGAATGAGCTGACAGAAGCAAAACACAGGCAAGTCTTCAAAGTAGATCTCCTGATGAGAATCTTGATTAAAATCTTGGGAAATTTCACTAGGAAACAAAAGAAATGGTGATTGTATGTTCTTTATAATGCCAGAAAACCAATAATTATTTATTTCTCCACTTTCAACCAGAGACAGAAAATAGGAAGAACTTTAATTTTTTTTTTGTAAAACTCCAAAGTTTCCAATTATATAGCATAAGTACATTTGAAAAACAGGTATAAATTCTTCACTGCTTTTCATTTTAACGTGATGATTAAGAATCAGCACATTTCTCTGATAATGAGTGATGTTGAACATCTTTTCATGTGTTTGTTAGCCATTTTTATGTCTTCTTTGGAGAAAAGTCTGTTAAGTTCTTTGGCCCACTTTTTGATTGGGTCGTTTATTTTTCTAGAATGGAGCTGCAGGAGTTGTTTGTATATTTTTGAGATTAATTGTTTGTCCGTTGCTTCATTGGCTATTATTTTCTCCCATTCTGAAGGCTGTCTTTTCACATTGCTTATAGTTTCCTTTGTGTGCAGAAGCTTTTAATTTTAATTAGGTCCCATTTGTTTATTCGTGCTTTTATTTCCAATATTCTGGGAGGTGGGTCATAGAGGATCCCGCTTTGGCTTATGTCGGAGAGTGTTTTGCCTATGTTATCCTCTAGGAGTATTATAGTTTCTGGTCTTTTTTTTTTTTTTTAATTTTTTTTTTATTATTGTTTTTGCCATACATTGTCATGATATCACCATGAGTTTACATATGCTTCCCCTTAGATCTTTGATCCATTTTGAGTTTATCTTTGTGTATGGTGTTAGAAAGTGTTCTAGTTTCATTCTTTTAAAAGTGGCTGTCCAGTTTTCCCAGCACCACTTGTTAAAGAGGTTGTCTTCTCTCTATTGTATATTCTTGCCTCCTTTGTCAAAGATAAGGTGTCCACTTTACACCAGTCAGAATGGCTGCAATCCAAAAATCTACAAGCAATAAATGCTGGAGAGGATGTAGAGAAAAGGGAACCCTCTTACACTGTTGGTGGGAATGCAAACTAGTACAGCCACTATGGAGAACAGTGTGGAGATTCCTTAAAAAACTGCAAATAGACCTGCCATAAGACCCAGCAATCCCACTGCTGGGCATATACACCGAGGAAACCAGAATTGAAAGAGCCACGTGTACCCAAATGTTCATCGCTGCATTGTTTACAATAGCCAGGACATGGAAGCAACCTAGATGCCCATCAACTGACGAATGGATAAGAAAGCTGTGGTACATATACACAATGGAATATTACTCAGCATTAAAGAAAAAATTCATTTGAATCAGTTCTACTCAGGTGGACGGAACTGGAGCCTATTATCCAGAGTGAAGTAAGCCAGAAGGAAAAACAACAATACAGTATACTAACGCATATATATGGAATTTAGAAAGATGGTAATGAGAACCCAGCATGCGAGACAGCAAAAGGAACGCAGATGTATAGAACAGACTCGTGGACTCTGTGGATGAGGGCAGGGGTGGGATGATTTGGGAGAATGGCATTGAAACATGTTAATGATCATATGTGAAATCAATCGCCAGCCCAGGATTGTTGCTCAGGGCTACTGCACCGAGATTTCCCGGGGGGGAGGGAATCGGGAGGGGGGTTCTGGAGGGGGAGCATGTGGACACCCATGGCGATATCATGTCATTGTATGGCAAAACCAATAAATAAATAAATAAATAAATAAAAATAAAATGATAATTCAAGACTGAAAAAAAAATAAAATAAAATAAACAGTAAAAAAAAAGAATCAGCACGTATGTATGACTTTAAACAATACACGTTTCAAAATATTTATTCAAAGAGAAACTGAGCTAATCATAAGCATATTAACAATCATTTAAAAAGTTAAAGAAGGGTATTTTGAATTTTATTTCAATCAATTTCTTCATATCACTAACATTTATATTTATTTAATGCACTATATGTCATATACATGGCTTAGTAGTAAACTTGCCTGCCAATGCAGAAGATGTGGGTTTGATCCCTAGGTGGGCAAGATCCTCTGGAGAAGGAAATGTAGTACATTCAAGTATTCTTGCATGGGAAATCCCAGGGCCAGGGTCCGTGGGGTCACAAAGAATCGGACAAAAACCGCTTGTAAAAGAATGAAACTAGAGCATTTTCTAACACCATACACAAAAATAAACTCAAAATGGATTAAAGATCTAAGTGTAAGACCAGAAACTATAAAACTCCTAGAGGAAAACATAGGCAAAACACTCTCTGACATAAATCACAGCAGGATCCTCTATGACCCACCTCCCAGAGTAATGGAAATAAAAGCAAAAATAAACAAATGGGACCTAATTAAACCTAAAAGCTTTTGCACAATGAAAGAAACTGTAAGCAAGGTGAAAAGATAGCCTTCAGAATGGGAGAAAATAATAGCAAATGAAGCAACTGACAAAGAATTAATCTCAAAACTATACAAGCAGCTCATGCAGCTCAATTCCAGAAAAACAAACAACCCAGTCAAAAAGTGGGCCAAAGAACTAAACAGACATTTCTCCAAAGAAGACATACAGATGGCTAACAAACATATGAAAAGATGCTCATCATCACTCATTATCAGAGAAATGCAAATCAAAACCACAATAAGGTACCATCTCACGCCAGTCAGAATGGCTGCTATCCAAAAGTCTACAAGCAAAAATGCTGGAAAGGGTGTGGAGAAAAGGGAACACTCTTTCCCTGTTGGTGGAAATGCAAACTAGTATAGCCACTATGGAGAACAGTAGTGGAGATTCCTTAAAAAACTGGAAATAGAACTGCCATACAACTCAGCAGTCCTACTGCTGGGCATACACACCGAGGAAACCAGAATTGAAAAAGACATGAGTACCCCAATGTTCATCACAGCACTGTTTATAGTAGCCAAGACATGGAAGCAACCTAGATGTCCATCAGCAGGTGAATGGATAAGAAAGCTGTGATACATATACACAATGGAATATCACTTGGCTATTAAAAAGAATGCAGTTGAATCAATTCTAATGAAGTGGATGAAACCAGAGCCCAGTACACAGAGTGAAGTTAAGTCAGAAAGAAAAATACCAATTCAGTATATTAACACATATATGTGGAATTTAGAAAGATGGTAATGATGACCTTATATGCGAGACAGCAGAAGAGACACAGATGTACAGAACAGTTTTTTGGACTCTGTGGGAGAAGGCAGAGGTGGGATGATCTGAGAGAATAGCACTGAAACATGTATATTATCATATGTGAAACAGATGGCTAATCCAGGTTCGATGCATGAGGCAGGGTGCTCAGGGCCAGTGCACTGGGATGACCCTGAGGGATGGGATGGGGAGGGAGGGGGGTTCAGGATGGGGAACACATGTACACCCGTGGCTGGTTGGTGTCAGTATATGGCAAAAAGCACTACAGTATTGTAAAGTAATTAGCCGCCAATTAAAATAAATAAGTTAATTAAAAAAAAGAATCAGATCCAACTTTGCAACTAAACAATAACAATAAATATCTTTCCCAAAGATTATTTTCAAATAGCAAATTATTGTATTTCCAAACTTCTACATTTTCTTTATCAATACAACAGAATAATAATATCTTTAAGAAATTTTGTTTCATTTTTATATCATGTGATTTATAAATTTTAAATAATACATTCTGAAATTATTGTCAGTGAGAAGCATGATGCAACTCAATTACAATTTAAGGTCTAAACAAAGTTTTCTATCTGTAAAATCACTCACATCATTTTTACAAAATAGCTTTTACACATTATTAATATTTTATTGTCAGACATCTTAAAAATAATAATATCTTAATAAATAGCTTTTTAAAATTTATCAGAATATGTACAATCTGCAGATAATGGAGGAGACCCAGGTTTGATCCCTGGGTCAGGAAGATACCCTGGAGAAAGGATGTAGAGTGGCTACCCACTCTACATTCCTTGCCTGGAAAATTCCATGGACAGAGGAGCTTGGTGTGATGCAATCCATGGGGTAACAAAAAGTTAAACACAACTCACTGACTAACACTAACTAAATAACACTTAAAATTTTCAGATTTGTAAGATATTGTGGTTCTTTACCCCACTATCTCTGCTGATTAATATTTGTAATCAAAAATAATAAAATTTCTAAATCAACCCTTCCCATCCCCAAGAAAAGAATCCAAGATTAAATGGTTTGCATTTAAATTTCACTTCATCACACAGGACTCACAAGATAAAAGGAAGCCTTAAAGAAAAGAGTTGTTTAGACAAGTTATTTCCAGAGTATTTAAATCATTGCTTTATTGTATTAATTGAAGATCATATTTCAATAAAATAATACAATATAAAAACAATAATAATATAAATGTTCTATCTTGAATAATGATTGTTCTATATGTAATCAACTTTACCCTATTAAATTAGTTATCTAGGAAATGCTTATAAGTTGATAGATTTACATTATGAGGCAATAATCTCTTATTTTTTCCTCCCACAATTCCATCCAACAAAAACAAATCAGAATAAACATTTGTGACAAAACTATTAATATATGAAATGTATCTAATTATTTTATTTCAATGAAGAAAAAAATTTGAGCTATTAAAGCCAAGGAATTTTCTCTAAAATCTTATTTCTGAGGGAGATTTTAACATTTTCTTCTTTAAAGCAATGAGATTAAAATTATGACAGAGTACTAATTATCTCCAAAATGTTCTTAAATGGTTTTATGGCTTTATATTTATTTAAAAAAAGTTGGAAACTATTTCTTTAAATCAATGGAATAACAACTATATCGTAAACTTATTATTAAGAAGCCCATTATTTTTCAAAGCAAGCTAATATTTTTTCTACTCATATAATTATAGCCATGGACCTTAACCTAAGAGATCCAATGTACCATTGACAACAGTTTTATAATATATCCACAGTGAAAAAAAAAATTCATAGGAAACTAACAATAAAGTTACATATTAATATTAAAAAAAATAACTATCAAGATTTAGCTGCAAAAGAGGAAGAAAAAAATTACAATAAAAAAGTATCTTTTACCAAGTAAATTCTCACACTTGCCAAGACTATAAAACCAAAAAATGCCAAAGGCTTTTTTTGTAGAATCACGGTGTAGAAACAACTACAGATGGATAAACAGAGGTTTGTCCCAACTAGGATGCAAACATTGACAGTGACATCAGCTACAATGGTGATATAGCTTCTGCAAATACTGAGCGATGCCGCACTGTTTTCTGGAATAGCCAATGTATGGTAAAGCACTATCAAACAGTATAGAACTTGGTGTTTACCTGTAGGACAGAGTTAAGGTCTAGGCTCAGCAAAACAGAGTAAGTTTGTCATGTCCATGAATGGCTGAGGCCTATTGAAATCCATATGAGACACTGAAAAAAATTTTGTTATGCTTAACTGTCCTAACTTCCATGCTTCACAGAGGAGCCTGGCTCCCAATTACAACTAAGATAACCCTACAAGTTGCAGGAAAAAAGTAAACAAGAAAGCACTAAGCTTTTGGATTAACTCCCAATTAAGAATTTTAATTTATATTGCATAAGTTGATGGACAGATGTCTTAGAGAAAATGTCAGGGCAATCAAATGCAATCAAGAGTTTAAAATTGTTCACAACTGCTGAAAATAATCAGTGTTTGAATTGTTTCCAGTTGACCTAGCTTTTTTTTTATCATTTTTCTTCTTAAAATCTTTCTCGCTCTCTCCATACATAATTACAAACCCAAAGATACATCAGATTGTGATTGCTGTGAGTACATTAAGTACTATCATATATAATACATTTAACATAGTATATGTGTCCAAAAGATATAAAATTCCAAGCAAACATTTATATTTTTATTTCAAGAGTAGCTAATATTACCCATTCTGTCTTAGATACATTCTAATGTTCAATTCTCATGTATTTTAAGTAAACTGAAAGTTATTAGTAAATCTTACATTCTTTCTAAATTTTCAACTACTCTGAAAATTTTCGTTTGCATATTCAGATTTATCTGTGAAGACTGGTGTTGCAAATGTACAAATGGCAATTCTAAATGTCTGTTTGACTTTTCTTAGCTCTCTAAGCATACCCTTAATACAGACTTAATTGATCACTTCCTGATTCATAAGCAATGTGTAATGAGACTAAAGATCAAAAAGGTCATTGTGTCTTTTTACCTGTACAACCTTACTTCTGCTATTAAATCGTTAGTCTACATAGATGTTAGCATCTTCTGTTCCAAGAATCAAAATTTTCACTACTTAAGTGATTATATTGTCTATATTATTTGGGTCATTTACAGTCTCTGAAAACTGATGGTTTTAAAACAATATATTTATTTCTAGGGTATTATTTCTCTTGTTTAACTTTCAAAAATGTTTAATTTTGTATTAAAAATATCCAACCAAATAAATAAAAACAGGTAATATTAATTCAAATTCAGCTGACAACAAATTGTGCCTGGCAAAAATGTTTGATTGCTTTAGCAAAATGATATTGGATACCTTACCATCTGAACTTCCTCTATGTTCTTCTGTGCTTGATATTTCTACAATAAATGAATAGACAGAAATTCACTTTAATTGAAATAACCTTTCAAATAATATCTTTTTCAAAAATATGTTGACAGAAGTGAATTTTAAGCATTATTTTTATAATGCTATGTCTAATCATGAGTAACAACCATTAAAAGCAGAAATTTTCTTCAGTTCATTAATGGTCCTTCTCATGAAGGAAATGGTCATGTAAATAAGTTAATAGGCACTAAAGAAACAGGGATTAATGCTAAAAATGTAGAAGGCAAAATTGCTCTTTGTATCTGTGTATACTTGTGTGTGTATGTGTGTCTGTGTCTTAAGTAATAACTCCTTTGTTATGTCTCTTAGAGAACATTTTTGGCGAAAGACATGCATGCTGATTGGCACACAATTAACCTTATATATATATATATATATATTTTTTTTTTTTTTTGATGGGACAAAAACACCACTTGGGTATTATCACATAAAAATTATATTACTGGATGTCTAGTTCAGTGGCTGGATGTTAGATACTCTCATTTCATGAATATAGATGATGTATACTTTGGCTACCTCATGCGAAGAGTTGACTCATTGGAAAAGACCCTAATGCTGGGAAGGATTGGGGGCAGAAGGAGAAGGGGACAACAGAGAATGAGCTGGCTGGATGGCATCACTGACTCGATGGACATGGGTTTGGGTAAACTATGGGAATTGGTGATGGACAGGGAGGCCTGGTGTGCTGTGATTCATGGGGTCGCAAAGAGTCGGACACGACTGAGTGACTCAACTGAATACCAACTTTAGAGAGACCTTTGGTAGGAATGGAATTCTGGTTCTTAAGCTGATTCCTCCGTTTATTTGTATAGATAACTCTTCACACTTTTTGTGGGATCCCTTTTTGTTCCAGAACTGCCCATGTGACTTCTGAATGCATCGTCAACTTCTACCATTTTGATAGATTACAAAAGATACCAAAATATGGAACTGATTAGGCTAGATTAAGAAAAGTTAAGTAGAAAGTGTTTGAACATATTTGTAACAAGAGTCGAGCTGTTATGCAAAACATACTTGATTCTGAGGCAAGAAAATTACAGTACTAATGTGTTCTGATTTGTTGTGATTTGGGCCTTCAATCAAAAGTTGATATCTTGGCATCAGAATATAAGAATAGTGTCCTCAACATGTCTCCACATAGATTGAAAATGACTTCATAAGATCAAGTGGTCAGAAACAAATGGAGTGAAAGCTGATATGAAGGGAAAAAGAGTTCAATGACAAGCTGTAAAGCTGTGGCTTATAGATATATGTCAGGAAAAAATGGAGAGGTTAAAAGCTGCCTTTATTAAGAACTATAAAAAAGAAATTGGATAATATACTAGCAGTTCTTCAAAAATAATAACCTGTTGGTTATGATAAGACTTAGGCTACCACCAGATTGGCTGTTCTTATTTCTCTTTGTCAATTAAGTTTAAACAGCAAAATAATAAAATATCTAAAATCTAAAAAAAAAAAAAATCTCTCACTTATTAGAGGGCAATATGGATTAATGAAAAACATTAAAGAGTACTGGATTCTTGTGCTTTCAAAGACTTGCAAAATGTTATAGTAAAAAATTGCCAGCTGTATTTTGGATAAAGCTTTTCCTTACAAAATATGTAAAAGGTAACAAAGAAGGAAATCACAGCCCCACAGAAAAAGAAACTAATTGAGCTAAAAATAAGGGTCTGGAAAGAAGAGACAATGATAACTTAAAACAAAAATAGTTCACTTAGAGTAAACGTATCTAGGAATAACTTTCATGGACTAAGCAGATTTCACTTTATGAAAATGAGTTTATATTAGAAAGGTGAGCTAATCCTTTGTACTCGTCCAAGAATCTGACTTATGATTTAGAGACCCAGAATTTTTAGAAGAAGGGAACTAGGCTGTTGTTCCTCCCAAACCATGATTTCCCTACTGTAACTGTACAAAGATAAGAAAATGTCTGTTGTCTTGCAACCAGACATTTTTAAATAAGGTTTCTTGTCTGAGCTACTGAATGCAGCAAGCCATGGGAGGGGCTATCCCCTCGGTTGTGCCATCAACAGCACAGAGCTAGTCCCAGTCTACACTCACAAGGGAGATCATGTGAAAAGTGAAAGTGTTGGTCACTCAGCCGTGTGTCCAACTCTTTGCGATTGCAGGGACTGTAGCCCGAGAGACTAATTTGTCCATGGGATTCTCTAGGCAAGAATACTGGAGTGGGTTGTCATTTCTTTCTCCAGGAGATCTTCCCAACCAAGGGGTCAAACATGGGTCTCCTGCATTGCAGGCAGATTTCTTTCCCATCTGAGCCATCAATGAAGTCCTCCCTATATTCAGTGGCTATATTAGAGTTTGATTCTCTTATAGTACTAGCTGAGAAGGAATCTCCCACATTAGGACCTCAGTAGGAAAGCTGGGCACTGAAGAATCAATGCTTTTGAACTTTGGTGTTGCCGTGGGTGATTTATTGTTCTAACTGACTTGGCTTTTACTGGTAAATTAAATTTTTTCCTAATCACTGCAAGACCATATATATATATATGTATACATATATACATACATACACACACACACACACACACACACACACACACACACATACATGTATATATGTTGTTGTTCTTGTTTAGTCACTAAGTTGTAGCTGAAAAATTTACAACCCCATGGACTATAGCCCACCAGTCTCCTCTGCCCATGGGATTTACCAACCAAGCATACATGAGTGGGTTGCCATTTCCTACTCCAGGAGATCTTCCTGACGCAAGGATACAATCCATGTCTGCTGCATTGTCAGGCAGCTTCTTTACCACTGAGCCAGCAAGGAAGCCCTATATTTATATTATACTAAGAGACAATTGATATTTTGCATTTTAATGTCTTGAAAGTTAAACTCAGTGGAATGAGCTGACAGAAACAAAACACAGACAATGGAAACAGTGAAAGACTTTATTTTCTTGGGCTCCCAAATAACTGCAAATAGTGACTGCAGCCATGAGATTAAAAGACACTTGCTCCTTGGGAGAAAAGCTATGACCAACCTAGACAGCATATTAAAAAGCAGAGACATTTCTTTGCCAGCAAAAGTCTGTCTAGTCAAAGCTATGGTTTTTCCAGTGGTCATGTATGGATGTGAGAGTTGGGCTATAAAGAAAGCTGAGCTTCAAAAAATTGATGCTTTTGAACTGTGATGTTGGAGAAGATTCTTGAGAGTCCTTTGGACTGCAAGGAGATCCAACCAGTCCATCCTAAAGGAAATCAGTCCTGAACATTCATTGAAAGGATTGATGCTGAAGCTGAAGCTCCAATACTTTGGCCACCTGATGCAAAGAGCTGACTCATTTGAAAAGATCCTGATGCTTGGAAAGATTGAAGGCAGGATAAGGGGACAACAGAGGATGAGATGGTTGGATGGCATCACCGACTCAATGGACATGAGTTTCAGTAAACTCTGGGAGTTGTTGATGGACAGGGAAGCCTGGTGTGCTTCAGTCCATGGAGTCACAAAGAGTTGGACACGACTGAGTGACTGGACTGACCAGTACCACCTAGCAGTTGCTTTTTGATGCAGCCAGTAATGCATCACTTCTTCCTAGGTTTCATATCATCCCAAGCCATGTTTCCAAATAAATGAATAGAATGAAAAACTGAGGAAACAGATGGCAAGAAAACAGAAAGGGGATTGAGGTCTTGGATGAAGAGAACCCTCCTATAATGTACAATGTGGAACTGACATAGAAAGGACTCCAGTGTCATAACATGATGAGAACTGACATTTTTCAAGCAATCAACCAGAATCCATGAAATCAGAACAAGATGCCCGGAAAAGAGGAGACCACTTTACTAAAACTACGGCAACTTGTGATTGCCCATTTGAATACGCCTATGATACTGAAAGTTATTTGCAAGAGTCTACCTGATATTTACATATGTGTGAGGTCTGTCTGCCACAGAAATAATCTATTAGACAAATAATACCTGTGTATGTCTCGCTACGTTTGAACCAAATAAAATCAAAACAGAGATTTCATAATTTTAAGTACAAGGACAATAACAAATTCAGAAGAATTGATAAGTAAATAGAAGCACTATTTTTAAGGTTGATATAATGAGAAAAACACTGCAAAGTTTAATTCAATGAAAGTGGAAATAAAGGAACTTCACATTTAAACAATTTGAAAAATGATATACTCAGATTAAAAATGAGAAAAGTTAAGAAGCTGTTTTGTTGTTGAAGATTTTACTAATAAATTTTAAGCCAAAAAAAGGAAAAGAATTTCCATGAATATCTAAATGACTAAAGTTCACTTACTCAGTATAAATCAGAAAATAACAATATTCTGATATATTATGCTCTTTTATGTATCAGTCTTCCATAATTTAATGCTAGAATGCCTTTAAAATCTTAAAGAAATAGAAAATCCCCCTGCTTTTTAGTCTGATCTGAAGCACAGAAAATGATAAACATTTCAAATTTATTTATATATTCCAGCATCTGCCTGATATTCTAACATGTAAAATATAGAGGGAGAAAAATGAATGAACAAATATTAATGCTAAGTATTGGTATGTAGGAAAATGGGTGCTTTAATAAAAGACTATTGAGAATAAGTTAGGATGAGATTTTTGGGGGGCAGATTGGAGATTTCAAAGGAAATATAGCACGGAATGATCATGGATATATTAAAAGAGTCAGCAATAAAGATATTCACCAAACATTATCTCTAAGAACAAAACAATATAAGCAATAAAATATGGAATAATTTCATAATTGTTAACTGAAATGCAAACATCTACATAAGCAAAATTATACATGTAATAAATTTAAATTTGAAGGATTATTTGATGATATGAAAATATGAAGAAAAATTTCAACATATTCTATTTAAAAATGAATTTACATTTATGCATATTAGAGTTAGAGTGAAAGTTGCTCAGTCGTGTCTGACTCTGTGACCCCAGGGACTCTACAGTCCATGGAATTTTCCAGGCCAGAATACTGAAGCGGGTAGCCTTTCCTTTCTCCAGGGGATCTTCCTAACACAGGGATTGAACCTGGGTCTCCCACATTGCAGGCGGATTCTTTACCAGCTGAGCCACAAATTTTATAAAAAACGTACATGCATTGACAAACAGAAACTAGACACCAAAATGTAAACAGTTATCTTACCTGAAAGTTTAAGGATAGGTGACTATTCTTGCTTCTCTTTGTACTTTTAAAAAAAAAATTCTGAAAAAAGTTTTAATAAACATGTATTATATAATAGTAAAAATATTAATAAAAATATAACTGTCTCAGTCCTTAAATATTGCTTTCTAAGGTTCTTGAGAATATTTCATGATAAAAAGTATTCTTAGCAATTATTGTCTTTTAGGCATTTGACTTTAATCCACCTAGATTTTTTTTTACAATTTGATTCTGCTCAATATTTTCAAGCAAAGAGATTTTCCTACCCTATTATTAGAGGTTAATTCATTGATCAAACATATTTATTAGCAGACGTTTACAAACATGTTAGATATGAGATAGGCGTGGGATGCTTTTTGAAAATTCAGACATCTAAACCTCTCTTCTGAAAATTGAGATTCATTTTTTATACTATGTGACCTAGTCATCTGCATTTATAATCAGAGTTTCAGTAGACTCTAATGACTGGAGAAGGCAATGGCACCCCACTCCAGTACTCTTGCCTGGAAAATCCCATGGACGGAGGAGCCTGGCAGGCTGCAGTCCATGGGATCGCGAAGAGTCGGACACGACTGAGCGACTTCACTTTTACTTTTCACTCTCATGCACTGGAGAAGGAAATGGCAACCCACCCCAGTGTTCTTGCCTGGACAATCCCAGGGACGGGGGAGCCTGGTGGGCTGCCGTCTATGGGGTCGCACAGAGACGGAAACAACTGAAGTGACTTAGCAGCGATAGCAACAGCACGGACTGCAGCCTGCCAAGTTTCTCTGTCCATGGAATAATTCAGGCAAGAATACTGGAGCGGGGTGCCATTTCCTCCGCCAGCGTGTTTTTCTGACTCAGGGATCGAACCTGCATCTCTTGCAGCTCCTGCATTAGCAGGCAGATTCTTTATCACTGTGCCACCTGGGGAGCCCAGACTACTTTCATATGTCTTCAAATACATGAGGTACTAATATAAAAAAGTTGCAGCCTCACTAATTCATCGTGAGAATTAGAAATAGCAATAGGTACATATCATACTGTCAGGGACTTAGGTGAGATATAATGACACATGTCTTGACATCAAGGTTTGCTAAATCTTGGGCTGAATTTCCTCTGGAATTCTTGAAAATAATACTGTTTTCCACTTGGCAGAATTAGATCTTGCTTTCTTGGTGGTAAAGGGTGATCAAACTAAAACAAATTTCCACTTCTATTTCAATTCTATGTGTTTTAGTATTTAGATATTCTGCTTAACTATACTAATAATGTATATAAAAATTAAAAATAATATATTGTGTAAATACGTTGAAGTTTGGAGATAAATGTGTCAAGATGTTACGATGCCAAAGGTCATTCAACCCCAATACAATTGATGCTTGAACATCATCAGGATTATGGGTACCAACCCTCTGTGCTGTGCTTAGTTCCTCACTCAAGTCTGACTCTTTGTGACCACATGGACTGTAGCCCCTAGGATCCTCTGTCCATGGGGTTCTCTCAGGCAAGAATATTGGAGTGGGTTTCCATGCCCTCCTCCTGGGGATCTCCTTCAAATGAGGGATCAAACTCAGGTATCCCACATTGCAGGAGGCTTCTTTACCATCTGAGCTACCAGGGAAGCCCACTAGCCCTCTAGGCTGTCAAAAACCCAGCTATAACTTATGGGTCTTCTGTGTAAGCTGTTCCTCTGTATTCATGATTCCTCTGTATCCAAAGTTCCTGCATCTGTAAATTAAAGCCACTTAAGAAGCTGTAAAGGAGTATTTATTTTTTTAAAAGAAAAAAGAAATCTACGGGTAAATAGTTCCGTGCAGTTCAAACTTGTGTTGTTCAAGAATCAACCATATTTCTTTTTGCAAATGAAAGGAAAAATAGCATTCAGTCTTCTTATTAACAAGTGATATTATTTTGGCAAACATTTTCTTGAGTAAACATTTCCCAGGCATATACTTTCTGTGGCACATTGCATTAAAAGTTCGGAATTCTTTTATATTGGTAATGTGATTGTGACATTACAGTAGGCTCATATTCAGGTAATAAGATAACAAGGCTTACTTGGGGACTGTAGCTAATTTTCCATCCCAAAAAATAAAGATTCACTTCATCATAGCAGGGCAAACAACAACAACAAACATCATCTATTACATACAAAGTAAAGAAAGGGGAAATATCTTTAATACAGGCAGTATCCAAGGAGAAAAGTATGGTTTTTAACCTACCAGAGATAGGTAATGTAATGTATCACCTAAGTTAAAATGTAGCTTTTCTGTAACATTATTTATAAGTCTCAAAAATCATTTTTTTCTGCTTTATTTTGTTTTCTTTATTTATAGTTTGGGACATAGAAGGCAAGTATCAGCAGGAAATCACCAAGAGGATTTATGATATGTAAATCTATATGAAAGAATTAACAATAATTAGAGTCTTTAACCATTGTTATTTCCCACAGAAGTAATGCCTATGATTTCTCTTACTTATATAAAAGTTTCATGATTCTTGACTGTCATAAAAATTTATATTTAGATGGGTATCAGCTTAATGTTGCAGCAAATAATTGCTCTTTTTAATATGCAGTGCATTATAAGAAAATTTAATGCAGGAAATCTTCCCCTTATGATAGTGCAGGATCAAATTTTTAGTCTCACTTGAGAGTTTTTCTTAACCTAATTAAGTAGTAAAAGAAGGAGGAGAAGATGGAGGAAAAATAAGGATTTTAGGACCCCAATAAAAAAATTGTGTATCCTTTAGCTTCTCTTACTAGCAAAGAAATGATGATTCACATGGCATAAACATGAATGGTCAAAAAATTTAAGTTCAACTAATCCACTTTAATGTCACTTTGTTTAAAATAATTTCATGCTTAAAGAGAAATTTGGATGTCTGATGTCATGTGTTTATTTTTCCAATAAAATATTTTACTATTTCTTGACCTTTAAAAGCAAGCTTGCACTTCAGCAAGTAGACAATGGGAAAAAGGAGTTTCTGCAGATTCCGACCCCAGACAGAGCAAATGTCTGTAACCAATTGCTTTAGTAAACCATTATTTCATGTCTATTTAAGAGCATATGAAAGTCAATTACATGATTAGAGAATAGTGAATAAGCTACTCAGAATGAATGGATATGGACGTAGAATTGTTAGAATTTTTATACTGAGCCTCTGGAGAATAGTAACATTTGCAATTAAAAATGATTTAAGAGGTGATCTAAAAAGTGGAAACAGCCCAAGGTCACATACATACGGGAAAATCTTGGACCGCAATCCAGATTTTTCTCCTAATTGTCAAGTGAATCTTTAAAATTAAATGCTTTTTTCTATCTTTTTGGTCCTAAAGAATATATATTATTATATGAATAGTCTTTTGCTAATGCTTATGAAATAAGACAATTTTCAGCAATTCTTTTTCTTAATTTATAAATGATACATCTTAGATTTTCTATTAAATTTTCTTTCTTATTTATTGTCATAGAAAAAGAGAAACAGAATTAAAGCACCATGTATTATTGATTATATCTTAATATTTTATTTTTCTTTAGGCTTTAGTTTGTGAAAAAAGGAGACTTTGGAAAGGTAAGCTTATAGAAAGTGCAATTTTACATTCAGATAAAAGTTATATAAACTTATTTAATAAAATAAACATATATGCTTTATCTACATAATCACTTTGGAACTATATTTTCTAAAACATTTTCTGATTAGATAATATTTGTGTTCTTGGCATTCTCAGTAATTCTAAAACATGTTACTTCTATTAATAAATGTTCAGTTCAGTTCAATTGCTCAGTCATGTCTGACACTTTGTGACCCCATGGACTGCAGCAAGCCAGGCCTCCCTGTCCATCACCAACTCCCAGAATTTACTCAAACCCATGTCCATTGATTCAGTGATGCCATCCAACCATCTCATCCTCTGTTGTCCCCTTCTCCTGCCTTCAATCTTTCCCAGCATTAGGGAGTCAGTTTCAAATGAGTCAGTTCTCATCAGATGGCCAAAGTATTGGAGTTTCAGCTTCAGCGTCAGTCCTTCCAATGAAGGTTCAGGACTGATTTCCTTTAGGATGGACTGGTTGGATCTCCTTGCAATCCAAGGGACTCTCAAGAATCTTCTCCAGCATCGCAATTCAAAAGCATCAATTCTTTGGCGCTCAGCTTTCTTCACCGTCAAACTCTCACATCTGTACATGACTACTGGAAAAACCATAGCCTTGACTAGATGGACCTTTGTTGGCAAAGTCATGTCTCTGCTTTTTAGTATGCTGTTTAGGTAGTCATAACTTTCCTTCCAAGGAGAAAGTGTCTTTTTTTTTAATTTTTTTTTACTTTATTGTGTTGGATTTGCCATATAATGACATGAAACCACCATGGGTTTACATATGCTCCCCCTCCAGAACACCCCTCCCTCCTCCCTCCCCCTGGGAAATCTCGGTGCACCAGCCCCGGGCATCAATCCTGGGCTGGCGATTGATTTCACATATGATAATTAACATGTTTCAATGCCATTCTCCCATATCATCCCACCCTTGCCCTTATCCACAGAGTCCATGAGTCTGTTCTATACATCTGTGTTCCTTTTGCTGTCTCGCATGTTGGGTTCTCGTTACCATCTTTCTAAATTCCATATATATGCGTTAGTATACTGTATTGTTGTTTTAATTTCATGGCTGCAGTCACCATCTGTGTGATTTTGGAGCCCCCCAAAATAAAGTCTATCACCGTTTCCAGTTTCCCCATCTATTTGCCATGAAGTGATGGGACCAGATGCCATGATCTTAGTTTTCTGAAAATTGAGCTTTAAGCCAACTTTTTCACTCTCCTCTTTCACTTTCATCAAGAGGCTCTTTAGTTCTTCTTCACTTTCTGCCACAAGGGTGGTGTCATCTGTTTATCTGAGTTTACTGATATTTCTCCCAGCAATCTTGATTCCAGTTTGTACTTCATCCAGCCCAGCATTTCTCATGATGTACTCTGCATATAAGTTAAATAAGCAGGGTGACAATATATAGCCTTGATGTACTCCTTTGCTTATTTGGAACCAGTCTGTTGTTCCACGTGCAGTTCTAACTGTTGCTTCCTGACCTGCATACAGGTTTCTTAAGAGGCAGGTCATGTGGTCTGGTATTCCCATTTCTTTAAGGATTCTAAAACATGTTTCTTCTATTAGTAAATGTAAGTCTATGTTTTGGTGGGGGAGAAAAATTTTTCTGGACGTGCGTATTTGCTATATAGATGACAAGTGAAAAAACACTGTACTAATAGATTGAAAATAATTGTTCTTCATTAAAATTTTTAAGTACCAAGTATTCTAGAAACTTCTCACCTTTTGCTTCTCAATAGTGGTCAGCACACACACTTCCTTAAAGCTCTTGGTTGAGAAATATAAGGAAGAATAGGCAGGGTGTCTGCTCGACGTTGTTGAATAAGATTCACAAACTTCATTTGGTGAACAATGGAAAGCTTTTATGTTGTTTACAAGTCAGTGGGTCAGTATGGCAGACCTGTCAGTGTGGTGTTCAGCCAGCTGTGGATCGGCCTTGACTGGTACACATCATGTCTGGTTCTCATGAAGGTTGGCTTGGACTGGTTCCCTTGGTGCATAATAGTGAGTGAGTGGAATATGAAAATTTCTTGGGATCGAGTGTGGGAAATGGACAGTTACTGGCACCATATATGTGGCCAAAACAAGCCAAGACTAGCCAACATTCAAAAGATCAGGGGGGAAAAAGTCCAGTTATTGATAAGAGAAGCTAATTTTAAAAATAATTGAAAATTTGCTAACACTTATGGATGATAGATGCTATCTTCTGAAAGTTTATATTTGCTTTTCAATTATAGCAGAATTTCTCAATCTCATTCCTTTTGGTATTTGGTCTCAAATAATTCTTTATGTGTTCAGGTTGGGGAAGAGAGTGTACATCATGAGTCATTTACCTCTGTCTCTGTCCTCTACCCATTAGATATTAGGAGTGCCCCCCTAGTTGTAGCAACCTGATGTCTCTTTACATTTCTAATAGCTCTCTGGGAGGTAAAATTGCCCCAGTTGAGAATCAATAAATTAGAATATAGGTCTGAAACAAACATTTTAGAAGTGACATTTAAAATGCATTTATATTTTGAAATAATAATAATTAACTATTAATACTCTAAAATATATGACAAGTACTATATAGAACAATTTTCTAAGTGTCATTCACTAATGTTGTATGTGCTAGCTCTAAGATCATGGTATTCAGTCCCATCACTTCATGGTAAATAAAAGAGGAAAAAGTGGAAACAGTGACAGATTTTATTTTCTTGGGCTCCAAAATCACTGCAGACAGTGACTGCAGCCATGAAATTAAAAGATGCTTGTTCCTTGGAGCAAAAGCTATGACAAACCTTAACAGTGTACTAAAAAACAGATACATCACTTTGCCAACAAAGGTCTGTCTAGTCAAAGCTATGGTTTTTCTAGTAGTCATATATGGATGTGAGAGTTGGACCATAAAAAAGACTGAGCACCAAAGAATTGATGCTTTTGAATTGTGGTGCTGGATAAGACTCTTGAGAGTCCCTTGGACTGCAAGGAAATCAAACCAATCAATCCTCAAGGAAATCAATCCTAAATATTAATTGTAAGGACTGATGTTGAAGCTGAAACTCCAATACTTTGGCCACCTGATGCAAAGAACTAACTCACTGGAAAAGACCCTGATGCTGGGAAAGATTGAAGGCAAGAGGAGAATGGGATGACAGAGGATAAGACGGTTGGATGGCATCACCGACTAAGTGGACATGAGTTTGAGTAACCTCCAGGAATTGGGGATGGATAGGGTGTCCTGGCATGCTGCAGTCCATGGGGTCGCAAAGAGTCAGACACAACTGAGTGAATGAACTTAGTGATTCCTTGGAAGGACTGATGCTGGAGCTGAAGCTCCGATACTCTGGCCACTTCTTGGGAAGAGCTGACTCATTGGAAAAGACTCTGATACTGCAAAAGACTGAAGGCAGGAGGAGATGGGGGTGACAGAGGATGAGATGGTTTGAAGGCACCACCGATGCAGTGGACATGAATCTGAGCAACCTCTGGCCGATAATGAACGTCTGGGAAGCCTGCAGTCTCTGGGGTCTCATTGAATAGCAACAACAGTTCTAATCCTAAGAAAGCAATTGAGAAGTGACCTCAAATCACACAGTTAGTACATTCAAAAACTAAGATTAAAAGAGTTACGATGTACTTCACCATCCTCTCATTTCAACAAAATGCCTCTATTTATGATTAAATATAATCAATTCTGATGTCATCTTCAAAGAATATATGAAATTTCTACTGTAGAAAAAATTTTAATTTTGTGCTTTAACTTGGGGAGCTCAGAATTTAACCCTTCTCATCCCTTTAATTGAAATTGACTTCATTCCATTTTTACAAATAGCTATTTTTATTTTTATCTTAAAATATTACATTTTATAGGTCTAATCACATATGTAGTTTATTACATGAGATTGCAAGTACCTGAAATTAAAGCATTTTAATTTTCATCGTTGCATCCTTCATTTTTTTTTTAGGCTTAGATGTTCATACGTTAGCCATAAGAAACATATTACTAATAAATACTTGAATTGCACCCAGTTTGAATTGAGAGGTGCTCTTAAAATTAAAAGTTCTAATCTATTTAATTTAGTTATTTATTACATCAATTACAGGCTAAATCTGTAATATTTAAGGTATATGGTATTAAACAAAATATGTATTATTTTGATTAGTTTCACTTATTTCATTTTATTCTTCCATATATATACTAAAACATTTCACTTTCCATATGTGGTTTACATTATATTTCCACTGTACAACACTAGTCTGGTTTTAACTATCTGCTAAATCACTATTAGATTGAATGTCAACCATATGGAAAATATTTATTTTGACATTTAATTTTATTTATCGATTGTTCTTATCATAACCTTTTAAAAGTTTAATAACTATATGTCTGCTTGAGAAATAAATGCATGTGCCTGTATTTTAAATGAATATGCCCACTATTAATTCTAGCAATGTAATTTATGATCATAAGACAGCCCTGCAATAATTTGTTCTTGTATGACCTTCTGCTACATTTAATAGTTTATTTACCAAACAGGTAATACTGTTCCTATTTTGTGTTTATATGGTAGATAAACCTGATTCTATAACAGTAGAGTACTAGAATCAAGTTTGACTATTATATGAAGTTGGTCTCACAGATGTGTGATTGCATGCTCAGCCACTAAGTTGTGTCTGATTCTGTGAGCCCATGGACCAAGTTCCTCTGTTCGTGGGATTTCCAAGTCAAGAATACTGGAGTGGGTTGCCATTTTCTCCTCCAGGGAATCTTCCTGACCCAGGAATCAAACCCAAGTCTCCTGTGTCTCTTGCATTGGCAGGTCGATTCTTTACCACTGAGTCACCTGGGAAGCAATTTCCTGCTCTGGTAATATTCCTTTTGCTGCCATCACCACCCAGCACACATGGTTCTTGTAATGTGACTTCATTCCCCACTCCAAGGTGTAAAACATCCAAGTTCATTCATTCTTCATATTCATTTGGCCAAGAAATTTGTTCAAGGACTGATATAGAATCTAATCAAAGCAAACAGTGTGCAATGCATTTTTGAATTTGTGTTCTCACAAAAAGGTTTGCTCTTTTCAGGACTACACAGGGGATCTGAGGTGGTTTAGATATTGAAGGCTTGTGGGCTGTGCTTAATACTGTATGGTACTTAAGACAGAGTCCAACAAGCAAACTCGAGGCTCAGTTAGGCTTGTGTGATGCCTGTTCCATCGCTTGAATTTTCAGGTTATTTCACCTAACAAACACTCTTTTAGCTTAAGCTAATTTAGCTTGAGTTTTTAGTTATTTGTGATTAAAAAGTACTAACTAATTGAATAGAATACATGCTCCATGAAAGATGCTGGTTTTATATATTTATACAAAAATATACCTATAGGCCAGTTTCTGATATACAATAGATACTTTATAGCTATTTTGGAAATAGATAAATTTTTAGAAAATAGATGTTTTGCAAGAGAGTTTGAGTTGTAGATTTTAAAATTACAATGAAACACTGCAATAGAGGTTTACTAATATTCAGACATTTCTAAATGGCTTTTTTAAAAGAAAAGTAACCATCCTCGCATGGATTTTTATCTCTCTCTTCCTAGGCTTTCCTGAGCCTGAGTTTCAATGAGAGCAGAATGACTTGAATAACAATCTGAATGAAAATGCTTTACTTTGACAACCGATTAAAATTATTTATACTATGACATTGTTCAGTACATTGTAGACTAATTAATTGCATCTTCACTTCATCATTGTGAAGAACTTCTAATATCTTCTCAGATATCTGTGGGGTACCATTAGAATTCACATCTTTGGATTATTAATAGTTACACTTAGTATTCTTAGTACCATAGTCTTTCATCCTCTGACAGTCCAACAATGGCTTTTCCCCTTTAATCCATTGGAACAATATCACCATTGTTATTCCTGACATAGAAATGGCTTCTGTATTAAGCATACATAAAGCATAATATATATTTTCATCATATTCTCTTCCTTTTAAGCATTAGGAGCTCTTGAAGCAATGTGGAAATTATGGTTTTCTCTTACTTAAATTTAAATATCGTTTTCTCTTATTTCAATTTTAAATTGCATTTTAATTAGTGTATTTAAGTCCTGCAGTCTTTGATTATATTCTACATATTGTGATTTCATTTACTTTTTAATCATAATTAATCCTCTTGTTAGCACTTTATCTGTATTTTAGTTTCAGTATAATGTAGTGAAAACATAGAGAACTTCTCCAAAAATAACAATTTTTATCCTTCAAAACATGAAGAATATCATAGTTTTGATTTTGTTTTATGTTTGCCTTTTATCTGTGAGCCAGATAATATAGATTATTACATCAGGAATTTAATTTGAAAGATCTTTAAGGTTAACTTTTTAAGATATAATTTTCCTTTTCTCTTTTACTCTCTCTCTTAGATTTTATTTTGAGATAAATTTGGACCCACAGAAAAATTGCAAATGTAATCCAGGGAGCTTCCACATGTCCTTAAGCCAGCTTGTTCTTAACACCTAATAAAACCATGGAAAAATTATCAAAAGGAAGAAATTAAATTTGGTATAATATTATTTTAACCAAGCTACAAAATTTAAATGGAGTACACTGGTTTTACTACCTTAATACATTTAAAAGAATTGTCATTTATTTTGTAGATTATCCATATGCTTGTTTGTCTGATGTTTTGTCATGACTACATTAGGGTGAAGGGTGACAGAATATATCACCCTCAAATTTCCCACTTTTAGCAGTAACATTATTTTAAGTTAAAGGCAGTTAAAAAAATGCAGATGCAAGAAGGGCATTTTAATCTCTCCATTTCTTTGTGAAAACAAGAGTTAAAAACTCTCACTTAAAGGATGCCTTGCTTATACCAGAAAGAAACATTCTTATCAACAAGGATGAGAAATTGAAATGAAGAGAACTCTGTAAGCAGACCTTACTAACATAACTCATCCCCATGAAGTTTATAGTTGTTCTTCCACAATTGTATCCCTGTCCAACCTAATATACTTCCCTGGTGGCTCAGATGGTTAAGTGTCTGCCTACAATGCCTATAATGCGGGAGACCTGGGTTCAGTCCCTGGGTCGGGAAGATCTCCTGGAGAAGTAAATGGCAACCCACTCCAGTATTCTTGCCTGGAATATCCCATGGACGGTGGAACCTGGTCGGCACCTGGTCGGCTACAGTCTGTGGGGTCGCAAAGAGTCGGACACGACTGAGCGACTTCACTTTCACTTTCTTTCCAACCTAATATTAAAACCCATTGATTTATTTGGTTTGTCATTCTTAATAAGACAATGTGTATGTTTTTCCCTGTAGATCTGTCTTATGTCAGTTTAAATCCCAGGCTCAGCTAGAAAACCCTAAGAGACTAGAGGTAAAATATAGTCTCCCATATATGGTCATACATCAAAGAGTAAGATGCCATAGACATTATTTGCCATTCTTAGTTCATCATATCAGTGGGTGCATGTGGTTAGTGTATTTTACTATAAATCTTAGAGTGGTTACTGGGTTATGATGGTGTCTGCTAGGATTTTCTGTTGTAAGGCTACTAGTTTTCCCTTTCTGATGGCTAAATAGTAACGTGGAGATACTTTGAATGTATGAAAACATTGTCTCTGCTCAAAATCTGTCACATTCACCATGGAAAGTTCTTTTGAAAATATCCATACCTCTTGTGAATCAGAGGAGGATGTGAGTTTCACACCCTATATGACCTTTCCCCTCTGTGTTCTCTCTCAGTTCAGAAGTTCTAATAAAAGAATAGGCTACCTGTAAGCTTGATGAAGTCCTTTTTGTCCTTTTAGGCACTTGAACAAAAGGAACTATCTAACGGAAAGTTCTTCTAGCCACATCAACTGTAGTGCTGGGTCACTAATTCTTTGTAACTCACAGGGGACTCTAGCCCACTAGACTCTTCTGTTCAAGGGATTTACTGGAGTGAGTTACCATTTCCTTCTCCAAGATCAGCTGTGGAGTGTTTGTTGTATAGGACAAACATAACCATTTGAATGCAGATTTCCAAAGAATAGCAAGGAGAGATAAGAAAGCTTTACCCAGTGATCAGTGCAAAGCAATAGAGGAAAACAATAGAACAGGAAAGACTAGAGATCTCTTCAAGGAAATTAGAGATATCAGGGGAACATTCCATGCAAAGATGAGCTTAATAAAGGACAGAAATGGTATGGACCTAACAGAAGCAGAAGATATTAAGAAGAGGTGGCAAGAATACACAGAAGAATTGTACAAAAAAAGATCTCAATGACCCAGATAATCACGATGTTGTGATCACTCACCTAGAGCCAGACATGCTGGAATGTGAAGTCAAGTGGGCCTTAGGAAGCATAACTATGAACAAAGTTAGTGGAGGTGATGAAATTCCAGTTGAGCTATTTCAAATTCTGAAAGATGATGCTGTGAAAGTGCTGCACTCAATATGCCAGCAAATTTGAAAAACTCAGCAGTGGCCAGAGGACTGGAAAAGGTCAGTTTTCATTCCAATCCCAAAGAAAGGCAATGCTAAAGAATGCTCAAACTACCATGCAACTGCACTCATCTCACAAGTTAGTAAAGTAATGCTCAAAATTCTCCAAGCAAGGATTCAATAATATGTGAACTATGAACATCCAGATGTTTAAGCTGGTTTTAGAAAAGGCAGAAGAACCAGAAATCAAATTGTCAACACCCGCTGGATCATCGAAAAAGCAAGAGAGTTCCAGAAAAACATCTATTTTTGCTTTATTGACTATGCCAAAGCCTTTGACTGTGTGGATCACAATCAACTGTGGAAAATTCTGAAAGATATGGGAATACTAGACCACCTGACCTGCCTATTGAAAAATCTATATGCAGGTCAGGAAGCAACAGTTAGAACTGGACAACAGACTTTTCCAAATAGGAAATGGAGTATGTCAAGCCTGCATATTGCCACCCTGCTTATTTAACTTATATGCAGAGTACATCATGAGAAACACTGGACTGGATAAAGCACAAGCTGGAATCAAGATTGCTGGGAGAAATATCAGTAACCTCAGATACGCAGATGACACTATCCCTATGGCAGAAAGTGTAAAGGAACTAAAGAACCGCTTGATGAAAGTGAAAGATGAGAGTGAAAAAGATGGCTTAAAGCTCAACATTCAGAAAAGAAAGGTCATGGCATCTGGTCCCATCACTTCATGGCAAATAGATGGAGAAACAGTAGAAACAATGGCAGACTTTATTTTGAGGGGCTCCAAAATCACTGCAGATGGTGACTGCAGCCATGAAATTAAAAGATACTCACTCCTTGGAAGAAAAGTTACCAACCTAGAGAGCATATTAAAAAGCAAAGACATTGCTTTGCCAACAAAGGTCCATCTAGTCAAGGCTATGGTTTTTCCAGTAGTCATGTATGGATGTGAGAGTTGGACTACAAAGAATGCTGAACACCGAAGAATTAATGTTTTTGAGCTGTGGTGTTGGAGAAGACTCTTGAGAGTCCTTTGGACTTCAAGGAGATCCAACCTGTCCATCCTAAAGGAAATCAGTCCTGAATGTTCATGGGAAGGACTGATGCTGAAGCTGAAACTCCAATACTTTGGCCATCTGATGAGAAGAACTGACTCATTGGAAAATACCTTGATGCTGGGAAAAACTGAAGGAGGGAGGAGAAGGGGACAACAGAGGATGAGATGGTTGGATGGCATCACTGACTTGATGGACATGAATTTGAGTGAACTCCAGGAGTTGGTGATGGACAGGGAATCCTGGCTTGCTGCAATCCTGGGGTCACAAAGAGTCAGACGCAACTGAGAAACTGAACTGAACTTAACTCTACATACATCAGATCTAGAGAGATCCTGAATAAACACTAGGCTGATGGGCTTGTAGGAGTCTTAACACACTATTCATGGGGGAGAGCAACACCTATACAACCTTTCTGAGCAAGTATGGGCCTTGTCATTCCTCACTTCATCAATGAAAACAATTTCTTACTTCTTTTTAAGATAAGATAATGGATAAATTAATCAGATAAGATTTAGGTAGGACTTAGGATGATTTAAAGTTGTTTGAGCTATCCCTGGAGGGTGTTTCAATTGCTAAATAACCGCACCTGGAGTGTGGATTCCCTGTTAGAGTACTTTAATTTTAGCTAACCCCCTCTGGAGTATACATTTTAGCTAAAATCTGACTGAGGAGATTGGAAGTAATTGATAGGTGACACGACCATCTTAAATTAGAACCATCTCCCACTGGTTGTAACTACATCTGCAGCGTCTACTTTTTTCACTTCAATTTTAGGTCTAATTTGTGTTGCTATAAACCAGGCCAGAATATTGGAACCATAGCTGTATATATATATATATATATTTTTTGAAAAAAATCATAAAATTGCTGATTTTCTGAAACAAGTACCTTTTTTTTTTGTCTATATCAATTTGCTGTTGTTGTTGTTCTCTATGTCTGTGTCTCTATTGCTGCCTTGCAGAAAATTTCATCAGTGCCCTGTTTCTAGATTCCATACCACTTCTTATTGGAAACAAAACTGTCAATTCTTCCCCACGTGTACTAAATCACTTCAGTCGTGTCCAACTCTTTGTGATCCTATGGACTGTAGTCTGCCACTCTCCTCTGTCCATGGAATTCTCCAGGCAAGAACACTGGAGTGGGTTGCCATGCCCTCCTCCAGGGGGTCTTCCTGACCCAGGGACTGAACCAGCATTTCCTGAGTTGGCACATGGAGTCAACGAGGGAAGCCTATATATACACTGCCCTCTATCATCACTTACTTCAGGGGAAGTTGTTATACAGATGTTGCCCACCCTGAATACTTAAATGACTTTGTACCTGTCTAGTAAGGAAAGACCTTGTCCCCAGATTGCCTCACTAGGGTCGAGAGTCTGTTTTCACCCCCAGTGGCTAATCCTTTTGCTGGTTAGAATTAATACTGTGCATTCATTAAATAGGATGGATGTGAATGAGTACAAACCTGATCCCACAATTCATGAACATCCAGGACACCTATTATTCTAGGTACTCCCCCATCAGAGCATCATTTAGCTACCTCAGTGACAAAAGAGCTACAAATGGCAAGTTGCTTCCAAGAAAGTGTAGATTTAAGGATTTTCAGCCAGATGTTTTAGGTTTTTTGCATTAGATAAATTTTACTTCTTCAGTCTTTCTCTGAACATTAGAAATGTCACCACCTTTGAAAAGGTCATCCTGACTTTCAGCTAGTCAAGAATGAAAAAAATATAATGACTCTAGGGTGTCTTTTTAAAACTTCATTTGCCTCCTAAAATTTTAAAAGGCTTGTAAACAATAATCTAATTTGTTAAGTGGAGTGTTTTTCTCTATTTTGATTTGCACATAATAAAAAAGAAAATTGAATTGCAAGTGTTTAAAATTTTCATTATATTTGAACTGAATATATCTTTAACATCTTTAAATGGCCATTCATTAAGCTAATATTATTGTAGAAATACAATTTTAAATCTTTTCACAGACATTTAAATTAGTTAATAGTCAACTCTTATTGGCAATAGATCATAAAAACATGGTTCTTACTAATACATTTGCTGGTAGATTTTCCTCATTTCCTGGTTTTAGCCCAAGTCTATCGCTAAATTTAAAGATACAACGTTCACTGTGGAGTTTTGTTTGTTTGCTGTCTTAATGCTTTAGTTTATGTTCATGAAAACATGCTGTGAAATATATTTCATACCCTGGAAATAAAAGGTATTATTGTTTATAAATCCATGCTTTGAATACAACAGACATACTTTCTTTTTCTTTATGTATTAGGGTAATTTCATGCTAAATTCAAGGATTAGAATTCTCTTCTTATGCATATTTTTTCATATATCTCCATTTTGACACTAGAGAAGTAGTAATTTTAATCTAAAAACTGTAACTGCTTTCTTGTCTATGTTCTAAAGCGGAACAAATTTTCAGTTCTTTGTTCTCAAAGAACTGCACTCTCATTAT
Organism: Antilocapra americana; assembly: GCA_007570785.1. NCBI lineage: Eukaryota > Metazoa > Chordata > Mammalia > Artiodactyla > Antilocapridae > Antilocapra > Antilocapra americana. Next base: position 10,897,383 of record ML662445.1, on the reverse strand, counting down.
TATACATAAACAATCACATTCTCATCCTATTGTCTCTAGTTTAAATGAAGAATCACATTATCTTTTTTTATCATATCCAAAACTTAGAAATATGTTTGACACAATTATACTGGTAGGGTTCTTCCTAACTCTAACTGATAGGAAGTATTAAAAACAGCTTAACTTATTGTTAAATATATTCTCTGCTAGCTTAGGAAAATATAGAATAGAGAGGGGGAAAAAAAAGATGCTTTTATTTCCCAAATCCAACTGTTTCCCACTGGGGTTTCAACACCTGGTGAGGATACTGAAAAAGTATCTCTCATTTCTGTGTACCTCATCCAGAGAGAATAATACAAGACCACTGCTTGTCTGCTTCATTTGACCTTGGACAAAAGACTTTCAAACAAAATAGTCAAGGAGCCCCTCTTAGTCCAGCTTCCTATAAATAACTAAACCTGACCAAAATGACTACATTGCCAGACTAAAATGTACACTGTAAAGGATAATTACATATGAGGAACCATGCTTGGTACAGGGTGGATCATGACAAGGGCGCTTCCCAGATGGCTCAGTGTAAAGAATCCGCCTGCAAGGGTCAGGAAGATCCCTTGTAGGAAGAAATGGCAACCCACTTCCGTATTCTTGTCTGAAATATCCCATGGACAGAGAAGCTTGCCGACTACAGTCTAAAGGGTCACAAAGAGACACGACTGAGCACACACAGATCATGATAAATCTCTGTTTCCATATTTCTAAGGACCACCCTTAGAAACCAGTGATCTTGGAGAGTCACACACCCTTAGCTCAGGTTGTCTGAGATACAGTGAGATACTAATGGCTTCTGTGAGAGCCGGCTTTATCTAGATATTGGTCTAGCTCCTGCAGATGCTCAAAAACGGGGACTTCACTTTGCCTGTTAAGTCAGGCACAGAAGTGAGACACTAGCCCTTGTCTTCCTTAATCACTGGTTTTGCTGGCCCAATGCATATCTGGTCTGTTTAAGGAGATCAGCTTGTAAAAAATTTATTTGGATGCGGTGCTTTCTTTTTCTGATACTGCATTCTATCTGTATAGGAGGAATCTTAACGAGAACTGGGAATGGAATCCCTCATTTGTGTAGTTGCCGTGACACTTTCTGGGAACGCTATTAACCATCTTTTTAGAAAGCCTAAGCCAAGAGGAACTCAGAACTGTTTTTTCATTATATGTGCATTCATGCATGTTCAGTCACTTCAGTCCTGTCTGATTCTTTGTGACCATGTGGACTGTAGCCCACCAGGCTCCTCTGTCCTTGGGATTCTCCAGGCAACAATACTGGAGTGAGTTTCCATGCCCTCCTCCAGGGGATCTTCCTGACTCAGGGATGCAAACAATGTCTCCTGGTTTAGAGGTGGATTCTTTACTGCTGAGCCACTGGGGAACCCTGTTCATTATGAAAGATAAACTAATATATGGCCTACGTATAATAACTGAATATCTCACATTAGTTATGTAATAAAAAAGTAGAACAACATGAGAAAAGTAAAGTGAAAAATCTTAAAGCATAATAACTCCAATAAAAATAAGTAACTTATTTGCATTTTATATGTAATTTGACAGATTTTTTTCTATAGTAGAATTTTATTTTATTTTTTTTAATAGTATAATTTTAAAAGGTGCATAGTGTGCCCTTGGAGTAACTTTCTATTCTACAGTCAAATTACTCCTAATATTTCTAAAACTATAATAACTCATCTTCTAGCTATATCTGTGTGCATGAGTACAATATTTCTCTAGAAATTCTTTTCAAAGTACTAAACCCATTTACTGAACTGAACTGTCCATGTTTTAAAAGTTTGGGTGAGTAAGCCAAAATGGTTGTCATCATCTTGATAATGTTATTTAAAATATTTTTATTAGAAAATATTTAGAGCTTCCCAGGAAGCAGTAAAAATAGCACTGAACAGTGTCCTTCACCTGGTTTCCCCCAATGCTCACATTATATGTAATTACAACACAATATCAAAACCAGGAAATTCATATTTGTTCAATATGCATATAAAGTTCAGTGCCATCCTGTCACATGTGTAAATTTGTGTGGCTGTCAATGCAATCTAGATGCAAAACTATTGTTTTCCCACAAAGATCACCCTCATGCTACCCCTTTGTAGTTACATCCATCACACTTGCCCCACCCTCCCTAACCTCTGACAACCACTAATCTGTTTTCATCTATAATTTTGCCATTTCAAAAATGTTATATAAATGGAATCCTACAGCAAGTGACCTTTTGATATTGGCTTTTTTACTTAACAAAATGCCCTTGAGATCTATCCAAGTTATTGTGTGTCTCAATAATTTGTTCCTTTGCCAAGCAGAGGTCTTTTTTGATTTATCTATTTTAGTGTCTTTGTGTGTTTTTCAGTCTCAAAGCAAGGTGTTGGCAGGACTGTGCTCCCTCTCAGGGCTCTTAGGGAATTTTTCTTTGATTCTTCCAGCTCTTGGTGGCTGCTTGCATTTTTTGGCTTGTGATTCAATAGCTCCAATCTCTGCTTCCACAGTCACGTGGTCTTCTCTGTATGTGTCCCTCTATGTGACTTTTATGAGGGCACGTGTCATTGGATTTAGGGTCCATCCTAGGAAATCCAGGATGACCTCAACTTAAAACCCTTAACTTAATTACATCTGAAAGATTATTTTCCATGTAAGGTTCTACTGACAGAATCTGAGATATATATATGTATGGGAGACAACATTCAACACATAGCAAGGGGTTGAAGTATTTATCTTCCTGCAGAAAGTGAAGCACAGTTTTCTAATTGGCTTCACAGTTTCCATCTTTGCTAACCTACAAAAGGGCTTTCCTGGTGGCTCAGATGGTAAAGAATCTGCCTGCAATGCAGGAAACCCAGGTTGGATCTCTGGATCAGAAAGATCCCCTGGTGAAGAGAATGGCTACCCACTTCAGTATTCTTGCCTGGTGAATCCCATAGACAGAGGGGCCTGGCAAGCTACAGCCCATGAGGTTGCAAAGGAGTCAGACACAGCTTAGTGACTAAACAACAACAATACTGAATATTTGCTTTTTTTAAAATTATGCATATATTAAAGACATTTGATTGTCAGTCATGCATTCTTGAAAACATTTTTGAAGATTGTCATGTACACTTTAATTTCTATGGATATTTTGCAATGTTTTTGTGTAGTTTAATCTAAACATTTTTTTGCTTTGCAGTTCCTCCATCTGTTCATTTTTGAAATATGTTACCACATCCCTAATAGTTCATATCAAATTTTCCATATAAGAAAAAGAAGAAATTTGAGTTCAGAAATTTAAGACTTTTTAATTTTTTTTCCTTCTCAATTTCAGAATAGGGCTAGTAATTCTATATAGAAATTACTTGGATTTTTCATAGAGAAGAGCGTACAAGGGAAAGCCAAGGAGATAAAAATTCAAAGAGCAATGTTGACAAATTTTGAGAAAAAAATCATCTCTCAAGCACTTATAAGATCAAAGCTTACCTCAGTTTTTTCTTTTAGACTCTAGTAAGACAGACACTTTGGCGGCCTGATGCAAAGAGCTGACTCACTGGAAAAGACCCTGATGCTGAGAATGACTGAAGGCAGGAGGGGAAGGGGATGACAGAGGATGAGATGGTCGGATGGCATCACTGACTCAATGGACATGGATTTGAGCAAGCTCCAGGAGTTGGTGATGGACACGGAGGCCTGGTGCGCTGCAATCCATGAGGTAGCAGAGTCGGACACGACTGAGCGACTGAACTGAACTTCACTGAAGACAGACACAATTGGTGATACTTTTATTAATAAGAGACTAATGAGAAAGAGAAGCAGCGACCATTCAAGAATAATATATTTTTAAACAGACTCTTCTTAAAAGTTTATTTATTTTTGGCTGTGCTGGGTCTTTGTTGCTACACAAGCTGTTCTGTAATTGCGGTGAGTGGATTCTACTCTCTAGTTGCAGTACATGGGCTTCTCATTGCGGTGACTTCTCTTGTTGCGGCGCATGGGCTCCAGGATGCATGGGTTTTAGGAGTTTGCACACATGGACTCAGTAGCTGTGGCTCCTGGGCTCTAGGACACAGGCTCAGTAGTCAGGCTGCGTGGGCTTAGTTGTTCCTTGACATGCAGGATCTTCCTGGATCAGGGATTGAACCTGTGTCTCATTCATTGGCAGGCAGATTATTTACCATTGAGGCTTCCTCTAGGGAAACCCAAGTATAATAGTAATAACAAATTGATAATCAACAATATCTTCTTGGGATGATCATCCATTCTACTAATAAAAACCCAAGAAAGGCAAATTAACCTAAATGTCTGGCTTTATCTAGCATTTACATTTGTATGAGTTTAACTTAAATATATATAATTCTTTATTTAAAAGATATTTAAACAGTGTGGTAATGATTTCATCATTAAATCATTAAGCTGCAAACCTTAAACTTATACAAGAGTATATGTCAATTATAGATCAATAAATCAAGAAGGAGAATCAAAATAGTTAAAAAAAATAAAATGTCAGGGTCTTTTCATATTTATGTATGTAATTCACATAACTATGTATATAAGAAAGCTGAGGGCTTGGGAGGTGCAAGGCACATGGTTTGTGGAAAGAGAAGAGGCTTCCCAGGGTGATATGTTTAAATCCCAGAACCATTACTGTTTATCTGTGTGTCAAAGGTCAATTGCTTACTCTGAGCTTCAATAAAAGTCAAAGATGTCAATAATACCTTCACTGATAAAATGAAGATGTCAATAATGTCTACTTTACAGCCTCCTCTTTATTGCTGAGGAAGCTGATTATGTTCCTATGTGCTTTATGTATTAATACTTGCAAATTTATTCTTATATGGGAAAACACAGGGGTAGAACTTCATGAGGAAAACTAGTCTAGAGATAATGGCTTACAGGAAAAAAAAAAAAAAAGTCTCAGGGATGTTGGATACCAGGGGCAAAATTTGCTGGGATCAGAAACTTGAAATCAAGAATGAAGATGCCTCATCACACCAGGGTCAGAATTTCAGTAAGTAAATGGGTTGTTTGTCTTTATGAGATAGGACGAAGTACAGAAATCCAATGAAAATCTACATAAGATATTCTACTCATTAGATGTTTAGAGAGATAGCAGTATATATTAATGTTTGCAAATGTGCATTTTTCTTTCATTGGATCTAAAAGTTGGAAGAATACAAAGGACAGAGAAAAATAAAGTAAATCCCTTACTATAGGGATTGCATTTTTCAATCACCCACAGGGAAGCGTTCATCAACACTGACTCCATTCCAATGTACATCACCTTCCAAGTGATACTAACCAACATCTGCTTTCTCTCTCACCTTTTCCTCTTACTTGTGACAGCATTTGTACAGGTGAAAATAAAATTGGGTTTTAAGTAAATAAGCTGGAGGCTTGGCAAAAATTTTTGTAACTATGTGAACTCAGACCTTTCTCTTCAGTATGTTTCAGAACAAATCAGTTTTTCCCGAGTATCTGAATTTTTCTCCCAGGGGTGAGCTCGCTGTTTCTAACAGAAAGAGCCTGGAGCCAGCACCTCCACAGTTCTGTGACCTGGTTGTGCAAAATCACAATTGCCTACTGCATATTCTAAGTCCGAAGCTACAAAGAAGCAGAGGTAGAAGATGACTCTAAGAATTTTTAAGGGGCCTATGCTAGTGTACCCCTCTATGTTTAGGGGTAGAAGTGTTAAACAGCAAATAAAAAACAACTGTTTTCAAAGTGTACTGTTAAAAATTTACACGTGGCTTCAGAGGGGAAACTATGAACAGAAAGTCATTTATCCCCTAACATGCATTGTGTGTACTTTTTGGCAGCTAAAGGGGTTGCTCCTTGCGAAATCAACACTGCTCAGGGTTGGAGGAGGGTTGATGATGAGCCAGGGTTTGGATTTCTCTGGGGGAGGAACTTTGACTTAGAACAAGGTGGATACATCAACAATCAATAAAACAAGAGCTTCAATTAAATAGAATGGGAACACCAGAAGGGAGAGCTGTCATACCCTGAAATAATAGCTTTGAACAAGAAAAGAGAGCCTACCAGCTGCTCAGTGGTAAAGAATCCACCTGCCAAGGCTGGAGATGAAAGAGAGACAGATTCAATCCCTAGGCAGAAAGATCCCCTAGAAAAGAAAATAGCAACTAACTCCAGTATCCTTGCCTGGGAAATCCCATGAACAGAGGAGCCTCACTGGCTCCAGTCCATGGGGTCACAAAGAGTCGGACACAGATGAACAACTGAGCATGCACACAACAGGAAGAAGAAAGACTCTTTGTGACCAGTAAGGACTCAGCCAGGAAAAGGCATAGACTTTTTGCTGAACATAGTCCTCCCAACTTCCTTTACCCTGCTATGAAAGGACCCTTCTCTTGCCTTGGGGGAACTTGCACATGGCTCACCATGGTTACAGACCCTGAATTACAACTCTCTGATGATTCCAAATAAACCCATCTTTGCTGGGGAAATAGCTGGCATTCTATTTGTTTCAGGTCAACAAAAGCTGCCATTTAATTACGGCATGTTTATTTTGTATATGTTACTTACATTATCCTTTTAAAGTATAATTTGATATATAATATAATCCATCGTAGTTACTATTAATATTTACACTAATATCTGTGTGTGTTAGTTGCTCATTCATGTCTGACTCTTTGCAACCTCATGAACTGTAGCAGGCCAGGCTCCTCTGTCCCTGGGATTCTCCAGTCAAGAATACTGGAGTGGATTGCCATGCCCTTTTCCAGGGGATTTTCCTGACCCAGGGATTGAATCTGGGTCTCCTGAATTGCATGCAAGTTCTTTACCATCTGAGCCACCAGGGAAGCCCACACTACTATTTAGCACCATTAATATAGTTGTTCAGTCGCTCAGTCATATCTGACTATTTGTGACCCCACACCCTGCAGCACACCAGGCTTCCCTGCTGCTGCTGCTAAGTCGCTTCAGTTGTGCCCGACTCTGTGCCACCCCATAGATGGCAGCCCACCAGGCTCCCCCATCCCTGGGATTCTCCAGGCAAGAACACTGGAATGGGTTGCCATTTCTTTCTCCAATGGCCCTTCATCATCTCCATGGTTTGCACTAACTCATGTCCATTGACTCTGTGATGCCATCCAACCATCTCATCATCTGTTGACCCTTCCCCTCTTGCCCTCAATCTTTCCCAGCAGAGGGTCTTTTCCAATCATGTAGTAGCACAGAATAATTTAACATATTCATTTGTCATCCTTAAAGGAAGTTCAGAAGGGTGTTCTCAGTTGATAAGATACTAGGAGATGACATGATGCCAGCCAGGGTCTCTCAGGTAGCAAGAAGATATTATGCATCGGCAAAAGTGTAAAATGATAAGAAGACAAAAACAATAGTCCTTTGACATGTTAACCAGATAGAGCTAGACCATGACAGCACAGGATTCTCACACACCTTTGGTGTTTACTTACTAATAAAGCACGATATCAATGCTTACAACCTGCTTGCCATGTTAGTAAATATATATCAACATCCCAACATTTTAAAGAGTCTCTTACCCCACTTGATCTGGTTTAGGGAACAAAAAGAAAATTTAAAAAATTATTCACTCTGAGAAATACTTATTTGAATTCTATTTCTAGGCTGGCATAGCACTCAATTCAGAAGGACCCATGGTGATAAAGACCAGACCAGAAGAAAACCAAACCTCTGCTCTCAAGGGACTTTTGGAATATAACAGAGTATATGTTTTTGCCTACATTTAACAGAGTTCTAATTAGAACTGCTTTCTCTTTGGGACCTTATGTTCAGGGAAATTCATACAACAGGGTAATTCAATGCAGTCTTAGGAAGGAATTCCTTTTGACTCGATTATTTTGTTAACATAGGCTTTAGAGATCAGTCACGCCTATTCTATTTATTTTATTCAAAACTAGGCTATATTATGTGGTGAGAATCATATTCAAAGGACCAAACGGAATTCAGGAACTGATTGATTTGACTGATTGATAGCCTATATTATCAGTTTGTTTTTCATACTTCTATCCTAAAAGCACTTTCACTGTAAAAAAATTCAGCATCTGTTAGGCTATGCTGTGATAACCATGTTGTGCAGATAGCAAACACGTTCAGCAGAGCCGCAAAAGAACTTTCCTAGCTAACTCAGATGAGCACACGGGTTATAACACAGGTGGACAATTCTGTCAAGAAAATGCAATTTCTCTGAACTAAAGGTCACAATTCTTCATAAGGTGATAACTTCCTTATTATTCCTCACACTGCAACTAATCTGACCAACTCACTAAAAACATTTATCATTTCTTAATCAGTGAAAACATTGTTGATGAAAAACATGTACTCCTATCTTTCACAGTTGGACAAATTTACTCAGTACAAAGAAAAATAAAACCTCAGTAATTATTTCTTCAATAACAATTAATTTATTTTCAAGACACCTGATTTCTCTCATTACTTTTTCATTTTAAGAGGGGAAGAAATGGAAATAGATGGATAACTTTTTTCTGAGATACTGTATTCACATTGTAGCTTGCAGGCTACGTTTTATGTAAAATTTCATTATCTATGTTTTATAGCTAACCATGGCTTTGGACTTGAGAAATATTTTACCTAAATTTATACATAATTTAATTATATCTTAAATTCTATAATCACATAACCATAAACTATGCATTTAACAAGAACTGGAAATTAAGTAAACTTTATTTTATGCTGTCCTAGTCTCATGACTAAATATTTAAGATAAGTGATTCTAGGTTAAATGAAGATCAGTCTATGTAGATTTTTTTAAAGGAATTTAACATGAAAATAGGAGGAAGTGAAAGTGAAATTGTTAGTTGCTAAGTCCTGTCTGAATCTTTGTGACTCCATGGACTGTAGCCCACCAGGCTTCTCGGTCCATGGGATTCACCAGGCAAGAATACTGGAGTGGGCTGCTGTTTCCTCCTCCAGGGGAGCCCCAATAGGAGGAGGAATGTGTGTTAAAGAAGCAAAGTGACCCTACTCAAGAAAGCCACTTTCTGCCACCCTTCCTGGGATCCTTCCTACAGTTCGTGATCAAACAGCTGGACATGACTGAACAACTAACACTCTTTACTACTTTCCTGCTGCGGTTCCCCTCCACTTCATATTGATAAACCCAGATTAGAGACAGTGGGATAATTCCCCAAGCTTTTGGTTTACTTCTTCAAACCTTTTTCAGACCAAGCTCATATGACGCTTAGCAATTCTTTTTTATGTTTCCCTTTAACATCAAAATCTGCCACATATTTTACACTTATTATCAGCTTTTATATGCTGTTTTCCTTCGTGTTGTGTTGTCTTCTTAAATAAGTTTCAAGCTCATCATAGGCTTAGATGAAATCTGTTCTTGTGTTATTAACATCCCAGAAGCTATTATAGTGCTAACAACATAACAGATTTTAAGGCTTACAAAAGAGATTCAGATTCACATGTTTACTGATTCATTTAACCTCTCTCCTCCTGAAATTTTGTTTTTTTCTGGAAAATACAATGGCTGACTAAAACCACAATTTAGGTGACTAATATTTACTCAATTTACCAATTCTACTAAGTGTGTTATTGGCAATGAAACCTGTTTGTAAGGAAGATATTTACTTAACAACAATCCTGTTTTGTTAAAATAAGGATGAAGTAAAAATTCAACTGGATGCAAACAGAGCTGTAATTTAGAAACCAGAGCTGAAAGGACAAATGAAAATTGTTTGAATGGGCTCCCTGTCATGTTCCAGGGGAATTCTGTTTCCACCAGTCAGTTTTACATCTAATAGTTTAGTCCTGAAAGTCTGTCAGTGATCAATGGGTCCACGTGAGGAGTATAATTTCTCTGACATACTCCTCTGGGAATTATCACCACAGCTTATTTGTGATGATTAAACTGTTCTATGGAATTTCTAAGATGTGTGTTGGTTTCTATTTATCTTCTCCCAATCTAATGTATTCCTTCTGGAGATTATTTCTGATAGAGTTTTGCAGCTTAGTTACACTGGTTCTTGTGTGTTATTTAGCGATGCTGGGCATTTTTAGTTTTTCTTTTGTTGGAATAAAAACCCACTTTCTTTTTTCTTATGAAAACCGAGATAAAAATCAGCCTTTTAAAAGGATCTGCGTTGAATCAATATGTGATGAAAATGCTCAAAAATATGAGATCATGGTTGATTCTGTCAATGTATTGAAATAAGCCTTCTATTTGCACATGTGGTTGTGATATTTCTCACATTACTGAGCAATCATAAAAAATGAAATAAGGCAGCAGTGAGAAGTTTCTCAGTAAAGCAAAAGCTCTAGGCTGAAGGGCTAGAGAAAAGAGGAGAAGAAAAGACGGAGACTCTCTGTCTTCTATTTTCTCCAGGTCTAAATGTTCCTGAGTCTTGAAAGAAGCCAAAGGCATTAGCTCTGGTCTGCCCACTCCTGCTTAGCTCAATCCCTGATGAAAATGTTCCCTTGCATTCTGAGAAGTGTCCCTGGGAGGATTTCTTTGCTTTTTTTTTTTTTTTTCCATAGAAAGTCATTTTATTTTAAATATAGCAGCATGTATATGTCACTTCCCAAATTCCAATCTAGTCCCCTCTTCCTCCAGGTAAACATAAATTCCTTCTCTAAGTTTGTGAATCTGTTTCTGTTTTGTAAATATATCATTTCATGTTGCAAATGATAGATGTCATTTGTATCATTTCTTTAGATTCTGCATATAAGTGGTACCATGATATCTGTCTTTCTCTGACTTACTTCACTTAGTATGATAGTCTCCAGGTCCATCCATGTTGCTGCAAGTGGAATTACTTCATCTTTTTTAATATTCCTTTGTATATATGTACCACGTCTTCTTTATTCATTCTTGTGTCAACGGACACTTAGGTTGCCTCCACGTCTTGGCTATTGTCAACAGCGCTGCAGTGAACTCGGGGGCCACGTGTCTTTTTGAACCATGTTTTTCTCCAGATATAGGCCTAAGAGTGGGATTGCTGGAACATATGGTAGCTCCACTTTTAGCTTTTTTAAGGATCTTTCATACTGTTCTCCATAGGGGCTGTATGAACCTTAGCTCTCAAGGGTACCAGATTGGTCCACAAGGCTCCTGCAGACCCTGGGCACATCCACTCTCTGCCAGGGACCATCATTTCTGCTGGGTGATCTAAGACTCTGCTAAAAGGGTTGCTACTGGGGGGCCTCTGAGGGCTGTGGGTGCAGAGTGGTCTGAGACAAAGGAGAAGGGCTCTTTTATTATTCCAGACTCAAATATTGTATGTGAATAGTAGTACTTATGCCTGCAATGACATTTTGTCCACTAAGTCTCTTTCTATTTCGCTCACTAACACATGTCTAATATTAAGAAATGGAATCATGAGGGGAAAGACTCGGTCCTGAGTTAAGCTTCTCTGGTCTGGCTGCCTCTCTTTATGTTGTGTCCTCTTCACTGAGGATTCTCTGTGCTCTGTTTTAGCCAGGTGTTAATCTCATGTGAACCAGTAAGCTATGCATGTCTAAGTCTCCAAGTGGCATGATGCTTAGGCTCCTGTCCGACCTAGAGCTACAGATCTGTTCCGGCCGGCAGTGCTGATTAAAGTCCTCCTAATCAAAAACAGTAATTAATATTTTTCCTAGCTCCTCAAGAAAAAAGAAAAAAAAAATTGTGCACTCTGCCACAGCCCTGACAGTTGCCCATTTTTCACATTTATTTCCTACTTTCACTTTTAGAAACCTCTCAAATCATACAGTTAGAAAAGGATGGTCCCTGGACAGGCACAGATTCAGGGCCCTCATAGATAGCATCACTTGTGTCCTCCTATGCTAGTCTTAGCCTAGCACAAATAAAATTCTGCTTTATCAGACTCTACACTCAGTCAGTACGTACTTACTATGTGCATGCATGCACTCTCAGTCATGTCTGACTCTGTGACCCCATGGACTGTAGATTACCAGGCTCCTCAGTCCATGGGATTTCCCAGGCAAGAATACTGGAGTGGGTTGCTATTTCCTTCTCCAGGGAATCTTCTTGACACAGGGATTGAATGCACATCCCTCAGGTCTCCAGCATTGGCAGGCAGATTCTTTACCACTGTGCCACCTGGGAAGCTCTACTTATTAAATTTATAATGAATAACTAAATACCAAGTAAATTTTTTAAAATGGTCATTCTTGGATCAATGCTGGAAGCGCACCATGATTCAGTGTTTCTAATTAATCATATTTTATGCACATAAAATGTTTTTTTTCAAATAAAATAAAAACGAATGATAACCTAATTAATAAGATCGTTGTGATGATTGAATGTGATTACATTTGGAAGGCACTGGCAAAAAGGGAGTGCTTAATTATTTTTATGTGTTTTGTTAACATTTTTGTGGGCTCTTAATTGTACAAGTTTCCAAATCAAAATAATTTGCTTTGGAGTAAGTGTTGTCTACGCTCTTTAATTTTCTACAGTCCTGAAAGAAATCTGTAATATATGCATTGGTCAGCATTCAATTATACATATGAGTGGAAGAAACTGTCACATTAATATGATTAAAACTAGGCAGTAGCAAACCTTCCACATAATCACTGCATTCTGATTTGACAAAATCATTAGATATAACAACTCAGTGTTTATTCTTCTTAGGAAAGGGGGAGAGGGTATAAGTGAAGGTTTGTGTTTTTGGTGTGTGTTTAGCTGCTCAGTTGCATCCCACTCTTTGTGACCCTTTGAACTGTAGCCTACCAGGTTCCTCTGTCCATGGGATTTCTCAGGCAAGAATACTGGAGTGGGTTGCCATTTTCCTCCTCCAGGGGATCTTCCTGACCCAGGAATTAGACCTAAGTCTCTTGCATTGCAGGTGGATTATTTATCCACTCAGCAAGCAGGATGGAAGATGCATACTTAATTCTTCTTCATGTGTACTAATGATAAGGTTGGACAATTACAAATTAATAAGGAACCAAATTTGTAATAAAAATACAATTGTATACAGTACATATGCATATATGTGTGTCTATATATGTGTATATATATATATATATATTAATTTTAATCATCCTGACAAATTTGTGAGCAAATGAGATGCACTTAGAATTCAGATCTTCCTATTTTCCTATACTTACCATGTTTTATCTTAGATATCACTGAAAAAGTGAGATGCCTGTAGCAGAACACAGGAATTTTACCCAGACAGCAAGTCAGCTTTGTAACCTCTCTGTATTAGCACAAAAGTCAGGATATAAAACTAAATTACATGAATAAACTGGATCCATTTAGACTGAATCAACTTCAAAAAAGTACTGCTCTGAAAAAAACACAATAGAAATATAGGCTATCCATGATACTAGTACTCAAAATATTAACATTTAACAAAAACAAAGTGTGGGTGATAATAGTGTCCACATTTGGTACAGCTTAGTTTTGCTGAGAGGTGAAGCTAAATTAATCATGATAGTGAGCTTTAAATTCTCAAAAGTTCCCATTACCATTTCTTTAGCTTTTAGCATTAATATTTCACATACATTTTATATTGGGAAATTATGTCAGAGAAGCTGTTACTATGAAAAATATTTTTTTTTACTTTGAAAATTAGCCTATGTAGTGAGTAATGTGAAGACCACTATTTTAATTTTTATTCATAATTACTTCTTAAATTTTAAATGACCACTACATTGCTACTGAACTTGTGAGGAATGAGGATAGCTGTTCATAATGGGCAATGGATCTCTAAGAAGTGAAATTTTGAGGCTTACAAGATAATAATAAGGAAAGTCAGAATGTTATAAAAAGTAACTCATACTATACTGAGTGTGTACATACTTTTGTGTTGTTGGGATTGTTGTTGTTGCTCAGTCGTGTCTGACTCTTTGCAACCCCACGGACTGCAGCCCACCAGGCTTCCCTGTCCTTCGCCATCTCCTGGAGATTGCTCAGATTCACGTCCATTGCATCAGTGATGCCATCCAACCATCTCATCCTCTGTCAACCCTTCTCCTCCTGCCCTTAATCTTTCCCAGCATCAGAGGCTTTTCAAATGAGTTTGTTCTTTGCATCAGGTGGCCAAAGCTTCAGCTTCAGCATCAGTCCTTCCAATGAATAGTCAGGGTGTTGTGGATAGATGACAAAAATGCATTTAAGCAACAAACTTTTTGTGTAATTGTGCTACATATTTTAAAAGACAGCTTTGATTATTTGTGCTTTTATTTCCATTACTCTGGGAGGTGGGTCATAGAGGATCCTGCTTTGGTTTATTTCAGAGAGTGTTTTGCCTATGTTATCCTCTAGGAGTTTTATAGTTTCTGGTTTTATGATTAGATCTTTGATCCATTTTGAGTTTATTTTTGTGTATGGTGTTAGAAAGTGATCTAGTTTCATTCTTTTACAAGTGGCTGTCCAGTTTTCCCAGAACCACTTGTTAAAGAGATTGTCTTTTCTCCATTGTATATTCTTGCCTCCTTTGTCAAAGATAAGGTGTCCATAGATGTGTGGATTTATCTCTGGGCTTTCTATTTTGTTCCATTGATCTATATTTCTGTCTTTGTGCCAGTACCATACTGTCTTGATGACTGTGGATTTGTAGTATAGCCTAAAGTCAGGTAGGTTGATTCCGCCCGTTCCATTCTTCTTTCTCAAGATTGCTTTGGCTATACAAGGTTTTTTGTATTTCCATACAAATTTTGAAATTATTTGTTCTAATTCTCTGAAAAAGACCTCTGGTAGCGTGATAGGAATTGCATTGAATCTATAGATTTCTCTGGGTAGTATACTCATTTTCACTATATTGATTCTTCCAATCCACGAACACGGCACATTTCTCCATCTATTTGTGTCCTCTTTGATTTCTTTCATCAGTGTTTTATAGTTTTCTATATATAAGTATTTTGTTTCTTTAGGTAGAAATACTCCTAAGTATTTTATTCTTTTTGTTTTGATGGTGAATGGAATTGTTTCCTTAATTTCTCTTTCTGTTTTCTCATTGCTAGTGTATAGGAATGCCAAAGCACGAATACACAAATAGGACCTAATTAAAATTAAAAGCTTCTGCACAACAAAGGAAACTATAAGCAAGGTGAAAAGACAGCCTTCAGAATGGGAGAAAACAATAGCCAATAAAGCAAAGGACAAACAATTAATCTCAAAAATATACAAGCAACTCCTGCAGCTCCATTCCAGAAAAATAAACGACCCAATCAAAAAGTGGGCCAAAGAAATTAACAGACATTTCTCCAAAGAAGACATAAAAATGGCTAACAAACACATGAAAAGATGCTCAACATCACTCATTATCAGATGCAAATCAAAATCACAATGAGGTACCACTTTACACCAGTCAGAAGGACTGCCATCCAGAAGTCTACAAGCAATAAATGCTGGAGAGGATGTGGAGAAAAGGGAACCCTCTTACACTGTTGGTGGGAATGCAAACTAGTACAGCCACTATGGAGAACAGTGTGGAGATTCCTTAAAAAACTGCAAACAGAACTGCCATATGACCCAGCAATCCCACTGCTGGGCATACACACAGAGGAAACCAGAATTGAAAGAGACACACGTACCCCAATATTCATCACCGCATTGTTTACAATAGCCAGGACATGGAAGCAACCTAGATGCCCATCAACTGACGAATGGATAAGAAAGCTGTGGTACATATACACAGTGGAATATTACTCAGCATTTAAAAAAAAAATTCATTTGAATCAGTTCTACTCAGGTGGACGGAACTGGAGCCTATTATCCAGAGTGAAGTAAGCCAGAAGGAAAAACAACAATACAGTATATTAACGCATATATATGGAATTTAGAAAGATGATAACGAGAACCCTGCATGCGAGACAGCAAAAGGAACGCAGATGTATAGAACAGACTCGTGGACTTTGTGGATGAGGGCAAGGGTGGGAAGATATAGGAGAATGGCATTGAAACATGTTAATTATCATATGTGAAATCAATCGCCAGCCCAGGGTTGATGTTCAGGGCTGGTGCACCGAGATGTCCCAGCGGGAGGGAATCAGGAGGGAGGAGGGAAGGGGGTTCTGGAGGGGGAGCATATGTAAACCCATGGCGGTTTCATGTCAATGTATGGCAAAACCAACACAATAAAGTAAAGAAAATTTTAAAAATAAAAAGTAAATAAATAAATAAAAGACAGCTTTGAGCATAAACTTCAAGAATTTTTGTTAGAACTTTCTTACCTCAAATACATTTCCCAGACATAAATTTAAGTAAATCACAACAAGAGAGCAATTTTTAAAAATCTCTACTATCTACGGAGTTTATCATTAACCATAGGCTAAAGATTACTCCCTGAAGGGAAATAAAATAATGGTGCTCAATTAGCATCTTCGTTGCCTGGATAACAGCAGAATCTCCTGGAACAAATATTCTTCTCAGGTGTCTATATCTACCCATTTACCCTCATGGCAGAAGATTGAAAGTTTTTGTTTAAGTTAATGAAATTTTCCTCAAAGTGAAAATTTCCTTGATACCTTGTTTAAAACTTTGTTCCTTATCAGTGATTTTATAATGCATGGCAAGTACATTTGAGACATGTTCTTAAGGATGAGTTCTTCTAAGAATCACTTAAGAAGATAACAAATTTCTAGAAAAAAGCAGCAAGAAGAACAATGACAAGTTTAAGATAACGTTTTCAAACTGGAAGAAAAATTCCCAGGATGTGTATACTGCAGATGAACATCTTATAAACAAAAATAGAGGAATGAGAAATATATGTAATTAAATGGCATGAAAATACTATCTTAAAAAACCATAATGTATTAGCTCTATCAGAATATTGTATTTTCCATCTAGCTTATAAATACTATTATTTCTTGCTGGATAGCTCTTTTTATTATTAGAATGAGTCATTCTTTATCCAATTTGATTCTTTTTAAATAATAACAGCACAAAAACAAATATGTAAAGCAAAATCTTATGAATAAAAAATAAATTGACAGGCTTATAATTATTGTGGATGTTTTAAAAACAGTTTTAAAGAAAGATCTTTTAGAAGAAAATAATTCTCAATGCTATGATAAAATCTGTCAAAATTTAATGATAGTTATTTTTGAGCCTGATAAATAAACTTTTATTAAAAATCAACTTTAAATTAACATATGTTTTAATTTTAATTAGCACACCTTTATTAAATGACAATATAATAAAGAAAGGTCTCAACAATTTTCCAAACATTGCTGTTATGCAGAACATTTCCTCTCACAATGATTAATTTAATTTTGAAATAAAAATTTTAAAAACATCTAAAAAACTTAAATGCTCTTCTAAAACCCCTGGGTTTAAAATAATCACATTTTTAAAACAAGTACTAAGTAGCAAAAAATTGTAAAATGCAGTTAAAATATATTTAAACATGCATTTATTTAAATGTAGAGAGAAAGATGATACAAATGTTAGTTCAATGTAAAGCAGCTGAAAAGATGAGGTAAATACAACATATAGAAAAAGGAATGTTTTCAAGAACAGAAAGTAATGAGACACAAAAAATATCTGACCCCCCCCAAAAAAAAATGCTCTTGGGAAAAAATACCAATAAAATAGGCTCCTTTGAAGTAAAGGTTATTAGAAAGGAAAGGAGAAAGGATTAAATAGCAATATCAAGAATGATAGTTGAGACATAATGCTGAATGGAAATTTTATAAATCATAAACAAATAGCTTGTACAATATTATTACAGTTTATTAGAACATTCCAAGGAATATTCCAAACTTACCCCAACTTTTAAGAGTTTTTTCCTTCATAATGACAAGCACTGATTTTATTTTTTAATATAATTTCAAGCATTATACCTAATTCTAACTTTTGGGAAAATATAAATGATTAATCATAAAATTACAAAAGGAAAATTCCCTTAAAAATGTAATATAGAAATCAAATATCTCAAGAAAAGATGCTCCAGTTCGATAAATGTGCTTATTTTTATCTTCTGTCATTCTTTATTATACCAATGGAAAAATCCAGTTACTGAAGTTATAAACCTTTATAAATCATTTATAATGTCTTTCATTCAACTGCAATCGTGTACAAAGGAAACAAATATTTTTTTTTAACTTCATTCCAGTCTGATTAAATTACACTTATTAAAATTTTAAAAGTGACAAATAATATAGCTCCTTTCTTTAGAGCTTATGCCATAATCCCATCACAGAGTAGAAGAGACATAATTTATGGAGTTACTAGATAAAATTATATATATTCAATTTTAGAGAACACTCACGTTCACTATTCAGAATAGGATTCCTGTAACATCTCTGGCACTTATTTTGTTCTAGCAGGCATTAATATTAAACAGTTAACTAATACTTTTTTAAAAATTCAATATTCTTGTATCCACTCTAGGATTTTGAAATTGAGTTAGCTGTCGTATTATAAAGAAAAATCCTTTTCTTTATCAGTAAAGGAGTTCACTTTATTGTTTGAATGATGAGGAAAGCAGAAAGGACACCTTGAGGACTCTATTGATGGGAAATGGAGAGTACCAAGGTCTACATTTTCCACAGGTTAGGTTGAATGTTTTGTGGGACCCAATAAAATGCAGTCCTGATTAGGACCTTCCTATTCTGTAACTACAGTAATCTAGTAAATCAATATATCTGAGAATCTAGGAAAAGGAATCAAAATACACCCACAGTGGGTAAAGTTCCCTTTCCCTCATGGCTCCAGTGGTAAAAGATCTGAGTTTGATCCTTGATCTGCGAAGATCCCCTGGAGAAGGAAATGGTAACCCCTTCAGTATTTCAGCTTCCCTTGTGGCTCAGCTGGTAAAGAATCTGCTGGCAATGAGGAAGACCTGGTTCGATCTCTGAGTTGGGAAGATTCCCTGGGGAAGGGAAAGGCTACCTTGTCCAGTATTCTGGCCTGGAGAATTCCATGGACTATAGTCCATGGCGTTGCAAAGAGTTGGACATGACTGAGCAACTTTCACTTTACTTTCCAGTATTTTTACCTGGGAAATCCTATGGACAGAGGAGCCTGGTGGGCTACAATCCATGGGGTCGCAAAAAGTCGGTTGTACATGACTTAGCAACTGAGCAACAACAAGCTCAAGAGACAGGGCAAAGTCACACTTACTTTTAAGCCTACAGTTAGTTATATTTGTTGTTCTATACCTTAATGCAAACCTGATATTTGTATGTCTAACTCAACTTAATGTTTTTGTTTTCCCAATCACTGGACCAACACACTAGACCTGGTCCCTCAATTACACAAGTTCATTGAGCTGTACTTCTTCATGATATTTATCAAAATTGTATTTATAGAGTTCATTCTGTAACAAGTTTAAAGTTGATCTTGACACACAGAATTCAAGCTTCATAAGGGCAGAAACTGTCAGTTTTGCCCACGTTGTATTTTTGCATCTAGTAGAGTGCTGTGTAGTGATGACTAATAACTATTTTTTTAATTTAATTTTAGCACACATTTTAGGCAATCCACACAACATATTTTTTTCATCTAATATAAGCAGTAATATCAGAACTGGAAGGTAGTTGTTACAATCTTCATTGCTTTAATAAAAAAAGAAAGTTCAGAGAGATTAACAAACAAGGTTCCACTCTATAGTCTATGGAATTCTCCAGGCCAGAATACTAGAGTGAGTAGCTTTTCCCTTCTACAGGGGATCTTCCTCAACCCAGGGATCTAACCCAGTTCTCCCTCATTGCAGATGGATGCTTTACCAGCTGAGCCACAAGGGAAGCCCAGCAACACTAGAATGGGTAGCCTATCCCTTCTCCAGTGGATCTTTCCGACCCAGAAATCCAACCAGAGTCTCCTGCATTGTAGGCAGATTCTTTATCAATTGAGCTATGAGAGAAGACCAAGGTTCCACTGTAAATGACTAAAACCAACATTTGACCATTTTGGCTGCTCATCAAACTTGGACTCACCCCAGTAAAACTTTATTTTATATAGTGTCTTTAAGGCCTGGAAAGCACTTCTGTATTGTAGCTGTCCAGGGAATGAGAGAAAGAATCTCAATGGAGTCTAGGAGTTACATCCTAGCCTGACTGCCTTCCTGTTGGAAGACTCTGGATAGGGAAGTGACTTCTCTGAACCTCAATATCCGCATCCGGAAATGAGATGCATTGATGGGGATGATAATGACTATGAGGGCTTTGGGGCAAACTAAATAAGCTTCTTTGTAAGATAATGCTTACTTGTGCTTCCTAAGTGCCAGCCCTGCTCTATATGCTCTGTGCAAAATCCTAGGTTTAATCATAGCAAGAACGCTATCAACAGTGACAAACGGATTATCTATTCCCCAGATTTAATAAGAAAGAAACAGGCATGGAGAGATTTGCATGGACTTCCCTGGTGGCTCAGCTGGTAAAGAATCCACCTGCAATGTGAGAGACACGGGTTCAATTCCTGGATTGGGAGGATCCCCTGGAGAAGGGAGTAGCTACCAGCTCCAGTATTCTAGCCTGGAGAATTCCATGGATTGTATAATCCATGGGGTTGCAAAGAATTGGACACAACTGAGCAACTTTCACTTTCACTTTCCAAATCATGTATCTTATAATTCACAGGTAAGCTTCTTAACAATGACTGATTGAAGCTGAACAAAACTTAGGGTCTTCTTTGGTAAAGGAAAAGATGACAAAATAAGTGAATGAATTTAATATTTATGGACTTATGCCCTCTGAGAACTGAAAATCTACTCACAATCACTTAGGAAAGTAAAACAACAATGAAACATATTTGGAAGATCATTTCATGTTATGATGAGCATATGATGATTACATATTTTTCTTCAGTTGTCCAACTTTCCGACCTTCCATCAAAGGCAATAGTTTTTTCTCCCCTAACTAATTTTTCTCTAGCAAAAATAGTACTAACTTGTAACAATATCTTTTAGGTAACAAAATACATAATAAAAACCCTTATGAAACAATGGAGGCAATGCCCCTTTATTACACTCATATGTGACTAAAAAGAAGACTGTCTTCACAGCCCAACATAATCAGTTTTGAAAATAAATACTGCTGTGCTTCTCTATTTTTATGAGAAATACTAGTCGATGTATATAAAAAATTACCATAACATTATATGGTATTTTTCATCAGCACAGAATCTTTTTTCAAAAACAGATATCATTTAGTGGGCTATTATTTTACTATTGTAGGCAATAGCACAATAAAACATTGACTCAACTTTGTATAAAAGCACAGGTGAAAATGGAAGACTGGAAATTCCTATGAAGTACTGCTCACGTTGTATAAAGCTTCCAGTTCTGTTGTAGCAAAAAGTACTTAAGAAACAGAGATGACAGGGAATGGAACCGGAGTTCCCAAATAGAAATTTTAAGTTTCAATTGGAAAGTAAAAGACTCCAAAAATGATTCAAAATAGAGCCAAAGGGAGCCTTGATCCAGGGTATATAGTACCTATTGGCATAATTGTCCTCGATCAGAGGAACAGAAGGACCCACGGAGGATGGGAAAGCAAGAAAGTTGTGTGCTTCCTCCAGGCAAGAGCAGAGGAAGTTCATGGGAGGAGCTGGATGTCTAGATTTTGTCTGAGGGACACCCAATCTCTCTCATGTCTGCAGATTTCCTTCACTTCCCTACTTACAATATATTGTCTAAAAATTAGGTTACTCATATACAACAGCCAAAGAGACCAGAACCCACACCCTATGCAGTCCTGTGAATGCTTAGTGTTTGACAAATAGTAATTTGAATAAGCAAAAGTAAACAACAAAGAGATGTAACTGCTTCATTGTCTTATCTTTGGTCTCATCATCAGATAATCAGTCTATGTTTTTTAAAAATTATGTAATTAAAGGTCATCTTGGTATTCAGCTGATCTTGTAATATAAAAACTGGCTGACAGTTATTTTTAAAGGGCTTCCCTGATGGCCCAGCGGGTGAAGAATCTGCCTATAATGCAGGAGACACAGGAGATGCAGATTTGATTGCTATGTATGGACAGAGTAACTTGGGCCCAAACGCAGCAGACGGGGTCATCAGAGAGATATGGTCATCTTTCACAGTTTCTGGAAACAAACAAACTGGACAAACACATAATTGTTCATAGGAAGAAAAAATAGGGGAAGGTAAGGGAAGATTTTCAAAAGCACATTTCATGATACAATGAACAAACATTAAAATGGAAACAAAAAATGTCTAAACGTTTTTAAAAAAAGCACAAACGGTTTAAACTAGAATCTTAATATAATGCTGAGTAATAATTTCAGTTTTTCATTATTTTGTTCTACAAATCACTTTCAGTTATTCTACAAATCAATCCTTCAACCAAAATAAATTTTATAAGAGTTTTCATAATTATAAGCTATGGATCATATGACTGTATCTGATATTTCTCTCCAGGTCTCTTTCTCTCTAAATCTTCTCTCTTCTCGCTTTCTTTCTCCCTTTCTTCTTCATTTGTTTTTAATATTCTTGAAAGCAAGACACTATTTCTCCTTTGTATGTCTTCATATTCCCAATCGCTTAGCAACTAAATAAATGGTGGTTGACTAGAAGGAAATGACATTCCTGAATAAGTAAAAATATCTTTGAATCCATCTGTTATAGCTACAAGTTAGTAGTGTGTGTATGATTTGACTTTACAATCATTTATATTTAAAACTGTAATTTCAAGGACCCTTATTTGATGGCAGACTCTCAATTATCTAGGTTTAGCTCACTGAATGGTAGCAAGGCACCAACAAATGAAAAAGATAAATAACCTCAAAGCTCTATTAGTTCCTAGTTTCAACCTTTCTCCATTCTAACTTTCAGGAGACATTGCTAATAATAAACAACTTTATGTGCATTTGTTATACATCTGCCTCATTTCCTGGCCTATAATTTTATATAAATGTTAAAGAGCAGTGAAATGATCAGAAGCAGGGTAATCACAAAGAGGTGGAGAGAAGAAGGAAGGGCAGACTGTCATGAAATCTAAAATACTTTACTTTCAGATAACTGATTATACTATGTAATGTAGTATGTTTCATTTCTGCCTATAGTCTTTCTGGAATGATTAAGAGTGAAGTCTGGGAATTCTTCCTTGGTAATTGAAAACTTGGTGAGCTCCTCATGAATCCATTTCTTTTAGCTTTTTCTGGCTTTTCATGCAAGGAAAATGGAAAGCAGTTCTTCCTGGGAGGCCCTGTTGCCTCCAGAATCAATAATGGCATTAGAAGAAAAGGAGAAATTTACAAAAAGAAGCAAAACAAGACAAAAACCCTGCATCACAGAGTCTTAGACCTGGAGACAATAAGGAATGCAAAACAAGACAGAAACTCTGAGTCACAGAGTTTTAGACCTGGAGACAATAACAGATCGATGTTGTCCAGTTATCAACACATTTTTAGGTTTTTAAAAGCAGAAATCTTTTTTTTTTTTAAAGATGTATAAATGTCAGTGTTCCCAGACACTGGTGAAATGTCTATGCTTGAAGCAGCACTGAAAGCCTCCTGTCTCAGCCTCTCCTGCCATGATAGTCTCTGATGCCCCTTTACAAAACCCTGAGATGTCATAGAACAGCCAAGGACACACATGCTTTAACTAAATCCATGAAAAAACCAAAGTGCAGAGAGCTTAAATACCTTTCTCAAGATGCCAGACACAAAAACAGGATCCCAGGTGGCTTGATGGTAAACAATCTGCCTGCCAATACAGGAGACCCAGGTTTGATCTCTGGGTCAGGAAATTGCCCTGGAAGAGGAAGTGGCAACCCACTCCAGCATGCTTGACTGGAAAATTCGGTAAACAGAGGAGCCTGGTGGGCTACCATCCATGAGGTCTCAAAGAGTCAGACATGACTGAACCACCAAGCACAGAAGGACCAACAACACCCAGCATTGGGTTTTTCCCACTGGTCCACCAGTTCCCACGGAAAGACCTGATTGTTTGGGCTTTTCCCTTTCCATCACAGGAAACCTTCAGGGAGAATGAACAAACCTTCCTTTGTTCCTCCACTCTATCTATAACCACCATACATTCTTTACTGCCTTATCCACGTCTTTGTTCTGAAAGTACAAAGGTGTTTGAGAAGAATTCAGACCTCTGTTTTGAATCCACACCCAGAGGCACAGTGCCTGCCCTCCTCTGCGCTCAATCATACAGGCTGTCTTTCCTCTTATCTGCTCTATTGTGACTTAAATGAGAGAGAATGCACACAGCTCAAACTTTGCAATATTTGATGTGAGACCTTTTTTATGGGAGGATAGTTCTTTAGCCAGTTCTAAACTGAATGTAAATTATGTGTTATGAACTTAAAGCTATTATAATGCTCTCCCAGCTAGTGTAGTGTCTATTTGAGCCAAAGATTAAAAATAGCTTCCATTCTTAACTGTTAAATATTTTAAACAAGTTTTAATAATGTCACAAAGAAGGTTTGTGAGAATGAAAAAAAAAAGTTTGATAGTTCAAAGCTCTTACCTAATATATAGTTAAATCTTTTCCAGGTTATAGGAAACAAAATATCTTATGATAACATTATTACACAAAACGGAACTTTCCAGTTCTTACCAAGTAAATTTAATGTTAACTGGCATCACTGTTTTGTAGGATACCCTAGGACCTCAACATAAACTGACTTGTAGAAGGTAATGTCACCTCTTTACAAAAAAACATTTCTGACAGAGTGAGTTTTAAACAACCTTAGACGGTTCAGATGCTCTTACGTAGTCTGGTCCCTGGCTACCTCCATTGACACCATTTTGTTTTCTTGACCCTGTCCTCTACCCTCTGATGCGATTCTACACTGCAGTCCACTGTGCCCCACTTAATTTACATCTTAACTCAAGCTGTACTCTCTGGCTGCTTGCCATGACACATATTAAGCAGAATTTACCCCGTTCCCCAGCTCTATCCCTTCCTAACTCCTATTCATTTTTCACTTTACTCATATATTCCCAGATTCAGCCTCTACTTGAACCACGAGTCTAATTCCATGCTTCTTCTATGTGATTTCATTGTAACACTTGCTGTCCAAATTTTAGTAATAATCACACTGCTTCTAATAGAGGTATTTGAGTGCATCTACCACTAGGCCATAGATTATGATGTTGGAAATTTGATTTACCTCGTACCAAAACTGGATGAGATTTATTTCTGTCCTGAACACATTATCACAAGCTCAGCTGCTTCAATGGTATAAATGTATTATTTTACAATGCGTTAGGTCAGAAGTCTGACAGAAGATTCACCAGATTGCAATCAAGGTGCTGACCGTAATGCATTCCTTTCTAGAGGTTCCAGGCAAGAAGTAGTTTCCTTGCCTTTCTTGTGGGCATCCACATTCCTCAGCACATGGCCCTCTCTATATTCAAAACCATAAATGTTGGATCCAGTTCTTCTTCCTTCACAGGGTCTCACCCTGAGCTCTTATGGGAAAGAGTATGCATTTTTAAAGACTCCTGTGGACTTTTGGATGGCAGCCATTCTGACTGGTGTAAAGTGGTACCTCATTGTAGTTTTGATTTGCATTTCTCTGATAATGAGTGATGTTGAGCATCTTTTAATGTGTTTGTTAGCCATTTTTATATCTTCTTTGGAGAAATGTCTGTTAAGTTCTTTGGCCCACTTTTTAATTGGGTTGTTTATTTTTCTAGAATGGAGCTGCAGGAGTTGTTTGTATATTTTTGAGATTAATTGTTTGTCTGTTGCTTCATTGGCTATTATTTTCTCCCATTCTGAAGGCTGTCTTTTCACCTTGCTTATAGTTTCCTTTGTTGTGCAAAAGCTTTTAATTTTAATTAGGTCCCATTTGTTTATTCGTGTTTTTATTTCCAATATTCTGGGAGGTGGGTCATGGAGTATCCCGCTTTGGATTATAGCAGAGAGTGTTTTGCCTATGTTATCCTCTAGGAGTTTTATAGTTTCTGGTCTTATGCTTAGATCTTTGATCCATTTTGAGTTTATCTTTGTGTATGGTGTTAGAAAGTGATCTAGTTTCATTCTTTTACAAGTGGCTGTCCAGTTTTCCCAGCACCACTTGTTAAAGAGGTTGTCTTTTCTCCATTGTATATTCTTGGCTCCTTTGTCAAAGATAAGGTGTCCATAGATGCGTGGATTTATCTCTGGGCTTTCTATTCTGTTCCATTGATCTATGTTTCTGTCTTTGTGCCAGTACCATACTGTCTTAATGACTGTGGATTTGTAGTATAGCCTAAAGTCAGGTAGGTTGATTCCTCCAGTTCCATTCTTCTTTCTCAAGATTTCTTTGGCTATACGAGGTTTTTTGTATTTCCATACAAATTGAGAAATTATTTGTTCTAATTCTTTGAAAAAGACCTCTGGTAGCTTGATAGGAATTGCATTGAATCTATAGATTGCTTTAGGTAGTATACTCATTTTCACTATATTGATTCTTCCAATCCACGAACACGGTACATTTCTCCATCTGTTTGTGTCCTCCTTGATTTCTTTCATCAGTGTTCCCACTGCTGGGCATATACACCGAGGAAACCAGAATTGAAAGAGCCACGTGCACCCCAATGTTCATCGCTGCATTGTTTACAATAGCTAAGACATGGAAACAACCTAGATGCCCATCAACTGATGAATGGATAAGAAAGCTGTGGTACATATACACAATGGAATATTACTCAGCATTAAAAAAAAATTCATTTGAAGCAATTCTACTCAGATGGACGAAACTGGAGCCCATTATCCAGAGTGAAGTAAGCCAGAAGCAAAAACAACAATACAGTATATTAACACATATATATGGAATTTAGAAAGACAGTAATGAGAACCCAACATGGGAGACAACAAAAGGAACGCAGATGTATGGAATAGACTTGTGGACTTTGTGGATGAGGGTAAGGGTGGGATGATATGGGAGAAGGGCATTGAAGCATGTTAATTGTCATGTGTCTAATCAATCGCCAGCCCAGGATTGATGCTCGGGACTGGTGCAGCGAGATTTCCCGGGGGGGAGGGAGGAGGGAGGGGGGACCCGGAGGGGAATATCATGACAATGTATGGCAAAAACAATAATAAAAAAAAATGAATAAATAAAGAAACCATTTAGCAAAAATAAATAAATAAATAAATAAAAAATAAAAACACACACACAAAAAAAGACTCCTGTGCTTTCTTTTTTGGAATAATCCAGGATGTCTCCATCTCAAGGTTCATCCTTTTAAGCACATCTAGAGAGTCCCTTTGGCCGTGTAAGGTAATATATTTACAGGTCTGAGAATTAGAATGGTTACATTTTTGGGAGAAGTCATTATTCTGCCTACCACAGTGTCAGTGAACTTGGTCAATGTTTTAGGTTTTCATCTTCACACTAGTTTATAAAAATTTATAAATCAACATTTGGAAATATTCCAAATTCCCAAATTTAATGCCATATTTTCATTCTTGTTTCATGTTTGTCCCAAGTTGGTAACAAAAATGTTACAATGAAAATGGACAAAGTTTTCTCCATGGTTCATACAGAAGAAGAGTAGAATTGAGCCATGTCAAGGCCATGACTACAATAGAATATCTACCATGAAGATATAGATATGGTTTGGGGATCTTAATGTATATTTCATACCAGATTATAAGTAATATGCAAAATCTGTGAGGAATAATTTATCTTTGCATCCTTAAATTATTTTAATACCATTTAAAGGATAGTTTATTAACTTAAAATACAATAATAATTCTAGAAATGATTATTCAAATGATTGTTCATCATGTTCAATTTCAAGGTAGTTAAGTAGATATAAAATAAGCTATTACATCTATTGCTACTAAAGCCAGCGTCACCAATTTAGTTTATAAAATATCATCTATCACAAAATATTAATGGTGCTAATTAGAATTTTATTGGTTATAGTTTTACACTGATTTAATTTGTAACTGGATTGGGGCTTTATGGTAGTAAAAGCTCTATACACATAAGATTTATTACCAGTTAAATATATTTACGTAAAACTGAAGTTTTGCCTTTGTACTTGAAAATAATTCTCAAGTTTGTACTTGAGAATAATTAGTACTTAACGATGTTCCTCAAATCAGTTTTTGGATGTACTCTTATTAGTTCTCTTATCCACAAGATTGAATCTTACACGTCATCATCAAAATGCTAAAATTTATTTTTATATGCTTTATACTGAAAACTATTGCATCCTTTCAAAAAAAAAATTCCATGACCCTTTCACCCATCTATTATTCTTTATCTAATTGAATCGTTTAAAAACTAGTTAAAAAGCAACCAACAGACATAATAGCCCATTGTACCTAACAAAATGCAAACTCTATACATCTTAAGATGCAGAAGATGGATGAAAACTCCAGTTAAATACTTTTCCTGGACAAAAATTCTCTCTTCTAGTGTATTTGTGACTTGAACTTGCAAACTAACACTTTTTGCACAAATTTTAAATACACTATCACTGCACTTAATTCAATCCTGAAAACAGTAGCTACCAATATTTTCTTACAAGCCTACTGAGATAGTAGTCATAATTTTATAAAGAAATTAAATGGCAGGAGAGGCAGTTGGGGATGGGTATTGAAAGACAGGCTTAAAGTGTCATCAGCTGCATCAATGCTGTTACTTAATTTAGGTTAGTAACTAAAATTTGACTAATTTTTAGCATATGCCATCTTGCAGGTGGTTCAGAATCTCTTCAAAATACTGAGTGACAGATATCCTAAATCTGATATTTCAGATTTTCCCTGACACATGGTACTCAAACACTAGTTTATTAGCAGCATAGAGTTATCAGAGACAATTTCAACCGTTAGGTAATACTAATAAGTTTTTCAGCCCTCTTATTGTTCTTGGTAACATAAACATAAGCCTTTGAACATTTGCCCCCTACCTTTCCCAAACAGCAGACATATCTAATGTTCCAGTAGCTGGGCTTTTGCCAGCTCAAAAAGCAGCTCATGCAAAATTATTTTGAAAAATTAGATCAGGTCTCTGTAGTGTAGTTTTCTGAATGTTGAGTTTCTTACATTTAATACCAGTGATCCATCATAAAGCATTTTTATTACCTGCAAAATTTTCCTTTTTAAATCTCATTTGATATTTCCTGTTGTAGTGCTTTGAAAGAAATTTACCACCTAGGCATATTTCCCAGAATCTGTGCTGAAGAGAAGATTATCAGTTGCAAGTTGTGACCTATCTTTTAAGTCCAGAAAATTACAATGTGCTACATCATTTTACTGTGGGATTTGGGTCATTAACCTTACAGACGTTAACATCTTTTGGAGTCCTTGTAGATTTAGCTTCTCTGTGGCGTTTCAGCTGTTGTATGTTGAAAGTGAGGGGGGAAAAAACTTGGCCTTATATAACATTTTACCTTTCAGATTCATCTCCATATAATCAAGGGGTTAAAAATCATGTTGTCTAAAGTTCCTTCCACGTATAACTATTGAAGTTTCGATAATTCAGTAGACCTCAGCATTTTCATTTCTGTCTGTGATCTATAGCAATTTCATACATTCAATATTATAGGCATGCTAAATCGCTTCAGTCATGTCTGACTCTTTGCAACCCAATGGACTATAGCCTGCCAGGCTCCTCTGTCCATGGAATTCTCCAGGCAAGAATACTGAAGTGGGTTGCCATTCCCTTTTTCAGGCAATCTTCCTGGTCCAGGAGTTGAATCCATCTCTCTTATGTCTCCTGCATTGAGATACATGTTCTTTAGCACCAGCACTACCTGGGAAGTCAAAACTAGATAGCTTTAATAATTTTCTTAATGCATGCCAGGCACGCTTACCAGATGCTGAATGTGTCAAATGTTCTGTTTTCGTCTTCAGTCTTCAAAAGCCCAAAATATGTCAGGAATCTCAGTCAAGGAATATGAAAGGACATATATACATGATCTAGTTCTGGAGATGCTCTCCTAGGGAAACAAAGGACTTGATGCTTTAAACTATCAGTACTGGGAAACCAGTACTTAAAAAATTGGAATCCTTTGATTTGTTTCACCTTGCCACTTGAATAATATAAATATTAAAAAATAAAATAAAAGACAGGACATGGAGTAGAACTAATACTTCTAAACCTGTGGTGGTAGAGCATGCCTCTCTCTGGTATTTGTTCCATGGGGTTAAGATTCTGGTACTCATCCCCTTCTGTGTACTCATTGGTGATTAAATACTACACGTGGTTCTTGCCACCAAATAGCTGAAGCTGTAAGAAGCTGCCCCTGCTCCTTTTGATCCCTGTGGGATTATAAAGAAAGTAGTCACATCCTGAAAATAGCCAGGTGCCATTTTGCATTATTTACTGATTTTTTTTTTTTTTGGTTGTGCTATGCAGCATGTGAGATCTTAGCTCCCCAACCATTGAACCTGGGCCCCCTACAATGGAAGCACAGAGTCTTAACCACTGGACTACTAAGGAAGTCCCAGCAAAAACAACAGAGTTTCAGAAAAACATCCACTTCTGCTTTACTGATTACAACAAAGCCTTTGCCTGTGTAGATCACAACAAAGTGTGGAAAATTCTTCAAGAGATGGGAATACCAGACCACCTGACTTGCCTTCTAAGAAATCTGGATGCAGCTCAAGAAGCAACAGTTAGAACTGGACATGGAACAACAGACTGGTTGCAAATCAGGAAAGGAGTACATAAAGGATATATATTGTCACTCTGCTTATTTAACTTATATGCATAGTACATCATGCAAAATGCCCAAGCTGTAATCAAGATTGCCGGGAGAGCTATCAATAACCTCAGATACACAGATGACACCACCCTAATGGCAGAAAGTGAAGAGGAAATAAAGAGCCTCTTGATGAAATTGAAAGAGGAGAGTGAAAAAGTTGGCTTGAAGCTCAACATTCAGAAAACTAAGATCATGGCATCTGGTCCCATCACTTCATGGCAAATAGATGGGAGAACAATGGAAATAGTGACAGACTTCATTATTTTGGTCTCCAAAATCACTGCAGATGGTGACTGCAGCTATGAAATTAAAAGACACTTGCTCCTTGGAAGAAAAGCTATTATAAACCTAGTCAGCATATTAAAAAGCAGAGACATTACTTTGCCAACAAAGGTCCATCTAGTCAAAGCTATGATTTTTCCAGTAGTCATGTATGGATGTGAGAGTTGGACTATAAAGAAAGCTGAGCACTGAAGAACTGATGCTTTTGAACTGTGGTGTTGGAGAAGATTCTTGAGAGTCCCTTGGACCACGAGTAGATCCAACCAGTCCATGCTAAAGGAGATCAGTCCTGAATATTCATTGGAAATAGAGATGCAGATATAGAGAACAGATGTATGGATACCTAGGGGTGAAGGGAATGGTGGGATGAACTGGGAGATTGGAACTGACATCTATACACTGCTATGTATAAAACAGAGAACAGATGAGAACCCACTGTCCAGCACAGGGAACTCGACCTAAATGGGAAGGAAATCCAAATAAGAGGGGATATATGTATACATAATGCAGATGCACTTTGTTGTAGAGTAGAAAATAACAAAACATGGTAAAGCAACTATACTCCAATAATTTTTTAAAGTGCATGTGTAACACATACACGTTTATATACATGTTACTTATATATATATATATATATGCACACACACAGATATTGGGATACACACACACATGTATGTACACATACATACGCTCTTTAGTAGAACCGCTTTCATTTTGCTTCACACAGAGCCATGTAGATGATAAAAATGTGTTTTTCAATGAGATATTCAGAAAAATGTTTGCTATCTGTCCTGTGGTAGAACTGGTGGTCTTTTATAGGTGTGGCTGTTTTCGTTGAGACATGTGCTACTTCCAGGCTCAGGGTTTTTCTGAAACATTCTTTTAGTCCAAGTCAACCCTTTGCTTAACAGTTAACTCTTGATTTATAATATCAGGCATTAACCCCAGCCAATATAGTTACAGGTAAAGACTTGCTTTCCTGCCAACATTTTACTGCTTCATCTGGAGAGAAATACTTGTAAGGAAGTAGAAAATGCATGCTTGGAGAAACATCATTTCAAATAATATGCTCATGGGAAGTACTTATATATATTTTTTAACTACTCCAGGAAAGGCAAGCTGTTCTTGAAAGCTATTACTGAGATGAGATCCTGTCTTTTTCTCCTGGAAAATTGGAGTCCATATTAGAAATGTAAAACTGAAGAGAACTGACCCCTTTTCAGGCAAGAAAGCACCTTTGCTTTACCTATTACTTTGATTGAAAATAGTCTATGCAGACAAATAAAGCATCTCCAATTGTCTTCTGGAAGATCATATCTTACTAGAAGGAAGGAACTTCGTGGCTAGAGTCTTACAAGCTCCAGTTACAGGCTCAGCCAGAGTGTCTTCGGCAGTTATATGATCTTCTATATTTGGGTCACTGCCTAAAAACAACGGGCTTATCATAACAAAAGAACTATTAAAAAGAAAAATAATGAATGTCATATGAATCTTGACATAAAATAATTTTGTTTCTGAAAACCAGGATGACTGCTTTCCCTCCTAACCCACTCCTGCTGATCAAGGGTGGTCTGGTGAATGTCCATTTTTCTGGAATAATTATTAGTAGCAACCACAGTCACTCTCAGAATGACCACAGTGGGAGTGAGGCAGTGGGGGCATGGTTACTGGAGACTACCATGTAGGGTCACTTATCCAAAAGGGAAACAAGAAAGTATTCGGTTAATGAGAAAGAGAGAGAATGCTCTTTCTTTAGCTGTCACTTCATAAGTGAACTAAATAACCTTCTGCTAAATGTTATTTCTTTTCTAAGTTCACTCTAATAAAATATATCCTAAGACAAAAAGAGATGACTCCTCTGACCGTTTTGGTTTCGGACTATGTTCCAAAACTGAAAGAAATTGACATTTAAAAAAAAGGAAAATGTGTGAGAGAAACCCTGTTCCATGCTTCCACTCCAGCCTCGTAGCGACTGCTCTCAGAACAGATGTTGCCTTTATTCTCGATGCAGCAACATTTCAGTCTTCATCCAAGGAAAACATCTCAGTTGTAAAGGATTTAAGAATAGAAATGGAAAATGATTCAGAACAGAACTAGAAAAGAAGCAGAATGTAACAACCTCATCATTCCCCTGGTGGTTTATTTCTAGAAGGAAGATTCTGGAAAACTCCAGGTATTGGGGCTCCGAAGCATCTTTAAGCTAAATCCTCCTGAGACTGGGTGGATTTGCAACCTGCAGGACTGTATTTTCTGATCATATTTTATCCTAAATACCTGTTGAAAGAAAAGTCATATTTCATGTGACTTTAGGGGGAGGGGGAGAAAGAAAGTAGGCCAGATGGGTACAGAATGATCTAAAAGCAAGCATTTTCGTATTTTTCAATAATCATCTGTTTCTGGTTGTTGGAAATTACAGAGAGGCTTCTTTCCATAGAAGGATGGGCATGAAAGTCCTTTTGAAAAATGATAGCCATACTGATTTTTACAAGGGAAAAGAAAATGAAAAAAAAAATTAGAATAGCAACCAAGTTGTATCTGGTTTGCTATGGCACAGTATGGCCTTCCTCTGTCAGCTGAGGCTCCGGTCACTTTAAATTAGAACTAAAGCATACTGC
Organism: Antilocapra americana; assembly: GCA_007570785.1. Classification (NCBI taxonomy): domain Eukaryota; kingdom Metazoa; phylum Chordata; class Mammalia; order Artiodactyla; family Antilocapridae; genus Antilocapra; species Antilocapra americana. Next base: position 10,863,927 of record ML662445.1, on the reverse strand, counting down.
TACACTCAGAATCTAGAGCTGAAATATCTCCTGGTGACACTAGACTCTATAAATTGAATTCATAATTAAGCTTAATCTTTTCATAGGTGGTAAAATCTCTCTTGCTAAATGTGCTTCATAATTCCTTTCTCTTGCCAATAGGTGATATTAGCCAGAAAGGAAATCTAAAACCTTCATCATTTCTAACAAGGGGAAACCACAGATTTTTTTCTTTCTTTAATGTTGAATTTTCTAGGTTAGCAAGAATTGTCTTTCAGGACTCTAGCTGCAGCTTAGGCGTTAGATAATAAACTTGTTTCCACTCTTCCATTATACCTAGACAATCTAAAAATGATAAGATTTTTAATTACTTTATGGAAATGATCATAAATGTAGAGTTTAAAGATAACTTGTTTAATTAATCTTAATTTTCAAATAGCAACACCAGAAATGGTGGGGAATGATTGCAATGCTTGATGTTGATGGAACATAGGACCAAATTTTCCATTAGTGAATATTTTTATTCACTTACATTGATAATATTTGGATTATCTCAAAGACTAAAGAGCCAAGTCTCAGCATTTATGCAGGAGAGAGTATGATGTATTACAAGATTGAGACATGGAGCATCATCTCGTCTTTAAGCTTTACATCATTTTTTTTAATTTTATATTCTGCATTGGGGTGCAGCCAATTAACAACATTATTAATGTTGTTAACAAGATGGACAGTGAAGGCAGGTAGCCATATTTATTCATGTATCCATTCTCCAGGCTGCAACATGACATTGAGCCGAGTCCATGAGCTACACAGTAGCTCCTTGCTGGTAATCCATTTTAAATACAGCATGCGTACATGTGCATCCCAAGCTCCCTAACCATCCCTCTTACAGAGCAATCATAGGAGCCACTGATGGTGGGCAACTGTGTTATATAATCCAGAAAGCTTGCCAGCAATATAGTCTATGAATAAGGCACTGTGAATTTCAATAATTATTCTTAATCTTAAAAATGATGCAATTTTGTCAATTAACAAATTCTTATTTTTTAAACTTGAAATGTAAGTCTCTAGTAGCAAACAATACCAGTAAAGATGTCATCAAACAGATAAGTAAAACCAAGTAAAATAGCCACAATAATAAACCACCTACTACCATTTACTGAGGGTCTGATATGCACCAGGAACTAATCTATCACTTTGCATGCTTTAATATCACTAAGTAATCCCTGTAAAATCTATATTAGTTACTACTCTCCCATTTTGTAGATAATGTTGAAGCTTATCCAAAAGATGGGAAGATGATTGACTTTCCTATAGAGCTGTGTCCTTTCAGGGAATTCTAGTTCATGAACCTGGTATCAATATTGTGATTAATAAGGAATCACTAGTTCTCTTTATTAAGCATATTTCATATAACTGTTGTTATTAACCTACTGCTTTGTTGATATTTAGTAATTTTAACCTTCTGCAGTGATTTCCTGATGCTTTCTTGATTTGGGGATATTTATCTATCCTACCCTTCTTTGGGGCTTCTCTGGTGGCTTAGATGTTAAAGAATATCTGCCAATGCAAAAGACCCCAGTTCGATCTCTGGGCTGGGAGGATCCTTTAGAGAAGGGAATGGCAACCCACTCCAGTATTCTTGCCTGGAGAATTCCATGGATATAAGAGCCTGGTAAGCTACAGTCCAGAGGGTTGCAAAGAGTCAGACACAACTGAGAAACTAACACTTTCTTTTTCTTTTCACCCTCCTTTCAGATGTATCCTAGACTGATGTCCTCATTCACAGAAGTTAAGTCTGAGTCCTTCTCTAGTGTCATGGGTCAACTTACTTGGGTCGGTCTATTCCCTGAATAGTGATTGTGGCTCAGATTTACCCAGAGATACAGACTGTAAATGTGCATGCACGCACACACTCGCGCACACACACACACACACACACACACACACACACACACACATGAGATAGAAAGAAAGAGAACCAATAGTAGACTGAAATAAGACTGAAGGCTGTAGTGTAATTAAGGGCTAAGAAAAACTGAACAGTTATAAGACAAAATGCCTCAATAAAATTGAGCAAGGCACAGAGTCCTAGTTACCACTTTATTTATCCTGCTAAGGGTTGTTAACTTGTATCATCACCAGGTCCTCCCTAACAATATTCTTCACAGGCATTACCTCACTTTCTTATTGATTCTTTTCCAGAAAGATTTTTCTCCCACGTTTTCCTAATGGAAACATCAAAGAAGGAGTTAAACTCTACTGTGGTCACTTTCTGAATGCTTCTGAAAGCCTAAAATCTAAAGGTTTAAGCTGATATGAATACATATTATCTAGACTCTTCTCTGACCATCAGATCTCAGAAACCTCCCTACATGGATGCATGACTGTGGAAACAGATGCAACTAAAGCAGCTGGATCACCAGCCATTTGTACTGACAAGAAAGGAATCTCTTAATGTCTCTGTTTGCTAGATTCCAAGCAAAAGGTGTCCACTTTATTTTTTTAATTGTTATCAGAGTATGGTTAATCCACAATGTTGTGTTACTGTCAGATAAATAGCAGGGCAAATCAGTTATACACAGACGGATTCTCTTAAGGTGAACTAAAGTGCTGCATAAAAGGAATTCTTGTGGAGAAAGCCTTCTTCAGCTTTGCATAAAGACAGCCTCCCCCCTCTATAATGCTCAATTATCATTCTGACTTAATTCTGTTAGCTTGCCTGAGTGTTTCTGTGCGTTTTTTTCTGGTGGGAGTCCATGGGAAGCCCATCTTAAGTTGTGTTCGTAAGCGATGTCGAGTCACAACTGCCCACGAGACGTAGTCGCGTGTCCTGTCAGGTAGGCTGAGAAGGAAGGAATAAAGCCAGCAGGGCAACCTTTGAGGAAGCTGACAAGATGACTCTAAAATGGACACAGCTTTAAGTTCCAGTTTAAATGAAAGGCCTCTGAAGAAGGAGCAGTGCCAAGCTGTCTCCATACGACTCAACATGCGGGCCTGCTACAGATGCAACTCACTGAAAAGTACATTTAGTGTCCTCCTCAAGCCACACTTAACAGCTAGTGACAAGACAATATGGTCTTGGCACCTGGCCAAGCCCCAGCGCCAACACGAGGTTTGTCATAACATTACTTAGCTGGGCAGGAAGCGTGAGGAGCACAGCTGACAGAAAGGGGGGTGCAGCTGTCACGTCTGCTTCTGAAGAGGAGGAGTATGACAGGGAGGCCTGAAGAAATGGCTCAGAAATGGACCAAAGCTTACCTTCAAAAGTCGGAGCTTAGCCATGAATGGCTCAGCTTCAGTAACAACATGGAAACCCAGGACCAACACACAGCAGTGAGGAAAATGAGAGTGAAAAGTGCAAGCGCTAATCACTCAGTCATGTCCGACTCTTTGCGACCCCATGGCCAGACTCCTCGGTCCTTGAAATTCTCCAGGCAAGAATACTGGAGTAGGTAGCCATTCCCTTCTCCAAGGAACCGTCTGGACCCAGGGATCAAAGCCAGGTCTCCTGCATTGCAGGCAGATTTTTGACTGTCTGAGCCACCAGGGAAGCCCAGTGAGGAATATACTGAGGTCGTTTTGAGGAAAACATGTAGAACAATGGGGTCTAAATCTTCAACTGTTATTAACCATCACAAATCAGAGCAGTGCTTGCTCACTCCCGGTTGCTGTTGGATGTTTTTTTCCAGCTGAGAATCTCCACCAGGTGGCCCACTCCCCAGGTTCTGTTTATTAGGGCACCTACAAGTAGCTCCCCTGGGATTCCCAATCTGGGAACTAGCAAACATTACGTTTTTTGAGTCCCATGTTGTGGAATTCATGAAAGGAACTATTTTTAAAACATATTCCTATGTCCTAAACACATCATGGGGGCTTCAAGGTGGCTCAGCTATAAAGAATCCACCTGCAATGCAGGAGTTGCAGATTCGATCTGTGGGTCAGGAAAATTCCCTGGAGAAAGAAATGGCAACCCACTCCAGTATTCTTGCCTGGGAAATCCCAGGGACAGAGGAGACTGGCAGGCTATATAGTCCATGGGGTCACAAAGAGTTGGACAAAACTGAGTGACTAAACAACGTACATCATGACTACTAATCAGTATGCTAAGCAAATTGGCAGGTGTATTCAAATGCTCCAATTTTTATTTTTATTTTAGCTTTTGAAAAAATAATGTTCCTTGAAGATTCACATGGAGCCATAATATGCATAAGAGACCTCCGATAGGCCAGATAACCAAGTTGAAATATGTCTAGCAGCCAAGAGACTAATTTCAAAATTGGAGTATCCCCATAGCCTACAGGTATATCCAGAGGCCTAAGGATGTGTTTCAAGAAGTCATGTAAGCTCTTTGGTCAGAAACAACCTGGGGAGACCTCTGCCTAGTCTGCCCTGGAAAGCTATTGTTTATCAAGTGATAGTAAGCATGCACTATGCTTTGGGGTCTTTAATAGGCACTTGGGATATTGTTGGACTTTTGCTGCTGGCTCAGACTGTAAAGAATCCGTATGTAACGCAGGACCCTCAGGTTTGACCTCTGGATCAGAAAGATCCCCTGGAGAAGTGAATGGCTACTCACTCCAGTATTCTTGCCTGGGGAATCCCATGGGCAGAGGAGCCTGGCAGGCTACAGTCCATAGGTTCACAGAGTTGGACGCGACTGAAGTGACTGAGCACACACACATACATGATACTGTTTAACCACTTTGAAAGCAGTCAGAAAACGTTAGTGATGTACCAGGCCCCCATTTCTACCTCTATCAGTTTAATTAATTATCACAACAGCAGTTTTATGATTGTAAGCAATTATTCATTGTAGTGTTAGTCACTCAGTCATGTCCAACTCTCTGCAACCCCATGGACTGTTGCTCATCAGGCTCTCCTGTCCATGGAATTCTTCAGGCAAGAATATTGGAGTGGGTAGCCATTCACTTCTCCAGGGAATCTTCCTGACCCAGGAATCAAAACTGAGTCTCCTGCATTGCAGGCAGATTCTTTTTTTGTTTGTTTGTTTTTATTTATTTATTTTTTTATTATTGTTTTTGCCATACATTGTCATGATATCACCATGGGTTTACATATGCTTCCCCTCCGGGTCCCCCCTCCCTCCTCCCTCCCCCCCCGGGAAATCTCGCTGCACCAGTCCCGAGCATCAATCCTGGGCTGGCGATTGATTAGACACATGACAATTAACATGCTTCAATGCCCTTCTCCCATATCATCCCACCCTTACCCTCATCCACAAAGTCCACAAGTCTATTCTATACATCTGCGTTCCTTTTGTTGTCTCCCATGTTGGGTTCTCATTACTGTCTTTCTAAATTCCATATATATGTGTTAATATACTGTATTGTTGTTTTTGCTTCTGGCTTACTTCACTCTGGATAATGGGCTCCAGTTTCGTCCATCTGAGATTCTTTACAATCTGAGTCACCAGGGAAGACATACTCATTATAAACTACTTATTGTTTCACAATAATAAGTATTTTTATGCTTATTATTATTGTGAGGAAATTGAGTTAGATGAACAGCACAGAGATTTCCCAAATATTCATGAGTCTGCACATGTTTGAATGGTTCACTCTCTCACTCCAGGGTCTGGGTGAGCAAATGGCACCACCATGCTTCCCAGAGATGCTTTCTGTCCAATGCTCTTTATTTTTGATTCTCTTCTCTCTCAGATAATTAAATGCAGCTGATCTATTTTTGCCTTTTCTATTAATTGTTGAGGTTCTGCACAGGATCAGCTGCTTGTTTGTTGCAAACTGATCTTATATCTCCCTGTTTTATTAATAAAAACTCAGAGTAAAAAGAAGAGGTTTCATTCCTAAAGGAAAATGCTACAAATATAAACATGAAAATTTGTACTACCAAATGAAAAAAAAAAAGTAATTCATCTACAGATGAAGTATATAAAATGAGTTTTCAAAGAAAAAGTCTACATAAAAACACCAGTGGATCATGCCCATGGTTATGCATGGAGAATTAAAAATATCAATTTTTTTCTTTAATGATTGCTGAAAAAATAAGCTGAATTATCCCTTAAATAAAGTTTTTCATTACCCAGAAGTTCCTACTCAAGCATACTTTTAAATGTCCTATTAAAAAATGAATTAAAATAGAAAAGTATAATATTGAAATATTATAAAATATATTATAATTTTATGTCCTGTCAGAAATTTCTTCTACTTTGCTTCTGCTCTAACTGCTTCAGCTATGTCCAAAATGTGTTTATTGCATCACCAAAGTTTGGTCCTTCACTTCCCTGGTGGCTCAGTGGTAAAGAATCCATCTGCCAGGAGACACGGGTTCAATCCCTGGGGCAAGATGATCTCCTGGAAAAAGAAATGACAACGCACTCCAGTATTCTTGCCTGGAGAATTCCACGGACAGAGGAGCCTGGCAGGCTACTGTCCATGGGACTGCAAAAGAGCTGGACACGGACTTAGCGACTAAGTGACAACAAAACAAAGCTTGATTGGTTATCTCCTGCATACACGTAGATAAAGCAAACTTTTACATTGACGAGCACACAAAAGAGGAAAATTAGGGAATTTTGCATTGACATGTGCACACTGCTGTGTTCAAAATGGATAACAGACGGGGAGCTACTGTATAGCACAGGAACTCTCTGATTGATATTCTGTAACAACCTAATTGGGGAAAGAGTTTGAAAAAGAAGAGACACGTGTATAACTGAATCACTTTGTTGTACATCTGAAACTAACACAACATTGTGAATCAAACTATACTCCAATATAAAAGAAAAATTAAAAAAAGAACTGTGCGGTGATAATAATTGCTGCTTCTTGCAGAGAGGCAGGTATCCTTAACGAGCTCCCCTCCATTTGTATAATGCATCTAGTGGGAGGTTGTCCAAGCCCCGCTTCTCAATGAGCAGTCTCGGTCTCACACGCAGTCTCAGTCCTGTACTCTTTCGATAAAGAATGTACCTGCTATACTCTACACACTCCTTCAGACCTGACACCAGTGCAGCACACAGGAATCAACAGTAAGCACGCTCTTCTTCTTTTTTTTTTTTTTTTATTGGTTTTGCCATACAATGACATGAAATCGCCATGGGTTTACATATGCTCCCCCTCCAGAACATATGCTCGCCCTCCAGAAGCACACTCTTCTTAAAGCTCTGATGACCTTCTAAGCCGGCCTGGGCCAGATCAGTCTTTTCCTTAATGCATTCCTGCCTCTGGCTTTTCCACTTCAGGAACAACCCTCTCTCTCCACTCATCTTGAGTAATAAGCATACAGAAAGCTACTTATTATTTCTTTGGTTATGTCCACACTTTAAAAAAAAAAAAAAGTTGACTTTAAGCTCTGGGAAAATGGGATTGCCTGTGTTTTTACTAGTGATTTATCTCAGCATCTGATACAGTGTCTGGGGCATAATGGATTCAATAGAAATCTGACAAATGAATTCATGAATTACCATTAAGAATATTTGTGAATATTACTGGCCTTGACAAACCAGAGGGTACTTAAACCTCTTTTTCTTCCCTTTTTCAAAAAAAGATATAGTTAATTCACAATGTTATGTTGCTTTCTGGTATACAGCAAAGTGATTCAGTTATATATATTATATTATTCTTTTCCATTAGAGTTAATTATAAGATGTTGAATATTACACAGTAGGACCTTGCTATTTATTATATATATATACATATATAAATTTGTATCTGCTAATCAGTTTAAATGTATCCCTCCCCCTCTTTAAAGCTCTTTTTCTTTGTTTCCTTTCTTTTTTTAAAAAAAAATCACGGTTAATTCACAGGGTTGTGTTACTTTCTGGTGTATACCAAAATGATTTGGTTATATACATTATATTTAATATTATTTTCCATTATAGTTAATTATAAGATATTGAATATTATGCTATAGGACCTTATTATTTGTCTATTTTATATATAGTAATTTGTATCTGCTAATCTCAAACTCTTAATTTATCCCCCCACCACCTCCTTAAACCTCTTTCTCTATCTGCTTTGGGTATATTCTTTATAGAATTCTAGGTTTCCAGAGCCCAGACCACTTCTTTTAACTTTTCTGAGCTGACTGCGTTGAAGAATTTACAGAGCACTTTTCCAGGGGGTATAGTCATCAGCTAGACTTTGTCTCTGAACTAGAAGTGGCTCTGTGACCAGCATCTCATCCTGACTGGTGATCTGTTGCCCCTCTCCTCCTGGGTCCTCTGGTTTTCACCTCCCTGACCCTAGTAGGTCTAAAACCCAGTTTCCCATCTGATCCCCACATGTTGGACCTTAGATACGTTGGAGAATTATATGAAACAACGTTTTCTAGTAGAGATAATTTTCTTCACTGTGGTTTTTTTTGTTCTCTGTAATACAAGCTAACATGAGTGTTAGCTCTTTTGAAGAGAGATGGGCAGATACATAGGTAAATAAATGCAGTAGGAATTTACATAAAGCTAGTATCTAGGGATGTTAATATGACATATTGCTTAATTAGGAGAGTAAGCCTTTAGCAGTAAAAGCTCATCTCTATGATTACTTCTTTGAATCAAATCTGCTTACATAGAGTTCAAGAATTTTTATACAGTGTGCCATTCTTAAAACATTAAAATGTGTTCATTTCATCTTTTATTAGTGTTTTATATTAGTGCCCCGTGTATGTATATTTGCCTCCTAAGGAGAGGAATTTTTAATATAACATAACTTATTGTAAACCATACACATGTGGCCCTTGTATTATCTCCTACCTATATTTTTGAGAAAAAAATAAAAGATGTTTTCCCTATGCCATTTCCTATTTCCCATACTTGCATTTCTACATTCTACTCTCCACTCTTATTTTCTGCTACTTCAACACAGCAAATGCTATTGATAGAGCAGACTTTTGAAAGGAAAATGTGTTTTATATTTAATACTACGCTTTGGGTTTGGTATTGCCAGGACTGATGAAAGTTTCAATTAAATTCTGCTCTAGACTGTGAATTGGGTAGGGATAGTAGGAAGTTTTCTATCTGTAGGAGTTTAATTTCCTTCTTATTCCTTCTTTTTTCCAAATCATGGAAATTCAGGAACTGCTAGACTTTTTCTCCAATAATCCACAATTTCCAGTGGAAGCACTGATGAAGCTATAAAACGTGGCTCTAACGTTTTGCCCCAAATCAGAATAATTAATTTTCTAAACTCTGTAAGAATGACAAATATGTATATAACATACAATTTGGTTGTTTGAGAGATCAGAAAGAAACAAAAGGGAGAGATATAGAAGACAGTTTTCAGAACTGGGTAGAAATGTTCAGTGGCTCTTTTCCTTCACTCTCAGGGTTTTCATTATATTTAATGCAAATTTCTAGTTGTTTCTGGATGGATGAATATATTTCTCCCCATTTTTCAATAAAGCATCTAGTTTATGAGCCCATAGTTTACAAATATCAGTCCACAATAATACTCTTATGTATAACAAGATATCAGAATAGGTTAAGTAACTTGGGGGTACCACCTCTTGTTAGGGTTGAAGTGAATGCAGTGATCTTTCCACACTAACATATCTTTCCAATTAGGCTTTCAGTCTCCCCTGGGAAATGGATAGGCCCTCGTGTCAGCAGAGATAAGTAACTGACAGAGAGAAAATGAATATGTTAGAAACTCAGAAGACTTTCTGGCATTTCTACTTTTCTGGAGCCATCAAGAATAAATCTTATCTCTGGAAGACATAACAAATCTTTCATTATTCACACTAATCGTTTTCTGTGTTACTTAAGGTTGCACCATTTATCTAATATTCTCCTTCTAAGTTCTTACAGTATTGGATCTTTTCTATAGAAAAAGATGCTTATTGCTTTGTGCAACAATTTACATGATTTCTTATTCACGCAAAAGCACCTTGAAAGCGTTACTGGTACCTTATTGCTATGGGCCGACTACATGTGTTCTCCCATATCCATATGTCGAAACCCCAATTCCCAATGTGAGAGTATTTAGAGATGAGCCCTTTGGAAAGTAATTAGCTTTAGATGTGACCATGAGGGTAGAACCCTCAGGATGGGATTAGTGCCCTTGTAAGAAGTGGAAGAGACCAGAACCTCTTTCTTCCCACCATGTGAGGATTCAGCAAGAGGCTGGCCTTTAGTAAGCCAGAAGAGAATTTCTCACCCAAAGCCAATGAGACTGCCACTCTAATATTGGACTCTTCATCCTCCAGAACTGTGAGAAACAAATTCCTGATTAAAAGCCAGACATTCTGTGTCATTTGATTCAAACAGCAGTCAGGCATCATCGTTTCCCTGTACTTGACACAGTCTAGTGCTCCAGGTACACACTCAGTACTGGGTGTCTGAGGACTGATGCTGAATTGAAGCTATCGTGACTATAACAACTGCTGGATCTGGGGAAGAAGTTCGCTGAAATGAAAGGAGGCAGCTGAAGATAGATGTATTTCTTTAATTTGGCTTGATGTCATTTTTTATTTCCAAAATTTAGGCCTAATTTAATGGAAACTTGGACTTCCCTGGTGGCTCAAATGGTAAAGTGTCTGCCTACAATGTGGGAGACCTGGGTTTGATCCCTGAGTCAGGAAGATCCCCTGGAGAAGGAAATAGCAGCCCACTCCAGTACTCTTGCCAGAAAATTCCACGGACCGAGGAGTCTGGTAGGCTGTCCCACCATGGTAGGCAGTCCATAGTGTTGCAGAGAGTCATACACGACTGAGCAACTTCGCTCACTAATGGAAACTAATAAGGAGGAAAATCTGCAAAAAATATATATTTCAAGTGATTGTTTTCCTTTAAGATATAATTTGAAATTATGTTGTAAGATTTTTTGTGTGGTTTAATTTTTGTACAACCAGGCTAACAGAATTTTCTGCCAACTCTAGCAAATTATGCATATGTTTAAAACAATCTAACAAATAATCTAACCAATGATGACCTTTAAAGAAACAGGGTAAGATAAGGTAATAGACACTCATATATTCAAGCAGCAAAATATCTGTAAAATGGACACTTTCTCAGGGAAAAGGTTTTACTAGGAATTTTACCAAGGGGTATTTAAAAATAAAATGTACTCATTATCTATTCCAGATATTTTAGTATTTTCAAAAGGATAGATACATTTTATTCCCCTTATAGTTTTGTATAATTCATCGGAATTTTACCAAATGACAAAAATACTTATACTTATTTTGATCACTAGACTAGGCAAGTTCTAAGTCTTATTTAATATTCTATGGCTAAAGAAGAGAAATTATCTTTTTAATGACATCGTTACACTATCATGTCACCATTGTTTTGGTGACATACATAATCTTATCTACTAAAAGTAAGCATTTTCTCAATAGACTGGTAATTCAACATAGGGTAAGACAATGTTTAATCTAAAAAAATCAAATAATCCTAAATCCAATGTTTCAACGGTATCCACCTTGGAATATCACCTGAGAGTTCAAACTTATTCTTTCTCTCTCTCCTCTCTCCCATTGTCTCACCTCCTGAAGTCATTTTCAAGCCAGAAATTTACCTAGGACATTGAAATGATGTTGACTTAAAATTTCTGCTCCTGAATAACTTTTGAAATGAAGCCAAAGTTAAATCGTCACATTTTGGTACACAGAAACCGAGGTTCTCTTGAATATCAGCTGTGCCCGATATTTGTCGTTTAGATTTCATTTTCAAAAATTGTTCTGTCCATTTTCAATAATTTAAACCAGTAGAATGTGTTTAATCATTTACTTTTCAGATATCAGAATAAAACTTCCTTTTTCCTATCGCTGAGAACAATACATGTAGACTTCTTTTACAGGAGCTATTAATTGTGGAAATGTCAGCATTGCACAGGCTTAGTTTTTCTTTCCCTTTTTCTGTTTTAATTATGACCTCATAGGTGCTAGTATTTTCCAGTACAAATTCTGAATTGGGATTTTTCTCATTAATGTAGAACTATGACTCACATTCCCCAGTTTCAAATTGTCACGCCCATCTGTGGAGAGTTTAGTTAAGTTACTCTAAGGTATCACTGCCTCGGTGCCCATCTTTCTGGAGCAGCAACCTACAGGGACATTGGACTGACAGGAATGCCTCTATGCAAGATCACACCCGAGAGAGCAGCCGCAGAGGTTCAAGCTCCTGCAAGTTCCTGCTATGACTTCCTCAATAGCCCCTGTGATCATACTAACCCCTGCCTCCCTGCGCCATTGTGCTTTACACTCCCCTTAGATAAGACCCCGGGGCAGTTACCAAAACCCTGTGCTTTTGGTTTGAACTGACCAATCTAACCCTTGCCCTGGAATCCATTCACCCACCAAGTATCCACTGGCCCTAATAAAGGCGTGTGTGCAGTCTAAAATTCTCTGTACCCTGCCTGGACCTCCCCATGGAGCTCCTGGAGGCCTGTCAGGTCCTCCCTCCAGGAACTGCAGGGACTAAACTCTACTTCAATTTCTTTTGATCTCTTTAGTTGAGCAAAGACTCACCTTCCAGCACTCTGTGCCCCACTTAACAAATGTTAACATAACAAACTCATAGCAAGGTCATAACACCAGCAACACAACTTTAGTCTATGCATTGATTACATCACTATAAACAGATGTGAAAACTGGACTTATTCATACATGCCCATAAAGCATCTTTACGATCCAGTTATTATATTGAATGCCATGGCAGATTTGATGGGGAAGAAAAACATTCTTCTTTGAGAGAGTCTCGAGGTTCTGAATTGTCCCACCCTCCCCTCTCCTGCTGTGGACCAAATGCAGTTCCAGACACTTTGATGTTGGCTGGACTTTGTAAACTTGCTTTGGCTAATAAAATTTTAGGATATACACAGAGACTTAAATGTACCCAAGATAAACAGCTCAGCTATAAAACACTCACAGCTGATCAGGAAAAGAACTTCCCTTAGTTATCATTCTTCCCACCTGAGTACCAGAATGAGATCAGGTGATGCAAACCTGCACCCAGCTGACAGCTGCAGTCATCTCTGATGACCTACAGGCTCCATACCTGGAACAAAACCAACCAGGGATCCCATACTCACGTCTAGGAAAGAAAACCTTAGTGCTGCACTCCACTGAACTACTGTTTCATTACTCAGCAAGTCTGTGTCAAAAACTGAGTAAAAACACTTGGACAGACAAAGGAGGAAACTAGGGGAGGGATAACCTGGGGTTGGGGACTGACATACACTACTGTATATAAAACAGGTAATCAACAAAGACCTACTGTATAGCGCAGGGAACTCTACTCAGTATGCAGTAGTAATTTATATGGGAAAAAGATCTGAAAAAGAATGGATATACATATATGTATACCTTAATCACTTTGCTGTACACCTAAAACTAACACAACATTGTAAATGAACTATAGTCCAATATAAAATGAAAGTTAAAAACAAAACACTTGGACAGAAAGTTTGAAAACTACTACAATAGGTCAAACAACTTTCAAACAGTTTTTAAAAAGTCATAGAAAGGAAGCAAGGAAAGAAGTTGGGTAGGAAGGGAAGAAAGAAATGGTGGAGAAAGGGAAGGACAGTAGAAAAAGTGAGTAAAATGGGACAACTTTTTTATACTTGCATTAAACACAAAACATAAGCAAATAGCTAATCGAATCTTTCAAATGCAATCATAGGGAAAATACTAAAATCAAGCCGGTTAAAACTTTAAAAAATGATCTTGGAAATTTAACAGACATTTCAGGACTTCAATAGTAAAAATATAAGAAAAAATTTAAGTGATCTTTTGTCGTTTTTCAGGGCTTTGTTATCCTAACTACCCAAATGTGCTGGTAGGATTAAAAAATCTGAGGTCACAGAGAAGATAGTCTCTTGGCACTTGTAAAATTAACTTGAGGAAGCTCTATATTTATGCTGTTATGTTATTACCTTGTTATGTGTACAGGCTCTGACTTTTAAGACCTTAGTATGCTAATGGTTCCTTCACTTGGGATCCATAAAAAATATATGAATTTTCTTTTCCATTAACTCCTAGGCTTCCCAGATTTTTCTGATTTCCTGAATTATTAATAACAACAGCCACCACTAACAGTTCTTGCTATCACACGTTGATGAAGTACAGATCTGCTTCTACCACTGTTAGCTGCTGTGCAAAGAGACCTGCCCCCTGCAATCTACAAAAGTCAATCTTGTAGGGAGAACTGTGAGTAACATAATTAAAATGAAAAGATTAAAAAAAAAAAAAAAAACCTTGTGAAGTATAAAATAAACACTATACGTGAAAGAAAGGAAACTGATTTTTATGTGGCAGTAGAGTGGGGGACCTGGCAAAAGGTCCCCCTTTTTCATTAACTTAAGGGAAAATCTCACAGATGTTTTGGAGGAAAATTTTTTGGAACTGGTAGGCATCGAATAGCTTGATAAAATGATTCAGGATGTGGACAGTGAAGCTGGTAGAGCAAAGAACACAGCAGAGGTGGTAAATCTGAATTAATATCAATCAACTATTATTTGGCTTCACTGATAGCTCAGATGGTAAAGAATCTGTCAGCGATGTGGGAAACCCGGGTTCCATCCCTGGGTTGGGAAGATCCCCTGGAGAAGGAAATGGCAACCCACTCCAGTATTCTTGCCTGGAGACTAGCATGGACAGAGGAGCCTGGTGGGCTACATTTCATGGAGTCGCAGAGTTGGATATGACTGGAACAACTGAGCACAGCACAGCCAAGACGACATCAGAGAAAATCTGAAGCTCGATCCTTCCATGGAACCTGGGACAATGAAGTTCCCAAGACGTTTGGTATGAACTTGCTTTTACCATATTCCACCAAGTCAGAGAAATACTTTACTACACGAATGATTGGTGTGTAGTTTCTAGAGCTTGTGTTAAATACTGTTCTTTTTACTGCTTGGAAGAAGCAATATACCCAAAGATTTTGTTTAATCTGAGGTTAATTTCATCCTTGATATTTCCAACTGTTTAAAATTTGATATAAAATTTCAGCTTCCCAGAGAGCTATAAAACACTTGCTTGATACAGCATTAAAGGGAAAGCCATGAAAATGTCCAGAAGCAATTTAGTGAAAATATATCTTCACAGGGAATTGTACAATTCTTAGTGAAGTAGGATTGGAAATAATATTTTTTTCTATAAACCTTACACCTAGAAGACTATACATCTGTTTCATATGTTTTATTTGCAAAATTGTGATCTGTACATCAGATTAAACTCAACAGCATATGGTCATTGTTCAGTTGCTCAGTCACGTAAGAGTCTGCAATCCCATGGACGGCAGCACACCAGGCTTCCCTGTCCTTCACCATCTTCCAGGGCTTTCTCAAACTCATGTCCATTGAGTTGGTGATATCATCCAACCATTTCATCCTCTGTTGTCCCCTTCTCCTCCTGCCCTCAATCTTCCCCATCATCAAGGTCTTTTCCAGTAAGACTGGTCTTCACATCAGGTGGCCAAAGCATCAGAGCTTCAGCTCCAGCATTAATGAATATTTAGGATTGATTTTCTTTTTAGGATTGACTGGTTTGATCTCCTTGCTGTCCAAGGGACTCTTAACAGTCTTCTCCAGCACCCAAGTTTGAATGCATATACATACATACCTATACAACAGCATATGGGTATGGTTTATGGCATATACATATACATAAATCTTCCATGAAAGTTGAATAATCACAGTGAACAATATCACTTAATTGTTTAATTAGCCTTTTCATACTCAAAATATGGTAATTACTATTAGTTTGCTTTATGGCTGAAAACATTTAAACATTTGAGATTTAGGTATTTCTCATTTCAATTTCACTAAGGAAAACAACATTTATTTCCCCTGTCATCCAAAAATATATGCAAACATAAATATAAATATAAATATCCTTAGTTTTGTGAATGTTAAAATAGTTTATGCTAAATTTCTAATTATAAAGTGCATTTTCCCAGCGACTGCCAATATAGGACTGTCAATTTATTTTTTAAAATAGCTAAAAATCTTCAGAAATTATGTGAAAAATTTTAGTAAGACAAATGATGCAATGGTGTTGCCTCTATGCTCAAACTTCTTATCAGATTGGTGATCCAAATCAAATAGAAATTTTCTTCTACTTTTCTACTCTTTGCCCCATTATTCTCCAGCATCTTATTGATATTGGCAAATCTGATTCCATATTCTTTCCATACCCTAAATTTTCCCCAAGTTGCTTCTTTTCTTTAGTTTGCACTTGTCCCTTTGTTTTTTCCATTTCCACTTTTGAAAATTATACAAATTTCCTGATAGCTCAGCAGTAAAGAATCTTCCTGCAATTCAGGATACACAGCTTCAATCCATGAATGGGGAAGATCCCCTGGAGAAAAGAATGGCAACCCACTCCAGTATTCTTGCCTGGAGAATCCAGTGGATAGAGGAGCCTGGTGAGCTGCAGTCCATAGGGTCGTAAAGAGTTGGACACGACTGAGCGACTGAATACTCACACCCACATCACAAACCAACACAAGAAGAAATATATAATCCCTTTGCTCTCCAACGAGCTTCTCTGGTGGCTCAAATGGTAAAGAAACTGCCTGCAATGCAGGAGACCCAGGTTCAATCCCTGGGTTGGGAAGATCCCCTTGAGAAGGAAATGGCAATTCCCTCCAGTACTATTGCCTGGAGAATTCCATGGACAGAGGAGCCTGGGAGTATACAGTCCATGAGATCACAAAGAATCAGACATGACTGAATGACTAACTTTCACTTTTTCTCCAACTGATTATCATTTTGTCCTTATTGGAAGACCCAAACTTTCTCTGTTAGCCTTTACCTCCCCTCCCCCCACAATCTTCATACCACAGTTCCATATATACTTGTCAAATAAGTTGTTACACAGTTTTACATATGGCATTCTGATACATTATTTTTGTACTCATGAGCTAATCTTTTTCTTTACTAATGACAAAGAAAATTATAACTTGCTTTGGTTATGACTTAAGTAAGTAGGGAATAATCAATATGGACGTTGATAATACTGATAAAGCTATTGCTCAGCTCCGTGGCATTATTACGTCATGTTGTTTCTAGTGACATACTGACTGCCAGCTACTTTCTTGATCCAACCCCTTAACAATATCTCAATACTATCATAATGATTTTTTATATCCCAGGTTGCCTATAATTGCATTTATTTGAGATAACACATATTTTTCCTAAGAGGCAAAATACATTATAAAGCACATACCAATAGAAAAATTACTGGGATGACTAAATGTTCTTAATGAGAGTAATTTTCTTACCTGCACCTGATTCCAAAAATCTAATAGGTTTTAGACCATTCAGCTTTATCTTGGTAAAGCCCTAGGAGCTATTGTACAAAGAAAAGTTCTCTTCAGAAGGATTCCAGGTGAGCAATAGCAATTTTCTTCCATTTACTACACAAGAAGCACAGATAATTTAGAAGGTAGACAGCTAGCTTTTGTGAGACAGAGAATTAATGACAGCACTTAAATGTTCCTTTCATTTACTATTGTGATTTTAGTGGACTGGAGAATGGTTAGAAGTGTATTAATAGAAACAAAGGTCAAAAATATCTTTTTACAAATGTTACCTTTCACAATATGAAGGGTTTATACAGTAATACCTTGTCTTCCTCACTGTGAGTAGACAAAATATTACTTATGAAATGTGAAGTTTACATTTTACATGAATGTATTTCCTTGTCAATTAATCTGGATAAGTAGTCTTATTTTTGCTCTCTATAAAGTTAAAGAATAAATTTTGAATAATCTTTTCAGAGCCAATACCAAGCATGTAAAATTTCCAGCAAATAACTAGTGTTTTGCTTATTCACAAGTCTAACGTTTTTGCAAAAATCTCCTTTGTTATCAACATTTGGTGCTATTTAGTACTTTAGGCCAGATTAACATCTTCTTTGCCCTAGGAGCTAAAGAATACACTGTCCACACCTGGTGTTCAATAGTGAAAAAATTAAAATGAAAAACCTGAAGAAAATCATGAAGTATGCAGGTCTCACAGTTTGGGGCAAGGAATACAGGATTCAGAGAGTCATTCTGAAAAAAAAAAGACAATTGGAAGCTCCAGAAAGTTAGTAGGCAAGCGAATTCTAACATTTTAGTCACAGGAAGCAGGTATTAAGTGGTGTTATATGCTCAGTTGTATTCAACTCTTTGTGATGCCATGGACTGTATCTCCTCTGACCATGGATTTTCCAAGAAAGAATACTAGAGTGGGTTGCCATTTCCTACTCCAGGGGATCTTCCAGACTCAGGGAAGGAACCCATGTGTCTTGGGTCTCCTGCATTGGCAGGGAGAATATTTACCAGCTGTACCACCTAGGAAACCTATAGGCACCAAAGGAAGAGTTACTCAACAAGGAAATCAAATTTGCTTCATATCAGTCTTTGACTGGCAGATTACTTGTTCAGAGGCTTCATTGGGAGAGTAGGAGATGAAACAGATATTGATGGCCAGGTTAAATATAAGTGTACTTCCTAAACATCTTTTCCCCAGTACTGATATTATCTGGTACAGGAACGCAGTTGTTGTCATTTCTTAGCTCCTAAGTCATCTCTGACTCTTTGTGACCCTATGGGCTGGAGCCCACCAGGCTCCTCTGTCTGTGGGATTTCCCAGGCAAGAATACTGGAGTGGGTTGCCATTTCCCTCTCCGGGGGATATTCCTGACTCAGGGATCGAATCCACATCCTCGGCATTGGCAGGCAGATTCTTTACCACTGAGCCACTGGGGAAAGCAGTAGCCAGAGTCAAAAAACCAAGGTTGCAAACCCACCTGCCCATCAGAGAGATGTGCAGCCTCAATTGTCCAGATTCAAAATTTGACCTCTCTGCCTTTTGACCAATGATGCCATGTTCAAAGATCAAGTTCAGAATGTACTGTGGTGTGGAGTCTTTAAATATTTCTTCTCCACATAAGATCCGAAAATTGTCCACTTTCTTTTCTTGTAATAAGTATTTGAGTGTGTCAATAAAATATATTTTGATGATGAGAAAATGTCCAGAAGGGATCATTTTAGAGATGCATTAGAAATGAGAGATGTAAAAATGAATGATACTGGTATTATCAACATGGTCATTCTGATTAAAACCTAGTGAAAGATGAAATATAAAAAGGCAAGCAAAATATAGGATGAGAAATACACATGAGAAATACACATATAAGGGAAACTCAATCCTAAACTACAGATTCTGACACTTCTCAAAGTACATCACCTCCAGTTCAGACCTAAAGAATGAGTATACATTAGGCTGGCGAAGAAAAAATAGAGAAGAACTTTGGAGAGGAAACTGTCTGAAGGGAGAAGGCATTTTCACGCAAGTACAAGGCACGCGGTATGGCCAGTACAACTTATGAGAAATAGGAATGAACGGAGAGAAACTGAGGGATAAGATAGAGTGAGATTAAAACAAAAGCAAATCCGTTTAAAGATATGAAGCCTCCTCGATAGCATAGGGAACTTGACCCAGTGCTCTGCGGTGACATAAGTGGGAAGGGAATCCAAAAAAGAGAGGCAATATGTATTCCTTTTGCTGTATGATAGAAACTAACATAACACTGTAAGGCAACTGCTCCAATAAAAAGAAAAAAAATAAAATAAAGGTACTGGACCTTATTCTGAGGGCAATTTGGGTCTTCTTTAAATGTCTTAAATATGGAGTGATATACCTGGAGGATCAGTGAGGAAACAGAGGGGCCAAGTCTAGAAATATGGTGATAGTTGAGTAGGTTGTAGCAAGTAGCTCTTGCTCAGGCAAGAGCTATGGGACAGACTCTAGAATGGTTTCAGGGAAGACAGAGGAGTGAAAATGGAAGTTCTTAGGAGGGAGTACAGAGACAGGCTTGATGAACACTGGCCATAGAGGGGGTGAAGGAAAGTTAGGCATCGGAAGCTTTGTAATACCCGAGCTCCTAACTGTAGCACACCATGTTTACTGAGTTGAATCATCTGCAGTTCATCATGGATGAGAGTCAAGTCTGATGGAGGGAAGAGCCTCATCGATCCAGAATAAAAGGCAGTGGTGAAGATTCTCAAGAGTGAAGAAAAGTTTTCTCTTTTTCAGAATTATTTCTGGAAAATAAGGTTTCAAAATGTTCGCCTTACGCCATTCTGTGTCTCCACTTAACTCTGTGACAAGTGTGAACATCAGCTGCTCACTCTCAAGTGCTGTGACTTTTGCCACCTGAAAGCACAAAATTGTCACTATGGAGAGGAATATGCCCTGTCCTTTAGATATCCGAGGCGACATGCAAATTTAGAACAACGGATCAAAGGTTTTAAAAAATAATTCATTAAGGCTTCCTATTTCCTTCTCCATAGGTTAACGATAACTGATATAATGTATAGCTTTCTGAAATGTCAATTGTTTACACCCCCTTCTGCTTCTCTTCCTTTAAATAAGTGTTTCTTCGGCATCTGCTTCCTAAGGGTGTGCACAGACAATTCTTACTCATACAGATTGCAAGTCAAGCCCTATAACAAAAGCCCTTATTGCCAGATTATCTGGTATAGGAATATTGAGTTTAGATTAAAACAAGTTGGAGTGAAGGGGAGAAGAATTCAAAGAAAATATCAGCTACAGAAAGAAACAGCAAGCTGACCTCTGGTTCTGTATCTGGTAAAAAAGAAAAACACTGAGTAACAGATATAACTGGAGAGACTGAGAGCGCTACAGGATTCCAGCAATGGCCCCGACCTTCATGACCCCCTGCCCCAGCAGACGCCACTCAGCAGTCAGCGTCCCTTCCTTTCCTTTTAGTTATTATGGGATGCCTACAAGTGTTGTCTGAGTCTGTCTCATGGACCACGGGGCCTGGTTTAAGAGCGTAGAAAGGAAGGGCCATACAGAACAATCAAAATCCTCAGAATCTTCAAACAGAAACCAAGAGAGGGAAACTCCTTTTTTTTAATGAGAAGCTGAAAATATGTGAGCCCAATGCTGGTCAAAGATGCTCAAATTAATTACCTCACAGATGCCTCTAGAGAATATAGAAGAAGAACTTGGAGAATATAGAATATGATATTTTTTTTCATGCATTTTTTGTAACTGTGTTTTTTTTTTTTAATTGTGGAGTAAAAACTAGTTCCAAATATAAGGAACTGCTACTCAATATTTGAAAGTAGGAAGATGAATAATTCTATAAGCGTTCTTGTGTCAATGCCATAATTACATAAGGCTTTCAAAGAAGCAGCAATAAGGTATGTTACATTCTCTTAATCTTCAGATGCCATTTTTAATCTTTAAACTACTTTGGATTCCTCCTTAACAGAGACTGCTAAAGTGATCACAGGGGACAATATACCTATTTATTTTCATTTCTAAGCACTGGAAAATTATGCAGCCTACTTGGAGGGCCCTCTTACAGCTGTGAAGGAAGTGAAGATTGACATTGATGTGTCGCAAAAATACAGATGGAAATCTCAAAGTTAAGCTGGGATTTTGAGAGTAGAAAGCTGGATGTCATCACACTATGATATCAGATAGAAATGTATAAAATTTACATTTTTGAGGGCTAATTCACATCAGTATTCTAATTTCACTCTGGCTTGCCAGGTGACTCAGTGGTAAAGAATCCACCTGCCAGTTCAGGAGACACAAGTTTGATCCCTGAGTTGGGAAGATCTCCTGGAGAAGGAAATGGCAACCCACTCCAGTATTCCTGTCTGGGAAATCCTATGGACAGTGGAGCCTGGTGGGCTATTATCCATGGGGTTGCAAAAGAGTCAGACACAATTTAATGACTAAACAACAATTCCATTCTATTTCATCCCAGGCAGGCAGGAAAATACAATTTTGAAGAAACTTAAAAAGATCTTTTCTCACATGCTGCTAAGTGCCTAACAGATAAAAGGAAGTGGATGCATCATAATCTTTTCTGAAAGTAATAGTAATTTTAACCTTCAAAATCCTGGTCATCTTTTCTTTGTGAAACCTATCTGTGTTGAGAGGGATAACAGTAAAGTTGGCATATGAATTTGATAGGTTAAACTATATTTCTTAATCAAAATAACTTTTTAAAAATAGTATCATTGTTTTGAGAATGTCTCTACTATTGGTTGCTTCATTGCATGTTAAGATTCTGCTTTAATAAACTCACTCTTCTACAGTACACAAAATTTTGAAACTAAAGAATGCAGGTCCAAAAAGAATAATGTGAGTTCAGTGGAGAAGAAAACAAAGAAATGTCTATCTGAGGAAGTTTTTTGAAGTCTAGTACTTATATTTATTTTCTGTTAAGTACGATAATATTAAATTTCCTTTGAGTAAAGTCATTTTTAAAAAGACTCTGCTTATAAAGCAAGCAAGCACATGCAAACAAAACAGTACAGCATCACTACTATGGCAACTAATTCTAAAACTTTTTATTGTAGTTCTGAATTGGAAATTGAGCCAAAAATGAAGGAATAGGATAACAAGAAGAAAAAACTGCTATGTTATTCCAGAGAGGTTAAGAAATAATTAGAAAAAGATATGAAGAACAGGGTTTGATGAATGAAAGAAAGCAGATAAGGTTGGCAATAATACCAAAGAGACCTGAATGCTAAGCCAAAATATATTCAATGACATTCAGTTCAAATGTGAACCTTAAGGGCAACCTGTATAAATGTGTATTAAAAATCAGATGGGAATAAGATATAATTTTTAATATATTACACTGTGGAGTTTTTAATCCTGCAGGAGATAAATCTTTTTTTGTCAGTGTCACAGGAGCATGGATTTTTTTCAAGTGCACATAAAGCTGAAATGTAGATGCTTGCTCCTTGGAAGAAAAGCTATGACCAACCTAGGCAGCATATTAAAAAGCAGAGACATTACTTTGCTGACACACGTCTAGCTAAAACTATGGTTTTTACAGTAGTCATGTACTAGTGTGAGAGTTGGACTACAAAGAAAACTGAGCACAGAATTGATGCTTTTGAACTGTGGTTTTGGAGAAGACTCTTGAGAGTCCCTTGGACTGCAAGGTGATCAAACCAGTCCATCCTAAAGGAGATCACTCCTGAATATTCACTGGAAGGACAGATGCTGAAGCAGAAGCTCCATTATTTGGCCACCTGATGCAAAGAACTGGCTCATTTGAAAAGACCCTGATGCTGGGAATGAGTGAAAGCAGGAGGAGAAAGGGATAACAGAGGGTAAAATGGTTGGATGGCATCACCAGCTCAATGGATACGAGTTTGAGCAAGCTCTGGGAGTTGGTGATGGACAGGGAGGCCTGGCATGCCGCAGTTCACAGGGTTGCAAAGAGTCAGACATGACTAAGCGACTGAAATGAATTGAACTGAACTGAAAAATTATTTATTGTTTTCACTACTTTTAAAACGTTCTTACAGTACAAAGCATCAAACAAAATTTTAAAAAAAAGAATAGAGTAGATCAGGATGGTAGTGAAGGAAAAGTAAGAAAGTACATGAGAAAAATCAAGGTAACAAACTTGGCAAAATTGTACAGGAAACTAACCTCTGCTCTTCCAGGCAATGGAGGAACTAAGGAAGATGAAATAGATTACATCTCATTATATCATATAATTCTATCAATTTTACTATTCATTAGGCTCATATATGAGCCAGATATCTTTGCATTAGGCAAAGATAAATTAAAAAATTATGTACTATGGCTTCAAGAGATGCCAGATCTGGTTTAAGTTATCCAGATTCACTATCTTATTCAAGATTTCAATATAATCCTTATTCATGGGGAGAGGGGAGGAGAGGGTGAGATTTATGGAAAGAGTAACCTGGAAACTTACATTAACATGTGTAAAATAGATAGCCAATGGGACTTTGCTCTATGGCTCAGGAAACTCAAACAGGGGCTCTGTATCAACCCAGAGGGGTGGGATGGGGTGGGAGATGGGAAGGAGGCTCAAAAGGGAGGGAATATATGTATACCTATGGCTGATTCATGTTGAGGTTTGACAGAAAACAGAAAAATTCTATAAAGCAATTATCCTTCAGTAAAAAATTAATTAATTAAATAAGAAAGAGAACAAAAAATTTTCAATATAATCCTTATAAACAATCTTTTAATGTATAGGCTTTCCAGAACTTTTATGCTATTAACCACAGATTCTTTTTTATAACATTGTTTAAAGTTATAGTTTTATAAATGTAATTTACTCTAAATTAAATTCTTCCAATTAAATTGGCTCAATCTAGTTGACAAATGTCATGCTGGTTAAGATAAATCAATTTTCCAATGTAGGTTACATCTTAACAATGATACTGGGTGACCATATTAGTTTGGAAAGGGGGACGAATCATATTTGTATTATGTTCCACTTCTAAACTGTAATTGTATAGAATACTATAGTGATATGGTTTAAATAAAGGTATGGCCAAAATGCATGACATATAAGCAATGCATCTTCACTCCAAGTCAATGCTAAAAACTCAGCACTCCAGTACCTTTTTCTGGAGAATTCCATGGACAGAGGAGCCTGTTGGTCTACAGTCCATGGAGTTGCAAAGAGTCAAACATGACTGAGTGATTGACACTTTCACTTTCTTTCCAAGTCAATGATAAAAACTTTCACAATGTGAAGACAAATTAGAAGTCATAAAAGCACATTGAGACCAGTCTGCTCTTTTGGGTCTTTCCATGGCCAGTGAATATTCCTTTGAACTTCAACAAAGAAGTCCCATTAAAATTGGATGTTGGAATACAATTTTAAAGTATACTAAGAAAATACATTTCTATAATTAGAAATTGTAATTTCTAACTATAATTTGAAAAAGTATGTGTTTTTAATTATATCTATTATTTCTTTCAGTTCAGACAACACAGTCCTTTGAAAGTAGGACATTTTTGTTTGTTTGCCTTAATTGTTTAACTTTAAATATGTTGAAATGTTTATATTTTCTATAATAAAATTATATTTATTTAGTTTTACAAGTTATATTGTGAAGGAAATTTTGCATTATATAAATAAATTACACAGTATATAGTCCACTCATATTGTTAACTCTGTTTAGTATTCAATTTCCAGAAAAAATGATTCTCTCTCTGGGTGATATTATATTCTTCCTTTTAAATGAAAATAAGAAATGCATAATTTATATTTTTCTTCTTTTTATCTCGGTTGTTATGAATATCAAAACCAAATGTATTATTCACTCATAATAATCAAAGCATTCTAATATATATTACATCTATTTTTCTCCTACTAGTATTTTCTTAGTTTCAAGCATCCAATGTTATTAGATTTATAATTTTTTGAAATGTAGTTTATATATAATTCTCACTGGACATTTTAAAGCTTGATTTCATATAAATGGCAAAGACAATACATTTGGATTGAAAGGATATTGAACATCACTGGATTGTATTCTTGGCTTCACAAATATAATTATCTTGCTTCCTGAGACACATTGTTTTTGTTTTTGTGGATATCATTTTTTTTAAACTTCTATTAGACTTTAGAGGAATCTGCCCACAATTTGGGAGACCCAGGTTCTATCCTTTGGTCAGGAAGATACCCTGGCAAAGGAAAAGGCTACCCACTCCAGTAATCTTGCCTGGAGAATCCCATGGACAGAGGAACCTGGCAGGCTACAGTCCATGGGATCACAAAGAGTCAGATACAACTGAGCGACTAACACAAACACACACACACATAGTTGATTTACAATGTTGTGTTAGTTTCAGGTGCACAGCAAAGTGATTCAGTTAGGATGAACATACACACAATACTATACATAAGATAGAAAATCAAAAAGGACCTACTGTATAGCACAGGAAATTCTACTCAATACCCTGTCGCTAATTTATGGTGATATGAACACAAATGGAACAGGAAGAAATATAATAAAACATTACAGAAAATATAATGTCTTTGCAAAGCTGGGCTCTCAGTGTTACAAGGCTAAAATACAGGACAGACTTAAATATGTAGGTGTTATTATTGTTTTTATCGTAGTATGTTTATCTATATCTTTATATTCTGTAAATGATACAATTTTGACTTTTTTTTTTTTTAAAGAAACTTTCTTACTAGAGAGAGACCCCCTCCGTCTCTTGTGACTAGCCAATCTTATCGTTGCTATTTAGTGGCTAAGTCCTGTCCAACTCTTTGCAACCTCATAGACTATAACCTACCAGGCTTCTCTGTCCATGGGGTTTCCCAGGCAAGAATATTAGTGTGGATTGCTGTTTCCTTTTCCAGGGGATCTTTGTGACCCAGAGATCAAACCTACATCTGCTGCATCGGCAGGCAGATGCTTTACCACTGAACCACCAGGGAAGCCAATTCTTCAGAGATTCTTAAAAAGTCAGGCCAGAGCACATCTTTAATATGCAAACTAACCAGTGCAGAGCCAGATCTCCTCCTTCTGGCCCATACACCCCAGAGAAAGCATTCTGCTTTTATCATCCTGGTAAGGTACCAGGCATCTAAGGACAAACCCTAAATCTTAGAGCCACCAAAATTATTCCAACTAGCCAATCTTAACCATTTGGTGTGCCCTGCCTTCCTGTGTGTGTGCTCAGTCGCTCAGTCATGTCTGGGTCTTTGTGACCCCAAGGACTGTAGCCCCCCAGGCTCCTCTGTCCATGGGCTTCTCTAGGCAAGAATCCTGGAGTGGGTTGCCATTTCCTTCTCCAGGGGATCGTCCGGGCCCAGGGGTCAAACCCACATCTCTTGTGTCTCTTGCCTTGGCAGAGAGGTTCTTTACCACTGTGCCACCTTGAGCACCAGTAAAGGCTCCCTCTGCCCTGTCTTCTGCCTCCTATCAACCCTGGCATCCTTCTTCTATGGCGCTCCAGGTACATACTTCCATCACTAGGACCTGGGAATATAATCATCTTGATTCTCCTGAGTCATTCCCCTATCTTTGGCCATACCTGACTAATCATCTTGTAAAGCTACGCAGAGCACTTATCATTCTGGATTTAGGGTATAGTGTTCAGCTCTGAGTCCCATTAACTTTTTTTTTTAATTCCTTCCCCCATCCTTCTCCCCTAGTAACCATAAATTCATTCTCTAAATCTGTGAGTCTGTTTCTGTTTTGTAAGCAATTTCATTTGCATTACTTCATTTTAGATTTCACATATAAGGGCTGTCATATAATATTATGACTTATTTCATTCAGTATGACAATCTCTAGGTCTACTCATGTTGCTGCAAGTGGTATTATTTCATTTCTTTTAATAGCTGATCTTGGGTCCTACAAGTTTCCCAACTTTTTTTGTGTAGTAAATGAGGTTGTTTGTAAATGCCAGTTTGCTTCAGAGATTTATTTTTGAGGCAAAATGCTTTTAATTGCTTACAGTATCTTCTCAATAATGAATTATTTGAATGTCTCAGAGTACCATACAACGTCATCCCAGAAATGTTTTAGAACAGTTTGTTGAATCAAACAATGGAAAATGTCCTGTCAGAGAAAACTGCTCACAAAAATCACACACATACAAAATAGTATCATTTTTCAGCAAGATTTTCAAGAGCATATTTCATTTGTTGATCTCGCATGGATACAAATGTCATTTTCCTATTACTCAGTTTCTTGTCTTTCCTATTCTAACATCTTTCTCAGTTACATCGTAGGCATGTGTGCCATTTTGAGGCCTCAGAGGAACAAAATCTAAAATGCATATGATATTTTTTCAGTATTTTGAAAACAGAACTCAGTAAAGAGTGATATTAATCAGATTTTGTTAAAATATCACTGAGTTGATGAGCACCAAAATTATTTTTTATCACAATTCTGTTACATGGAAATACTCATCAAGATTCTATGGACTGCTAAAATATGGTTAATAAATGGCATTTCAAATTGGCTAATTTTTTAAAACTAAAAAGAGTTTCTTTAATAAATAATAAATATTTTATTATTTATATCTATTACTGCTAAATTTATATTAATTTTATATATTTCTTTTCCATATTTATATCCATATTTTTGTAGAGAATATCTCATTTTGGGTATATGGAATTAATCACAGTTTATATTAGCTCATGTCTAAAATAACTATTTTATATAAAAATGACATGTACAGGTAGAACATTAAAAATTAATTTACCTAACTCCTAATTTTCTTATTCTAATAAGATTACTACAAAATTTGTGACATTGATATAAGGGCTCTGTTATATCTTTGACTCAAAGTAGTATGCAAACACAAGATATTGTGGACATAATAGACAAATTCACTAAACTGGGATTTTCTGGAACAAGGAAATGGGATCAGGCACTATTCATACCCTAATCTGTAACATACTCCACCCATCCATCCCTAATATACCAAGGTACCATAGAACTATTTATTTACTGAAACATCTGATTATTTTTAAAAGAAATAATCAAAATAATATTTGATTATTTCAAAAGAAAGAAGAAAGGCCCTAAAGGTGAGAAAAAGTCTAATTTAGTCTAAGACTACTAATTTTAAAAAAATTTTTTTAAGAAATTCTAACAAAATAATTTTGGATAATATTCAACCTAAAAAAATGAAGGTATTCATTCTTAGGATGCAGGTAACTGAGTTAGCTCTCCCTATTTATGGCTAGGTATAAAGTATTAGTATCTCATAGGTAATAAGTACACCCTACTTCCTGAATAATAAACCTAAGAGCAAGAGTTCACAATCGCAATATCTGGAGAGATTTAAATCATGTTTCTCTAGTGCCCATGGGGCTGAAAGCATTGAGGTTCCATCTGGCAGCCTTTCTTCTGCTTGACTTTCAGTCTGTGTAAAACACGAGGTGGAGACACTAGTCAACAAAAACAAGTTACAATCATGCCAAATGACAATCACGATTTTACCGTGTTTGAATAAAAATTGGACAGCTACCAAATATAGAATATATATGTAAAATTTGAAAGTGGAATTTTACATTATGTATACAACACAAACATATATATATACATAGTATTATACTGTGTACTATACACGTGATATGTAAGACATGAATCGTGGGGCTTCCCAGGTGGCACTAGTGGTAAAGAACCCGCCTGCCAATGCAGGAGACAGAAGAGACGTGGGGTCCGTCCCTGGGCTGACCCTGGAGGAGGAAACAGCAACCCACTCAAGCATTCTTGCCTGGAGAATCTCATGGACAGAGAAGCCTGGTGGGCTGTAGTCCATAGGGTTGTAAGGAGTCAGACACGACTGAAGCGACTTAGCACAGCACAGCAAGACATGAATCAGGAGAAACACACTTAGCTTAATCCCTCCGTATACTGTGTACAGTAAAAGCTCAGAAAGTCTCATATGGTTTGTGTCAGAAGCATAAAACTAGGCTATTTTGAGGATTAACCCACTTTTAAAAACTTATCAATGATTCAAGATGGTCTAGACAATCACAGAAGGTGTCATTTATTTAAGCAGAAACATATTTTATCTTTTACAGAGCTATCTACTGAGATACAGCTGGGAATAATTTAATTTCCAGTGATTTGAGGAAGTGCAATGGCTTGAGTGTCTGTCCCACTGCTTTTCTCATCTTGATTAGATCCTTTTGTGTGCAGTTTGTCTGAGACTCAACCGATCTGTCATTGACTATCTGACTTCAGCCAACAACTTCGTGGAAGCCTAAAACTTTTGCTAAACTGTTTATATTGTGAATTTTGCCCAAGAAGCCCAGTTCCCTGCCATTGTTCTACTAAGTTTTTCTCCTTGCTTTTTTTGAAATGAAAAATTAAACTATTGTGATCATATGATAGCTTACCAATTTTCCAACCCACAGTAATTATTATAATACTAAAAAAACTTGCCATTAGTTTTGATATAAAGCAAATTCCACATATTTTATATTTATCTTTTTAAATTACTTTATCTATATAGCTTCAGATATTTCTAGATTACCCTGTTATACTAGTTCTCACACCAAACATTGTTTCTCAAGAGTACAACTTGACTTCTCTTTTTTATTCTCACCATTCCTTACCTGTATTACTGAGCTGTGCTACAAACTGGAAGAACAACACGTGTTATTTCCTAAAGGATGAGAGTCAACTGGAAGTGACTCTTTGTCAAGAGCTTTCTGGTCCAGACTCTCAAGATAGGAAAAAGAAGGGAACATACAATATAAGATCAAGCTACCATGCGATTTTCAGTGCTACATGCTGAATTTCATTTTTTTTTTTTCTGTAAGCAACAGGTTCTGCTCTTAAACTTTAATATATATATTTTTTTCCAAAAGTGAAAATATTTCAAAGCTGGCTGAAGTGTTTGTCATTTTTCACAAACATCTCACTCTAGAGACAAAAATAATCCCTGGGCCAGTGATCTGGTCTCAAAATACAGATAGTATCAGTTCAGATACATTGAGATGGAGCTATCAAGATGGGGTTAGGTGTACAAGAAATGTACTATGGAAAACGCGCGTGAAGGCTGAAGACAGAAACAGCCAGAGTAGACCCTTCACACCATGGTGCATGCCTGACCTCTGCACAAGGTGTGGGAGGGAACAGACAGAAGATTGGGAAGAAAGAACCTTGACATGATGCACATCTGAGAAAGTTTCATCCAGGTTGACCAGGAGTCTTCAGGTAAAAGTTTCCCAGTCTTCCTTGGGAAACTTTTACTATAAAACTCCTGGTCAACCTGGATGAAACTTTCTCAGAATGATGCGTTACTAACCTCCCTTCCACGCTCAGTGTATCCATAGAGCAAAATCTGAGATGCACCCAAGTGTGTGCAGCTGAGGAATGTCCATCAACGATGCTCCACAGGAAACCCTCTAAGGAAGGGTGTCTGTAGAGGGGTTGTAGCTGCTTCACTCCCAAAGATTTTCTTTAAAAAAGTTCTTTGGATCCTTATCACAGTACTGTATTGTGAAAGACCCTCATTATGTAAGCCATCTCCTATTTCTAGATATTGTGCGACAGCAAGGCACCAGTCTTTCTGTTTATGTATACATCTAAATAATTTCCTCTAGCATTTATGTAAAATACACGCATTGCTCTCCAGTCATAGCAAATCTGAAGACAAGTGTACATCTTAACCACTGATAACCTTAGTTTAACATTCTACTTTAGAGAGTCACCTCAAAAAACTATTCTATATCAATAAAGCAAAAGCAGAGTTACGCTTTTTCTCTGGGACATCTCTGATATCCTTCAGGAGAACACTACATAATTCCATTTAGCAGTTTATTTCACCTGAATATATCAGTGTGTATCTTGTACCTCACAGCCTTGTAGAACCACTGACTTGGGGACACTTGGCTCACAGCTGAATTGTTTTTATAAAACTAGCCAAGTTACTTTTACCATGCAGGGGGTAGTTTATTAACTCTTGTTCTCAACGTCTTCCATGCCAAGGTTATACTGTAGGATTTAGGATCATTAATCAAACTACTTTGGGACAGTAAATATGCTTAAGATATACTTTTAAGGGAAAGTTAGGACAAGCATCTAGAAAAGTCTGCCATTACCTGCTGAGATACATTACCTGTATCTAGGCATGAATTTTACTTTTGTTAACAAAATATAAACTTTGAAATGGCATCCTTAACTTCTAAAGTATGTATTTTTTAAAATCACATTTTATCTATAGCTCAAATAACTGATTTCTTGCTAAGTATGAGAAAGTGAAAGTGAAGTCGCTCAGTCGTGTCTGACTCTTTTGCAACCCCATGGACTGTAGCCTACCAGGCTCCTCCATCCATGAGATTTTCCAGGCAAGAGTACTGGAGTGTGTTGCTATTTCCTTCTCCAGATTTTCCCGACCCAGGGATTAAACCCGGGTCTTCTGCATTGTAGGCAGACGCTTTACCATCTGAGCCACCAGGTCTGCTATAAGTATGAGAAAGCTCTATATAAAATTGCTTGCTAATGAGTTTTTATCACATGTCTAATATTTAATGGGGACTATCTAAAGGATATTTACCCACTCACATCTCTAATTGAGCTAAACTCTGTTCTCATATGTTAATCATATATGAACAGCTTAATGAGCACACTGAAAATCTAAGTGGTTTAATATATGAAAGATTTTGCTCATAATAGCTTAAACAGTGGGAAGAGTGTTTTTCCTTCACTGTAATTCAATGGCTGAGTTATTTCCCATAAACACTGAGTATCTTAGTGGTCTGCACAAGAGCTGAGAAATGTCACCCAAAGTAATGCCAGTGTCTTAGTCCATGTGGCCTCCTGTCACAAAGTACTGGAGGCTGGCTGGCTAGCTCTTAAACAGTAGAAATATATTGACCATATATTGGAAGCTGTGAAGTCTGAAATCAGGGTGTCAGTAAGATTGGATCAGAATCCTCATCCTGGTTTAGACCAGTGTCTTTTCACTATGTCCTTATATAGTGAAATACGCTAGGGTCCCAATGAAATGCTCATTTATAGGGAATGGATCCCATTCCTGAGATTCTACCCTGAGGACCTGAGAGCCTCTCAAGAGTCCTGACTCCTCATGGCAGCCTGCCTACTGGGGCTTAGGATTTAACATATAAATTTGAGGGGGATATATTCAGAACATAGCAGCCAGGAAGAAGCAGACAGAGACAAGCAGTAAGAAGAGTAAGAGATTTTGTGGCAAACAAGCTAAAAAAAAAAAAAAACTTATAGTATTTTAGCTTTCAGTAAAATAATTTCACAGAATTATGATTTCCTCTTTATGCTTGGCTTTTATGTAATCTCATTATAGTACACAGCTACAAAAATGAATTTTTTACCCTTTCTCTATGTCATTGAAGATATCGGGCATTGTTTTTCAACTCATTCTCTCTGTATCAAATTCTGTTCATACATTTTATTATGTAACACTTCAATTTTTTGATAATAGAAGCACACTAAACATGAATAATTGCTAATGATAGGTTAGTTTGGGGAAGTTTTAATTTTTTTTTTTATTTTTGGTGGTGTTGTTCAGTTGCTAAGCCACATCTGAGTCTTTGTTACCCCATGAACTATAGCATGCCAGGCTTCCCTGTCCTTCACTGTCTTCCAGAGTTTGCTCAAACTCATGTCCATTGAGTCGGTGAAGCCATCCAACCATCTCCTCCTCTGTCCCCTACTTCTCTTCCTACCCTCAGTCTTTCCCAGCATCAGGGTCTTTTCCAATGAGTCACCTCTTCGCATCTGGTGGACAAAGCATTGGACTTTCAGCTTCAGCACAGTCCATCCAATGAATAGTCAGGGTTGATTTCCTTTAGGGTTGATTGGTTTCATCTCCTTGCAGTCCAAGGGACTCTCAAGAGTCTTCTCCAGCAGCACAGCTTAAAACCATCAATTCTCCGGCACTCAGCCTTCTTTGATTTTTGGCAAAGTACACCATGGGCTTCCCTCATAGCTTAGGTGGTAAAGAATCCACCTGCAATGCAGGAGACCCTGGTTCAATTCCTGGGTTGGGAAGACTCCCTGAAGAAGGGAAAGGTTACCCACTTCAGTATTCTGGCCTGGAGAATTCCATGGACTGTATAGTCCATGGACTCACAAAGATTCAGACGTGACTCGGAAACTTTCACTATAAACCCGGGATCTACTCTATAAATCTACATAATAGAATAACTATTGAGAAATATATTTACTATGTCCACTTTTCAAGACATTGCATGAAGCAGAAGAGAAGTCAAATTTATCTAGAATTGAGAACAAAAATTTGTATCTGAAGTCAGACATACTGACACTGCCTTACAACCCGTTGGAAACAGCTGAAGAGAAGCAAAACTCTGAAACCCACTGTGATAGGTAGAAGGTAGAGCTGGAAAGAGACTTTTCAGATGCAACCATGGTCTCCAAGTGAGACCCCAAAGTCCCCAGTGCTCTCTACCACTAATATACTCTAATCATACCAGTAAGCACACTTAAAAATTAGCAAAATGGGATACATGCTTCTCTTAGCCATGATCAGTCCTAACAGAGACGATCGTAAAGAGCGCCTCCACTAAAATTTTAGACAGGCTTCTTCCAGACGCTATCTCTGACCTGCCTTTTCTTACAGCATTTATTTTACAAACCTTATCATTATAATTCTTTCTCTCCTTCCTTGAAATATAAATGTTTTTATGCTCTTTTTAATTTACTTTTTATTGACATATAATAATTGATTTACAGTATTGTGTTAGTTTCTGGTGTACAACAAGGTGATTCAGTTATACAGGTGTGTGTGTGTGTGTGTGTGTGTGTGTGTGTGTGTGTGTGTGTAATCTTTTATAATATGATATACAATCTTTTTATATATTATATATAAAGATATATATTTATATATAATCTATGTATATTAGATATAATATATAATCTTTCATATACTTTTCCACTATGGTTTATCACAGGTTATTGAATATAATTTCCTGTGCTATACAGTAGGACTTTGTTGTTCATTTTATATATGGTAGTTTATATCTACTAATTACAAAATCCTAATTTATCTCTCCCCCACCCCTTTTCCCTTTTGGTTCAGTTCAGTTCAATCGCTCAGTCATGCCCAACTCTTTGAGACCCCTTGGACTGCAAGGGACCAGGCTTCCCTGTCCATGACCAACTCCCAGAGCTTGCTCAAACTCATGTCCATCGAGTTGGTGATGCCATCAACCATCTAATCCTCTGTCATACCCTTCTCCTCCTGCCTTCAATCATTCCCAGCATCAGGGTCTTTTCTAATGAGTCAGTTTTTCGCATCAGGTGGCCAAAGTAACCATAGATTTGTTTTCTATGTCTGTGAGTCTCTTTCTGTTTTGTGTATAAGTTCATTTGCATCATTTTATTTTTTTAGATTCCACATGTAAGCAATATTATATATTTGTCTTCCTGGGTCTGGCTTACTTCACTTAGTATGATAATCTCAAGGTCCATCTACCTTACTGCAAATGGAATTATCCCACTATTTTTATAACTGAGCAGTTTTCCTTGTATATATATATATATATGCATGTGTGTGTGTGTGTGCCACATTTTCTTTGCTCATTCTTCAGCTGATGTGTCTTTAGGGGCTCCCATGGCCTGGATATTGTAAATAGTGCTATTAGTAACATACAGGTGCAAGTTTCTTTCTGAATTACAGTTTTGTCTGGACCTACGCCCAAGAGTACGAGTGCTGAACTTTATGACAACTATTGTTCACAGTGGCAACACCAATTTATATTCCCACCAACAGTATAGGAAGGCTCCCTTTTCTTTGCATATCTTCCAGAATTTCTTATTTATAGACTTTTTAATGGTGGCCTTTCTGACTGGGCTTCCCAGGTGGCACTAGGGGTGAAGAACCTGCCTGCTAATGCTGGAAATGCAGGAGATGTGAGTTTGATCCCTGAGTGGGGAAGATCCCCTGGGGGAGGAAATGGCAACCCACTCCAGGATTCTTGCCTGGAGAATCTCTTGGATAGAGGAAACTGGTGGGCTACAGTCCACAGGGTGGTAAAGAGTCGGTCATGACTGAAGTGACTTATCAAGCAAACATTCTGACTGGTGTTGAGGTGATAGCTCGTTGTAGTGTTGATTTGCATTTCTCTAATACTTAGAGACATTGAACATCTTTTCATGTGGCTACTGATCATGTGTACATCTTCTTTGGAGAACTATCAGTATCTATTTAGGTCTTCTGTTCATTATTGATTGAGCTTTTTTTGTTGTTGCTATCGAGTTTTATGAGCTGTTTGTATATTTTTGAGACTAATCTTTTGTAAGTCACATCATTGGCAAATATTTTCTCCCTAAATGTAAAATTTTTAAAGCCTCTCTCCTGTTTTACAACTCAAACTGTCTCTCTCAAGTACACAAGCACCAGGAAGATAGCATGTCTATTCCTTAGTCTCTGTGGGAGGGTAGGAGCTAATTTTGGTGAACATCAGTTAGCAAACGTAGATGGGCTATGATCCCCTCACCTCCATTTTATCTTCTAAGAACTATCCAGCCTGTGTTTCAGCTAAATTGAGCTTAAATGAGTTCTGTCTCACAAATCCTTGCTGCCCTACTGCAATAGTTCTTTAAAGAATTGATTTTTATTGGAGCATTGTTGATTTACAGTTGTGTTAATTTCTACTGTACAGCAAAATGAATCAGCCATACATACACATATATCCTCTCACTTTTGGACTTGCTTCCCATTCATGTTACCACAGCTCATTAAGGAGAGTTTCCTGTGCTACACAGTATGTTCTCATTAGTTACCTATTTTATACATAGTATCAATAGCGTATATGTGCCAAGCCCAATCTCTCAATTCCTCCAACCCCACCTCTTTCCCCCTTGGTATCCATGTATTTCTTGTCTATGTTTGTGTCTCTATTTCTTCTTTGCAAATAAAATCATCTCTATCATCTTTCTGGATTACACATATATGTATTAATACACAATATTTGTTTTTCTCTTTCTGACTTACTTCACTATGTATGATACACTCTAGGTCCATCTGCAACTATATAAATGACCCAATTTCATTCCCTTTTATGGCTCTGTAACATTGCATTATAAACATGTATTACTTCTTCTTTATATGTTCATCTGTTGATGAATGTTTAGATTGTGTCCATGTCCCAGTTATTGTAAATAGTGCTGCTTTGAAGATTGATGCGGTCTTCTTTACCTGTTTCACTTTGTCTAGCACAACTTTTGCATTAACACTACTTTTGGGTATCTGTACATTCAATGTTTTCCAATATTGAACAAGGCTCTAGGTTAATATGACTTTTTAAATAAAGTTTAATTTCACATGCAAGCTGAATTGATATTATCATATAAAGCACACTTGTTTCATAAATATATACATATATAGTATTTATTTATTATTATCTCTTACCTGAAGCTTCTATTTATTTTCTTTCAAAGATTTAAAAGACATTTATTGCTTTAAGAGCCATTACATCTAAACTGGAAGTTTAATTAAATTCATTCTTCACTGAATTCACCATCATTTTTTTTTTCTCTTGACAATCCCTTTACTTTTTTTCTTTCTAGGCAATGATTAAAGTGATGAATAACAGGAGATATTATTTAGAGGTAACCTTTAAGATTTACTTTTAATGGTCCAAAATGAAGCTTTTCCAAAAAACAGTGAGGACTGAAAAATGCAAAATTTAGTGAAGGACTTACATTAAAAGGAGATTGCTGTACAAAATTTAAATGGTCATGCAAGTTAGCAAAATGCATAGGACTAAAAGAGATACACTTTTATTTTTGAGTTATGACATCATAATTCTTGTTTCAGCTACCAAATTTAATAACATGAAAACAAGAGAAAGAGATTGGTTAAATTCTGTAAAGTAGTATTTAAAACATATCAAAAAATAGGACTTAAAATATTAAGTAAGTATTAAGTTCTTTTAACTGACTAGAGGTTAAAAAACACAGGAAGATTGTTAATTATTTTAGCTAGCTTGGTTATTTGTGAGTTTTATTTGTCTATGTACATTTGTAAGCTAAGAATGATTTTTCCAAAAGTATGGCAATTTGGCTGCCCATGTCTACATAGTCCAAAAGCAGAGAATGAAAAAAACTCAGGAATTATCCAAAATGAGCCAAATACTCTTCCTGAATCTTTTGGGTTCTCTCCCCAAAGAATCTCTCTGTCAGAAGACTTCCATAGTATTTTATTTAGTAGACAACAGTTCCAACAACTACAAATTGACCAGCAAGTCAAGAGCACATGGTAGGCCTGAGTTTTTTAAGAATATCAAATCAATTTGATTTTTTTGATTACTGAAGAACTATTTATTCAAGGATATTGTTTATAAATGAAAGCCTAAGCTTCATGTACATGCGAATTATCAAGTTCCCTGGTGCCAGTATTAACTGAGCATGCAAACATAATTGCATGTTAGAAACTTCAGACTAGGAACTCCATGGGGTGAAACAACATTTAATTTGTAGCAAAAGGTAAAAATAATGACATCTGTACCTTGTTTCTGCTGTATCTAATGGCTGGCAATATTTAACTGGCAAAAATAATTCTTGAAATCTTTACCTTGGGCCTTTTGATATGTAAAGTCTTGACTACAGAGGACATCATGTTATAATCAGAGACTCAGAGGATTTGAGGCTTTACATTCACATGTTTTTCAGTAAGTCAAAGTATAATAACATTTAAAACCAAAACAAAAAACTTCCCATGGCTATGAGATTAAATTGAATCAGAACCTTAGGTACTACAAGGGAAATTTAGGCTTTATATTTAATAATTTGTTAAATTTAAAATTTTTATTTCTGGGAAACAAAATTCAGACAATAGTTAATAGGTACCATGTATTTCAATATGATAATTCCTTATGACCATTCAAAGTATATCTTCTAAATTGATAACAAGGTCATGTTTTATTTTTTAAAAGATAGAATAAATTAAGAGAGATGGAATGACTGCTTTAAACTTACCCCCTAATCTAACATTGTTATTACTATTTTTTAATTTTTTAAAGTTGCCTAGTCGTGTCCAACTCTTTGTGGCCCCATGGACTTTTGCCCTCCAGGCTTCTTTGTCCATGGGATTCTCCAGGCAAGAATACTGGAGTGGGTTGCTATTTCCTTCTCCAGGGGGTCTTCCCAACGCAGGGATCGAACCCAGGTCTCCCACATTGTAGGCAGATTTTTACTGCGTCTGAGCCACCATGGAAGCTCACATTTAATAATAAAAGAAAATAAATTTAGCAATGTGGACTAGTCCTTGGTATTTCAGTATAACATTCATATCTTTTGTGAAGCTGGATTGGTGGATAGAATTGTCATCTTACTTCTGTCTGTCCTAGAGTATGAACTACAGAAAAGCATTTCAGCTAAAGTTTACCCATAAATGTAGAAACTTCATTCATTTTCACCAAGGTATGTTGTTTAGCCAAGTGATAACAATGGATTACACTGGAATGTAAAAACAATAATAATATGGATAATCTAAGAAAATACTAAACTAGTAAAGGATACATTGGAATCCAGTTTGAAGTTTTCAATTTCAATCAAATGGTGAGAAAATAGCAAAGGAAGTGAATCACACTGGGATGAAGTAATCTAAACTGTTTTAACTCCTTAAAGTACATCCAGGTTCTGACTAAATTTAAGAAACAGAATTATTGACAACAATAGGTCATTGGACACAGTATATTCATTCATTCATTTTTTTGTTTATAAACATATGTTTTTTTCTCCTTGAGTTAAGACATTTGGAGAATATAAGAATCTTTTCTTGAAAAATTAGGTGGGAATAAGTGGCATTAAACCATTTATTTCTCCTTGGTTTGTATTATGCATGGTGCAAATAGTAGGCTTCCTTCAGCTTTACATTGCTGTGAATATAGCTATTATAGATCTATCTTGCCATTTCAGTAATTTGCATTGTCTACTCTTATTTTATATCTAGCAAAACATCATCTTCCCAATGCACCAAGGTAAGCTAACAAAAAAGCTTATTCTCAAACTTGTGAGAAGCCACCTAAGGGAAAATTTGACAATGACCTCACCTTTGTGAGTGTCCTTCGAGATCTTTGGGGACATTTTTTTATTTTGATGCTGCATTTGATAGGAAATGACATTTGCCTTGAGCTTCCCACAGCTGATACTAATGTCACCAGGCTGTGTGTAGACTGATGGTCCATGGCCGTTTGGGACAATATTTCCTTTAAAGGAAGCTTACTTTCAGTTAAATAAAGGAAAATAAAATGGTGATGTGAATCAGGAGTGTCATAGGTAAGCAATTTTTGGAGGCATTTTAACATATGTTTATCCTTTCTATAATTCTTCTGTTTATAATGCCTTTAAAAACAAATCATTTCATTTAAAAGAGTTTTTATAAAACACTCACCTTCATTCATTCACTTATTAAGTTTGGGCATCTACTGTGTGTGCAATAAAAGTTAATTGTACAAAAATTCTGTATATCCCCCTTGAAGAGTCTATAATCTAGTGTATTAAATAAAATTGATAGGAAAACAAAATTACATACATCCTGCATAATAACATTAAAGGGGTTAGGGAAGCCTTTGTAATGAAGATAGAATTTGAGCACAACCTTATAGTTGATTCAAAATATTTTCATAATGGTAACAGGATTTAAAACACCCCACATGAGCAAATAGCAGCACAAATGCATACCATACAACAAAAGTAAAATCTAAGAAAATGTAACATAAACTGAGAAACATTTCAAATATGAAATGACAAAATGCAGGAAATAAATAGAAGAAAAAAATATAATATTCCCAGAAATGAATATAAAATCTAAGATACTCAAAGGACAATTGATTTGACTAAATGTATAATAAGGGATGTAAAAGATGTAGATGAGAAAAATCAGGGAAATAAAATAGAAATTTTTTTTAAAAAAGTGCCGGGAGCCGTCAGAATGCCCCCTTGCTCGGATGACAAGGTCACAAGACTAAGAAAGTATTTGCAAAGCTGACTTTCTTTATCGGGGCATCCTGGGAAAGCCCCACCCTGGTATTTTTCTTGAAAGTTCTGTCCATGCTCGGAACATTGGCTCATCTCAGTAGGTCAGTCACAGTTGGAAAGAATTTGTCCTGAGATAATCCCCCCAGACCTTATGGACCAGAGGATCCAGGAAGGTGGATCACCTTCCCCGGGGGCTAAGGAGGAATGAAAGGGACGTTTAAATAGGTTACTACTCCTCCTAGTAATTACTGGGGAGTTTACCAAGAGTTCTCTGGGGGTCATGGCAAGGCCACCACCAGAAAGGCTCGTACTTGGGTCACCTTTCCACCTCCCACTCCCCTGACCACTCCACAGAGGAGGCTCGCTTCCTTGAAGAAATCAGGCTCAATTGAGACTTAGGAATGCTCATAATTGTGGCCAGCATAGTTGGAGATATTGATTGCTTTAGGATATGTAGACATAGGAATTCATTTTAGTAGTTGTAAGGTTAATAGGACTTCATTGTTAAAGCAGTGCTGCTAAACTATCTCTTTGTCCTCTTTTCTCTTTCCTTGTAAGAACCAAAATAGGTTAATAGAATAAAAGTTTCAAGCTTAAGCCCTTCTTTCTAGCTTCTACATAGTTGCACCTAATAAGAGAAATGTAACCTTTCTACTTAGATTGATGTACTTATCCGAAGTATACTGGAGACATTCAAATGGTAAACATACTATTGTTAAGTCTAATTATGCAGAAATCCGACCTTTTGCAAGGAAAATGAGCTTAAGGTTAAAGTTATTGATGATAGGCAGAAAACAGGATTGTATAGAATTAGATGTGATGTAATGGGTGTGTTTCTTGGGTATAAAACTGTAAACCAACAACAATAAACGAGAGACTGCTCCATCACCACACATCGATTCAGCTCAGTTCTTCTTCCGCCGACGCCACTCATCCCTCAAGACCCCTGGACCCTGCTGGGGCTGGACCCCAGCAAAAAAGTTATTTGAAAGAACTTAAGAAAGGACAGTGTATTTTTCTGCACACTCTACACCACAAACTTCCCATTGGATGCAAATGAGAAAGATTGTGGCTAGAATAAGACCTCAGACTCCTCAGTGTGCGGGAGGGGTTGTCTGCCTTGACAGGAAAATCACAAAGCCCCATTCTCTCCTCTTGATCAAATGAGTCTGTCAAAAATCTTAAGCAAATGGGGAGGGATAAGTATATTGCTAGGCAAAGGATTTGAGGGAAAAATGGAAAACAGAAGCAGGAAACTCGGGGCTAAGATCGTAGATTAATTCTA
Organism: Antilocapra americana; assembly: GCA_007570785.1. NCBI lineage: Eukaryota > Metazoa > Chordata > Mammalia > Artiodactyla > Antilocapridae > Antilocapra > Antilocapra americana. Next base: position 10,822,453 of record ML662445.1, on the reverse strand, counting down.
TGAGAGATATTACGGAGCAGACACAGGGGCAGAAACCTACTTCAGAAAACATGCCACATTTACACGGCAAAATTTAGCCCATGTAAGAGGAAGTAGAAACATTGAAAAAGCTAAACTGACATTATGTATAGATAATTCTAACCAACAACCGCAGAATCAACACTTTTTTGAATAGATATTTTAGAGCAGTTTTAGATTCACAATTCAGCATAAAATACAGTTTCCAGATAATCCCTGTTCACACACATGAACAGCCTCCCCCACAAGTAACATCTCACACCAGAGTGGCCCATTTGTTACAACTGATAAACCTGCACTGATACACATTTACATCTCAAGGTTCACAGCTTACCTCTGGGTTCACTCTTGGTGTTGTACTTGTTACAGATTTTGACAAAAGGATAAATAAAGTGTCCAACATTGTATTATCATGTGGAATAATTTCACTGCTCTCAAAAATCCTCTGTGCTCACCTGTTCATCCTGCCCTTCTCTCAACCCCTGGCAACCATTGATTTTTGACTGTTCCTTAGTTTTGTCTTTTCCAGAGTATCATGTGCTTGGAATCATACAGTATGTAGCTTTCTCAGACTAGCTTCCTTCACTTAGTAATAGGAATTGAAGATTCCTCCATGCCTTTTCATGGCTTGATAGCTTGTTTATTTTTAACTCTGTATAATATTTCATTATCTGGATGTACCACAGTTAATTTTTCTATTCACTTGCTCAAGGACTCCTTGATTGCTTCCAAATTTTGGCATTTATGAATAAAGCTGCTATAAACATCTATGTGCAGGTTTTTTTTTTTTTTTTTCAGACATAAATAGTCGACTTATTTGGGCAAATACCAAGGAGCACTATTGCTGCCTCACAACATGAGAGTGTCTTTTTTTTGTAAAAAAGAAAAGAACTCCCAAACTGACTTCCAAAGTGGCTGAACTATTTTGATTTCCTACTTACTATGAATGACAGTTTCTGTTGCTGCACATCCTTTCCATGGTTTTCTATTGACAGTGATTTGGATTTGGCCCTTCTATTAAGTGTATGATAGTATCTCATTGTCACTGTAATTTGCAACTCCCCAATAGAATATGATGCTGAGCATCTTTTCATATGCTTATTTACCATCTCTATGTATTCCTTGGTAAGGTATTTATTCAGGTCTTTTGCCCATTTTTAACTGGGTTGTTTGTTTCTTTTGTTGACTTTTAATAGTTCTTTGAGTGTGTTGGATGAGTTCTTTATCAGATGTATGTTTTGCAAAGATTTTCACCTAGTGCATGCCTTGTGTTCCAATTCTCTTCACATTGTCTTCTTCAGAGCAGAAGGTTTTAATCTTAATGATTTCCAGTTTACCAGTGATTTCTTTCATGGATTGTGCCATTTTAGTGTTGCAACTAAAAAGTAATTGCCATATCAAAAGTCTTTCAGATTTTCTTATTCTTATTTCTCAATATTTTATCTTCTAGTGGTTTTGTAGTTTTCATTTTATATCTAGGTCTACAATTCATTTTGACATAATTTTTGTGAAGGGTATAAAGTATATGTCTAAATTTTATTATTTTATGTGGATTTTCAGTTGTTTCAGCAACATTTATTGAAAAGAGAAATTGTATTACCCTACTGTATCATTTTTGCCCCTTTGTCAAATTTCAGCAGATGCTATATAAACATTCTTTTCATATATACATTAAACCTTTAACAAGATATACTCTTGTTCCATCCAGTAAACCGTAACAATTTTAAAAATTTAAAGCATACACATTGTTTTATTTTACTACAATGAAGTTTTAAAAGAAATAAATAACAGATAGCCAGAAAAAGTTCTCAAATATACCAAAATTAAACAACTTAAAAGCAATTCATGTCACACAGGAAATTTTAAAAAATGATATTTTGAATTAAATAAATTGGAAAACACATTTCACAATTTCTTGTAAACAACAAAAGCTGTTGTTTTCATAGTATGAAATGCTATAATGTAATACAATAGATCTTATTGAGTTAAACGCTTATATTAGAAAAAGATACAAGATTTATTATCCAAGTTTTTAATCCTAAGAATTTAAAAAGAAACAATTTTTTTTTTAAAAAAAAGACTGTTGGAAAGAATGACTAAAGATAATAAATAATAAAGATATCAGAAAATAAAATTGAAAACATATAAAAAATAAAAATCAATGAAAACAAAATCCACTTCCTGAAAAGAGAAAATGTATATACTTCTAGTAGGACTGATCAAGAAAAAGAGAAAGAAGAAACAAATCATCAATACTAAGCATGAAAGAGGAACTATCACTATAGATCTTACTGACACCAACATAACAGTAAGGATATACCATGAATGACTTTACACCAATAAATGTGATGATTTAGATCAAACTCCTTGAATGACATAAACTATAAAGGCTTACTCACACTCACAAAAAATAGATAATGAGTATTTCTGTGCCTATTAAAATAATTAATTTTGTAGTTAAATAGAAAACCACTTTTCAAAAACTACCTCCATACCTAGAGAGTTTTACGATTAATTCTACTACTAATGTTGGAAGAAATTATATCAGTTCTACACAAACTGTTCCTGAACATAAATACATGGAGAATAGTTCCTAAATTATTCTAAGAGACCATCATTAAACTGAAACCAAACCCAGACAGAAATACTGCACAAAAGAAACCTGAGAAGCAATCTGCTGTGAATATAGATGCAAATATCCTCAATAAAATACCAGCAAATTGTGCTGCCTACTCTATAGAAAAGATAACACATCATAACTAAGTGGGACTTTTTCCAGGTAAGCAAATTTAGTTAACATTCAAAAGTCAGCCAGTGAGATTTATCTATAAAATACTAAATAAAACAATCATAAAATTATCTCAATGTATGCTGAAATACCGTCTGACAAAATTCAAGGTCTATTAATATTAAAACACTAAGAAAAAGCAATTAAAATCTACCATCCACACTTGGCATAATACTTTATATTTTACTTTTTGTTCCTAAATTCAGGAACAAGTCACTAATGATTGTTCTTATCACTTCCATTCAGTATTTTCCCAGGAACCCTAGGCAGGGAAATGCAGCAAGGAAAAGAAAGGAAGGGATGCATAGCGATTGGAAAAGAATAAATAAACGTTTATATTTGAAGATAACCCAGTCACTTACGTAAAAAACATCAAAGAAACTACACAATGTCTTCTAGACCTAATAAATGAACTTAACAAGGTTTAGGACAGGGATAATAAAAAATATTAAGTGAATTTCATGAACAATTACATGTTTAAATTTTAAAAATTCATTTGCAATAACATCAAAGATATAAAATACTCAGGTATAAATATCACAAAGTATATGTAAACTTTGCGTTCTGAACTTTCTAAAACACTTATGAAAGAAATCAGATAGACTATCAGCATAAGAAGAGAGAACTTTGTTAATGAATTAGATCGCCAATATTATTAATTGCACACTTTCTTCCATCTGATACATAAATTCAAAAAAAGAAAAAAAATTAATCTCCCATTTTCTTAAGATGCCGAAAAGGTGATTCTATAATTAATAACAAAGAACAAATGAACTAAAATAAGCCACACAATTTTGGAAAAAAAAACAAAACTGAAATGTTCAAACATTTCAATATTTCAAGACATTCAAAACATTATAAAGCTGTAGTAATTAAGACAATCCACTCAAATGCTAACCTCTTCCTGAACCATCCTTTCAGACACAATCAGAAATAGCACTTTACCAGTCCAGACGACTATAAAAGTAACCACCTCAGACTCTGAGACAAAACATACAACCACTATGGGAGCTACTGAGGTAAAGAAAGGAGGCAAAATCTTTCCAAGGAGCTGGGCTAGTATTAATAGAGGCAAAGTTCCTATTGAAAGGAGCTAGTGCTAAAGAAAGGCTTGCTTTATAATAGAGTCTAACGTTAAAAGAGCAGCAGAATAAAACGTAACACAGGCAGCATCTCCCAGACACCATGAAGAATTTGGTCTACACCGGAAGAACAATGAGAATGCATTCAACCTATTTTATTTTAATGTGGGAGACATTTTCAAATGAAAATTTTGAAAAGTAACTCTGATTGCCCAGAGAACAAAACCATTGTAGGCATTTGGTGGCTCCTGTGGGATGCTGAGGAGGAAGGCATTTAGTTGCCCAGCAATACAAATTCAGCCTCTAACCTTGCTGTCACCCCTGGCAATGCTGTCCTGATTTTTGTATCCTTCCCCAATTGTGACCCTCTTTTCCGCCCCCCTGGCCTGGCATTGAAGATCCATTACCTGAGCGCTGTGCTATGCTCCTTGTAGGCAATAATCCTTCTGATCTCAGGCTCCCCTGACAAGAAGAACCTGGGCAAACACTAGGGAAAATAGAATTTGGAAGATCTTTCACTTATTTTCTTATTGTTTAAGCTTTTTATTTTGCATTGGGGTACAGCTGATTAACAATGTTGTGATAGTTTAGAGTTAACAGTGAGGGGACTCAGCCATGCATATACATGTATCCATTCTCCCCAAAACTCCTCTCCTATCCAGGCTGCCCCGTAATGTTGAGCAGAGTTCTCTGTGCTGTAGAGCAGGGCCTTGTTTGTTATCCATTTTAAATACAGCAGTGTGTACTTTTGTGATCTAAGAGCTGTTAGGCAGTGGAATTTGTACAGGATATGTTAAGGGTGGGGAATCAGAGGAGACACTGGCAGATTATTAAACTGTTTAACAAAATTAAATTCTGCTGGAAAAAATTATGAGTTGACAATTGGATATTCTCTATGTCACTCTGCACTTCCCTCCTTTCCCTACCCCTGCCTCCCTTCCTTCTATTCTTTCTGTATTTGCCTAATGCTCCCTAGGACCAGCTGGTCTAACTCCACAGTCTCAGTGAGATATTTTCAATATCTCTATTATTGTGTTTATGCATATGCACTTGACTTTTTAATCCATTTATTTTCTATTTGTCCATCTCTATCTTCTCTGTTTATACCTTCTCTGTTAGCCAAAATGTAACCTCACTCTGAATTATCTTGTCCTTTAAAGCATATATCTTACCAAACTATTTGGAAGTTTAAATAAAATAATGTGACTCATGCTGGTGACTTTATTCTTCTTAACTACAATTTCTGCATATTTATGTGGCAAGGTCCTTTGCTGAGTATATAATGTCAAGTATAATATCAAGTATATAATATCAAGTGGTCACATCTGTGGGAAGTTGTCAACTAAATACTAGAAAATCTTTCCAATGAGATTTGGTGTAAACTATATGTGATATTTTAATAATATAAAGAGTAATATATGTTGAGGAGATTAATGTATTAAAGTTCAGAACTTATGAGATGTAAAATAACTCTAAATGTTGTCAGTATGGGGCTTCTCTGGTGTCTTAGATGGTAAAGAATCTGCCGGCAATGCAGGAAACCTAGATTTGATCCCTGGGTCAGGAAGATCCTCTGGAGAAGGAAATGGTAACCCACTCCAGTATTCTTGCTTGGAGAACCCCATGGATAGAAGAAATGCTACAGTCCATGGGGTCACAGAAAGTCAGATATGACTAAGCAACTAACACCCTCACTTTCTTCCACATTTTCAGGATATATTACACCTATAGACACATATTTGTGATTTACCCCTACTAAGAAGAGGTAGGTATACTTCTACTAAGAAGCTGAAGTGTTCGCATGATAAAGTCTAAAATAGTAGAGTTATTTACAACCCCTTAGTGCTCATCCTTTGAGCTAATGCCTTGTACCTTCTGATACTGTGGCTCTGGAGCTGAGAGAAAATTGGCTGGTCCATTACATTTGCTCCCTCTCCTTGTCAGCCTTTGGGTTATTTTATTCTACTAGTGTCATGCCCCTGTTTGAAGTGATTCATTTTGTCAGTAGCTCCAGGTTGGTGATGTCAAAAGATGTAGTAGTATAACTTTTGAAATTATATTTCACCTTATGAATAACCAGGCTATGTTAATGTCAACCAATGCAAGAACCTGCTTAAACATTAGGACATATAATGAATATTCATCTTTTGCTTATTTTCATGTTAGATATCATGTTCGTTAATTGCTTGCTACACAAATTGAGATCACTTTGCCAATCCTGATAAAGCTATCATCTACTGCTAGTTTTTATTTTTTCCTAGTAAAAGAAAACAACAGGTTAACAGAACCAAAATTTAAAGAATTCTGAATTTTTCTGAGATACAAAGTTAAATGTGCAATTATTCAACTGGATAAGGAAAAGCTTGCCATGAAATGGGTAGTTGATCCACCAGATTTTTTAATGCACAACTTTAAATATTTATCATTTTTGCTATGCTTCCTAGAAAAAGTGAGTGAATTATAGTTTTAAATAATCCATTTTTTCAGGAATCTTTAAAGAAGAATCAGTTCAAGTTCAATTCAGTTCAGTCACTCAGTTGTTTACGACTGTTTGTGACCCCATGGACTACAGCATGCCAGGCTTCCCTGTCCTTCACCAACTACTGGAGCTTGCTCAAACTCATGTCCATTGAATCAGTGATGCCATCCAACCATCTCATCCTCTGTTGTCCCCTTCTCCTCCTGCCTTTGATCTTTCCTAACATCAGGGTCTTGGAATTATAATTATATATGTACATGTGAGTTCCGTCTTTACATGCAGATATCTTCCTTATTATCATATTCAAAAAGAAATGATACAAATAGAATGTGCAAAAATGGAGAATAAACATATCCCCCAATGACACATCAATGCATGTTTCAGAATAAAAGAATATTCCATTGGATTATATTGCACAAAAGGCAGATACTGTCTTTAATCGAGAAAAGGCTTGCTTTTATGAAAGAGTAAAAGATTAATTGAAAGTTTCCTTTAAACCTTAAAATGTGGTGACTTCAACAATTCTGCTTTTTCCACATTTGAAAAATCATATTCTAAATATTAATAATGCAAGGTATGCTCACAGTGGGCTTTCTCTGATGGCTCAGAGGTAAAGAATCTGCCTGATAGTGCAAGAGACACAAGTTTGATCCCTGGGTGGGGAAGATCCCCTGGAGAAGGAAATGACAACCTACTCCGGTATTCTGTGTCCAGGAAATCCCATGGATACAGGAACCTGGTGGGCTACAGTCCATGAGGTCACAAAGAACTGGACATGACTTAGCAACTAAACAACAACAACAATGCTCACAATGGTAGTATCACAGAAATGTTATCTTTTGTGTGCATGATGTTATCTAGGAGGTGGGATGGGAGTTGGGGTGGGAGCAAGGCTCAAAAGGGAGTCGATATATGTATACATTTAGTTCAACTTCTTGCCTAGAGAATCCCATGGACAGAGGAGCCTGGCAGGCTACAGTCCATGAAGTCCCAAAGAGTCAGACACAACTGAGCAACTAACACATAGCTGATTCACAGCAGAAACTAACACAGCATTGTAAAGCAACTATACCCCAATCAAATAAATAATAAATTAGAAAAAAATAATTAAAGTGAGACCAGTCAGCAACAGGGACCTCAGAACATTTATGCAGATGGAAAAGAGTGCTAACCTACCAGGCTGAAAATTCCTCATAGGAAAAAGGATAATTTACCTGAAACAAACCAAGTTAATGCTTAAATTGCAATCTGCTCTGGTGATACAAGATCACTGCATTACCATCATGCCTTTGGCGAAGATTTTCTATTTGGTATGTATTGTGTTACCTATAATGATTTCATATTCCAACAAACTGACAAGCATAATTCTCTTATCATGTCTTTCCTTGTCCTGTTTCTCCCAACGATTTGTTCCTCTGTAAAGGGTCTTATTTTGGAAGCTTAACTGTTGTTTCTGCAAATTATAGCCTGCTGAGAACTAGAACATTTTTGTATAAAATCTATATTGACTTTATTTGCATTCAATTCCTGCCTGCATAATATCTGTTCAGTCATCACATATAATTATAATAGGTGGGCTTGGAATTTACACACCTGGAAAGGTCACTTGAGCTAGTTCGGAAGCATCACACCTTTACCTAACATCCTTTCAGCGCTATCAAGACAGCAAGCACCTCTGGCCATTGTTTAATTTATGCAGTTTGTATAATATTACCACCCTTAGTCATTTTCTATGAATGCTGTGAACATAAGCTCTTAAAACAATGACATGAATTAAGGTTACAGAATACTTTCACCCTTCATGCCTGAAAGTTTATTATCAGAACCTGTTTGATGGTGACAGCTTGTCTCCTCTTACTAGAGCTCAGTGCCCTGCATTTAAACAGTGGGGGCTTTAATCAAACAGACACATTTTCCTCCCTGCTCGAGCACTATAGTTTCACATCACAGTCACAGCCAGTGACATGCGGAAAGGTCTATGCCCAACTATTTTTGACATTCAACATCAATCATTTTTCCATCTGAGGCTGAACATGCGCCGTTAATCACTGAGGGAAATTGTGAATTTTGACAAAATGAATCACATTAAGTTTTAAACAAATGTCATGCCCAGACCTTGCTTTAACAAAGATGTTTGGTGGTTGTATTTCCCCACTGTGTACGCGTGGGTGTTTCTGTGTTGTGTATGTGTGTGCACTTTGATGTTAGAGAAAATACAGCAATCTCATTGCCTTGGCACACACAGACAGAATCAGCGCCATTCACACAACTGAAACGTGCATCAGTTCAGTTCAGTCGCTCAGTCGTGTCCGACTCTTCGCGACCCCATGGACTACAGCACGCCAGGCCTCCCTGTCCATCACCAACTCCAGAAGTCTACTCAAACTTGCATATACTTTATCTATGTAAATAGGAGAAAGCAGACAGTATTTGAAAAAATTTAAATTGGAGGTGCTAATAAATACTCCAAGCAGAGCAGAAAGACTGAAAACATCATAAGATAATAAGTCTTGCCTATGCTATATTATGGTTTCACCCTAAAAAGATGCAAAGTGGCAATTGGTCTAGCTATTGGTTCATACTGATTTGGTACTTAGGAGAACTCATTAATTCAGGAGAGTTTCTGTTTCAAGCAAAAATCAAAATGGTCTGTTGAGGTTTGTATATTAATGCAGATAAAGATTAGGAGAGAGAAAACTTCATTTTTCACTTCAGGTGCTCAATCTCTGGCATCTACAGAAGGCCCAAAGGTACACTTTCATTAACAATGGGACAATCAAAAAAGTGTATTCAATTGTCAATGCCAATGGCATACAGAAGGGTTACGTTAAAATGGGGCAAGGTCAGAGACCTAGGGACAATTCTGTCTCAATCCAGAAATGTATACTTAATTGGTCAAGACCCCCTGGAGAAATGTCTAATCAGAAATGCTTCTTTTTTTTTTTTTTTAATGCAGGCAACTTAAAGACACTGCAAGAGCACGCATAGATAGTGATAAATGTTCACCTTTAGAGAAATGTATACTGTATTTTGTAAGTGTTTGGATTCCTGTGAACATGGAGGGTCATAGTGATTTTTGATCTCATGACAATAGTTCTTGGCAACCATAAAATATGGGTATGACTTGCTGTGGACAATGAGCCATTTACAGAGATTTTTAATTGCCTGTTAACAATTGTTTAATAACCTTTTCATTTCTCCTAGGTCTTTTAGCATCTAGCTATAAAATAATTAACACAGAAAGGACAGCAGGGAAAAGTGAAATAAAGCTAAAATGAAGCAAATATTTTGTTCAAAAAAAAAATAAAAAACACTTCAGCAGGTATTTATTTAACCAAATTAATTATGTTAAAGGAGAGTTATCATTAAATATTTTTGTTATTTTGCTTATGAGTAACAGTCTTCTAATAACTAGAGCATATTTATTAATATATTATTGAGAATATGTAGTCTTTCTGTAAGATAATATATGTAGAGTTATAAGAAAGCCTTATAGTTTTTATTCTAATGGGATAGGAAATTTTAAGAGCAAAATAAACTTATAGCAGGTTACGATACACAGCCTAGTTAGTACTTTAGATAAATCAAACATTTCCCTTGAAAATGTGAAGTGTTACAGAAGTACTGTACACTTAATACAGCAGCTGGGACCAGATAATTGAGTTAGGTGCCAGGTGGGTGATAAATCTAAGTTAGATTCACCCAAGATTTATGCACAGAATAAGGCAGAAAGACAACCATAAAGCAAAAACTAAACAAAGAATAACAACAACAGTATTATGTGAAGGAAAATAAATGAGAGGGGAAAACAGTAGTTTTTTTCCAGGAGTCCTAACTTTCTGGGGAATTATGTGGGAAGTATATGCTTTATTTTCAGTTCAGTAGCATTGTGGCACCCACTTCTGGGATTTAACTTGCATGGTAGAAAAGTCAAATCTCCCAAGATCCCCTTCCTCATGTATGCAACAGGTCAGAATCTGCCAACAATGGGCAATTACAATAAAAATTTGGGCAAAAGAGGAAGGGAGGTCATTATTTTCCAGATGGAGTTGTAAGTGTGAATGAGCAAAGGTGAGGTCCAAAATAGCTGCTGAGAGATTTTCCTGAGCATCGCTGATGTTAATGATGGAGACTGAAATAGAAGGTAGGGCTTCTCAGAGTTTGGTGACATTGACAGGGGCTTCAGCGTGAGATGATCCTGGGTTTTCAACAGTTGCTGGCTGAAATTTTCAGAACTCGCTGCTTTGGAGCAGCAGGCTGATGTCATTGGTGACAGTTTCTCTGACCTCTGTCCTCCCAACTTTACCAATAGTCATGTCAGCCTTCCATTCTTTCTGTTAAGACTTTTCTCCGACCAATCATGTATTCTGCCCAATATGTTGTACTCCTTACCTTCTCATTACTCAAGACAGAAGATGAAAATCCTGCGGCAATTTAGATTTGTGGGAGACACAGCCAAATAAAAAGAAAAAATGAAGCTTACTTAGAGGAAGAAGAACATTTGGCGAGGGGGTGGGGGGTTGATGTTGCTATTGTTTTTGTTCAGCAAAAATTTACTGTTTCTTATGCAACAAGCAAAGATCCAGAAAGTGGGAAGTATATCTGGAGTGAATGTATAAGCCATAGTTCGGGATCTTACGGAGTTTCGAACCCACTGTAGTACCTAGTGGTGGTGACATCAGGAGAGGAGTATAAGTGGGGAATTCTATCAAGGGGGCAAGACTGTAGGCCAGGAGTCTGGTTAAGAAGGGATTGCAAAATCCAGGTGAGACATGATTGTTGATGAAACTACACTGACAAAGGTAAAACATTATAAATATATTTGAATGCTGATTCATTTTTTTTATTTAAAACATATATTGAATGTCTGCAGTGTGCAAGAAGTACCTGTATGGGACGCTGGAAATAAAACAAACAAAAAAATGATGTAGAACCTTAGGTAATTTGAATCAGAAACATCAAAAATGAGTTGACTATACATTAGGTTTACCAAAAGGTTCATTCAGTTTTTCCAAAAGATATTATGAATATCTTCATATAGATATGCAAACCTTTTGGTCAACCCAATATTACACTGATCTTACCTATGGCTCAGTGGTAAAGAATCTGCCTGACAATGCAAGAAATACAGGTTCAATCCCTGGGTCAGGAAGATGCCTTGGAGAAGGAAATGTCAACCCACTCCAGTTTACTAGCCTAGAAATTCCATGGATAGAGGAGCCTGGTGGGCTACAGTCCATGGGGTCACAAAAAGTCAGACAAGATTAAAGCAGCTTAGCACAGCACACACATTCATGTGTATAATGTCTGATAAAATACACTTTTCTTTTTTTCTCAATAATATATGGTACAATTCTCATGAGGTCTTCTCATATGCTATATTCTTCACATTGACATAGGGAATTTTAAAATAGCTCTTTCTGAAGTTGTCTATAGACAAAATTAGGTCATACATAGACACTGGTCAAAGTAAGAGAAAAATTGAGGAAATTACCCAGTATTATACAAATAACATGTCTCCTTATGTTTTTGCCTTTGAATTTTTTGGTCTTTCTCTCTGTGTGTGTATGTGTGTGTGTGTGTGTGTGTGTGCGTGTGTGTGTGTGTGTTCATGTGTGTGTGTTATATGTCTGTGATACATATACATATCATTATGTAACTGTTCATACTCATACACATAATACTTAAGGGTAATTCAGACTGTAGGTAAAAGAACTTTGGTCTGTTAAAAGATGACTAAAGAAGATAATTGAGGTGACACAAACAAACAAATTTAACATTGTATGAAGAAGGCAGTCTTTATCCTCAAGAGCTGGAAAACTGCAAAATAGTATGGAAAACAGTATAAATAAGATAATATATCTTTATAGGATAAAGAATAAAGACCAAGGAAGACAGAGAATAGTTTTATGGACATGGAGAGAGGGGAGGAGAGAGTGAGATGTATGTTAAGAGTAACATGGAAACTCACATTACCACATATAAAATAGATAGCTAAGGGGAATTTGCTGTATGGCTCAGGAACCTCAAACAGGGGCTCTGTATCAACCTAGAGGGATGGGATGGGGAGGCAGGTGGGAGGGAGGTTCAAAGGGAGGGAATATATGTATGTGTACCCTGATTCATGTTGAGGTTTGACAGAAAACAGCAAAATTCTGTAAAGCAATTATCCTTCAATACAAAATAAATTAATTTAAAAAAGAAAGAAAATCAATAAGAAAGAAGGAAGCCCAGAATGTAACCCAGAATTGACCTGGGATTTGGGGGGATGGCTGACTGGCTATATATGGTACTTCCAGTCAAGAGAAAGAGTAACAAGCACACAAAACTTTTCTAAGTTTGCTGACATGGCATCTAAGATGTGAGCAATTTCATCTTGGGCCAAGACATTTATTTCAACAGATCTGAATGGAAGTGAGTGCATCACAACTAGATCCAATAAGCCACAGAATGTGTGCGTGCGTGTGTGTGTTAATTCATGTCCAACTTTTTACAACCCTATGAAATGTAGCCCACCATGCTCCTGTGTCCATGGAATTTCCCAGGCAAGAATACTGGAGTGGGTTGCAAATTCCTGCTCCAGAGGATCTTCCAAACCCAGGGATTGAACCCATATCTCTTGTATCTCCTGCATTGGCAGGCAGGTTTCTTACCACTAGAGCCATCTAGGAAGCCAAGTCATAGAATGGACAGACTAAATGAGATCAACACATAGAGAGTGCAAAGAAATACCCCAGTATTGAAATTAGACTCTACTTTCTTGCCAAGTAGAGTATTTGCTTAAAAATTCTGCCAACTGTTACCTCTGCTCATCATTTTCCTTTACTGAAATGTGTTGTCTAAATGTGCATGCTTTGTTCTCTAGGTTATAACTTCTGCCTGATTGGTAGGTTAAAAAATTATAATTTTTAACATATAAAAATTATATGTTATAATTATATGTTATAAAGTGAAGTCTCTCAGTAGTGTCCGATTCTTTGCAACCTCATGGAATGTAGAATATGAGGCTCCTCCATCCATGGGATTTCCAGGCAAGAATATTGGAGTGGGATTCCATTTCCTTCTCCAGGGGATCTTCCCAACCCAGGGATTGAATTCAGTCTCCTGCATTGCAGGCAGATGCTTTACCATCTGACCTACACATACATATACACACACTGTTCTTCAACAACTGTTTTGATACTAGAATGTAATTTGGGATATCTACCAAGAAAGTTAAATTTTTCAGCAGAATAGAAAAGCAACCAGTTGCTCCACATTATTCTGTCCAATTTCTATATTGATTTAAAGCATAAACTTTGCTGTTGTTCAGCCCCTAATTTATATCCGACTCTTTGTGACCCCATGGATAGCAGCATACCAGGCTCCTCTGTTCTCCACTACCTCCCAGAGTTTGATCAAATTCATGTCCATTGAGTCAGTGATACTAACTAACCATGTCATCCTCTGTTGTCCCCTACTCCTCCTGCTCTCTCAGTTTTCCCCAACATCAGTGTCTTCTCCAATGAGGCAGCTCTTCACATCTGGTGGTCAAAGTATTGGAGCTTCAACTTCAACATCAATCCTTCCAGTGAATACTCAGGGTTGATTTCCTTTAGGATTGACTCTTGTGATCTCTTTGCAGTCTGAGGGACTCTGAAGAGTCCTCTAAGCTACTAGATGTTATTTATCAATCAAAATCACCCTTCTCTGTACTTCCCTTAGAGACCAAAACATCTAGATTTGCTTGCTATTCAGAACTGATCTGAAATGTTGCACACTAGAAATCAGTCTTTGTTTTGCTTTGGTTTACTTGCCACTTGTTTGTATAACAGAACAATCTGGTGCACCAATCCTCTTTGGAAGATATCACTGCCCTTTTCTCTCCACTGCATTCTTGCTAAGAGTATTATTATCACTAACATAGGCACCATTCTACCTGTATATTGAGCAGTTAAATGATCCCACCACATACTATCCAGGGGCTTCCCTGATGACTCAAGGAAGAATCCATCAGTCAGTGAAGTATCAGCCAGCAATGCAGGAGATCCAAGAGACATAGGTTTGATCCCTGGGTCAGGAAGATGCCCTGGAGAAGGAAATGGCAACCCACTACAATATTCTTGCCTGGGAAATCCCATGGAGAGAGGTGCCTGGTGTGCTACAGCCCATGGGATTACAAGAGGTGGATACAACTTGGAGACTAAAGCACCACCACCACCACCAGCAGTACATACTATCCAGGCTGCCTGAGAATCCCTTGTTCTATAATACACAATACACAGACCAAACTGTTTTCAATCACCTGTTTAAAGAAGGATTTAATTTCAAGTGTTTTCTGGTAACTAAGGTAAAATTCAAAGACTACTATTTTTAGATTTACTCACCAAAGGTTACGTTGGGAGCACACCAACAGCAGTGAAATGCAATCTGGATGGCCTGATTTCAGACAAGAAAGGCAACTCTCTCCTGCAAAATATCCCTTTATCTGCAAAGCTGATGCTGGTCATTCCTTCAAGGAGGATAGATAGGATTTTATCCCACAGTAGCACTGAAAGCTAAAAATACAAGTACTTAAGAGAAGTAGTTCATTGATTTATATTTATTCTATATTGTCAATGAGGGCTATCACATCCTTTCCTGCAAGGAAATTCTGCTAGGAGGGAATTACAATTCTGAAGAGAAGCAAAAGGGACTGCCTCCAAGGTAAAGATGCTAAGCAAAGGAAGGTAGGTCTCTCAAGGCCATTGTTCCCCTTCAACATTTTGCCTAAGGCTGTCTTGATAGCAGCTCTGCTTGCTTAAGCATCTTGAAGAAGTGAACTGGAGTGCTCTTTGAAGCTGAGGAGGGAACGTGCTAATGAAAGAGCCTGATTCTCAGTCTCCATTCTCCTATCTAATGTCTATTACTGTTTCTACAGGGCAGCTGAAGTACTCTTTTCTTGGCAACAGAGTGGAGAAAAGAAGACATGGATGCTTACAGGTCTGCTTAATTCTTCCCTTTCCCTCTATCCAGCTCAAGAAAGTAAAACGTAGAATCATGAACATTTAACAGATATCTCTTTATATATGGGACTCTATGCCATGCAAAGTTAAAATAAAACTTTGCTTTGGAATGTGAACTCTTGATTCAGGATCTAAAACAAACAAATCAAAAACACCTGACTTTACCTATGACTGTACAAACAAATCAATTATTAATTTCATTGATGTTTAAAGAGCTTCTGCCAATAACACTGCTAGGTAGTTAGAATAGGAAAAAGGAATCAAAAATGGTGGTGGCTAAAAGATAAAGAAGGGAAAAGCCCGTGAAAATAGAACAAAAGAAGGTTCAAGGACTGGAGTGTGGTCCTCAGATAAAACAAACAGCACTCCTGGCTAGCCCAAATTATATAGGGCAGGTCCAGGGGGAGGAGAAAAAACATATAAAAAGAGGAGCCAAAGTTGAGGTCGGATTTTCACTTCTCTTTTTTGGGTCAGCCCACCCTCACACTTCGAGGATGTATTTTCCTTTACTTTCTAAATGAAACTGAACTGTAACACGGGTGTGTAACATTGGTACAACTGAGAAAGTTACACGGGGCTGTAACACTGGTCCATCTGTCGCTTCAAATTTTTGCTGCGGCAAGACAGAACTGAGGAAATTACACACTCCCCCAACATCTATGGTGATGTTTCTCTGATTTAACCTGGCTGAAACAATCTTGGCTCAGCCCCTGCCACAGAGGCAGAAGCCAAGTGCAGCAGAAGCCCAACTCGGTGAAAGCTCCCATGGTGGACACTGTATGCAATAGAAACCTAGCACAGGGCGAGTGACAAGAAGCCCAGTGTGCTGGAAGCTGGGACAGCAAAATCAAACAGCAGAATGCTCATGTGGCTCAGTCTCAGATTCCAGAAGACCTCCAGTTAAGGTAGGAGGTCCTTTCTCCTGTGGCTGGAAAGACATAAGTCTAACAAAATCTTAATTCCTTTGCAATTTCTCATTTCTTGTTTCCTCAAATACCCCCTGAACAGGTGAGCGGCAGTGGGTGCAATTGAGGGATTCTGGCAGGGGCTACTTAATAGCCATTTCCCAAGTGGGTGGAGGTTCTTCTGTTCTTAATCTTCTTTGTGCCAAGGATCAGGCCAATTGAAAACTGTGAGCACAGGTCAGGTATTTAGCAGATTTTCTGGCAGGCTATGAGGGGAGATTCCTCAGCATATTTTTCCCACTGCTTTTTTTCTCCTGTCCTTCAGCTCCTTTATCCTGGGACTTGAACCTGGCCAAAACCCTCGGTGCCTGGCTTCAGGACCTAATGAAGCTCAGGCTCTTAATGTCTCATTGCAAAAATTCAGTGAGAAACACAATGATAGGTAAGAAGTGGATTTGTTCAGATTCAGAGAGAAGCACACTCCAAGAGTGTGGGCCATTACAGAGTGGAGGGGCCATGGAATGTGATGTAGTTAGTTTGTAGTTAGAATGTAGTTAGATATAGTTAGAATGTGATGCAATTGATTTCATACGCTAAGAGTGGGAGGATCATTCCAACAATTGGGAACCACCCACTCCTCCATCTTTTGACAGTGCTTTGGAACTGTCCTGGCACCTCTGCATGTGTCATTTAGTTTGAAAGTTGAGGATCAAGGTATAGTTGAATTTGACTTGTCATCTTGGATCCATTTGATTTTAATTGGTTTATGTTATGCCCTTGTGCTATGTCAATTTTTTAGGGACAACCAGAAAATGGCTGGCCTTTGGGAGAGAAATGCTATATAATATCCAGTCTCTCTAGATACACAGGCCTTCATTTTCTATGTTTCCTACAACATGTGCAACAACAGCATCTCTCAGTGAACCCACTAGGGCAGGTAACAGACACACAATGCCTGCTAGAAGCTCATATGTTGGTGGCATCCATTCAAGGACAATTCAGCTTCCAGGGATAACGTTTACCACTTTGGGAATTAGCCCTGAAGGCCATTTGGGGCCAAACCCTTACCATCCTTCTCCTAAAGTTATAAACATATCCCTGGATCATTTCCACTCCACCCAGAGGGCTCTCTCCCCTTTCACTCTTGCCTAGAGACCTTGGACCACTGGACAAAACCACAAGAGGGATTGTCAGAAGATCCTCTGATCCTGAGGAAATCTGGTACCCTGATGGAAGTAGCTTTGTCTCAGATGGAAAAGAAGAGCCAGATATACAATAGTCTCCAATTTTGAGACCATAGAGGCTAAACCTTTGACACCACATACTGCAGCCCACATAGCTGAGCTCATAGCCCTGATTCAAGCTTTAAAGCTCAAAAAGGCAGAAGAGTAGCCATCTACACTGATTCCAAGTATGCCTTTCTGGTGCTACATGCACACACTGCTATTTGGAAAGAAAGAGGCCACTCGACCACCCGAGGGTCCCCAATCAAATGTGGTGATCAAATCCTCAGGCTCTTGAAGGCAGTTCATCTGCCCACTGAGGTTTCAGTCTCCCACTGTAAAGGAAACCAAAAAGGAAGCACAGAAGTGGCAAGAGGGAACCAAACAGTCGATCAGGCAGCTAAGAGAGCAGCATTACAGAACAATGACCTAATAGGGGTTGTGACCTTAGTTCCACAGACTAATTTGCCAAAAACTCCTTCATATACTGAAGGTGAGACTCCTAAAGCCTAGAGTGAGGGCTTTTGAGAAAATTGTATGAGGTGGTTCCAAAAGGAGGGACTCCTTATTCTGCCTGGGAACGTCCAATGGAAGTTGGTTAGCTCCTTACATGCTGTCCATCATTTAGGGAAGAAGGCCCTCCAAAGATTGCTAGAAAGGTTCTTCAGAGAAACAGGCCTCCAAACAACTATAAAGCAAGTGGTCTCCTCTTGTCCAACTTGCCAATTAAACAACCCCCAAGGACCTCAAAGACCCCAGCTGACCCAGTCCGTCCAATGACGTGGGGCCTACCCAAGAGAGGACTGGCAGATGGACTTCACCCAGATGTCAGTTTCTCAAAGGTATAAATACCTATTTGTCAATGACAGATACATTCACAGAATGGATTGAAGGCTTTCCCACCTGGACTAAGAAGGCTGAGGAGGTGATAAAAAGTTGCTCCAATTAATCATTCCAAGATTTGGTCTACCCAGGTCATTACAAAGTGACAATGGGACATCGTTTACTTCTAAGGTCACCTAAGGGGTCTGTAAAGCGTTAGGCATTACTTATTATCTCCATTGTGCCTGGAGGCCTCAGTCTTCAGAAAAAGTAGAAAGGGCCAACCAATTCTTAAAATCAGCAATAAAAATTATAACCTGGGAGACCTCCCTGGGATGGAAAGAGGCTTTACCTGTATTGCCCCTAAGGAACAGGTTGGTCTTAGTCCTTATGGGATGCTATATGGGAGACCTCTTGTTTATGCCAATGACCTCTTCCTGGATCCATAGGTTCATACCCTCCAGTCTTATACCATGGCCATTGGGCAATTCCAACAGGATATACGCTTGTGGGATGTCAACCAGGACCCAAAGGTTTCTAAAGAACCGCCCTCATATGCTCCAGGGACTCAAGTCCTAATTAATTTCTGAAAAGATGGGTCCCCAGTGGCTCAACTGTAGGGCCACTACCCTGTAATACTTTCTATTCCCACAGCAGTCAAGGTACCAGGACATGACTCCTAGATTCACTCTTCACAAGTCAAGCTGTGGAAGAATACAGAAGAGAATACTCAATCCACCTGTGAGCCCCTGGGAGCTCTCAAATACCTATTCAGAACTGGCAGGGGTTGTACTCCAAAACAGGCAAGAGATAGATCTCCTGATCCCTGAAGAAGGAAGGACTTGAGCCATCTTGAATGAAACGTGTTGTTTCTGGGTAAATGCCTCCAGCTAAGTTAAAGTCTCACAGTCCTCAAGAAAAACATTCAGGTCATACAGGATCTCAAAGAATGAGCTGGAGAGGTCTTGGGGGTGGCTACAATCTCTCTTTGGGACTTCCTTCTGGCAATAGGAAATTTGCAGTTGGCTAGAGCCCCTACTAGTCCCTGTCATCACCATATTTGTGCTGCTTATGATTGCTTCTTGCATTATCAGTTGTCTAACCCATTTTGTCTCTGCCCAGGTCAATAAGCTACAACATGCCATGCCAGTTCAGCAAGGATATATAAAAGTACCACCAACCACAGAAAATATCACTCACCCTTAGATGCACACCACTATCAGGACTCTTGAGACTAGCAAGAGGGGGAGACCCAATTCCCCTCACCATCCCAGTTTGGCAGGAAGTAAGTAGCCAGAGAGACTTTGATGCCCCTATTCCCAAAGAATTGGACCTCCTATCTCTTGAGGCGGGAATGTTAGGTAGTTAGAATACGGAAAAGGAATCCAAAACGATGGTGGATAAAAGATAAAGAAGGGAAAAGCCCATGAAAATAGAACAAAGGAAGGTCTGAGGACCAGAATGAGAACCTCAGGTAAAACAAACAGCCCTCCTGGCTAGCCCAATTTATATAGGGCAGGCTCAGGGGAGAAGAGAAAACATACAAAAAGAGGGGCCAAAATTGGTCTGAGGGCTTCTCTTCTCTTCTTGTTTTTTGGTTTGGCCCACTCTCACACCACAAGGATGTATTTTCCTTTACTTTCTAAATGAAACTGAACTGTAACACAGGTCTGTAACACTGGTCCATCTGTTGCTTCAAATATTTGCTGTGGCAAGACAGAACCAAGGAAATTACACTCTCCTTACAAAATGTTTTGTCTTCCCTAAATACAGTTAGTCCTACATACTCTTGGGGTCCATATTCATTGATACACTTGTTATAATGAAGTCACACAGTCATCCTTAGGTATCTACAAAGGATCAGTTCCAGAATCACTGTGGATACCAAAATCTGAAATGCTCAAATCACTTATACAAAATGATGTAGTACATTACTGCTCAGAGTTCCACCTAGAAGGTATCAGAGTTTTACAATGGCAAAATCTTGCAGAGGGACTTGCTAATATAACAGATAGTAACTATGATCCTTATTTCTCCCATTGGCTAGGAAAGGAAGAAATAAATTCCTATCACTTCCAAGAACTCTTTAACATCCACTGTTTTATCTTAATTTTAAACTTACTTCTTTTGGCCACATGGAAGGAGTTCCTGATGATTTATCACTGGATAAATATCTGAGGGCAAAACTTACCATTTTACATTTTAACAAAATGCCTGAGGTACTTTGGCAAATGAACTGAGAACCAGAAACACCGACCTCCACACTTGGCCATTACCACAATGACCTAAACCAAACCTTAACCTGCTTCATTATGACTTTGCTATTTCAGTCTTCATTAGTATCTATTCACTCTTTCGGGACTGTCCTGCTAAGACAGCTGGCTTGATTGTTCATTTTGGAACTTTCTGAGGGCCCTAGCAACTGCTCAGTGGAAAACATCAATAGACAACTTGTACCCTTAAGTCATTTGAACTCCTGGCCGCAGTGGTAGTGGTAAAGAACCTGACTGCCAATGCAGGGGCTGTAGAGATGTAGGTATGATCTCTGGGCGGGGAAGATCCGCTGGAAGAGGACATGGCAACCTACTCCAGTGCTGTTGTCTGGAGAATTCCAGGGACAGAAGAGCCTGGTGAGCTACCATTCATGGGGTCACAAAGAGTCTGACAAGACTTGCTGGCCAACATCCTGATGTTATTTGTTCACAAATCCTAGGCTATTTTACCAGGTTTTTTACTCAATCATAATCAAGGTCCTGCATTGAAAGATGCACCTTAAACCAAGCATCCAAATTATAAGAAATCCTGACATGCCCTTCTCCATTCTGAGACATCCTTAGTTGTGGAAAATGATTCATCTCATAGACAGGTTGTGCTGGTGATGAAGTACATGAATGCAGAAAGCCTATGTGATGTTTAAAGAGTGGCAAGTGGCATATTTTGGCAAGGACTTCTCAGGTAGCGCGAGTGGTAAAGAACCTGGCTGCTAATGCAGGAGACTTAAGAGACATGAGTTCGATCCCTCGGTGGGGAAGACCCACTGGAAGAGGAACTGGCAGCCCAGTCCAATATTCTTGCCTGGAGAATCTCATGGATGGAGGAGACGGACAGGCTAGGGTCCACAGGGTTGCAAAGAGTCAAGCAACAAGACTGAAGCAACTTAACACACACAGAGAGATTTTGGCAAATTGTGTGAAAACAGATACAGACAGTAGAAAAACTGATGAAAGATCATATTGGCAAGGGTCTCAAAGCTTTAATTACTTTTAGACCAAGAGTTTCTCACTAAACTATACCAACAGTTTGGGATGTCTTGGTCAACAAAATAATGTGTGATGGCATTGACTGAAATTCAAAAATAGTTTATCTGAAAAAATATTTGAAAAAATATTTAAAAATCCAGTTTGAATAATGGGCTCCATTTTCGTCCATCTGAATAGAACTGATTCAAATGAATTTTTTTTTAAATGCTGAGTAATATTCCATTGTGTATATGTACCACAGCTTTCTTATCCATTCGTCAGTTGATGGGCATCTAGGTTGCTTCCATGTCCTAGCTATTGTAAACAATGCGGCGATGAACATTGGGGTACACGTGGCTCTTTCAGTTCTGGTTTCCTCGGTGTGTATGCCCAGCAGTGGGATTGCTGGGTCATATGGCAGGTCTATTTGCAGTTTTTTAAGGAACCTCCACACTGTTTTCCATAGTGGCTATACTAGTTTGCAATCCCACCAACAGTGTAAGAGGGTTCCCTTTTCTCCACATCCTCTCCAGCATTTATTGCTTGTAGACTTTTGGATGGCAGCCATTCTGACTGGTGTAAAGTGATACCTCATTGTGGTTTTGATTTGCATTTCTCTGATAATGAGTGATGTTGAGCATCTTTTCATGTGTTTGTTAGCCATTTTTATGTCTTCTTTGGAGAAATGTCTGTTAAGTTCTTTGGCCCACTTTTTGATTGGGTGGTTTATTTTCCTAGAATGGAGCTGCAGGAGTTGCTTATATATTTTTGAGATTAATTGCTTGTCCATTGCTTCATTGGCTATTATTTTCTCCCATTCTGAAGGCTGTCTTTTTACCTTGCTTATAGTTTCCTTTGTTGTACAGAAGCTTTTAATTTTAATTATGTCCCATTTGTTTATTCGTGCTTTTATTTCCAATATTCTGGGAGGTGGGTCATGTAGGATCCCGCTTTGGTTTATGTCAGAGAGTGTTTTGCCTATGTTATCCTCTAGGAGTTTTATAGTTTCTGGTCTTATGCTTAGATCTTTGATCCATTTTGAGTTTATCTTTGTGTATGGTGTTAGAAAGTGTTCTAGTTTCATTCTTTTACAAGTGGCTGTCCAGTTTTCCCAGCACCACTTGTTAAAGAGGTTGTCTTTTCTCCATTGTATATTCTTGCCTCCTTTGTCAAAGATAAGGTGTCCATAGATGCATGGATTTATCTCTGGGCTTTCTATTTTGTTCCATTGATCTATATTTCTGTCTTTGTGCCAGTACCATACTGTCTTGATGACTGTAGATTTGTAGTATAGCCTAAAGTCAGGTAGGTTGATTCCTCCAGTTCCATTCTTCTTTCTCAAGATTGCTTTGGCTGTACGAGGTTTTTTGTATTTCCATACAAATTGAGAAATTATTTGTTCTAATTCTCTGAAAAAGACCTCTGGTAGCTTGATAGGAATTGCATTGAATCTATAGATTGCTTTGGGTAGATAGAAAGACGGTAACGAGAACCCAGCATGCAAGACAGCAAAAGGAACGCAGATGTATAG
>ML662445.1:10608993-10799282 GCA_007570785.1 Antilocapra americana | reverse complement strand
CATGGTGATATCATGTCATTGTATGGCAAAACTAATAAAAAAAATAAAAAATAAAAATCCAGTTTGGAGTTTTCATTCTCACTTTGTATTGTTGCATGTCTTTTTTGGCTTCCCACTTGGCTGAGTGGTAAAAAATCCATCTGCCCATGCAGGGGATGGAAGAGATGCAAGGTCAATCCTTGAGTTGGGAAGACCCCCTGTAGCAGGAAATGGCAGCCCCACTCCAGTATTCTAGCTTGGAGAATCCCATGAACAGAGGAGCCTGGCAGACTACAGTCCATGAGGTCACAAAGAGTCAGACACAACTGAGCGTACACCCACACACATACCTTCTTTAATGGGCCAGGGCCACAAATCTGGTGATCATTTTTTCAAGAATTGCTGATGTAGTAGACAGGACAGAGCAAAAGTAAACTGTTTTTTTGGGCAGAAATGTGTCAAAATCTGTATTTGAATATTACTCTGACAAAATAGTATACACTACCCTGATTTTCCTGAAACTGTATAGAAAGGGAATATACCAGAATTTGTATGTCTGTGAACAGTACAGTAAAGGCAGTCATAATCAGTTTCTAGTCAGAAAATTCCTAGTAGACTGTTTGATTATACAGCATTAATGAAAAAAGTCTTAACTGTGCATGGTGCTATGCTAGTCATAACACAACGGGAAAGTTTAGATAAAGGTTTGTTCTCTAAGCACTAGAGATGCCTGGCTGCTGGGAAGCATTACTTATGATTTGAATAAAAGTAGCCACTGCTCTCTCTCTCTCTCACCCTTACTTATTAAAAAGGGCAATGGAAAATGACAGCAACTACCTTGAGACGTAACTCCATGACTTCATGATACATCAATAGGTTTTTATATTAGGGTTTTGGGGTTAAAATAATTCAAACAATCAAGCCCGGGAGGGTTAGGACTATTTCTGTCTGGTTTATCCTTTTGTCTTATGCACCTGGCATGACACCAAGCACATAACACTGATGTCAAATGATTGTACAATAAAGGCCTTAAACCAGTACCCAAATACACACTCTACACGATGACAACAATGCTTACAAAGTGGGAAGTGGATAGAATGATTCCTCCTTTCAGGATATGCCTCTCTCTCATTGACCCAGTGCTGTTCTGCTGTCCTCAGTGCCTCTAGCAGCTCTGACCTTCTGTCGCCATTGATCTGGGTTGCTACAATAGAGCACCATAGACTGGGTAGCTTATAGAGAACAGAAGTGCATTTCTCACAGTTCTAGGGGCTGAAAAGGCACTGGCACATCTGGTTTTTGGTGAATGCTCTCTTCCTTGTCCATGAATGGCTCTCTTTTACTGTGTCTTCACATAAGGGGAAGGAGTTTTCAGGGGTCTCTTTTATGAGGACATTAATCTTACTTATGAAGGCAAGTCCTCATGACCCATCACCTCCCAAAGGCTCCACCTCTAGATACCAGTGTGTGAGAACTAGGTTTCAATGTATAAATTGTGAGGAGAGGAGACTTAAACATTCAGTCTACAGCCCTTTCCAAGTTTAGCTCTTGTCAAGTCACAGGTGGTTAGCTGACATTAGCTTTCACTCTAAGGTATTAAATATGAACAATGGTTCTCTGCCACTTTAGGGATATTGGTGTTCCATAAAGCTTGCTAACCAATGGTAAGATATGATCTTATGCATTCAGGACAATGGTGCTGGAGGGAGAAGACTTTGAGGGGATTTAGTTATTTTTGCAGATTTTCAATCTGTACGTTTAGAATGTAATTTTTTTTTTTAAAAAAAAGAGCATACTATAGATGTCAGAAATCGACAAATTGCACACTTTTCCTATTCAGCTCTTATTTGTATAGTGTTATATTTCTTAAGTTGAAAACAGTAAACCTATTATACAGTATAGATGTTATACAGACAGTATATATATATGAAATGTGTTTAATTCATTATCACATCACCTAGAAAAATATAACTTAATTTAAATAAAAGATTAAAAAGTTGGGCTACTTTTGAAGACTGCATCCTAGCAGTGAGAAGGATACAATCTTCAAGTATAAGAATTATTGCATATACAAGGTTAGCATTTTAAATAATTTATGAGTTAGTAGTGCATCTGTCTTTCAAACATTATTTTCCAGTGGTTACTGATTGATGTTATAGAATTTTCCTTTATATCACTGTCATTGCATTAATTACATATGTCCTTGTATATGTTAAAGGAATTTGAGTCTGTGTCTTATCTTTCCTATTTGATACTAAGTATCTCGAAAGGAATAAGCCATATCTTGTTTATTGATATGCCTGTCAATTAGGACTTTAATATATTTGCATTAAATTGAATAAGATACTATAGCAAACTCATGTAATGCAAACTAAGGGCTGGATAAAATTTTTAGTGATAGAAATATATAATGTATTCCCAATAGTAAACCTGTTAGTTACATATGGAGAAACCAAGGCAGTGATAAGCGAGTTACTCCTGGTCATACAACCAGTAGGGAGCCAATATAGGCTTGGGATCAAGGTAATCATTTCCTAGGGCCTCGCTGGTGAATCAGCAGGAGTATCTGCCTGCAATGCAGGAGTTACAGAAGGTGAGGGTTTGATTCCTGGGTTGGGAAGATCCCCTGGAGTAGGAAATGGCAACCCACTCCAAACTCTTGTCTAGAGAATTCCATGGGTAGATGAACCTGCTGGGCTACAGTCCATGGGGTTGCAAAGAGTCAGACACAACTGAGCAATTAAGCATACACTTATATTATAAACGCTATTCTTTATTGTCAGTTGTTTGACAAAAGAAATATACTATTCAGGAGTTTACATAGCTTTCAATTCTGTATTTAATGTTCTTCTTTATTCATGTATATGAATATTCATTCATACTGATTCATTCATATGCATATTCATATACCTATATATATTCATATGTGAAATCCTAATTACAAATACATGTACATTGTAAAAAAATTCAAAATAAGGAATGTTTTCATCAAAAGTTCAGTGCCTTTTAATCCTATGGGGGAGAAATAACCACTGCTAATAGTTGAGTGCATATTCCATAAAACTTTATTTGCATGCATATGCTGTAGTTGAGGAGACACATAGAAGAATGCTCAGAGCAGCATTGTTCAAAGCAATAAAACAGTGGAAACAACATAAATGTCACTTGATGGGGACAGAATTAATACATTGAGATATAATATTGATGGAATACTATAATATATTTGTCTTAGCTGTGTGTCCTGGGAAGCAGTCTCTGTGAAATGGAGCAGGTAATTTATTGAGAAGTTGATTCAGAAAACTACAGTGAAAGCACAAGGATAGTGACACTCAGAAGGAGGAAAAGTCAATAAAACGCATCAGAGAGCTGGTTTCCAGTGCAGATGACTGGGGCTCACTCCCCCTGGAGACACACCTGGGAACTGTGTGAATTGGGTGTCAGAATCTAAGTGCATGCACGCTGTCGCTTGAGTCGTGTCTGAATCTCGGCAGTCCTATGGATTGTCACCCTCCAGGCTCCTCTGTTCAGTCCATGGGATTTGCCAGGCAAGAATCCTGGAGTGCGTTGCAGTTTTCTTCTCCAGGGGATCTTACTGACCCAGGGATCAAACCTGGTTCTCCTGCATTGTGGGCTGATTCTTTACCAACTGAGCCACCAGGGAAATCTGGCTATGACATATTCACCTCACTCATTCTTGCTTCTGACCCTGATGAGTGTCTACCCATCATAACCTTGTCTTTCACATCAGAGAGTTTCAGTCAATACATAAAAATAGAATGAACAAATGTACATAGTATATGATTTCATAATCAGTTTTTTTTAATACTGTTTTTGCTTTTACCATGAAGATAACCTTTAAGAGATGTCTTGTATTTATAACTTCCTTCTTTTGGACCACTGGCCCAGGACCATCAACTAAGCTGTGCTTTCTGAAGCCTGAGTGCCTCTATGTTCATGCAAGATTCTTTAAAATGTGAGCACCATGGTAATTCTGACAAATAGGAGATCATTGAAACAGAACATACCATTATGTTGTCATGAGAAACAAAGAACTGAATGCCTCCAGGTGAGTACAGGGAGGATCAACTGAAGCAAGTCAGGCTTCACTGCCAATAGGTAAATAGATGAATCTCAGCTTGCGTCATCTGTCACTTAACTTATGACTGATGAGAGAACACAAAAAGCAAATACCTTTTAGATTGCTTGGCAGTCTATCAGAGCATAATCTCTTAGATACTTCAGTGCTTCATAGTCTATATTTTGTCCTTTTGGATGTGTTCTTGTGATCTAGACACTGCTCCTGACTTATCATCCTAGTCCTCCCCATAAACTAGGTTCACATTATTCCTCTTGGAAAGATATTCACCTATATCAAATGAACATTTCAATAAGATGTTTCCATTTCATTTTCAGCTGATTTAAACCAGCAGCTGAGCTCCAATTTGCAAGTTGAATTTGCCGGCTCTAAAATACCAATGCTACAAACTAATATATAATTTGCTGTCCTTAATTCTCCTAGGATTTCATATCTTGCAACAGGGGGTTGGGGAAAGCAACATTCATATTTATTTCTTGAAGGGCTTGAAAATCATCTTCCCTTGAAAATAGAGAACAATTTCAAGTTATGTGCATGCATGTATAAATTTAAACTGTATATGTATATCCTGAATAAAATCAAATAAAGCAAGAGGATTATGCTTTATAATTGAAGAATTTTGCATTAAATATATTTCCCTAGATCATATTTATGGTATTTAAAATAGCAAAATCCAGAAAGCTCATATAAGTAGACAAGTCATAAAAAGAACACATTTTTAATATAGTAAAAATATAGACAGCAAAAAGTTTTACAAGCCTTTTAATGTCTTACATAGTAACAGTCACCTAAAGAATAATAAGTGGCAGAATATTGCTCATGTATTCTTACATTTTTTTTTCATTTAACAATTCCAAGTTTAAATGTGAATACTCATAATCAAATAAACAAGTGCAAGATTTAGAGTGAGATGCTGTCAGTATGTATTGAAGTCTCATTTTACTAATGGTAGCTGCTTAAATTATTTTCTTATATATGATATTTCTGTAATGAAAGAGTAAATTATTTCGAAAAAAGATAATTGCAGGAATAGATTTATTTGTTAACTATCAGACACATAGATTTCTTTACCATAAAATATTTTTAAAGTATCCATTAAATTCAATGCTTATGATTTAACTGATTTAATAATTTCCTCCTCTCTTTAGAGCAAAAAAAAATGTAATTCAATATTTGGATTTATCTCTTCATAATGTCACTAGTATATATAGCACACAACATACACACACAATATATAGAGTATATATTAATTCTAGTGAAGTGATATCATATCACTGACAATGCCATGGGCAGCTTTAATAACAACTAGTGACTCAATAGAGCTTTACTCATTGCTGTCATTCACATATGTTAATATCAGCCTTCTTTCTCTGTCCTCATTGTTCCTTGTGTCGATAAAGGAACACAATAACAAATTTCCTCTCCCCCTCACCTGAACTGAGGACTGCAGTAATCATTTCTTTCCACGTTCTATAAAGACAGTTGAGGCTGCACATGTGGCATTTTCTTGCTCAGAGCCTAGACTCAATAAAGATAGTGTTTGGTTTTCTTTTTCCTCTTTGAAGTTGACCTGAACAGGAAGTTAATTATATGTTAGAAGGTATCTCAGTTCAGTTCATTTGCTCAGTCATGTCCAACTCTTTGCGACCTCTTTGCGACTGCATCTCACCAGGATTCCCTGTCCATATCTAACTCCTGGAGTTTACTCAAACTCATGTCCATCGAGTCAATGATGCCATCCAACTGTCTCATCCTTCAGCTTCAGCATCAGTCCTTCCAATGAATATTCAGGACTGATCTCCTTTAGGGTGGACTGGTTGGATCTCCTTGTGTTCCAACGGACTCTCAAGAGTCTTCTCCAACACCACAGTTCAAAAGCATCAATTCTTCCATGCTCAGCTTTCTTTATAGTCCAACTCTCACATCCATACATGACCACTGGAAAAACCATAGCTTTGACCAGACGGACCTTTGTTGGCAAAGTAATGTCTGCTTTTTAATATGCTGTCTAGATTGGTCATAACTCTTCTTCCAAAGAGCAAGTGTCTTTTAATTTCATGGCTGCTGTCACCATCTGAAGGTATTTAGCATCACATTTAAGGAAGTCCTCTAGTAAAATATCTGCAGATTAGTGAAGCCTACAGAGATTGAGTTGATGAAATGATTTGGCATAGACAAATGCATTACATATTATGTTATGTAACCGGAACTTCCCAGGTGACTCAGTAGTGAAGAATCTGCCTGCCAATGCAGGAGATAAGAGTGTGATCCCTGGGTCAGGAAGATTCCCTGGAGGAGGAAATAGCTATCCCACTTCAGTATTCTTGCCTGGGAAAGCCCATGGACAAGGAACCTGGCAAGCTAGAGTCAATGGAGTCACAAAGAGTTGGACACGACTGAGCAAGTAAGCACACATTCACACACATATTATGTAATCACATATAATATCATTTAAAATATATAACTTTATTATAATATTATTTACATAAACATCTTATAGCTATTAAACATTATTTACATCTTGACACTTCAATGGATCACTATTACATTACAAGCATCTGTGTGAGAAAAACAGTGAGCCTAATGTATATGAAGTAGTAAGTATTTGTCAAATTGTTTCAAAAAGAAATCTTATTCCTTCTAGAAAATAGAAATGAAATTTGCTTATAGATAGTTCAGCTGGTAAAGAATTCACCTGCAATGCAGGAACCCTGGTTCAATTCCTGAGTCAGGAAGATCTACTGGAGAAGGGATAGGCTACGCACTCCAGTATTCTTGGGTTTCCCTTGTGGCTCAGCTGGTGAAGAATCCACAATGGAGGAGACCTGGATTCGATCTCTGGTGGATGGAAAGGCTACTCACTTCAGTATTCTGGCCTGGAGAATGGGGTTGCAAAAAATCGGACACAACCAAGCGATTTTCACTTTCTAAATATCACACGATAGAATACTAAGCAGGGTTCTCAGAGAAATAAAATTTTTTTAGTATTTGTTTAGAAGGTAAATGGTGTGACCAGTGATTAACAGTAGGTTGCAGCTCACTTTGTCCAGACTTTTGATTCAGAGATTTAGAAGCATACGCAGAAGAGTTGCAATCCCAGCTGCTGAGATCTAACTAAGGAGTAGTTCTGGGGCCAGAAGTCAATATCTGCAATGTTCATACACATTTTCTTTTTTTAATATGGTAATATAAGAAAAGCTACTTAACATGACTCATTTTTGGTTAATGTGGTCATGTAAATCAGAAATAAGTGTTCATAAGAGATTACTTACAGTATTTGGAATGTACGTGTAACATATATAGACATACTCTTTTCTTCTTTAATATTAAAATACTTGACATAATTATTTAAAATACTTAAGAGCAAATGTTTTAGTATAAGAAATGTAAGTGTTTCTCTTATATGTCAAAAAGGGATGGTGGTAAAATATTTCTGTTGCTCTCCTACTTCATTAACATTCTCTCTAGGACTCATGTAACAAGTACAACAAATACGGTGGCTTAAAGCCACAGAAATCTATTCTCTGACAGTTCAGGAGGCCAGAAATTTGAAACCAAAGTGTAAGCAGTGTCAGTTCCTTCTGCATGCGTGCTCAGTCATGTCCCACACATATGACCCCATGGACTATACCCGGCCAGGCTCCTCTGTCCATGGGATTTTCTAGGCAAGAATACTAGAGTGGGTTGCCATTTTCTCTTCCAGGGGATCTTTCAGACCTGGGGATTGATCCTGGATCTTCTGCTGATGGTTTTTTTTTTTTTTTTTTTAAATTTTTAACCACTGAGCCACCAGGGAAGTTGTGGCTCCTCCTGGAGTCTCTAATTAAGAAACAGTTGTCTCATGTCTCTCCCCTTGCTTCTGGGGTTGCTGAATGGCCTTGGTGTTTCATGGATGGTAGCTGCATTTCTCCAACCGCCATCTCTATTGTCACTTGACCTTCTTCCTTGTGTCTTCTCATGGGCTTCCCAGGTGTCACTAGCAACAAAGAATCTGCCTGCAATGTAAGAGACACAAGAGATATGGGTTTTATCCCTGGAGAGGGAAGATCCCCTAGAAAGGGAAATGGCAACCCATTCCAGTATTCTTGCCTGGAAATTCCATGGAGAGAGGAGCCTGGTGGGCTAGGGTCCATGGGGTGGTAGAGTCAAATTGGGTGACAGAGCATGCTCACCATAAGCATCTTCTTATAAGGACAATGAATTATAGCTCGAGTCTAAAGTTCTGGGTAGATATGAATTTGGGGAGGATACAATTCAACTCTCTTGCCTTTCCTCCAGAATATCTTCAGTGGTCCAGACTCTGAAAATGAGTGGCCTCACGTAGACATAAAGAGAATATTGTATATATTGCTTTAATAAAAGCATATGGGCTTTCCTTGTAGCTCAGCGGTAAAGAACCCATCTGCCGATGCAGGAGACATGAGTTTGATCCCTGAGTTGGAAAGATTCCCTGGAGGAGGAGTGGCAACCCACTCCAGTATTTTTGCCTGAAGAATCCCCACGGACAGAGGAGGCTTGCAGGCTACAGTCCATCGGGTTGCAAAAGGGTCGGACACAACCTGGTGACTAAACAACAACAAAGAAAACCATCTAATAGCATCTCACTCAATTGTATAGGAACATATAAAAGAATTTTAGAAAATATTTTGCTTGTCCTTCAGTTTCACCAGTTGTATTGACATATAATTTTGTTTCATATCAGCATCTAAACTCTATGCCAATCATTCATGTTTAATTCTAAGAACAGATTAAAGAAATTCTTCAAAAATTGTCTGTAATAGACATTTGATTTAAGAATGATAGTAATTTAATTCTAGTCATTGCAGGGCACTGAATGGTTTTGTGATGGAGGGGTACAGAGAGAAAGAAACTTGCATATGCTAAATATGACAATATATTGCTCTCTGAAATGCTTCCTTTGACAATCAGAGAATATAGAATTACTGATAATTCTATAGACTGCCACATCATAGCTCTTAACTATTCTCTTTTTTTTTTCTGGAAAAAATAGAATTGTGCTATCTATTTATCTGATTGTGGCATATACTTCAAAGCCCTGCCCTTTGAACCTGAAGAAGATAGAAAAAATTATTTGGGTCTGTTTAAAATTTTTTTATTTATTTAATAAACAATAAGTACTGTATCTCTTATCTATGTATCTATTCTTTTAGTGTGGAGGCTTTAGGAGAGCAAACATTATGAAGATATATTTACATGGAATAAGCATGTGAAATGCTATAGAATTTGGAACTGATATCAGTTGAAATTGAATATGAGAGTCTACTTAGTTTCTTTCCAGAAATCTTTCTAAATTTCACTTAAAGTTATTTTGAAAACATAAGATTCTTGAAGTAAATAGGTAAAACCTATAGTTCCAGAATGATAAGGCTTTGCTATTTGCACTCTCATTGAGAAAGTTGGCTTTCTACAATCTCCCTGTATGAAGGTTCTTCAGACTTCCCAGTGAGACTGTCCTTAAAAAGATGGCAAGCAATGTTTCTGACTGAGTGAATATAATTGTGACTGAGTAAGCATGCTTGTTTTGTTCTTGTTAAAGAACACATGATATGTAGATGATATTCAGTTTCCACAATGTGTACTGTCATTTGCAAAATGTTTTATGAAGCTGGACCACCAAAATTAATTGAATGTGATGAAAAGCAAACAAAACAGAAGTCACCTCAAGACATTAACCCAAATCAAGATGTTCAGCAACTACACTTTAATTGGTTACTGGTTAAATCCTTAGAAAACTCAATAACTTTCAAAAAAACTTAAACTAAATTCTGCATGTGTATTTCCTTCTTTTTTCCTGGGTAGTTATACTTAAATCACCCCAGAAGTCACTGAAGAAACCAATATGAAGTTGGAAAATACTAATAAATAAGACAACTTGGCTGATGGTACACCTGAGACAGGGTGATTATTATTTCTGTTAAGAAGACTATTTCTCTGAGCCAAAAATTCAATAGCAATGGAATATAAATATAGTGTCATAATTATAAATTACAGGATTTTTGCATGTATTCTACACCTAACAAAATGTCTGGCCACGTCATTTTTCAAGACATATTTTTGCATTTTTGTAGCAGTGTTACATTTTTTTGACATTCTTTTTTTTTTTAACATTCCATGGCTTGGAGCCTTTTTTTTTTTTTCTTTTTTTTTAGTTTTGCCATACAATGACATGATATCGCCATGGGTTTACATATGCTCCCCCTCCAGAACCTCCCTCCCTCCTCCCTTCCTCCTCCCTCACCCCAGGAAATCTCGATGCACCAGCCCCAAGCATCAATCCTGGGCTGGTGATTGATTTCACATATGATAATTAACATGTTTCAATGCCATTCTCCCATATCATCCCACCCTTACCCTCATCCACAGAGTCCATGAGTCTGTTCTTTTTGCTGTGTTCCTTTTGCTGTCTTGCATGCTGGGTTCTCATTACCATCTTTCTAAATTCCATATATATGCGTTAGTATACTGTATTGTTGTTTTTCCTTCTGGCTTACTTCACTCTGGATAATGGGCTCCAATTCCGTCCACCTGAGTAGAACTGATTCAAATGAATTTTTTTTAATGCTGAGTAATATTCCATTGTGTATATGTACCATAGCTTTGACATTCTTATTTTTAAGAAATCATCTCCCTTAAAAATAAATGTGTTATGGTCATTGCTTTAAACCCATTTGATTTGTTATGTCCATATCACTTGTCTAATTTTCAGAGGATGAGATGAAATGTATTAAAATCAGTCATCATTGCTTATCTTCCCTTGGTCTTTCACACTATCCTGATCTTTCCTCAAAACCTCTTATACCCTGACTGAGGAGACCCTACAGGTAAGGGGATGGTGTTGAATATAAGCTGAAAAAGGCATAATATAAAAGAAGGTAGGATCACTCTTGCCAACATGCTGTGGTTTGGTAATCTGCTTGGAGTTTCTGTTGTTTTGTTAGTCATTCAGTCAGGGCCAACTCTTTGTGACTCCATGGACTCTTGCCCACCAGGATCCTCCGTCCATGGGAGGCTCCAGCCAAGAATACTGGAGTGGGTTGCCATTCTTTTCTCCAGGGGATCTTATCAACCCGGGTATTGAATCTCAGTCTCCTGCCCTGCAAGCAGATTCTTTACCATATGAGCCATTAGGAAAGATACCAGTCAATTTTGTGGGAAGCATGGTGAATTACACATCATGTAATTCGTGATGGGAAGACTATAGCTATTTGTAGTGTTTTTATGATTATGAATATATGAGGGTTTATGAATACCTGTTTTTATTACAGGTATTCTGTTGTAACATTATGGCTTTTTAATGAGAACTGAGTGAAGGGATTTTTCTGCATTTGAGGGAAAATATCAAAACTGATGTCTTCAATTACTCTTGTACAGCTGGAGTCCCAAACTGAATGGTCAGGAAAGAGACTTCAAACAATTATGGGATCATTTCAAAAAAAAATGAATATTCTATATGATCTTCTGTTATAGCAGATTTCAAGAAGAAGAGCACTTTTATGTCTCCTAAGTTACTTTGTTAAAAGTAGGACAAAATGGGGAAAAAATGATAAAAGCTTCATGTGAAAATTCTTTTGTGTGGAAGGAAATAATATTCAGGTTACAGACTGGCTGCCATGGTCCAACAAGAGATGAAGATGTGAATCAATGGGAGACTGCTTTGCTGGAAGTTTTGACTCTTTTATCTTTCATGAAGCAGATGCTAAGTAAGTGAGGGTGAT
Source organism: Antilocapra americana (assembly GCA_007570785.1). Lineage (NCBI taxonomy): Eukaryota > Metazoa > Chordata > Mammalia > Artiodactyla > Antilocapridae > Antilocapra > Antilocapra americana. Next base: position 10,787,471 of record ML662445.1, on the reverse strand, counting down.
CTGTTACAATATCCTGCCCCTAAACACTGATAGCAGGATAGGTCGCCTCAGGGAGACATGTCTTAGAGTATGCACTGAATCGCTTTTCTGATGAGTGAAGACCCTAATCACGTATGTCTTCTTGTTTTGGTTTCCCCATAGCCTTATACTATCTAAATTTGTTTACTATCTTTTCTTATTCTGTAACTAAAGTAATTGTCAAACTCTACTCAGCACTCAGTAAAATATGACAAATGATCACATATCCATCAAGAAGCATTAACACTTCAAAGTGAGTTCTTCTGATTTTGAAAACTAGTATGCTTCAGTAAATATTCTATAAACTAATGCTTTATTAATTAGTTATCCTCATAAAGGAATTAACCTGCAAAATTTCAAAATATTCAACATTTAACAAGATAAAAGTTTAGACAACTATTTGAATAGAAATAGAAAATAAGAACTATCCTTGACTAGACAGAGATTAGAATGCAAGACACGATAATTCATTACTTAGGCACAATATTAGTTTGCCTTTGCAATAATTTTTATTTAGTGACTTGCACTCAGATAAAAGAATTAATGGAAAATAAATAAGGCAAGATGGAAGAAACTTAATTTCTAGAATGAAATCAAAAACAAATATTTATCAACATTCTCAAAGTAAAAAAATGAAAGTGACCTTCTAAGTTTTTATTCCTATATGATTCAACAAATATTTATGTTCAACCTGCATAAATACCAGGACATCCAATAGATATACACATTTTACTCATATATTCATCACACCTATGTTATTATGTATGTCAGCTTGTTCTAGTTCTACTATTTACTCAAGTGGCATCACCTTCAGAAATGCATCTAAACTTTATGATATTTAAACTGTATTAGGAAAAGAAATTTACATACATTTATTCTTGCCAGGGGCTTCCCTGGTGGCTCAGCAGTAAAGAATTTGCCTGAAATGCAAGTGATGCTGGTTTGTTTCCTGGGTCAAGAAGATCCCCTGGAGAAGAAAATGGCAACCCACTCCAGTATTGATGACTGCAGCCATGAAATTAGAAGACATTTGCTCCTTGGAAGAAGGGTTATGACCAACTGAGACAGCATATTAAAAAACAGAGATATCGCTTTGCCAACAAAGGTCTGTCTAGTCAAAGCTATAGGTTTTCCATTAGTCATGTATGGATGTGAGAGTTGGACTATAAAGAAAGCTGAGTTCCAAAGAATTGATGCTTTCGAACTGTGGTGTTGATGAAGACTCTTGAGAGTCCCTTGGACTGCAAGGAGATCCAACCAGTTCATCCTAAAGGAAACCAGTCCTGAATATTCATTGGAAGGACTGGTGCTGAAGCTGAAACTCCAATACTTTGGCCACCTGATGTGAAGAACTGACTCATTTGAAAAGACCCTGACTCGTAAAGATTGAGGGCAGGAGGAGAAGGGGACGACAGAGGGTGAGATGGTTGGATGGCATCACCTACTCAATGGATCTGAGTTTGAGTAAGCTCCAGGACTTGGTGATGGACAGGGAAGCCTGGTGAGCTACAGTCCATGGGGTCACAAAAAGTTGGGCATGACTAAGAGACTTCACAAAATCTGCCTTATCAGAGAATTTCTTATAACCTAAGACAGACATTATGAAAAGGAAACTGGTGAGGACATATACCAACAAACACTAAGCTGTTCAAAAAGTACATATTAATAAGTATGATGTAGATTGTGTACAAGACCAAGAGAATTGATGGCAAGAGATAAGAGAGAAAACTAGAAAAAAGGAAACTGGATATGTGACGTCAAGTTTTAAGATGTACAAACTTTAGTTAAAAGCAAAAGTGAAAAATGGAGTCTAGTAATTCCCTTAATTTCAGAAAGTTTCTATGTCCATCAGCTTTGCTCCTCTCACATTATGGAGAATGTTCTAGTTGCTCTGAAATATAGGGTTGTTTTGCTGGTAATAAAACCTTCAAATCAATTATCTGGTGTAGTTTTCCTAGGTCCAATATAAAACAAATTCTCATAGGACATATGTTTATGGGGATGATGTAAATAAGAATATAAATATTTTTTGAATCCCTAATTATTCCTTTTAGTCTTTATTCTGATTTCTGGTGAAGGTAAAGAAAATATTTTGAAACTTAAATTATGAACATTTAACTTGGAAACTTGAGTTTAACATCACAAGTGTTGTTTTTTCATCACACATCTTTGAGCTTGTTCTTGGATTTTGGCTATGTATATCTAAATTCAATTGCACTGGCTTTTCTTGGTCTAATAAAAGCACATTCTTATTCTTTCTAGTTAATAATTTTATTGAGTTCACATGCTTAAATAATGTGAGAATTAAAACTAAACCTCAATTTTAGAAAGAATGTCCTGTGTTTTAAAGTGGATTATATTTGATCCCTTTAGAGTCTTGACTTAAATTTTAAAAATTGTGTTGGACCTTTTTGCCTTTGAAATTATTTCAATTCTAATGGCTTTTGCTTCATAACTAGAACTGAATATGAAAAGCGTCCCTGGTGGCTCAGACAGTAAAGAATCTGCTTGTCATGTGGTAAACCTGGGATTGATCCCTGAGTTGGAATGATCCCTTGGAGACGGGAACGGCTACCCACTCCAGTATTCTGGCCTGGAGAGCTCCATGGATTCTGTCCCCATGGGGTCACAAAGAGTTGGACTTGACTAAGCGACTTTCACTTTCACTTTTCATTCATAAAACAGAATTAAATAAAAGTTAGCATGTAAAATCTGAATATAGATTTGGAGACATGATAATTTTATTATTGCTAATTTAGTTTTATAAAATCTTGGCTTTCTAAATATAAGAAGTAAAGACTTTATTTCAGAATTAGTAAAAATAAAAGTCTACATCACATAAGATAAAGAAAGTGAAGTATCTTTGGGTGTTTCTTGCTTGTACAATATTGCAAGGGTGTTTAAGTTGGAAATTATCTTTTTGGTCTTTATCTCATGCAAACATTAACTATGCTTCATACAGCAAAAACAAGATTTTTTTATTGGATTGGATTTTTTCAGTGAAAATTGACACTATTTGACTATAATATCCAACCATTAGCTTTCACATATCTTTTGGAAACACACACATACCCCTCACCTCACACACACAAACAAAGCTGGGAAAACCATATCAGAATACTGATTTGATGATCAGACATTTTAAAATATAACATGTTTTTAAATTTCTTTCTGTATAATCCATCCTTTTTTTGAGTAATTTGTTTCATTTATCATGTTATCCATTTATGCTATAAATAGTTTTCTGAAACCTATATTTAAAACATGTTACCGAGTAGTTTTTAAAAAATAGATGAAACAAATCACTTATAATCCATATTTTTGCTTTGGTTTATTTTTTATTTTAATACCTGATATGTACACATAGGGTAAAATAGTTTTTCAAAACATAAAGCAAACACTTAATACATTTTTCAGGAAAATTTTATTTCTTTTAAACTTGTAAATCTTTTTTTTTTAATTTATTTATTTTAGTTGGAGGCTAATTACTTTACAATACTGTAGTAGTTTTTGCCATACATTGACATGAATCAGTCATGGGTTTACATGTGTCCCCATCCTGAACGCCCCTCCCACCTCCTGCCCCATCCCATCCCTCAGGGTCATCCTAGTGCACCAGCCCTGAGCACCCTGTCTCATGCATCGAATCTGGCCTGATGATCTGTTTCACATATGATAATATACATGTTTCAATGCTATTCTCTCAGATCGTCCCACCTTCACTTTCTTCCACAGAGTCCAAAAGACTGTTTTATACATCTGTCTCTTTTTCTGTCTCGCAGAAATCCTTTAACCTTCTTAAATGTTCATGTTTGCTCCTGGTCCTTTTCAACATTTTTTACAATATTTGCTAATTTTAAATGGCATGTTTTGCTATCCAGGCATTTCACCTTCACTATCTGAGATGCAATAATTATTTAAAACACCAAGCTGTGATAATGATATTAATAAAATAATTTATACTTGCAATTTTATGGCTGATATGATTCTGAGATTTGTCTCGTAGTATTCAGTGAGGGCAGAAGTTAATAGAGACAAACAAAATATTTGGCCATGACTTGAACAATCGTTGTTATTGTTGATGTCGTTTGGTCACTTGAACTGCAAGGAGATCCAACCAGTTCATCCTAAAGGAACTCCGTCCTGAATATTCATTGGTAGGACTGATGTGGAAGCTGGAGCTCCAATACTTTGGCCCCTTTTGGTTTTGTTTTGGCCACATTGCATGGCTGGTGGGATTTTAATTACTCAACCAAGAATCTAACTGGTGCCCCCTTCAGTGCAAATGCAGAGTCTTAACCATTGGACTGCCAAGGAAGTCCTTGTAACAAAGTTTTTAAAAATATGATAGAATTTGTACACTGCTATTCCGTATCATTCCATCCTTAGATTATGATTGCCATAAAACCAGAGCATGATAATTTCCATTTTGAAACCAGAAAATTGAAGCAAAAAGGAATTGTATTAGGTCTATACTCTGGCCTAGAGAATTCCATGGACTACACAGTCGATAGGATCACAAAGAATTGGACATGACCGAGTGACTTTCACTTCACTTCACTTGGTTGCCCCACAGTGAAATGATATTTATATATGTGATATTTATTGGTTATCTGAACCTATACATGTACAATTACACATATACCTCTGTGTGTGACATACAGGGGTTTGTATGAGTGGTGGAGGCTTGCAGTGGAGAAAGGAATGGCAACCCTCTCTAGTATTCTTACCTGAAGAATCCCATGGGCAGAGAAACCTGGTGGGCTGCAGTCCATGGGTTACAAAGAGTTGGATATGACTAAAGTGACTTAACACGCATACACAGAGCCTTACAGATGCCCTGAGTGCAATATCATCTTCCAGTAGTAGCTAAAAGCCTTCCCTGTACACAGCTGCATGAAGTTGCAGAAGAGAAACAGAGAATATCTAACCAGAAATCTAAGGGAGAGTTTTAAAAGTTGGACAAGGAAATCTCTCTCAGCCACATGATAAAATGTCTCCTAGCTTCTCTAGTGAGGAAGAAAGAAATGCTAACACGGAGCCATGATGCACATTAATTATAGTGTTCTGCTCTCATCTATTTCTCTTTCTTCTCTTTAGCAACTTTTAGAAAGTAATATTCTGTTCTCATTATTGAGTGGGTTTAAGACTGTGAATACATTTTGTTGTGGTCATTTTCCTTTTGTCTCAAGTTATATAACTCTGCAGTTATTAAATATATGTTGGAAGGCACCCAAATATAAATTATACATATATAAATAGAAATGGCATTTGGATAGTTCACATATTAAAATTGCTGCCAAAATTATTCTTCTCAGTAGATAGAAAATATATCTGTATACTTTACAAAGTGCTTTCTGGAGCTTACCATCTGGGTAGACTACACATGACATCTACAACAAAAACTCAATGCACGTTTATTGAGTGTATCTGAAAAGAAGGATCTAACTATTGGAACAAGCCTTCAGATCTTAAACTATAATATATTCTAGTATTTTCATTCTTTTTTTTATTGAAGAAATGTCTATTAGAAATTCAAAATGATTCATGTAAAAGGACAAATGTTACTTGAGACGTCAAGTTTTATCCTGGAAATGTAGAACTGGAAAGAACATCATAAATAAAGGAAAAAGAAAGACAATAAAATAAGGAATAAAAAGAAAAACTTGTAACACACAAGTTGCAAACTAGTGACTTTTCTTGAAACAACTGGGGAACTGAGGACTCCGAGCAAACAACCCAATATGTGGGTAGAGATAGATCCCTACTGTGACAATAAAAAAAAGGGAAAAAAAAAGATCTGAGTTTTTGATGCTGATAATGCTGGACATCCTCTAAACCAGTAAGAAGATACAGCTATTTTTTTATTTTTTAATTTTTACAATATTGTGTTGTTTTCTGCCATAATTACACATATTTTCCCTCCCTGATGAGCCTCCCTAACTTCTCCCAATCTATTAATACATATATATGGAATCCAGAAAAATGATATTGATGAACCTTTTTACAGGGAAGGAATGGAATTGCAGATGTAAGAGAATGGACTTGTGGACACATTGAAGGAGGGAGTGAATGGGATGAATGGAGAAAGTAACATCAACATATATACGTTATAGTGTGTAAAATGGATAGTAGGTGAGAAGTTGCAGCTAAATATTTTGAATGAATTGCTAATGACCAATCATGGCTGGTGTGCTTCCAGAAAAAAAAAAAAATAGATTTGCCTGCTCTTGCAGTCTTTCTTCTCTAAACCCACCAGGCATTTGTAAGGAAGATTGTAGATGAATCTACTGAGAGATGGATGAGCAGTCACTGGTGAGACTTTACTCATTTTCATCTGCCCTATCCACCCCATGGAATAAAAGATGTATTACTCAGAGGAAAGAATAAGACAACATAGGGCTGCTGGAAACTGAATAGAAGGGAATAAGAAAAATGATCTCTCTCTTTGGGCAAGAGGCAGGAGAATCTGCAAAGTCACAGACCTAAGACCCAGGTACATATTGCCTGCTCAAGTCTTCATCAGAGTTAATCAGAATAGCAAAGGATGTCCCACCTCCAGATTCAGAATGGTGGGTGCAGAGAGTGACAGCCAGGTGAATAGCCCACTGTAGAAAACATCCAAGCCCTTCTTCTAGAGGACCCTAAATCTTTTCTATTATCTTCTTAACATTTGGGATGTTATTTGGTTTTTAAAATCACTACAACCCTCTAGATTTCATTGTGTGATATATTGACCAAAATAAGCGAAGTGAAGTCTCTCAGTCGTGTCTGACTCTTTGCGACCTCATGACTATAGCCTACCAGCTTCTCCGTTCATGCGACTTTCCAGGCAAAGGTACTGGAGTGGTTTGCCATTTCCTTCTCCAGGGGATTTTCCTGAGCCAGGAATCGAACCTGGGTCTCCCACATCACAGGCAGACACTTTACCCTCTGAGCCACTAGGAAAGCTGCTAAATAAGTCATTTATTAATGACCAAAATAAGTCATTTATTATTACGATATGTGCATTTTTCATACACTTCATGCATCTATGTGCTTATTCTTCTGAAGAGCTTTTCATGCTTCAAAGATGGATGCATGCATGTGTTTTAGGCGCTTCAGTCATGTACTCTTTGCAATACTATGGACCGTAGGCCACCAGGTTGCTCTGTCCCTGAGCTTCTCCAGGCAAGAATACTTGAGTGGGTTGCCATGCCCTCCTTTAGGGGATCTTCCTGACCCAGAGATTGATTCAATCTGCATGTCTTGCTTCTCCAGCACTGGTAAGCTGGTTCTTTCCCCCTAGTGCCATCTGGGAAGCACTCAAAGAGGGATATAGCCATTTGAAACTATTTACTGAGTCCCTATTACATGCCAGCCATAGATCTAAGTGCAAAAGAAATGGTAGACTATTATTTTCTCCCATTCTGAAGGCTGTCTTTTCACCTTGCTTATAGTTTCCTTTGTTGTGCAAAAGCTTTTAATTTTAATTAGGTCCCATTTGTTTATTCGTGTTTTTATTTCCAATATTCTGGGAGGTGGGTCATGGAGTATCCCGCTTTGGATTATAGCAGAGAGTGTTTTGCCTATGTTATCCTCTAGGAGTTTTATAGTTTCTGGTCTTATGCTTAGATCTTTAATCCATTTTGAGTTTATCTTTGTGTATGGTGTTAGAAAGTGATCTAGTTTCATTCTTTTACAAGTGGCTGTCCAGTTTTCCCAGCACCACTTGTTAAAGAGGTTGTAATGAGAACCCAACATGGGAGACAACAAAAGGAACGCAGATGTATAGAATAGACTTGTGGACTTTGTGGATGAGGGTAAGGGTGGGATGATATGGGAGAAGGGCATTGAAGCATGTTAATTGTCATGTGTCTAATCAATCGCCAGCCCAGGATTGATGCTCGGGACTGGTGCAGCGAGATTTCCCGGGGGGGAGGGAGGAGGGAGGGGGGACCCGGAGGGGAAGCATATGTAAACCCATGGTGATATCATGACAATGTATGGCAAAAACAATAATAAAAAAAAAGAAAGAAAGAAATGGTAGAAAACAAGAAGTAAAGTAGTGCCTATAATCAAACCAGGTCTCCTGCATTGCAGATATTTTACCATCTGAGCCACCAGGGAAACTCATAATATACAATATAAATAAATAACAATTATTTCAATTAGTTATATGTGCTATAAATAGAAAATAGGCTAAAAGAGAGTAATCAGAGTCAGCAAAAGAGACATTTTTAAATTAGGTGATTACAATTGAGTAATGCCCTTAAATGTTGAGAAGGAGCAAGTCACACAATCCTTTGAAAGAAAATTAGGAAAGAGAATATCAGAGAACTGAAACTGTGTGTCCAAGTGTCTCAGGAAAGTCCAGAATGGCTGGGGCATAATGGAGCATTAAAGATAACAGCACAAGTTGACATTGGAAAGCTGGGCAGGTAGTTCCAGATCATGGAAAGCCTTGTGGGCCATGAAAAATTGTCTGCAGTTCTGTTCAAGTTTAATCAGAAGCCACTGATGTAAAATTAGAGGAATGACATAACCTCATTTAGGTTTGGGGGGAAAAAAGTTCTCCTAAGGAGACTGTAATGAAGGGGAATAAGATGGAACAAAATATTGTTGTAAATCAAGTAAGACATAGCTAGGAACAAGGGAAATCATCCATTCTACAGATGAAGCATGTAATGTCACTATTCTAGCTCTGGGGTTAACTGCAAACAAGACCAGACTAGTTAATACCTCCTTTCTAAGTTATGTCATGAATGCTCCAAGCAGAGTTTGCTCTTTCACTCAGGTTTCCATTACTTTACATATACATGTCTTATCATATAAAATTTATCAAACTTGTATTTGTCTTACAAATTAAACTTTGGGCTTCTTATGAATAGGATTGCTTATTTCAGCTTTAGTATGTTTTCTTTACTTTATCCCCAAACCAATCAAAAGGAGATATATTTCCAAATACATGTTTTTAATCTTAAATAAAGAACACTGGTGAAAATCCTTAAATTAACTGTAATCATTACTAAGCAGGACAGAGTCAAATAGTGCTCAGGGCAAATAAAATTATAACAAAATTCCATCCTGGCTCATCCAAGATAATTAATTCAATTGACTAGGTAAAAGCTGATATTTTACATCTACTGTCCTTATATAATAAAGTGGAAAGGTGAAAATGCTAGATACTTTGGGTGGTTCTAAAGCTTTTTATAAAACCATAATGATTAGGTTTCAGAAAAGTCAAGCTTGTCTTGATGAGCACGTAATTGATTCAAATTATTTGTACTTTAGAATCGCCTAGAGTGAGTAGTAGAGTGAGTATCTGAACTCTGTTGATTAAATTCTTGAAATATATAAAAATATCTTCATACTAATTCTACTATTTTCTACTCAGTGGTATTTTAGCATGTGATAATATACAAATTAATATGTTTCTTTTGCATGTATAAAAATTGAATGAAGCAGCTGATTCAAATAAACAGTAAATCTATATAGAAAAAACTGTATTTGTCAAATTCTCACATTAAATGAATAGAATAAAGAATGAATCAGCAACTGTGAAAATATTGGAGGTTGGTCTGAAATTACATGTCTTGTGAATGTGAGAGAACTGACAATATTTTCAATTACTTTTCACAGCAAGAGTCCTTGGGCAAATCCATAACATTGGGTTCAAATGTTAAGTTAGATGCTACTGATACAAAACAAAATATTGCTCCCAAAATCTTTAGAATCTGTGCCCTAAGAGCTGCTTTATAGAAGTGTGTTCTCATTCCTTGAGATTATTTGCCAATATTGCAGTATAATATTCATCAATGATATATTAACTTATTCAGAAAATGTTACCACCATCTCATTCTCATACAAAATTATAACATAGCTATCCCATAAGAATGAATTCCATAAAGAGTTCTTAAATTTTTATACAGAGTTAAAACAGCTATATATTTCTGTTTACATGTAAGTTTTCTACTCAAGTAGTTCTGATGATTTCTGTTATTAAGAACTAACTCCGTTTAGACTGATTTTTAAGTGTTCTGGTTTGGGGGTTATTTTTCAATACTCTCTGAATAGGGCTCTTTGTAGCTGGTTTAGATGTATGAAATAAGGTATCAGTACTTCTATGCTGTTACTACTGAAAAATGAAACATGGACACTGGTCATTGTTGCTGTAAATCACAATTAAAAGTTATAAGTAGATGCCTGCCAATGCAGGAGACGTGAGTTTTATCCCTGAGAAGATCTCCTGGAGAAGAAAATGGCTACCCACTCCAGTATTCTGGCCTGGGAAATCCCACAGACAGAGGAGCCTGGCAGGCTATAGTCCATGGGATCACAAAGAGTTGTCCACAACTTAGCAACTAAACAACAATTGTGTACCAAGCCATAAAGTGATCACGGGAATGTCAAACATACCCCTCTCTGTCCAGCAGCAACTCTACCTACTCACAATAATCAGTGTGGTTATGGTTTTTAAACAATAAACTATCTTCTAAGAAGACTTATAAACAAAGAAGATTATCATATACTTATCCAAGTTTTTCATACTCAGTTTCCATCTGATATTAGTTTTCTGCTGCCTGAAGCATTTTCTTTTATATTTCCTGGAGTGTGAGTCTACTGGTGACAAATTCTTCCAGCTTTTGTATTTCTTAAAAACATCTTTGTTTTGCTTTCATTGTTGAAAGATAGCTCTATCAAGAGTCACACAAAGTACTGTGTGTATCTTAGCTACTGCTTGGTGTGATTTGCAGTAGTCCCCTATTATGTGGCGTGAGCTATCCAGTTTTGCAAGAGCCAGACGTAATAAATACTCCTTTAAATGTTAAAGTGTGGCACCAACTTTTGTCATTCATCTGAGATACAATATTGCTTTTTATTTATTATCTGGAGGTGAGGAATGGGCAATTTCAGAGGCTCCTACCTGAAGTTTTCCTGCAATAGCAGCACTTGTCCCATTGAGGATGTCTTGTTGATAACCAAGTGCATCCATTTAAATTATATATGTGGAATTGAAGAAATAACTAGGAGGCAAATCCATGGACTTCATGGACATATTTTGACACAGACCTGGGTTAAAATTCCAGCTATTATATAATCCCTATGTAGAGCTCTCAAAAGAACTTGGAAGTCCACTTTCTGTAAAGTATAGTTGCCTTAGGAAATGGACATGTATCTTGGAAGATGGGGAAGATCACAGGTGTTTCTTCTTCTGGTCTTACAATTTCCTTCCAATGGGGACTGGTAGTCCCCATTAGATGGAACTAACGTAGGTCTAAAAAAATGTGCAACCTGTTGGTCTCAGCACCTCTATTCTTAGTCTCTCCTGGTACACATACTAAGCAATACTAGTTTGGCTGTCCATAAAGTTCCTAGAGACCCCAGGAAATATAAGTCATCTCCACTGAAGAAAAAATTCATAGGGCCTGATCTCCATTTCAGGCCTGTTCATGCTGATCATGCTTGGGCACCTCTCTAATGGACTCAACTCTGTGCTTAGTGCCTGTGGAAATTACAGTGGAGGGATAAGACCCCCCTCTGGATAGGGGAATCTTGAAGATTATATCCAGGATACTCAACACCTAAGAGAAAACATGCACTAATCACCCCTGGCTCCGGACAGGTTATAAACCCTGGCTCTGGACAGGTCATAAACTTTCTGATAGTAACCTTGGGCTTATCTATTATTAACTATTTGGAATGTAACCTCGGGCTTATTGATTATTGACTGTTCAAACACCTGATACTTGAATGATGGCATTATTGTGATTGTATTTACCTTTCCTTTGTTTATGTAAGTTTCGGGTGATTTGGGGTGGTGGGTTTGGACACGTACACATGGGTATAAAAGATCCTCACAAATGCTGGTCAGGGTCCTTGGCTAAGAGGAGACTCTGCCTTGGGCCCGCCGGTGTAATAAACTGCACTTCACTATCTGCATCGTCCTTCTGAGTGAGTTTGCTTCCCGGAGCGCGTGGCTACAACACCGTAAGTACCTACCAGTCATATTCCTGATTGGCACACCTATTTCTCTTAGACTTTTGACCCATTTGACACAGTTTGTTATGATGGTTCTGGTGTGTCTACTCCATTTAATATAAATTAGTACTCTTGCAACTTTGTCCAAGCGCCCAAGAGCCATCAGAAAAGCATAACAGAACTGTCACTAGGGTTTTCACCATTGCGTTAGGTCCTGTTTAGTGTTTGTAATCACTCTGATCCAAATTTAAACTCCACCTTTCTTGTTTTAGCACACAGGATCCATTCCTGGGCTGAGATTTGAGCCTAATAATTATATCATGGGCACAGAGGCAGAGTGACATGGGGGGAGCTACAAACCCTGTAGTGGAAAAGCATTTATCTTGTGAAGTATCTGCCTAACTTGAGTACTCTGCCTTTTCTTCCAGCAAGAGTGTCTCTGCCTTCCAACAAGGGAGGGTGGGCCATGGTTGAAGATTCAGTCGGTACAGGTGAAACGAAGCTTTCAGTGTTCTTAAATGTATCTACGGGTATTCTCAAGCCAAATCAAAGGGCCCCGTTCCTCTCCTGTTATGTGACTGTCCTGTGAGACTTCCCTGAATGTCTGTCACTCTCAGCTGTGTCTTATCAGGGGCTGTAAGAGATGAGTATCTATTTAAATACTGTGAAATCTCTCTCACACACATTTGGCTTTAAATTGCTAATTAATTACCCTGGCTTATTTTTCCACTTTTAACTGAATTGGTCACATTGAGAAATAGCCATCCAGTTCAACAGTTGCTATTTCTTCTGTACCTTTCAAATTCCTAAGAGGGTGCCTGTAATCCCTCCCAATTTAAATGAGCAAAAGTCTTTGTAAACACATTGCTGTATTCACCAGATACTTCTTATTACTTCATCTGCCACCAGAAATGGAATATTCCTTGAAATTAACTGATAAGTGATGCAAATCCAGAACCTTATCCTTTGAATTGGCTTCCTAGAGTCATTAACAGCATCAAATGCCTTAGGTCAGTTTCCCCAGAAACAGCACAAGATGGGAATTCCTGTATAAGTGATTTATTGTGGGAGTGCTCTCAGGACAAAGGGACTTGCTCCACAGTCAGCCCTGCCTTGAGGCAATAAGTCTGCATCTTACAGCAAGATCTCCCTGGGAAAGGAACAAGAGTGGGGAAGGCTCCTGACAGTGGTGGCTCCTTTTGACTCAAGGCAATTTCTGAAAGAGAAGACAGCTACACAGTTCTGCAGGGATAACAGGCAATGTTAACAGGCTGATAGGTGACCAGATAGTAGGGGTGCCACCAGAATCCACACGGTTCAGCTAATTTCAGTCACTCAGTCATGTCCGACTATTTATGACCCCATGGACTGCAGCAAGCCAAGCTTCCCTGTCCATCACCAATTCCTGGAGCTTACTCAAACACTTGTTCATCGAGTCGGTGATGCCATCCAACCATCTCATCCTTTGTTCTCCCGTTCTCCACCCACCTTCAATCTTTCCCAGCACCAGGGTTTTTTCCAATGAGTCAGTTCTTTGCATGAGATGGCCAAAGCAATGGAGCTTCAGCACCAGCATAAGTCCTTCCAATAAATATTCAGGACTGATTTCCTTTAGAATGAACTGGTTGGATCTCCTTGCAGCCCAAGGGACTCTTAATACTCTTGGGAATCGGGAGGGAGGAGGGAGGGGGTTTCTGGAGGGGGAACATATGTATACCCATGGCAGATTCATGTCAATGTATGGCAAAACCAACACAATAAAGTAAAGAAAATTTTAAAAAATAAGAAAATAAAATAAAATAGAGGGAAACATTAAAAAAAAATAAAGCTATTTGAATGTCAAAAAAAAAAAAAAAAAACTCTTCTCTGACAAAACAGTTCAAAACCATTGATTCTTTGGAGATCAGCTTTCTTTATGGTCCAACTCTCACATCCCTACAGGACCACTGGAAAAACCATAGCTTTGTCTAGACACATCTTTGTTGGCAAAGCAATGTCTCTGCTTTTTAATATGCTGTCTAGGTTTGTCATAGCTTTTCTTGCAAGGAGCAAGCGTCTTTTAATTTCATGAATGCAGGCACAATCTGTAGTGATTTTGGAGCCCCCCAAAATAAAGTCTCTCACTGTTTCCATTGTTTCCTATTTGCCATGAAATGATGGGACCGGATGCCATGATCTTAGTTCTCTGAATGCTGAGTTTTAAGCTAACTTTTTCACTCTCTTCTTTCACTTTCATCAAGAGACTCTTTAGTTCTTCTTCGCTTTCTGTCATAAGGGTGGTGTCATCAGCATATCTGAGGTTATTGATACTTCTCCCGGCAGTCTTGATTCCAGCTTGTGCTTCATCCAGCCCAGCGTTTCTCATGATGTACTCTGCATGTAAGCTAAATAAGCAGGGTGACAATATACAGCCTTGATGTACTCCTATTCCTATTTGGAACCAGTCTGTTGTTCCATGTCCAGTTCTAACTGTTGTTTCCTGGGCTGCATACAGATTTCTCAGGAAGCAGGTAGGGTTATCTGGCATTCTTGTCTCTTTAAGAATTTTCTACAGTTTGTTATGATCCGCACAGTTAAAATCTTTGACATAGTCAATAAAGCAGAAATAGATGTTTTTCTGGAACTCACTTACATTTTTGATGATCCAATGGGTGTCAGCAATTTGATCTCTGGTTCCTCTGCCTTTTCCAAATCCAGCTTGAACATCTGGAAATTCATAATTCATGTACTGCTGAAGCCTGGCTTGGAGAATTTTGTGCATTACTTAACTAGCATGTGAGGTGAGTGCAATTGTGAGGTAGTTTGAATATTCTTTGGCATTGCCTTTCTTGGGGATTGTAATGAAAACAGACCTTTCCAGTCCTGTGTCCACTACTGTTTTCCAAATTTGTATATTGAGTTCAGCACTTTCACAGCATCATCTTTTAGAATCTGAAATAGCTCAATTGGAATTCCATCATCTCCACTAGCTTTATTCGTAGTGATGCTTCCTAAGGCCCACTTGACTTCACATTCCAGGATGTCTGGCTCTCGGTGAGTGATCACACCACTGTGGTTATCTGGCCATGAAGATCTTTTTAGAGTATAGTTCTTCTGTGTATTCTTGCCACCTCTTCTTAGTATCTTCTGCTTCTGTTAGGTCCATACCAATTCTGTTCTTTATTGAGCCCATCTTTGCATGAAATGTTTCCTTGGTATCTCTAATTTTCTTGAAGAAATCTCTAGTCTTTCCCTTTCTATTGTTTTCCTCTATTTCTTTGCATTGATCATTGAGGAAGTCTTTCTAATCTCTCCTTGCTATTCTTTGGAATTCTGCATTCAAATGGGCATCTTTCCTGTTCTCCTTTGCCTTTTGCTTTTCTTCTTTTCATAACTATTTGTAAGGCCTCCTCAGACAACCATTTTGCCTTTTTGCATTTCTTTTTCTTCAGGATCGTCTTGATCACTGCCTCCTGTACAATGTCAGGAACCTCTGTCCACAAGGCACTCTATCAGATCTAATCCCTTGAATCTATTTGACACTTACACTGTATAATTGTAAGGGATCTGATTTAGGTCATACCTGAATGGTCTATTTTTTCCCCCTACTTTCTTCAATTTAAGTCTGAATCCACTATAGGAAATTTAATAACTGTAAATATTCTGTGAGCTTCTTGTGTGTATGTGTGCTAAGTTCCTTCAGTCATATATGACTGTTTGAGACCACATGGACTGTAGTCCACCAGGCTCCTCTGTCCATGGGATTTTCTAGGCAGGAATATTGGAGTGGATTGCCATTTCCTTCTCCAGAGGATCTTCCCAATGCAGGGATTGAACCCACGTTTCTGAAGTCTCTTTATTTGGCAGGTGGGTTCTTTACCACTAGCATCACCTGGGAAGCCCCAATTTTCTTTGTATATTTGTAAGTTCCTTGAAGCTGATGCTTTTAAGACATCTGTTACACTCAAGAAATGTTTCTTGAGCACCTAGAATATCATAGATTTTGTGAGAGGCCATAGTTCTCCATTCTTAAAGCATTAGACAGCTAGAATAAAAGAGTAGAAATGTACTCCATTTAACAAAATGTAGGAGGGAATGTGGAAAATTGCCTTAGGTCTAAAACAAACGGAGATCATATCAAAGAAACATTTATTTTAGAGAATTACTTTCATGAGTGTAATTGTGAGAAACAGAGTATTTAGGTTGTGACTATTTTTTAAGTTGACAATAGGTCATGGTTTTCCTGATATTGTGACATATATGAAAGTTTCTGTCCTTCTTTCTGAAATTAATATGATGTCTCTATTCAATTTAGGCCTGTAATTATTCATTTGACACCAGGCTCTGTGGATAGGAAAATATAAATGTAAGACAGTCTGTGAGTTTAGAAAGTTTAGATTAATGACAACAATTTTGAAGGTTTTATTTTTTTAACTGAAAAGTGAAAATAAAGTGGTATCTAGCAAATTTTTTCCTAATTAAAAGCAGTCTCTGGAAAGGAAGTTAAATTTAACTTGGAGTTTAAGCTAGCAAGAATGGCTGAAGGACTCCAAACTTTGAATTCATTTCTTAATTTTCTTTGTGCTTGTGTACAGGCAAAGTCGCTTCAGTCATGTCCCACTCTTTGTCATCCTGTGAACTTCAGCCAGGGGATCTTCCTTACCCAGGGATTGAACCTGTGTCTCTTACATCTCTTGCATTTACATGTGGGTACTTTACCAGTAGTGCCACCTGGGAAGTCCCAATTTTCTCTGTATATTCTAACAATTATTTGTTAAATAATTGAAATGCAACACCAATATTTAGTACCCCTAAATTTTAGTGATACATACTTTTGTGTAATGATATTAGGAAAGTACAAATATCAGGGAGATATTTGACTTAGAAAGAAATTGTAATGTAAAATACAGTATTCCTACAGCAGAGTAAGGCAACTCAAAAGAAGATGCTTAGAAAAAATGTGTATAATTATAGTGATTTTTCTTTTCTTCTAAATGATTGTTATAATTTTGGAAGTGCCTCTGCCTTTAAGAACTCTGTAAAGAGTGTGCCTGAGTATTATGATATTTGTTTTATAATGCAGAGTATTGCCTTAGAAGTAGACTATCACTTCCAAGTGTGTGTAGATATTTGATGTTAGTTGATATGACAGCTGAGATAATACAATTTCCACCTCAAAGCTTTTTGTGAAAACTATTGCCTCATGAAATTAAAATGTCCTTGATTTCTCAGGATGGTTTTAGAACTAGTAGTTTTAATTACTGTACAAGCAGGTTATCCCCTCATCAGTGTATCTTGTCAATCTTTGTTGATAGATGTCAATTCAAAAGTATATCAGAGTTTAGATGGAAGTCAATCTCCATTTCAGGTTTGCATGTGAATTGAGGTCTGTCATGAGTGGTAAAGAGTGACGAATGTGACATTGCCCCGTCGAAGATCATTAAATGTCACTCTGGGTCCTGGCAGCCAAATGGCTGGCAGGAAGTCAACGATGCGGACACGTTGTGGAGCGTGGAGAGTGGAGACGGATCTAGGGTAGCACAGCATCATGCAAGCTGTGAACGATCAATCAGTCATTTCATTCAAAGGAAAGTGAAATGAGACTTGATGGAAATACTGTGTGACAGCCTACAGTGGTGGACATCTAGCTTGTAAATGCTATGATTTATATATATAACTGTTAATCGCCAGCAGCTAGAATCCTAAGCTGGGAAAACTACCCATCTGATCAATTTACTTGAAAATCTCCTTGACTTTAGGTGTTCCTTATTCACCTTACATTTTAAACAGTCTTAACTTTCCGAGCTCTAGAGCACAGATGGCCTAAAATGACTCTGGTGTACAGTCAACCTATTAGAGGTACAATTTATACACCCCGATAAAGAAAGCACTAAATCTGCCCTGCAGTGCTATTTCACTTCTTCAGTGGCTTCCTACAATTTGCGTATAATTTATTTAGCTTTCCACTTTACTTGCTGCACTGCTGTTTCTATGAATTGATTCCCTAAAGTTGCTAAATATAAATTGTACTTAAAACAGTGTGGAAGTGCTTACTTGATATTAATATTTATTTTCAAAAAGCTTTTAAAGCTATAACACAAATATGAAGCCCTTTTTATATGTTTATCCAGTAATTTACACCAATTGCATTTTCAGTGTAAGCCGGAAAATAAAAACCATGGCCACTGACTACTAGTAGGTGTATGCTAGACTGATAAATCTGTTTAATCTAGTTCACTTCCATTTGATGAAAATGGAGAGTACAAAATACATAAAATGTGGAGGGAAGCAAGAGGTATTCCAACAGGAGAAGTTTGCATTAGTGAGCTCTTTCCGTATTCATATATTTTTGACTCAGGGTCTTTTAGCATGAGTTATGGGTGTGTCAGTATAAGTGTACTGAGAATAATATTATCTGTTTCAAGTCATAACCATATATTAAAATCTTTACTAGACTGTACAAGTAGCAGATATTCTAAGTACAATTCAGAAAGCTATTTTCTGAGGTAGAATTAGAAACCTATGTTTTTCCTAAAATTTTGGTCAACGAGTCTCAGAGAACTGGGCCAGTTTAATATCAGCATCCAGTCTCTTTGGCAAAATTATCACTAAAGATGGAAATAATTGGATGGATATTTCAGCCGAATGTCACCACCAATTAAAATTATTCATGCAAATTCTCATATTCTGATTTCTGAGGAGCTACAAGTGTTGTTTTGATTGATATTTAGGTTACCATCTAGCTTTTCCTACAGAAAGAATGAAGAGTGTCTAGGTGGCATGTCATTGTCCAGGTTTTTTGGCAATTATGCTTTCATTTGAGGATCAGTAAGTGGCATCCTGTTTAAATGACTGTTTTAGCCTAATACACCTATTTTTAAAAGCGGTTCTTCATACTGTCATCAGACATCTGCATCTAAATCTGTTATACCCACACGGTGTGGGTTATGTCTCTCTTTCTGCCAAATACTGAACTCTCCTTGAGCTGCGATTGCTATCTCAATTTATGCCTACAAAGATGTCTCTCAGTTTATTTATACAAAGATGTTTCTTTTGGCAAATGCTCTCTTCTTGCATCTCTCTCTGTAATGGCTACCCCACCCGCCCAATATTCTTGGGCTTCCCTGGTGGCTCAGACAGTAAAGAAACCACCTCCCATGTGGTAGATCTGGGATGGATCCCTGCATTGGGAAGATACCCTGGAGAAGGGAACAGCTACCCACTCCAGTATTCTTGCTTGGAGAATTCCATACATGGAGGAGACTGGCAGGCTACAGTCCATGGGGTTGAAAAGAGCTGGACACGGCTGAATGTCATGACTTAGTGATACTTGCTTTCACTTTCTCCAAGCAAGAATACTGGAGTGGGTAACCATTCTCTTCCCCAGGGGATGTTCCCAACCCAGGTCTCCTGTATCGCGGGTGGATTCTTTACTGTCTGAGCTACAGGGAAGCCCCAGTTTCTCCTAAATCAGTTGTTTATTCTATTATTCCCCAACAAAGAAACATAATTGTATTTACTCTCTACCTCTTCTAGCAGCTTTACCTTTTTTCTCTTCCTTCCTATATTTCTCAAAAGTTTTCTTTGGAGTTCTTCATTTGTTCATCTCTCCTTCATTCCATTTTTTTTTAAAAAAATTTTAAAACATAGCATACCTTGAGAAGTGGCTAAAATCACATGATCAGTTAAAAGGAGAAAAAAAAAATAGTGTTTCTTTCAATAGCTAGCTGGATGAGTTAGCTAAAGGTTTTAGAAGAACCTGTGTGTCCTTTCCATTGCATTCTGTCTCTTGCTTCTAGAGGTAACCACTCTTCTAATTTTTTTCAATATATATCTACATACAATTAAATAGTATATGGTTTAGTTTTTTTAGCCTTTTACATTCATACAAACAGAATCATGTGATGTATGGTCTTCTATGGTTTGAGTTCATCATTTAACATTATGTTAAAAAGTTTTATTCATGATAATATCTTCAGCTGCATTTTATTTACTTTAATTGTTGTATGACTACATCTCTGTGTGAACATAGCATTGTTCTATGTACCCATAATTATTTTTTTGATGGAAGAGGTGATCTTAAGAGCTTCAAATTCTTTGATATGCCACTCACCCCCACTAAGATCTATATTATCTTCCCTCTATTCTGTGCAGGTTTTGTTTGTTTTGCAAATAGATTATGACAGAAAAGAAGCTTTCCTTCCAATGATAGGTAACATCTAGCCATAGAACTTTCTTTCATCTTGCTACTGGACCAGTTGTGCTTGTTGCTCTAAGATGCAATTTTAGTAGTCCAGCTACCCTGAGGTTAACATGGTGGAAACTATTAACAGTTTCAACTGATGCCAGCCTTCCAGTAATCCCCATCAAGGAATCAGACTTATGAATGAAATGATCTAGGACCCTGTAGACCTGCCCATCTCCCTGTTGAATGCCACCAAGTGACCTCTGTTGATAGTGCCTGGAACAAAAAGATCAGCTAGCCAAGTTCTGCTAAAACCGCTGATCCCCAAATCATGATATCAACAAAATAACTGTTGTGTTAAGCCACTAAGTTTGAAGATAGTTAGTTTCACTGTAAAAGGTAATTGGAAAATAATGTTTGCACCTGGAAGTGGGATGATGCTATAACAAAGCCTAAAACTGTTATGGGATTGGGCAGTGGCATTTGAGGATATGAAGGGACTCTTGGGGAGATTCTGTGATAAAGTGAGAAAAAAGTACTGGAAGGTAGAGAAAAGAGGGCTCTTATTATATAATAGTGAAATTCTGGCAACACTGTTGCCTGCAGTAATGTGAAAAATAGGAAATATTCCAAAGGAAGTCAATGATCTAATAAAGAGATTTCTGGGCTGAGTGTTAAAGTTGTCACCTGCCTTCTTTCATTTGCTTGTCATAAATAAAGGGATAACTGAATGAAAGCTATAACTTTAGTTTTGGAGTAGAAAATGGATGAAAGGTTAAGGGGCCAGCAGCACAGTAGTTTTATTATTTTTTTTCAACCAGAAAAGAGTTCCCCAAAAGAGGAAAAATCTCCAGGAAAATATTAAATCCAACTCACTGTCAAGTTGTCATCTCAGTGTGAAGGGGGAGCCAAAGTTGTAACTATAAAAACCTTTCTAAAACCTTAAAAAGACTCAAGCTGAGGCTTCAAAGACCCTTTCAGATGGACAAAGGCCTTCTATGGATCTCAAGATAGGCCCCACAGGTCTTATTTGTTAAATGAAAGAGTTTCTAAGAACCTTCAGGCATTTTCCAACTGCAGCCTTATAAAATGTCCAGAGTAGAGAAAATTTATCTGAAAGAGATTTGTGGGTATGTCCTTTGCCTAGTGGAATAGGCTATAGGAGGATACTTAAGACACTCAAACTTTTCACAGAATTGTACCTATTTGAGCAGAACAAGATAGAGAAAATAATTAGATTCTAAAATTTCTGAGGGAAGAAAGCAGGTTAAGGAAAGTATTGAGCTGAAAACACAGCCTATTTTCTTTCTTTCTTCTCTTCTTTTTCTTTCTTTCCTTCTTCTTCTCTTTTTCATTTTTTTGAGGAAGAATGACTCAGAATATGGCTTCCCAGGTGGCTCAGTGATAAAGAATATGCATGCCAATGTGGGAGATGCAGGAGACACAGGTTCAATCCCTGCATCTGGAAGAGCCCCTGAAGTAGGAAATGGCAACTCACTCCAATATTCTTGCAAAACCCCATGGACAGAAGAGCTTGGCAGGCTACCATCCATGGGGTTGCAAAAAGTTGGACACAACTAAGTGACTAATATGTATCTGTATCTGGATTTGATTCAAATGAAGATTCTATTCCTTGAATTCAATCCTATGCTATCAGTCACTGAAGAATGACTTCATCTTGCATTTCAAAGTATGTGAAATGGCCAGAGGTATATATTGGTGTTGTCTTTTAAAATATGGTGGCATATTTCTGACTGATCTCCTAACAAGGTGTATAGCTTATGTCCTCTGCCCTTGAATACGAGTGGGCTTGTATTAGTTTCAACTGACAGAACTACTTTCAAAGTTAGATCACCCAAAATCATTTGGCTTTCATCTTGCTCCTAGATTCCTTTCTCTTGAAGCTTTGACCCACATAAGAAGTTTGAATGCCTAGAGACAGGAGGCTGAAGAGGTGGAAATGCATGTACTCTGATCAAAACATCTGCGGGCAAACACCCCCTACCCTACTAAAGGGGCTAGTGGTAAAGAATTCACCTGAAAATGCAGGATATGTAAGAGACACAGGTTTGATGCCTGGGTCAGGAAGATTCCCTGGAGAAGAAAATAGCAATCTACTCCAGTATTCTTGTTTGGAGAATCCCATGGACAGAGGAGCCCAATGAACTATAGTCCATGGGGTCTCAGAGTCAGACACACCGAAGCAACTGAGCATGCACCCCCTAATAAAGGACATAGTGAGTAAGTGAAGACAGACTTCCGTCATCTGAATTGCATAGGGAAACTCAGTCAATGACATAAGGAAATAATGAATTGCCTAGTTGTGTTCTACTAAGTTTCCAATTTCCCCCTCCTACACTGCTTAATCATTTTACTCTAAAATATATCAAAATTGCTCCACCACTTCTTCCTCTCAAAGATGGGTTCTTTACTTCAACGCTTGAAATATTTGGTCTTTATCATTCTCTCTCAACTATACTTCATCTCAGTTCAATTCAGTTCAGTTGCTCAGTCGTGTCCAATTCTATGCAACCCCATGGACTGCAGCACGCCAGGCTTCCCTGTCCATCACCAACATCCAGAGTTTACTCAAACCTCATGTCCATTGAGTTGGTGACGCCATCCAACCATCTCATCCTCTGTCATCCTTCTCCTTCTGCAGTCAATCTTTCCCAGCATCAGGGCCCTTTCAAATGAGTCAGTTCTTCACATCAGGTGGCCAAAGGATTGGAGTTTCAACTTAGGCATCAGTCCTTCCAATGAATATTCAGGACTGATTTCCTTTAGGAGGGGCTGGTTAGATCTCCTTGCAGCCCAAGGGATTCTCAAGAGTCTTCTCCAACACCACAGTTCAAAAGCATAAATTCTTCAGTGCTCAGCTTTCGTTATAGTCCAACTCTCACAACCATACACAACTACTGGAAAAACAATAGCTTTGACTAGACATACCTTTGTTGACAAAGTAATATCTTTGCTTTTTAGTATGCTGACTGGGTTCGTGAGAACTTTTCTTCTAAGGAGCAAACATCTTTTAATTTCATGGCTGCAGTCACCATCTGCAGTGATTTTGGAGCCCAGAACAATAAGTCTCTTTCTGTTTCCACTGTTTCCCCATTTTTTGTCATGAAGTGATGGGACCAGATGCAATGATCCTAGTTTTCCAAATATTGAGTTTTAAGCCAACATTTTCACTCTCCTCTTTCACTTCCATCAAGAAGGTCTTTAGTTTTTCTGCACTTTCTGCCATAAGGGTGGTGTCATCTGCATATCTGATGTTACTGAAATTTCTCCCAGCAACCTTGATTCCAGTTTATGCTTCATCCAGCCCAGTGTTTCTCATGATGTACTCTGCATATAAGTTAAATAAACACAGTGACAATATACAGCCTTGACGTACTCCTTTCCCAATTTGGAACCAGTCTGTTGTTCCATGTCCAGTTCTAACTGTTGTCTCCTGATCTGCATACAGATTTCTCAAAAGGCAGATCAGGTGGTCTGGTATTCCCACCTCTTTAAGAATTTCCCACAGTTTAAGAAATTTCCACTGTAATCCACACAGTCAAAGGCTTTGGCATAATCAATAAAGCAAAAGTAGATGTTTTTCTGGAACCCTCTTGCTTTTTCAATGATTAAACGGATATTGGGAATTTGATCTCTGGTTTCTCTGCCTTTTCTAAAACCAGCTTGAACATCTGGAAGTTCACATCTGGAAGGTCAAGCCTGTCTTGGAGAATTTTGGGCATTACTTTACTAGCATATGAAATGAGTGCAATCATGCGGTAGTTTGAACATTCTTTGGCACTG
This sequence comes from Antilocapra americana, assembly GCA_007570785.1. NCBI lineage: Eukaryota > Metazoa > Chordata > Mammalia > Artiodactyla > Antilocapridae > Antilocapra > Antilocapra americana. The sequence goes on along the minus strand of ML662445.1, from coordinate 10,763,524 downwards.
CCTTTCTTTGGGATTGGAATGAAAACTGACCTTTTCAAGTCCTGTGGCCACTGCTGAGTTTTCCAAATTTGCTGGCATATTGAGTGTAACACTTTCACAGCATCATCTTTCAGGATTTGAAATAGCTCAACTGGAATTCCATCACCTCCACTAGCTTTATTCGTAGTGATGCTTCCTAAGGCCCGCTTGACTTCACATTGCAGGATGTCTGGCTCTAGGTGAGTGATCATAGCATCATGATTATCTGGGTCATGAAGATCTTTCTTGTACAGTTCTTCTGTGTATTCTTGCCACCTCTTCATAATATCTTCTGCTTCTGTTTATCTCAGTTCCCTATTTTATCTTGGCATTAAACAGTTATAAGTATATGAATATACATTATCTAATTATTAACTTATCTCTATGTTCATTATCTGGGTCTTCCCTGGTGACACTAGTGGTAAAGAACCCACCTGCCAATGCAAGAGACAAGGGTACGATTCCTGGGTTGGGAAGATCCCCTGGAGAAGGAAATGACCACCTATTCCAGTATTCTTGCCTGGAAAATTCCATGGACAGAGGAGACTGGGGGGCTACAGTCCATGGGATCACCAAGAGTTGGACATGAGTGAGCAACTGAGCACCCATGTTCCTTATCTGTCTAATAAATATAATCTTTCCAAGGGCAAGTATTTTCTTGCTCTCACTTTTTATATTATCCTTATATCATATGAAGCCATGAAGAATAGCTGCCACTTTTGTAGGTGCTTTGCAAGAAAATACTGAATAGATAAATGAGAGAACTTACCCAGTCATCACTTTTCCAACCACAAAATATTTTACTAATTTCTTAATGAGTGTCTGTTTTACACTATCTTGCTTCAAAGCACCATATGTCTTGCTTGGGAAAATTCCAAAGCTACTTGACAGATATTTTCTTTTATTTTCAAACTTTTACCTTAAAATTAATTTTCCTCAAGGACATATTCATAGACCAAAACAGAATCACTGAATCTATGCTACAAACATTCAATTTAAGCAAATATTAAAATTTTTAACCATAGTTGGAAAATTGTGCATGATTTCTTTTTATCCTTCAGACCTGGGCTTCGAAGTTCTCCCAAGGAGATTCTTACACCATCAATCCTTCTGCAAAAAGAAAAAAAGCACTCTTCATCCATTCCAAGTGTCCAGAAGAGTGTGTAACACATACTTAGTAAATAATGACACTCTGTAAATAGTGAATGAATAAATGCATCAGTAAAGGACTGATCAAATCTAATCAACATGTACACAAAGAATGACTTCATATGGAAGATATATATCACCCAATAGCTTTTTTCCCTCAAAAACTCCATTGAAATATTGTATCTTATGTTTTTATAAACAATTTAAAAATGCTGGATGGTTCAATTCATATACTTCCAAAATCCAAAGGATGTAAGAAAAAGAAAACATTTGCTAAAAGGCAATTAATGCAGAGTTTAATACATTCCACCTTAAGTAACATTTCACTATTTCTTATATATGCAGTAGAAATATTACAGGGATAGATATGACAGAGGCTTCTTGCCTTTAAAAATTAAATCTGTTTATAGCAAAGTCCTAAATCTAAGTTTAAGTAATTCCTCACATTTACTGACTTTTTGCTCCAGTTCAATTGTTTATTTCATATAACTTCCTACATAGAATCATGTTAACTTTCATTACTATTTGTACTGTCTCAGTAATTAAAAATATAACTAATTATGGTAGTATGGAAGGTCCTAAAACTTGAAAATTTTCTAGAGAATAATTTTTATTCTCCCCATACTTTTTTTCATTCCCTTTAAAACATATTACATGATCAAATGCCAGAATTTTATTTTACGGTTACAAAATCTCAAAATGTGCACTCACATATTTATTTATTTAACAATTGTTTGTTAATTATTTGATGTGTGTTGGCATGATACATATGAGGGACAGACATCATCTCTAGACTAGTGATCATGACAGCTCAAAGACGAGATCACCACTAAGTAAATCGTATATTTAATTCTGTAAATCATGATTAAGTAGTAGGAAGAAATAGGTTGCAGTGAATACGTACAAGATGATAACTTAAGCAAGTCCAAGGACTCAGGTAAGTCTTCCATGAATAAATATTACCTGTCCCTGGAAAATAACCTGTCATACAGATAAGAGGCTGGGGTAGGGGAATGGCAAAAGAAATGCTGGCTGTGTCTCAGGCAGATGGAAAGCATGGAAGAAAATCAGTGCGTTTATTATATGAAGCATTTCCTATGAATGCTAAGATTTCTGCAAGTCTTGTATCTCATAAAGCCTCTTAAAGATAGAGGTTTTGTTATTTTTTGTCTATTCTGTTAATAAAACATGCCTTCCATGTGTCCTTGAGTAATAATACATTTTTTATGACCACAAGCTTTTATAGTACACCAGGCTTTCTTCTTTAACACATGATTTTCTTTAAATTCCTTTTAATTTCTAAAGAAGACTTATAGTTCTGATTTTTGTCCATCACTTTTTAAGGAAAGATTTTAACTTTGCCCCCAGTAATTGAATATTTTGGTCACTTGTGTCCTTTCTTCCTTTCTGTCAGGTAGATGATTTATCACCTAAGTAGTTAATCTGTTGTTCATTAAGAACAGAAATGACTCCCATCAGTACAACACTGTACTGGTGGTGGGAATACGACATAAATAATGTAAAACTCACAACAGAAACTGCTTGTTCAGCTTTTATTCTTTCTAAGTCTAATGAGAAAAGTGAAATATCTATCTTTTGCACTTGGAATTTATTTTTTGCAAGCCGTTCCCATCAAGGTGCATCGCAAGAATATTCACAGACACTAATATCTATGGTGACACTATTTGCATCACTCCCTTTTATTTTTGTCTTTTACTGAAATTGTTAATTTTATATTCTAGCTTTTATAGCTAATTGTAGCTTAATCTTCAAAATGGCCTCCTTTTATTCTTTGCTACTATAAAAACTACAGTATATAAATATGCCATAAATAGATAGCATCAGTAAATCAATGTTGTTTTGTTATTTTTTAGCTAGCATACTATGTGTTCACCAATTTTACTTTCAGAGGGGGTTATCTGCAATGAACACATACTTCAAGTATGACATAGTTACAGGGCAACCTGTCCTGGTTTCCTGATTGTTTGATTTCTTTCCCAACTCATCTATTAAATGAGATATTGTTGACATTTATCTTCTATTCTCTAATCTGCTACACTTTGCTCTCTTCTAATGAATTTGCATAATTTTGTATCTTTTCTCTATCATGCTTTAAATCTTCAGCAAGATTTCTACTAAAATTTTATAAGATAGTGTTTGGCATGCATCAGGATTCTCTGTTTTCTGAGCTCTTCCTTAACTTTTTAAAATATAATTGTTTAAAAGCTATTAAGTTGTTAATAATTTTGTTTCTCTTCTATGTGTATTGTTCTAAAAAATGTAAGTAATTAAATACATACATTTGACCATATTTTAAAATTACATCCTTCTTTTCTTACCTCCTTCTTTCTTTCTACCTGTGCATTTTCACCTTTTCAGCCACCAACAAAAGTGTATTGAATGATTGCTTTTTGCCAGGAACTTGAATTAATTCCTGGGTATGTAAAGATGTATAAAATCAAACAATTCCTTCCATTAGGTAGTTTATAGTTCAATAAAGAAGAAAGATACATAAATAAATAAATGAAGCAGAAATATAGTAGATTTGTACATATTGCTGAGTGGTGAAGGATGATTAAGTATCCATCTGTTAAACAACACACAGAAAAGATATTTCAGGCAGAAAGAAAAAAACAATCAAAAGCAGAATTATATGTTTGTATCAGCAAATATGTTAACCTGCTCTATCAGGAAAAGGAAGAGAAGAATGAATCTAAGGCTGGACAGATTCACTTCTTTATGGCTTGTTGTTGTTGCTGTTTAATCTGTAAGTCGTGTCTGACTCTGTAAGTCGTGTCTGACTCTGCAAGCCCATGGACTGTAACTCTCCAGGCTCCTCCGTCCATAGGATTTCCCAGGCAAGAATACTGGAGAGGGTTGCCGTTTCCGCCTCCAGAGTATCTTCCAGACCCAGGGAGCAAACCTTCATCTCCTGCGCTAACAGGCATTTTCTTCACCTCTGAGTTACCAGCTAATCCTAACCCAAATTCCATCGCTAGAAGTTCACTTTTTTTTACATAATGAGATTTTGAAGATTATCACTTTGGGATATAAGAAGATCACATTTGGACTTTAGAAAATGAAATTTTATTTCTCTACTTTTAAAAATCCCGCAGCGCCTCCCCTGGTGGCTCAGTGGTAGAGAATCCACCTGTCAATTCAGGAGACACAAGTTTGATCCCTGGTGCAGGAAGATCACACATGCCACGAAGCAACTAAGGCCCTGGAGCCACAGCTGTCGAGCCTGTGCTCTAGAGCTCAGGACCACAACCAATGAACGCACATGCCACAACTGCTGAAGGCCAGGTGCCCTGGAGCCCATGCTCCACAGCCAAGGAAGCCACCACAATGAGAAGCGCATGCACCACACCGGGAGCGTAGCCCCCACTTGCTGCAGTTAGAGAAAAGCCACTGCAGCAACAAAGACCCCGTGCAGCCAAATAAATAAGGAAATGATCTTTTAAAAATAATTTTAAAAATAAATATCCTGCAAATATCCTAGATTCTTTCTTCATGTTTTGACCTTGGTTTCAATTGATAAGGAGCTCTTCTACTATAAATAGGTACTTATTGGGTGTGATTTTACTCTTTTTTTCTTGATGTTCATCAACACTCTCTCCATAATTTCTTAACAGCTTGTTCATAGCCTAAAATGAAAGTTTTATTTAACTTGCTTGTTTTGCCATCATTTTGAGTAAAATTTGAATATATTTTTCTATTTTTTCTTAAATTTCTAAAATTTGGCTGTTTAAGATTTACTTTTTTTTTTTTTAGTCTGACTTTAAATTCACATCAAAATTGAAGGGAAGCTACAGAGATTTCCCATATTATATATCCTACCCCCACACAGGCATAGCCTCCCCTAGTTTCACCATCCCCAGCAGAGTGGTACATTCATTGCAATTGATAAACAGACATGTCATTAACATTGAGAGTCCATAGTTCTTTCTTGTGTTACATTCTATGAGCTCTGATGTATGTAAAATGACATACAACTATCATTATGACGTCATGCAAAATATTTTCACTTCCCTAAAACTCATTTGTGTTCTGTCTATTCACCTCTCTCCCCAGAAATCACTAATCTTTTAATTTTTTCTGTATTTGCCTATTGCCTAGTATCATACAGTTGGGATTATAACAGTTTGTAGCCTTTTCAGATTGGTGTCTTTCATTTGATAGCATGAATTTAATGTTTCTCTGTGCCTTTTCAAGACTTGAGAGTTCATTTCTCTTTGGTTTGCGTTTGTTTGTTTTTGGTAATTTTTTGCTTTTTTCTTTCTTTCTCTCTTTTTTTTTTGACCATACCACGTATGAGGTCTCAAAAAGTAGGACATGGCTTAGCAACTAAACAAAAATAGCAAATATGGGATCTTAATTCCCCAGTCAAGGATGAAACCCATGACCCCTTCAGTGAAGATGCAGAGTCTTGAGCACTGGATCACCAGGTAAATCCAAGAGACCATTCTCTTTAGTACTAATATTCCATTGTCTGGATGTACCATAGTTTATCCATGCACCTACTAAAAGACATCTTGCTTGCTTACAAGTTTTTTCAATTGTGAATAAGACATCTGTGTACAAGTTTTTGTGTAAACATAAATTTTCAAATGTTCTGGGTAAATACCAAGGAGTGTGATTGCTGCATCATATGGTTAGGGTATGTTTAGCTGTGTAAGAAATTGCCAAACCATTTTTCCAAGTGCCAAGATCATTTTGCATTCCCACCAGCAGTAAATGAGAGTTCCTGTTGCTCCACATCCCTGCCAGCATTTGTTATTGTCAGTGTTCTGGATTTTGGCCATTCTAATAGGTGTGTGGTGGCATCTTATTTTTGTCTCAATTTTTATTTCCCTGATGACATATCATATGGAGCAGCTTCTCATATGTTTATTTGCCATCCCCGTGTCTTTCTTGTTGAGGTGTCTATTTAGGCCTTGGGCCTCTTTCTAAATCCAGTAGCTTGTTCTTTTCATTGTTGAGTTTTAAGAGTTCTTTGACCCTAACCATGTTTTATCAGATCTATTTTTTGCAAATATTTACTCCCAGTCTGTGTGTTTGTCTCGATATTACCTTTCATAGAGCATACGTTTTACATTTTAATAATGCTCAGCTTATAAATTATTTGTTTTATAGATTTTACATTTGGTGTTGTATTTTAAAAGCCATCACCATACCAAATTGAGTTTTTTCCTATGTTATCTTCTAGAAGTTTTATGGTTTTGCATTTTACATTAAAGTCTGTGATTCATTTTGAATTAATTTTTGTGAAGAGTGTAAGGTATAACTGGATCCTTTTTTTGCATGTGGATGGCCAGTTGCTCAAACACCCTTCATTGAAAATATAATCTTTGTCTAGTGTATTATCTATGCTTTTATGGTGAGGATCAGGTGGCCATACTTATGTGGGTCTATTTCTGGGCACTCTATTTTCTTCCTTTGATCTCTTTGTCATCTACTTTATCACCTGCACCACACTGTCTTGACTACCTGTAGATTTATAGTAAGAATTGAAGTCAGAAAGTGCCAGTTCTCCAAATTTGTTCCCACTTAATACTGTGTTAGCTATCTTAAATATTCTTTTAGTTGGTGTTACAGTAAGTCCACTATATATGGACAAGTTTGGCTCTGAGAGCATGTTTGTAAGTCCAGTTTATTCATAAATTCAACAAAGTTAGCCTAGGTACTAAACACATTTAGCTGAATAGTAGAAGATCCCATGGAGAAGGGAAGGGCTAGCCATTCTAGTACTCTGGCCTGGAGAATTCAGTACAGTACAGAATATAGTACTGTATTCTAATAGGTTTATAATACTTTTCACACAAATAATGTATAAAAAACAAATATAAAAAATAAAGAAAACACTTTAAATCTTACAGTACCATACCTGGAAAAGTACAGTAGTACAGTACAACAGCTGGCATACGGAGGCTGGCAATGAGTGAACAGGCAAGAAACATTACTGAATGCAGGAGGGAGAGGAAGTGGGAGCTGGTAAAGCTGGAAGATCATCAGCAATAAGAGAAGGAGGACAAGTTGCAATTTCATTATCACCTTATGTTAAAGGAACACACATCTTTGAAATTTTGCAACTTCAAGGTTCATACATAGTGTTATTATTCTATTATTTAGGGTTTTTTTATCCTATTTAACTCAATACCAGGTTAAAAAATATCCCAAAAAGTCCTTTGAGAGTTATGGAGATAAGAGATTATGGACGCGAAGCTACATCTAGTTTATCCTTAGTTCAAGGGTATAATCTCTTGGGTACCCAGCTTACTGTGCTGAGGGTTCTTATACAATCCCTACCCTAGATTTAAATCATATACCTATCTTTACCTTTATCCCATGAAACTTTAAACTAAAGCTTGCATTTGCTGGCTTATCAGGACTGATAGGAAAAATGTATTCGTATGCTCAAGGATTATACCTGCCTGTCTTCATTTAGAATTTTCCCAAGAATTTATCTTGTCCTTGTCCTACTGGCCTAACAATTCATCTGAATACATTCAGGTCATCAAAAATATTTACCCAGCAGTTTTATTGTTTTCCTTGTAAAATTCAATCCTAATAAAGAACTTGATCCACATTATTAGAAACAGAAGTCCTCATCTCTGAATCTCTGGTACTTTATAGAGTACTTGACACAAATTAAGCACCTCATAATAAAAAGATGAATTGTTGAGGAGTGCTTTTGGCAATCATTTTTGGGCCTTAGTCACAAATTATACATTTCATAATTGAACAAATTTGGAATGTTACTTCTAAAATTCTGAAGATGAATAACTTATAAAATAAGTATTTCTGCCTCAGGTGAAACTTTAAGCTAAAAGGCTTATGTTAACTTTTGAAGTATTTTTTCCATGGTTAAAATTCTCCAGCATGAAGTTTTCTAAAACCAACTTACATGATGCTTGCGAACGCATATCAGCTGAAATTTAGTTTTGGTAAAGTAACATTTAACAGAGCTTATTATTTATAAATGAAAAAGTGATTGATGTTCAAACATCAATTTGGTTAAAATATATTGGAGCTCAATGTCAGTTTCCTCAAATACTTTTCAGATACGTAAAGGAAGTATTTAACTTTTGCCACTGAGGTCAGTTAAGTCATTCGTATATATAGATAGAAACAGATAATTCATGAAATTGTAATGAGACTTCTTTAAAGCTGCTTAAAAGTTTACATCAAGAATACTCTGTAAATATTGTGATTCTATCAAAACACTGAAGAGCTTTTAGAGAAGTCTAACAGAAATTAATGGATAAAATAGATCAAGTAGTTGACTTCAGATGTGGACAACAGGGGTACTCACTGAGAATTGCATGAATCTCTGCTAAGTAACATATATATTTTCCAATTGTAATGGACATACCCTAGAGTGTCCATTATTGAGTCGTGCCTTCATAATAGATTCTTCCTTTGGCGTGTAGGCAGTAGCTATAGCTTGATTTGAACCAATAGAATGTGCTACTTCCTTGACTGTTGTTATTGTTATTTAGTTCCTAAGTCATGTCTGACTTTTTTGTGACCCTCTGGACTGTGGCCTGCAGGCTCATCTGTCCATGGGATTTCCCAGGCAAGAATACTGGAATGGGTTGCTATTCTCTTCTCCAGGGAATCTTCCCAACCCAGGGATCAAACCCACATCTTTACCATTGAGCCACCTCTGTAGCCCTACTCCCTTGATTAGGTAATGCTGTCTGGCAAAAGTGAAGGGATTTTGCAAGATATTATTAAAATCCCTAATTCACTGTACTTAATCAAAAGGTTAGCTTTGGTGGACCTGACCCAATCAGCTAAATGAAGTTCTTGGGATCAGAGGCTCAAAGCTGTAGAGATACTGTCCTGCTTGTCTCGAAGAACAAATGGCTTTATAGTAATGATTACCTGGCATGAATGTCGGCTGATTTCAAGGAGCTAAGCCTTCCTACTTCAAGGAACTGAAGTGAATTTGTCAACAACTGGTGAGTTTTTAGAAGTAAATACCAAGATTAGATAACGTCACATCCCTGGCCATCTTCATGATGAAGCTCTGTGCACCCCTAAACAGAAGACGTAAGTAGAATTCAGCCACAGTCCTGGTCCACAGAAACCTATAAGAAACGCATGCTCTTCAAAGCTGCTCAATGTGTGACATTTTGTTTCATAGAAACACAAAGCAAACACACAAATACTTACATGTTCTTCTAGAAATAACAATTTTTTAAGAAAACATTCTTCCTTCAAATTCTATCTGAATTTAATTAGCCTTTATAAATAAAAATATAAAGTAACAGATAAAACTAATTGAATCACATTATTATAGCATTTTAAGAACATTATTATCTTTTGCTAGAGCTCAAAACTGTTAACAAGATCATTGTAATGTGCTAAGACAAATTTATTTCTGAACTGATCTCAGTTATTCTTTTTAGTTTTCATCTAATTAAACAATTAGCTCATTTTCCTCTCAGAAAATAAATTACAGCAAAATTTTTAAACTTAGTAAAAGACTTCAAAAAATTACTTTTAGTTTTCACTCAAGAAGTTAATGAGAACATTTTGATCTACAAGTCTTTAAATATTTCCTATCCTTTCTGCAAAGACACACACACCCAAAGTCACATATTTATAAAATTGGAAGAATCATTCACTGTAATCTTTTTTCAATCCACTCTACATCAACAGCATATTTTATACAATGCATTTCCATGTTAAATGTGCATCCACATCATTATTTTAAAAATTGCTTAATAGTCTCTTGATAAAATTATATTAGATTTCATATTTCTGGTTATAATTTTTCTAAATTTATTTTTATTTTAAATAAAACTGTGAAAAATATTTATGCACATGTATCTTCACATCTTCTGGTCACTTTGTGGGGAAACTTTCTAAAAATAGAACTCCTTATGACTCTACAGCAATAAACAATCATTACCGACTTGAAGATTATCCACATTGTTCTACACTATTCGATATGCACCTCTCATGCTGGTAACACTCTTACTTTGATTTGAGACCATATATGAACACACATGAACACCTGACAATGCACGAGGAGTCCGGCTGCAGGTCAGACCCTTTGTGTGAGCTTTCAGTTTTGTCCATTGCCAAGTGCAGGACACTCCCTGGTCCCTGACACAGAGATGCTGCCCCTCCCACAGTAACCTGGGTGCACTGCAGTCTTTGAGGGGAGGGGGACACAGAGCCCAATCACGGGCATCTTTGCCATCTTATCCAGGCACCTTCTTTGGGAGATCTTTTCATCAGGGGACCTCGGCTGAGACACTTGTAAGGTGTCTCCATGGAGGCCTATTTTTGGGGACTGGGGGGAGGGGACTTGGCACTTTTCTCCACTTGGACTCTTCTCAACTCTCTCCTGGATCCATAAAGTGGCAGGGACCTTATCTCCAGGCCTTCTCGGAAGGAAGACGGGCCCTCCTCCTGCACACATGCACCTCACTCTGCAGGTGATGCTTCATGGTAAAAATGAAAGACTGTCTCTTTTGGCCTCTTGTTCTAGAGGAAAGCCTAGATTGTTATTCTCAGTATGGCTTATTGTCCTAACTGATCATCTCAACACCTGGCTCAATGAAGGAAGTCATTATGTTGGTGTAATCTCTATCCTGCATTTGTATGTAGAAATTAAAATGAATACAAATGAAGAAGACGGCAGATAAATTTTTAAAAGAATTGAATCAGAGTAGTTGAGTAATATAATCAGAGCACAAAGGAAAAAAAAGAAATATCTTTCTTATTTGTAAGCAACTCACCAATGAGTGGAAACTTTGACAAATACAAAATTTTAATTATAATTGAATAAATAAAAGTGTTTTCATATTTGAACTATTCAAAAATTGCTTCATTGTGAATCAAAACAAATCCTTCAGCACTGGGCAAATAATGCTGGAGATGCATGATTGTTACTTATTGGAAATATTTAATAATCAAGTGGTTTCAATTGATATTACAATCTATACTCTGATATCAATAACAATTTCAAAAATTAAAGCTGTATCACTTAAATTTTATACTTTTAATAAAATGAGTCCAAATGGTATCATTGACCATAAAAATATATGAAAATAATAAGGTGTATTTTAGGACTTTAAGAAAACTATCTTTGACTTTTTTTTTTTGCTTTATTAATAACAGCTGGGAAACAAAATGGAGAAATCTGTATTTATATTTACATACCAAAACGGTCTCTTTATATTCAAACACATTGATATTTTCTAGTTATTGAATTAAAACAACATGATTCTGATCAATTAGCCAATGAGACATTTAAAACCCAAAATGCATAATATTAATGAATCACTGAATGGATAGGATATTAAACAGAATATTTTTCTGGGAGGAGAAAGCCAGGGTCACTGAGTTTTACTCTGCATGTTTTGCAATTATAGCACTCATAAATATTACAGATTCTTAACTTCAAGAGGTCGACAGTCCAATTCAGCAACTTCTTCTTTGTTATGTTCAAGAAGTCATATCTTTATTCCTTCAGCCAATGATTTAAATTTGTTTCTCATTAAAAGAGATTTGGAATGTGTCTCATAATATTTGATATCAGAATATTATTGAATATATAGCTCAACTGTAACTTTTATCAGTAATATTTTGCATAATTCTAAGGGCTGAAAGAGTTAATATGTTTTTATATAAGTTTAAGATATTTATAAGTTTACATAATAAGTAAACTTTTAAGTTAATTTTCTATTCTGAAAGTTTTAGAGACTTTTGTTTTACTTGTGTTCAGTTTAAACAATAGTCATGTATCTGCAAGTAAGTACAATTCACTATTATGTGTATTATAGGTGATACAAATTAAGAATCAAAGATCATCAAAGCATAATCCTTACATAAAAGATTATAAACAATGAAATATAAGATTCAATATTATTCAGTACATTTTAAGCTGAAAATGCCTTAATTAATTAAATATGCAATCATTTTTCTTAGTAGAAGTTTATTTTACTTCTCTGACCATTATGTACTTCATATCTTTCAATAAGTAAGTTACTTTATATAATTTTTAGTTTAGTCAAAAAATTAAGACATACACATCTGTTGATTCTTATAAGTAACATTAAACAAAAAATATAAAAAATATAAAATTATACTTCACTTTAGTGTAATATATTGAAACTAGCTATATTAGTTAAAGATATGCTGTTGTTTGGGGGCTTCCCTCATAGCTCAGTTAGGAAAGAATCCTCCTACAATGCAGGAGACCCTGGTTTGATCCTTGGGCAGGGAAGATCTGCTGGAGAAGGGATAGGCTGCTCACTCCAGTATTCTTGGGCTTCCTTTGTGACTCAGCTGGTATAAAGAATCTGCCTGCAATGCGGGTGACCTGGGTTCAAACCCTGGGTTGGGAAGATCCCCTGGAGAATGGAAAAGCTATCCACTCCAGTATTCTGGCCTGGAGAATTCCACGGACTGTATAATCCAGGGGGTCACAAAGATTCGGACAGGACTGAGTGACTTTCACTTTTCACATAGTTGTTTTGGAGAAGGAAATGGCAACCCATTCTAGTATTCTTGCCTGCCTGGGAAACCCCATGGACAGGGGAGTCTGGTGTTCTTGGGGTCTCAAAGAGTCGATATGGTTTAGTGACTAAACAATATGCTATTGTCTGTATAAGTGCAAAATGGAATCTTCAGCCAGACAAGTTTAATCTTGTCCAGTCTAAAACACCAAACATTTAACTGTGCTAACAATACAAGCTTACATATTGGTGACTTAATTCACCATATAGGCATGTGTTTATAGAATTAGATGATCAGTTTATTGTATTAGCATCCTGCTGACTCTAAGGCAAAAATACATTATATTCATTATGCTGTTATTTTATTCTTTGTGAGTAATGTGATAGTCCATCGAATGTAATTAAGAGTTTAAAAGAGAAGGAACATTGACAGAATAATGTGAGTTGTTTCTTAATGTAAAATAGCCACTTGTATAGATTAGATATAAAGCTCAAGTTCATTTAAGAGAAAAGAACTCTTAGAGCAAAAACTCACACTTACATGTTTGGCCTCTTGTTACAAAAGGGAGCGCTTGTATTTAGGAAAAATTTGACAAGTCATCTAAAAATAATACTGACTTTCAGGATCAATAGACTTACCTGGTGGCTCAGATGGTAAAGTGTCTGCCTACAATGCAGGAGACCCAGGTCCAATCCCTGGGTAGGGAAGATGTCCTGGAGAAGGGAATGGCAATCCACTCCAATATTCTTGCCTGGAAAATCCCATAGACGGGAGAGCCTGTAGGCTACAGTCCATGGGGTCACAAGGAGTCGGACACGACTGAGCGACTTCACTTTCAGCATCAACATTTAGAATGAATTTGGGTAAAACTAAAGCCCATAAAGCTTTATTTAAAAAGTATGATTATTAAAACCTAGGTTAAAGGAAGTTTTTGATGTGATGATTATGCCTGGATAAATTTATCATCAACCTTTTGATTAATATTTCAAATATGAGGGTGTTTTAAAATGTGCTTATATGTATGTTTTAAAAAATAAAATTTACCTGCCATTTCATTGCAAAATCAGTCAGTATACGAGGTCTCCTTCTTATCTACATGGAATATAGAGTATCATTGAGGAAGGAAAGAAACTCATGCATTAAACAGTTGTTCAGGATTTTAAGCAAGTAAAAATGTCAGGTGTTTATATAAATATTGAGGACAAGGTTTAACTTATGGCAGAAGAGTGTAGGCAGAACTAGGAATATTGGGTTAGAGGAACCATTAGATTGGGTGATGAGGAATAACCATGTGTGTCTTGGAAGCTGAAAATAATCTTGAGGATTTTTCCACCACTGGGTGAAAATTTGATTTAAGGCGTGTAAGTATGAGCACTTGATTCCTGTCTCATAATTTGTATTAGGCGAGATATTTTTTATCTCTGCCTTTTCATCTTAAAGCTAATTTGTAATTTTAGAATTTATGGTAGGGATTTTAAATGAATGCACCAGGATAAACAAAGAAAATATTAAGTGGCATTACATAAATTCAATTTAAAATATTTTGGTTTTTTATTATTTTATTTTATTTTTTTAAATAAAGCCCTGCAGGCAGTCGCAGTTCTCATACTCCTTCCGCACCACATCTAGGACCGAGTCCACCAGCTCGGTGCCCTCCGTGTAATGGCCCTTGGCCCAGTTGTTGCCAGTCCCACTCTGACCAAAGATGAAGTTGTCAGGCCTGAAGAGGTGCCCGAAGGCCCCAGACCGGATGTTGTCCATGGTTCCAGGCTCCAGGTCCACCAGGATGGCCCGAGGCACATATTTGTGTGAAGAGGCTTCGTTGTAGTAGACACTGATGCGCTCCAGCTGCAGGTCTGAGTCACCCACATAATTGCCACTGGGGTCTATCCCGTGTTCATCGCTGATGACCTCCCAGAACTTGGCCCCGCTCTGGTTGCCGCACTGGCCGGCCTGGATGTGCACGATCTTTCTCATGCTCGGTGCTGCGGCGGGCGGCTGCGAGATGCGAGCGGACCAGCCAATTTAAAATATTATCTTTGCCTTGTATCTGCTGGTATTTATTTTGCAAGACCCTAGTTGCCCCGTATTAGATATATTCATCCAAACATAGGTAAAATAATCCTTTTAATAGAAGAAACAGGACTAATAGTTAAAATAAATATAGCATTATATTAGTAGTGTACAATCTGTTTCATTGCTAAAAATTAACTATAATTACAGTAATAAAAGACTTTCAACTAACATTTTCACTTGTCCTTCCTTTAACTAAGAGGAAGATGTAAATGTATACAAATCTTTCTAGAAATAAATGTCTTACTGAATTAGAAGTGTGATGGACTTTCATAGACTGAGGAAGATCAGGAAAACGAAAAATACATCAGTATGTTTTTCTCTTATTTCTAAAATGGCAGATGCTAAATAAAAGTACTGAAGCTCTTAATTCTATCATTGGTAAATTTTATGCATTTTCTTATCTAATATCCTACTTATTTATGAGTCCTATTTAAATTTTCTGAGCTGACCATTGAAATTCTCTTATTAAATGAATTATTAATGATTAATAAAATTTACAAAAATTAAGTTGCAAGTATAATATTTTAAATTAGGGAGTGTAGAAATTTAATTGTGAACTATAGTTCTGTAGAAGACTCTTGAGAGTCCCTTGGACAGCAAGGAGATCAGATCATCAATCCTAAAGGAAATTGACTCTGAATAGTCACTGGAAGGACTGATGCTGAAGCTGAAGCTCCAATAATTTGGCCATCTGATATGCAGAGCCAACTCACTGGAAAAGACCCCGATGCTGGGAAAGACTGAGGGCAGGAGGAGAAGGGGGCAGCAGAGGATGAAATGGTTGGATGGCATCACTGACTCAATGGACATGAATTTGAGCAAACTCCAAGAGATGGTGAAGGACAGGGAAGCCTAGCGTGCTGCAGTCCATGTGGTCACAGAAAGTCAGACACAACTTTGCAACTGAATAACAAAAATTCACAGTTAAGTCATAAAAATTTTACTTAATTAAACATCTAAGTAATCATTTTCAGATCCTAAATAAGCACAGATGTATATGTTTTCTCAGTTTTGTTACAGGGTTAGATTTAAGCCAAACTGCTCAATTCCCAATAGTTTATGTGTTATGGTCACTTCTTTCCAAGACATCATGGGATTAATGAATTGAGCATGTTTAACCACCATCTCTCTTGCCAAAATTTCATATGTAAAGTGTTCTACATAAGTAAACATCTTAAAATGCCTTGACTTTGAAACTTGTAACATAAATTGCCTCTGAAATTCTGCTGCTATAACTGATGATTGAAGATCAGACCACAACATAAAGAAAGTTAATTAAAAACAAACTTTGCTGCCATAATAATTTTGAATAGCTCTGGGTAGTTTTAGAACAGCAATTTTTTTTTTAAGATTTCTTTTCTTATGAGGACCATTTTAAAACTTTTTATTGAATCTGTTACAATAATGATCCTGTTCTAAGTGTTATGCTTTTGGCCAAGAGTTAAGGCCAAAGTGTTGTGCTTTTGTGTTATCTTAGTACCCCAACCAGGGATTGAACCCTCACTCCCGGCACGGGAATGTGGAGTCTTAACCACTGGACCACCAGAGAAGTCTAGTAAGAAATTTGGATTCATATTTTAAGCTATGAATTAGGAAGTAGCATTAAGAAAGCATTCCTTCAATGACTGAAAGTGAAACTGTTTGTGTAAATGGTATAACCTCATCCATGGGTTTGGAAAATCATTTTTAAACTCAACCTGCTTTGGAACTTGGGTTAAAATAAGTCTCTCTTCTTGCTTGATTAGAAAGACTGAAAAAGCAGTTGTTAACTTGGCCATATTAACTGGAGAACTCTCAACATTTCTGAATGAGAAGTTGTCTGTAATATCTAGTCCTTTAAACAAAATAGAGCTTCCAGACAGCTATAATGTCTCCAAAAAGAATTATTGTGCAGATAGAATGCAACGATGAACAAGGGACACTTGATTAGTACCAGCAGAGCCTGGCAGTGAACTGAGGCTGTTGTTATTTCCCTTCTGAACGTTTTGGATGCTGTTTTTGCATGAGCCAGGCATCCACCGCTCTATGTAGTTTCGCCATAGTTAGTTATCTGGATCAGAGCCACCGTACCATTTGGCAGAGTAGCAGTGTGAGAAATGAAGCATCAAACTCAAGGCTAAAGGTCTGTAAACTGAAGTGTGGCTTGCAGTCTGTTGTGTGTGTGCGAGACTGGAAAGCTTTCACAACCATTCCTCAGCAAATTGTATTAGCCATGCTTGTGCATCATGTCTATCCGCAGACATAATATATGAGCATATATGAATATATGTATGCATACAGGCAGGCTTCTCAGGTGACTCAGTGGAAAAGAATCCACCTACCAACGAAGGAGACATAGGTTTGATCCCTGGGTCAGGAAGATCACCTGAGAAGGAAATGGCAACTCACTCCAGTATTCTTGCCTGGAAAATCCTATGGACAGAGGAGCCTGGCAGGCAACAGTCCTTGGGGTCGCAGAGTCAGACATGACTTAGCGACTAAACAGCAACAACATGTACACATACATACAACAAGACAGACATAATTTTAAGCTACCAGACTGGGAATGAAGAGCAGCAGTGAGAATCCAAGCCTAATAAAAACTGAAGACTGGAAATTATCCCTGTAGTTTTTCTTCTAAAGGGGCAGCGGTGCAGCTTTGCAAGCAGCAGTTGGACTTCTCAGCTAAGGCTCTTTCCCCAAAGCAGCCCATGCATATGAATATCTTGACCAGTTATCCCTTCATTGTTCTCCATCATCTGTCAACCTGAGAAATTCCCAACAATCCTCAGAATGGGCTTTCAATTTGAAAAACTATGTTGATGTAAAAAAATGTAAAGTTTATAGACAATTTATCTCAATGTTATTAATATGATTCAGAAAAGATCATGACCGGTTTTCACTTTTCATCTATATTGAATGAAATTAATCTTCGTTAGGAATGATCCACAACAGAATGTCACGTGAAACAGAGTAATGAAAGCATTTTCAATATCAATATTATTTCAGTATCATTTGGTTGCTTAAAGAAACAAAATTTTATAATTACAAATCATCTTATTTTGTCAATGCTATTCTTTTTGTTGTAATCAAATTGAGTGAAATCACCTAAACAGTTAACTAGAGGAAAAGAAAAGCAAGATGAGGTTTTGTAAAAAATCAGTTTAAGCTAGATTCAACAAAACCAGTCATTCTTATCCCCTGCCAAAATTTTCCATGATATGTTAGTGCTAAATAGTATTACCAACGTTTCAGTGAGGCAACCATTATTCAGTAATTTATAATTAGAACTTTGATATCTGAAATTCTGTGCCAAAAACATTTATTTTGCAAATTTATTCCAAAGAAATTTTGTGCATACTTAAACCTGCAAGATAAGACATTTCTTTAAAATAATATATTCAGAATGTTCTGCAGTTGCAAGCCCATTTGATAGAAGAAATATCTACTTATGAAACTTTCCAAACTATAATTTTAATATTATTGACTCATACATTGACTTTTTTTTTCCTTATGAGGATTCCTTCTACAATTTTGTCTCAAAAAATTGAAAAGTCATGAACCAGAGTAGTATGTTATGAATTTAAAGAAACACAGGAAAGTTTGATTTGAAGAATAACTTTAAAAAGTACAAATTCATTCATGATAGTGGCATGCTAAACTCAAAGATGCACACATAATTAAAACAAATGTCTTGCTTTTAACAGTAAAAAGTTATGTGATATCTAGTATGAAATGATGTATGGCCAGCAAATCCATCTGAAAATCTTTTTGTCTTTTTTCTACACACTTTACATCAGAGACTAAGATTAAAGTTTTCCTAAAAATTAGAATCAGCAAGGAATTGAATAATTCAGAGATGAACTGAATTGGTTGCTCAAAATTCAAGAACAGTACAATCTGAAATTAAGTCTAAAGTATACTTTCAAATTTCCAGGCATTCACAAAAACACTATCTGGATAAGCAGAACTTTGGCCATGTGTTTCTCCCACTTCATAATCATGGATTTTACATCAGCCAAAAGTACTATTGCCAGATGGTCACTTCTTTACCTTCCATCTTTTGGATGATGAAACTCTCTGAAAAACAATTAAGTGAGGAATAAGAGGAAATTGGTAGTGTGATGCATTTAATTGAGAAGATAACTCTTTCAAATTAAGTTTTTTTGTGCAGGGCAAAGTTGTTATTGTTGTTTAGTCACTAAGTCATGTCGGACTCTTGCAACCCCATGGACTATAGCCCACCAGGTTCCTCTGTTCATGGGATTTCCAGGTAAGAAAACTAAAGTGGGTTGCAATTTCCTTCTCCAGGGAATCTTCCTGATCCAAGAATTGAACCTGTATCTCCTGCATTTTAGGCAGATTCCTTACCATCTGAGCCACCTGGGAAGTGAACAGAGCAGAAGCAAAGTATAATTTGGAAAACATCATTTTGGATATTAAAATTTTTCTTGTACTCTATTTTTTTTAGGGTATAACATCTTACACTGTAGAATTTCTGATTTGATGTGATGATGTTCAGTTTACTTAGTTTTTCTTTCCTTTTTCTACTGAGAAATCTTTACCAACTTCATTTCCTCTTTCTCTGTTATGTTGGGTTTTTTTTTTATATTTGAGAAAATTGAGCATATTTGTAAAAGGTTCTTAAATGTTCTAGTCTCCTAATTACCTCTTTCTGTCTTTGGATGGCGGTGAGGGGGGATTTTGTCTCCATTTACTGGTAATGTTTCTTCATGATTGTAGAACACAATATCTTGGTTTTGGAAATGCATTGTGATTTTTATTTAAATACTGGAAATTATAACTGTACATTGCCAAATGCAGACGTTGGTGCATTTTTAAAATGATGTTGACTTTGGTTTTAACTGCAATTTCCAAAGAATAGAACAATTTGAGTCTAAAGTTATTTCATGAAATCCTTATCATGCAAGAGTATATAATAAAATATTTTCTTATTTTTAATAGTTTTGTAGTTTTTGAGACAATACTTTAAATCACATTAATAAAAAAGAAGAATAGGGGTTCTGGAGGAGGAGCATATGTAAACCCATGGTGATATCATGTCATTGTATGGCAAAACTGATAAAAAAAAGAAGAAGAAGAAGAAGAATAGGACACATGTTAGTTCTGCTCCAAAAGCCTCTTATCCATCTCCAGCAGAGGGCAGACAGAATGAAAACCACAATCACAGAAAACTAACCAATCTGATCACATGAACCACTGCCTTGTCTAACTCAATGAAACTATGAGCCATGCATGCAGGACCACCCAAGATAGATAGGTCATGGTGGAGAGTTCTAACAAACTGTGGTCCATTGGAGAAGGGGACTTCAGTATTCTTGCCTTGAGAACCCCATGAGCAGTATGCAAAGGTAAAAATATAAGGCACTGAAAGATGAACTCCCCATGTCGGTTAGGTGCCCAATATGCTAGTGGAGATCAGGTGAGAAATAACTCCAGAAAGAATGAAGAGACAGAGCCAAAGCAAAAACAACACCCATTTGTGGATGTGACTGGCGATGAAAGTAAAGTCCAAAGTTGTAAAGAGTAATACTGCATAGGAACCTTGAATGTTAGGTCCATGAATCAAGGCAAATTGGAAGTTGTCAAACAGGAGATGGCAAGAGTGAACATAAATATTTAGGAATCAGCAAACTAAAATGGACTGGAATGGCTGAATTTAACTCAGATGACCATTGTATCTCCTACAGTGGGCAAGAATCCCTTAGAAGAAATGGAGTGGCCATCACAGTCAACAAGAGTCTGAAATGCAGTACTTGGATGCAATCTCAAAAAAGACAGAATGATCTGTTTCTTTCCAAGCCAACCCATTCAATATCAGAGAAATCCAAATCTATGCCCCAACCATTAATGCTGAAAAAGCTGAAGTTGAATGGTTCTATGAAGACCTACAAGTCCTTCTAGAACTAACATCCAAAAAAGATGTCCTTTTCATTATAGGGGAATGGAATGCAAAAGTAGGAAGTCAAGAAACACCTGAAGTAACAGGCAAATTTGGCCTTGCAGTACTAAATGAAGCAGGTCAAATGCTAACAGAATTTTTCCAAAAGAACACACTGGTCATAACAAACACCTTCTTCTAACAACACAAGAGAACACTCTATACATGGACATCACCAGATGGTCAATAGCGAAATCAGATTGATTACATTTTTTTGCAGCCAAATGATGGAAAACTCTATACAGTCAGCAAAAACAAGACCAGGAGCTGACTGTGGCTCAGATCATGAACTCCTTATTGGCAAATTCAGACTTAAATTGAAGAAAGTAGGGAAAACCACTAGACAATTCAGGTATGACCTAAGGGAAATCCCTTACAATTATACAGTGGGAGTGAGAAATAGATTTAAGGGACTAGATCTCATAGACAGAGTGCTTGAAGAACTATGGATGGAGGTTCCTGACATTGTACAGGAAGACAATAGCCAAGAAAAAGAAATGCAAAAAGGCAAAATGGCTGTCCAAGGAGTTCTAACTAATAGCTTAGAAAAGAAGAGACAAGAAAGGAAAGGAGAAAAGGAAAGATATAACCATGTGAATTCAGAGTTCTAAAGAATAGCAAGGAGAGAAAAGAAAGCCTTCCTCAGTGATCACTGCAAAGAAATAGAAGAAAACAATAGAATGGCAAAAACTAGAGATTTCTTCATGAAAATTAGAGATAGCAAGGGAACATTTCATGCAAAGATGGGCACAATAAAGGACAGAAATGGTATAGACCTAACAGAAGCAGAAGATATTAAGAAGAGGTGGCAGGAATACACAGAAGAGCCATACAGAAAAAGATCTTCATGACCCAGATAATCACAATGTTGTGATCACTCCCCTAGAACCAGACATCCTGGAATCTGAAGTCAGGTGGGCCTTAGGAAGCATCACTATGAACAAAGCTAGTGGAGGTGATTGGATTCCAGTTGAGCTATTTCAAATACTAAAAGATAATGTTGTGTAAGTGCTGCACTCAATATGCCAGCTAATTTGGAAAACTGAGCAGTGGCCACAGGACTGGAACAGGTCAGTTTTCATTCCAATCCAAAAGAAAGGCAATGCCAAAGAATGCTCAAACTACCGCACGATTGCGCTCATCTCATTACGCTTGCAAAGTAATGCCCAAAATTCTCCAAGCCAGGTTTCAACAGTATGTTAACTGTGAACTTCCAGATGTTCAAACTGGTTTTAGAAAAGGCAGAGGAACCAAAGATCAAATTGCCAGTATCTGCTGGATCATTGAAAAAGCAAGAGAATTCCAGAAAATCATCTACTTCTGCTTTATTGAGTACACCAAAGCCTTTGACTGTGTGGATCACAACAAACTGGAAAATTCTTCAAGAGGTGGGAATACCAGACCACCTGACCTTCCTCTTGAGAAATCTGAATGCAGGTCAAGAAGCAACAGTTAGACAACAGCTCTAATTCTAAAACACCAGAGGAACATGGAACAACAGACTGGTTCCATATCAGGAAAGGTGTACGTCAAGCTATGTATTGTCACCCTGCTTATTTAACTTATATGCAGAGTACATCATGAGAAACGCTGGACTGGATGAAGCACAAGCTGAAATCAAGATTGCCAAAAGAAATGTCAATAACCTCAGCTATGCAGATGACACCATCCTTATGGGAGAAAGCAAAGAAGAACTAAAGAGCCTCTTGATGAAAGTGAAAGAGAACAGTGAAAAAGTTGGCTTAAACTCAACATTCAGAAAACTAAGATCATGACATTCTGTCCCATCACTTCATGGCAAATAGATGGGGAAAAGTGGAAACAGTGAGAGACTTTATATTTGGGGGCTCCAACATCAATGCAGATGGTGACTGAATCCATGAAATGAAAAGACACTTGCTCCTTTGAAGAGAAGCTATGAAAAACTTAGACAGCATATTAAAAAACAGAGACATTACTTTGTCAACAAAGGTCCATCTAGTCAAAGCTATGGTTTTTCCAGGAGTCATGTCGGGATGTGACAGTTGGACTATAAATAAAACTGAGTGCCAAAGAACTGATGTTTTCAAACTGCGGTGTTGGAGAGGACTCTTGAGAGTACCTTGGACTGCAAGGAGATCCAACCAGTCCATCCTAAAGAAAATCAGTCCTGAATATTCATTGGAAGGACTGATGTTGAAGCTGAAACTCCAATACTTTAGCTACTTGATGCGAAGAACTGACTCAATGGAAAATACCCTGATGCTTGGAACAATTAAAGGTGGGAGGAGAAGGGGACGACAGAGGATGAGATGGTTGGATGACATCACCGACTCAATGGACATGAGTTTGAGTAAACTCTGAAAGTTCGTAATGGACAGGGAGGCCTGGCGTGCTCCAGCCCAAATGGGGCTGCAAAGAGTCAGACACAACTTAGCAACTGAACTGAACTGAACTAGTTCTGTTTGATGAATTTCTATTTTCATGGAAGATAAATATATTTATATACAAAAAACTGTGTGAAAACAACTAATCAAATTTTTGAAGTTTTAAAATCAAAAGTAGCACTGAAGTATCTTGAACTTTCTTCTATAATGTCTCTTCTTGTTATCAAATTCTCCCTTTTAATGTTATGAGTTTTTTAAAATTCCTTTATGAACTACTTTTCCTTGTTGTCTAAGATCTGGCAAAAATAAACAGCAGAAAAATATTGAAAATGTGGCCAAAAATTATAATATCTTCTTGATTTTTGGAAGTGATGGAATTTTCTCTATAATTTCTGAAAATTATGGTCCATAAATGGTCAATAGTGTTTCTTTTGGTGTGTGCTCTTTTTTTTTGCCCTGACTTGGATTTTGAGTCCCATTTGTATATTAGATCAAAATTTTAAATCTAAGTTTAACAGCTAATATGTAATACAGATGCAACTCTAATTCCTGAAGCTTTATTACTGAAATAGACATATCTAGAAATGAAATTGAGACTAACTTTGCTACTAAGTTACAGTAGAATATCAGAATTAGATTTAAATGACCTTAAATGAATACTTAAAATTTTAAGAAATCAAGGTATTAATGTCTTCATTCCTATAATGCATCACTTATTTTGCTAATTAATCATTAACAAATCATCTGAGTAATTTAGTAGAGTTAGAGGCTTAATAGAAATAGATAATAAAGAGTGATGTAAGTTGGTTCTAATAGGTATCCACTTTAACACAGTGGACTTTCCTGTGGCTCAGAGGTTAAAGTGTCTGCCTGCAATATGGGAGACCTGGGTTCGATCTCTGGGTCAGGAAGATCCCCTGGAGAAAGAAATGGCGACCCACTCCAGTATTCTTGCCTGGAGAATCCCATGGACGGAGGAGCCTTGTGGGCTACAGTCCACGGGGCCGCAAAGAGTCGGACACGACTGGGTGACTTCACTTTCACCTTTCTTTTAACATAGTGCATAACCACTCAGGTTTCTTTTCCAAAAACATTAATTTTGTATAGTATATTAGTACAATGTAAATATATGAAATAAGAATAAAAAATAAAGTGTGAATGGTATTCCTATAAGTAAGATATATATACATGTATTGCACTATATAGTATACAAATTTTGTTTTACATATGCTAAAATATATTAAATACATATAATAGAGAGGGCTTCCAAGTTGGCGCTGGTGATAAAGAACCAGCCTGCTAGTGCAGGAGACATAAGAGATGTGGATTCCATCCCTAGTTCAGGAAAATCCCCTGGGGGAGGACATGGCAACCCACTCCAGTGTTCTTGCCTAGAAAATTCCATGGACGGAGGAGCCTGGAGTCCTACAGTCCATAGAGTCACAGAGCCAGACATGACCGAAGTGACTTAGCACGAACGCACAGACTGTGAATAATACATATGTGCATTCATATGTGTTAGTCACTCAGTCGCATCTGCCTCTTTGCAACCCCATGGACCGTAGCCCACCAGCCTCCTCTGTCCATGGAAGTTTCTAGGCAAGAATACTGGAATGGGTTGCCATTGTCTTCTCTAGGGAATCTTACTGACCCAAGAATCGAACTTGGGTCCCCTGCACTGCAGCCAGCTTCTTTACTCTCTGAGCCACCAGGGAATCCCTGTTATACAAATGTATATATAATAGTATGGTTTATTATTTAACTTATTATTTATTTTATTTATAGTATAATTTATTATTTAAAGGTTACAAGTGAAGAGTTATACTCGTGGTCTTGTAACTCATTGTGTGAACTTATTTAAGTCTTCAGTTTCTCCACTGATGTGACAGGAAGATTAGCCTTCGAAGAATTCTTTCTGCTATAAAGCTCTAATTATCTTTGTTAAATTTTTTATGTAACAGCCTTTTCGTAATAACATTTATAAGATCTTACTGTTTTTAAATGTCTTATGTATTTTGATAGCAATAAGGGAAAAACAGATTAATATCAATGTATTTACTGACCATCACTTTATGTGAAATTATGTAGCAGAATATTAAAAATAAGGTATTTGAGTTGATATAATACCTTGGAGAGAATTGTTATAACGGCTGATCCCTAAAGGAGACGAAATATTTATTCTTAAGATCCAGTCTTCTAGTCAATTTGTCTGATTTCTGTAGAGCTGCATATTTCTACATAATTTTAGATACATTCTAACCATGTGAAAGACCTTAAACAATGTGCAGATTTCATCTGAATTGTGTGGGAAAAAAAGATAATGTAGTCACACCACAGTGCCTAAATAGGTCCAAAGCAGTTTTTAAAGAGAGAAACATATGACAAGCAATAAATGCTAAAACAGCAATTTGTGCAATGTAGAACATTAACTAAAATCTTAAAACAGTTTATATTCCAAGTATGTACCAAACTGCAGATGTTATGTAAAATGCTTTCCCTGATGGAGATTACATGTCATGAAGAAAGGTCTTTTAAGGAAACTTCCAAGGTGATGAGCCATAATAATAAATCAGCCAAATGATTCTCCTTTCTGGCTGATGAAAGAAAATTCTCCTTAAGATCAATCATTGAGAACAAGCTGACAACCAAGCAGCCTTGCTGACCTCATGCCAAACTATGTGGAAGATTTCACACATCCTTGAGAGCAGCTAGTGTAAAAATTGCACACTTTTCTCTTAGCCAATTTGTTTCAGATAGAAAGAAAGAGAATGATAGCTTTTTGACCTCAGAGAAGAAGAGCATAGATAGAGCACTGCGAAAGAGAGATGTGTGTGTGTGTGGTGGGGTGGGGGTTGTGTATCAGGAGATTTAGAAGCAAAAGAGAGATAACAGGGATTTGGTAAAGGGGGTGGAGGTAGGGCAGCTACATATTCTGATAGAACTTTCATAGTCTACTGACCTCAATTTAGAGTTCAGAATCAAGAAGTTGGTTGCTACATCACTTCTCTATACGCACTGCTTAATATGGAAAATCGCCATCTCTCCCACTATTGTGTAAATTGCCATGTGAAAATAACCTCAAGGCTCACTTACGAACAGATTATGGCTCCTAAAACCCTCCCTCCACACAAACATTCCAGTTCATCAATGTACTTGTAATTAACCACTGAATAATTTACCATGAGAGTCTAGGATAGAAAAATGGAGATTTTTGCTGGAAACACAGGAAGTCATATACTTTACCTGTAATTAAGAAATATGCCTAGTTTAAGTATAACAAGCTATTCTTAAGGATCCTTTAGTCATCAGCTTAAGATATTTGTACTTGTTTAGACAACAGCTTGTGATGGGAACGTTGCTGACTAGCACAAGCATCAGAACTAAGCTATACTCTTGGCTCTGCAACTAACTATTTCCTGGACTTGGAGAAAATCACTTAATCATTTTTTTTTTAATTCAACTTTCCTAGCTTCAAGGGGAAATTCTTACCCTTAATGAAACCTAAGTTTCTTATTATCAAACTTGCTGAAACTCTATGCTGTTCTCTCTGCATGGAAATGCATTACCTGTGTTAAAATTCTTGCCAAGGAAAAATATCACAGGAAAGATATTTTCTTATCTAGCTTAATTGGAATGTTTCTTTAAACATCTACAAAATTTCTAGCTAAGTGAATTTTGACCCTTTATTTTCATCACATTAATTATAGTCAGAAATCATTCAGTTCTCTTCCTAATAATCAACAAATAGACATTATTTTTAAATCTATCTCAATTCTTTTTTTAAACTTTCAGCTTTAACCTTATGTATCTGAATCATTTTCACAGTTATTTTAAAACAGCTAGACACTTAATTAGGAAATCTAGCAATTACATACAAATGTCTGAACAAATACCAATGCTCTTATTCTTCACAAGCTTTTAAGTTCAAACATTCTATGGAGAAACTTCCAAGTTTGTCCTGTTAACGCTTGTATTAATGAATGAAACATGGCGTTTTTTCAAAAATATGATTTATTGAATGTCAAACCTTTGCAATAACATAGGTCTTTTAATTTCCTTTCCTCATAATGGACATTACTGAAATGAATCAAGAACAAGGAGGAAGAGAAGTGACAAAGTAGCCGACTGCATAAAATGAAGAGCAACTTTCATACGGATTAACTGGCTTCATTTGTGAAAAAAATAGAATCAAATATAATCTCCAGTTCTATCGTACCAACCAATGTTTGCTGATTACAGATAAAAGTTTTTGATTATGATGAATTTTACTTTCTATCATTTTGTCTCTTTCACTGAAAACAGTTTCCATATGACTTTTATGGAAACATCTTCCATCTTTGAATTTTTATCATGAAACTGAACTGTAACCCTGAAGTTGAACACTTCATATACACTGCTTTCTGTCAACTAGAAATCCCTGCATCTCTTAACAGAAATCTGAGAATCAAGGAGGAAAAGAAAACGGATGACTTGGTAGGATATTTATTTTTCTCATCTTTAAAGTCAACACAGTCTGTGTTTGAGATGAAAAAGATGTATCTGAGGGATTATAGATTCCAACATATGTAGTTTATGCACCATCCTTGCGCTGCTTGCTCTGGGGAGGACTAATCTTAAAGTGTGCATTTGAGTCTTAAAACAGCCCCTGGATGTTGCTAGTGAGATGGTTACAGCAACCTAGGAAGCCCAGAGGTTTGGGTATAAATCAGGCTCAACTATAATAAAGTTTATAGAAGCGATATCAACAGCATATACCCCGCATAGGAGGAACTACTTTTGCCCTCTTATTGCCTCCCTGTTTTTATTTCTATAGTAAGGACTTTTGAATACTTGGGAAACTGGTCTCTAAGCTCCTCATCTAGTCCCCTTGAGGGGGGAGCAATCATGTGTTCAGTGAGACAAGAGCAAAAAGCACAGTTGGGCATAAGGCTCAGTCCTTCTGACTTCTCTTTCAGGTAGCTGGCCCTGAGGATGTCCACTCTTTTTTCCATGCAGTAAAGAAATCCAGGTAGAATCCTTGCCTTGGAGAACTGAATATGAAAGTCAATTTTCTCTCTCTCTCTTTATCTCTCTCTCTCTCACACACACACATACACACGCTTTATAAGTAGCTGCATTTCTAGAGCATCTTACCAGATTTTCATGTGATTTTAATCACAGAACATTCATGTGTTCAATATTCAGAACTCAGAAGAAAATGGCACCTGCTAATTTAAAAATTGATGCAGATAAGTGCCAACATAGGCTATTCTTGACTTTATTTTCATTGACTTTCTGAATATAAGCTTAGAATTTCTAAAATGTGTAATGTTATACATTACTTGATTTGAATTGAATTATTATGTGTTATGATAACTATATTATGAAATCATAAGTGTTATAGATGTTTCTGAGGGTTTATGTACTTAGAAAGATTTACACTAGGTTTAAGCTGAGCCATGGGCCAAAAGTCTGGTATTGTACAAAATGCCAACAAATATTGGAAGATAGATCAAATTAACTATTATGTGAAAGTAAATTTGAAATGATGGAAATGAAATGAGGATACAGGAAAAAAATTAAGTCTAGAAATGAAAGAGCAAAAGACTAAAAGCTGATGACAAAGTTTAATCATACACTTTGATTCATGTGCAAAAAGATAGCAA
Source organism: Antilocapra americana (assembly GCA_007570785.1). Lineage (NCBI taxonomy): Eukaryota > Metazoa > Chordata > Mammalia > Artiodactyla > Antilocapridae > Antilocapra > Antilocapra americana. Next base: position 10,734,848 of record ML662445.1, on the reverse strand, counting down.
AACAAACAGGATAAAAGTTTACAACTCTGAGTATTACAAGTCTAGATTCTGAATATTTTTTTCTCTTCCTTAATATTAAGAAATCTGCTGCTACCTGAAACACAATGCACTCCATATTTTCCCTATAAGATATCCTCATGTATTACATTGGCAAATATTTCTAGCAAAAATTTAGGAAAATAATGGACACATAGTCATTTCCTACAAAGTTTATATTCTAAAAAAAGATACCTTGAAAATCTTCAGCTTTTTCAAACAGGATCCAGAAATCAAATTTGTGACAGAAACTGCTTTTAAATCCTAGAACTTACATTAAGTTAAAGAAAATTTGCTTCTCTCCAGATATGACTATAGAACTCTTAGTAATCTGGAATGTGAAGGTTTATACTAGAAAATTTTTAATTTGTTAATGTTTTATTAGTAACTATTTTAAAGTATTATTGATAACCTACATTTTAGTAGGCTGCATGCAATCAGCTATTGTAAGACTGTATATTTACATCAGTAACATACATGGGCTTTCCTGACTATTCACCACAGGCTCCAACATCAGAGAAAGTGCGTCATTTCCCCTTGCCTCAACTTCCAACTTAAAGACTCTTGCAAGGTTACTGCTAAGAATATATTGATAAAAAGAAGGTCAAAATGGAGGCAGTGTTGCTAAGAGACCTCTCTAAACTGGAGCCAGGAGTCTCTGAGGAAGTATGATTTATAAATGACTCAGCCGGGATGGTATTGTGAAGCTTAATGACTGATTGTCTCAACACAGGCATCCAGAACACCTTCCCAGTGCTCCAGAAACTCGAGATACTTGGGACACTTACCCCGAAATCAGGCCTCTCTAGTGGCTTGGATGGAAAAGACTCCACCTACAACGCAAGAGACTCTTGCATTTAATCCCTCTTGTGACAACCTTCCCCTTAGGGACAAATATTTGCTTTCTTGTATCAGAGTTAATCATAATTCCTGACAGACAACTTTAACAATCACAGTTTTTTTATAAGCTGATTCTCTATCTTTCTCAGAACACTTTTACCAGAATGTGGGTCTCCCCAGCTGCAATACCCAAACAAAGCTCTTTGTTCTTCTCAAGTCTCCAAGTTGATTATTGACTGGAAAACTCTGCCAAGATGCTAGTATGTTCTTTGATTTTGGTAGAAGACACCGATGTTAAAAGTTTTTATATTCAAATGGTTATTTTGTACTTTCTCCAATTTGGAATTATCATTTAAAAGATTACCTCTTTGAAGGTCAAAAGTTGAAACCAGAGTGGATATTGCAAAGAAGCCTCAGGCAGATAGCAGCAGTCTTCCTCAAGATTAAATGAAAAGGCTCCAGGTAACTTAAAATAATTCCATCAATAGTATCTGGATAGAGTGAATAAGGACCAGAATGAAGCCTCAAAAGAGCAGTTGAGTGTGGTTTTTAAATAGTGTGGCTCCTTTATATATTCCCTTCAGGTTAGGAACAGTCCCAGGATAACAGGACAAGATTTAAAGATTTGGAGGTCCTTATCCTGCAAAGAATATTCTCATTTAGAGCCTTCTATATTCAGAATGTGGAATTAGACACTGTTACCTTGACAGACTTCACATGATGACCTCAATAACCTTCAAGGCCATAGACACATTCATAACAGTATTTTTAACAGACATATAAAAATACTTTGAAAAATAAAATACATATTTTTCAGCTTAGAATGTACCAAAATTCATATTGTAAAAATTACTGTGTCTGTTTTGCTTTCATTATTCATGCATTTGTTTGGGACTGTGTTTCTGTAAGGACTACATATTTATAATTAACATTTCAAATACCCCACCAATGTTTTTCCTTCAGCATTTACAACTGCTGCAGAAATTACTGAAAATGTTGTATTTCTAAGGAGAAAGGAAGGTACTTCAAGTCCTTGCTATTATGTTAGGAAACAACAGAAAAGGATGCAAAAGGAAAGGGTTGTTGGTGATGAATAACATTAGGAGCAAAATTTTAGGAGCGGTCTCAGCTTTGCAGTGTAGCTCTTTAGTGTCTCTGTTGCTATTGAATTGTCATTGCTAACATACAGAAGGAAATGATGAAGGTGCTTTATTGCTTTTGAAACTTAGAAGGGAAAAAAAAAATCAGTATCTTAAATAAAGATTTCAATTCCTGACCTCACTAGCCTACTTTGCAATTGAACCAAAGTCATTAATTTTTAGCCTCAAGTAAATGAGAATTCAAGATTTTTCTCTCTGCATGCAAAAGCTCAATAAAATGGGCTGTACTGGTAGAACCACTGCATATGCAAATTCAGACACATTAGGAATGGATTTCATTTCACAATGTCATAGTAAGTCACTCTAATATGAAACTACCATGCTTTTTTAAAGAAAATCACATTTTTAAGCATTCTTTGCTGACCTTTAAAATTTTGTTTGTTTGTTTCCTAAGTCGTTTGGCATTTGAGAGTTTGGACTCTTTTCCAACTGTCAAATGTCTGTACCACAGACATTTTTGTGGATGAACATTTTTGATACCTGTCATCATTTTGGAATGTCTCTTAAGATATGCATGCATAGGTTGAATACAAAAGCAAAGGTTCTATGGAGAAGATGAGATACCGGATTGATTGGAGGATAACTGAGACCAACAGAGGGGCAAAGGAAGTCTGGATTCTCTTTATAAGGAGAGCATGCATGCTGACTGGCCCCAGAGGCAGGGCAGAGCAAAGTCTACTGCGATGGCTATCGGGTTTCCTGTGGACCACTTCCCTGTGAAATCTGGCCCAAGTTGAGCTGGAGGCATCATAATCCTCAGTTTCAAACTCAATTACAAAGCTACAGTCATCAAAACAGCATGGTACTGGCACAAAAACAGACACATGGGTCAATGGAACAGAATCAATAGATGATTAAAGACCTAAATAATACTGTAGAACTCTTAGAAGAGAAAGTTTTTGACAATATCCTTTGGATCTGCCTCCTAAGGCAAAAGAAATAGAATCAAAAATGCAAAAATTGGACCTAATTAAACTTAAAGACTTTCATACAGTAAAGGAAATCACTGACAAAACAAAAAGACAGCCTGCCCAGTGGAAGAAAATGTGTGTGGATAATAGTGCTGCGAGGGGCCACTCCCCAGAGTATGCAAACAGCTCACATAACTCCATAGCAAAAAATAAGAACTCAGTCAAAAAAAAAAGTGGGCAGAAGACCTAGATGTTCTCCTTTCAAAAAGTAAACTTCATAATTAATATACCCAATTTTACAAGATGTATATTAAAAAAAAATGGTATACCCATCAATTTATAGCACATGTCTACAATCACAAGATTCTGGGAAATGCAGCCCTATTGAGCTAAAAGTATATAAAATGTGGTTGGGAAGGTTTTATTTGATTAATTCAGATTTGAAGACATTTATTTCTTCCATAAATTACTTATTTGGCTGATTTTTAATAATATTAATATTATTATTCAAGGATTCAAGTACACATTAGTATAAACTATCTTCCCAGGTAGTTTCTTAATCATTTTCCTAATATCCAATTTCTTTTAGGACATTTTTGTAGTATATCTTTCTGATATCTTACTTAAGCTTCAAAAAACAAACATTTTCTTTCACCATTTTAAAATTCATTTTAAAAGCCTAATTTTTATTTATGTTAATCATTGACATTTCAATTTTCTCACCAACTCATTTATTCCCACAAGTTTTCCAACTACATTATCTCATAAATCTTAGTTAATAAGATCAATTATATATCTCTTGATGAAAATATAAATACCAAAGCATCTTTGGATTTTCTTTTATATTGACTTTTTCAATGTAGGGTTTATGCTAGCCAGGAAGATGCCCATCAACTTTAATAATGAATTATTGTTAGAGACAGGAACGTGGAAAATCATAAAGAAAGGAGATGAATCACAGTGTCAGAATTTTCTGTGACAAGCAGCAATAGAAACCCTGGGTCAGGAAACTGTCTATACCAACCCCAACCTTTGCCCAGAGAAATGGCAAGAAAGCTCTTCTTCTAAAATAGATTTAAAATAAAAATATAAATTTTGTTTTTATAAAAAATAAATATCTAAACCCTGTGCTATCTGTGACTGTATGGTAGCTACTTACTCTACTCACACGATAAAGAAATGTCAAGCTAAGAAATTAATACAGTAACTGTAACTGTGTCCATGGAATCCCCAGGGCTCTGGAAGAAGCTGTATGAATCTATGCTGTAGAGGCAGACACATAACTTATGTTGAGACCCTGAATAATACTCTTTGTTAAAAATAAGCAAAAAATAAATAAATAAATTTAAAAGCCACATGAGAAAACAAGTCATCAACAGGTAGAATCACAGTAAATAGTCCAGAAGGATCTGGGGTAATTACCAGTCTGTAAGTATAAAATCAGTTCAGTTGAGTTGCTCAGTCATGTCCAAGTCTCTGTGACCCCATGGACTGCAGCATACCAGGCTTCCCTGTCCATCACCAAATTCCAGAGCTTACTCAAACTCATATCTATTGAGTCAGTGATGCCATCCTTTACCATCTCATCCTCTGTCATCCCCTTCTCCTCCCACCTTCAATCTTTCCCAGCATCATCTCTTAAAGAATTTTGCACAGTTTGTTATGATCCACACAATTAAAGGCTTTGGCATAGTCAATAAAGCAGAAATAGATTTTTTTTCTGGAACTCCCTTGCTTTTTCAATGATCCAACAGATGTTGGCAATTTGATCTTTTGTTCCTCTGCCTTTTGTAAATCCAGCTTGAACACCTGGAAGTTCATTGTTCATGTACTGTTGAAGCCTGGATTGGAGAATTTTGAGCATTACTTTGCTAGTGTGTGAGATAAGTGCAATTGTGCTGTAGTTCGAGCATTCTTTGGCATTGCCTTTCTTTGGGATTGGGATTAAAACTGACCTTTTCCAGCCCTGTGGTCACTGCTGAGTTTTCCAAATTTGCGGGCATATTGAGTGCAGCACTTTCACAGCATTGTCTTTTAGGATTTAAAATATCTCAACTGGAATTCCATCACCTCCACTAGTTTTGTTCATAGTGATGCTTCCTAAGACCCATTTGACTTCACATTGCAGGATGTCTGGCTCTAGGTGAGTGATCACACCATCGTGGTTATCTGGATCATGAAGATCTTTTTTGTATAGTTCTTCTATATATTCCTGCCTCCTCTCCTTAATATCTTCTGCTTCTGTAAGGTCCATACCATTTCTGTCTTTTGCTGTGCCCATCTTGGCATGAAGTGTTCCCTTGATATCTCTAATTTTCTTAAAGAAATCTCTAATCTTTTCCATTCTATTATTTTCCTCTATTTCTTTGCATTGGTCACTGAGGAAGGCTTTCTTTTGTCTCCTTGCTATTCTTTGGGACTCTGCATTCAAATTGGTATAAAGTCAGTATGCATAAAATGATGAAAGCAATACAAAAGGTAACACAAATCAAAATGTCATGAAAAACTGAGAAAGCATGTTTGCATCATGACCAAACTGAAATTCTGGTGTTTCAAACTGTGATGAAAAAAACACATTATATTTCTATACTCAAATAAAGCAGTGTTCAAGAATAGGCATGGATTACGCTTGTGGCTCAGATAGTAAAAAATCTGCCCAAAATGTGGGAGACCTGGGTTTGACCCCTGTGACCCCCCCTCATCCAGGGAAGATCACTTAGAAAAGGAATGGCTACCCACTCCAGCAGTCTTGCCTTGAGAACTCCACGGACAGTCCATGGTGGGCTACAGTCCATGGTGTCGCAAAGAGCTGGACATAACTAAGTGACTGACACTTGCACTTTTTTTTCATATTTTAATTAAATGAAGAGAAAACATGAGATAAAATTAGGGCATGAAACTGAGCAAACAATTTAAAATAAATAATAACCACCCAAGTCAATATAAAAATAATGGCAGTTAGGGTAATTTAAAAGGGGAGCTAAAATGGTCAGAGATCAAATTTAAAGCACTGTGTAACAGGAAACTTTAGAGCTCTTGAAAACATTACACATTAGTAGGTCAAAACCAACTGTTAAAAAATTAGTGGTAAATAGAGTGTTTGACTTCCAAGCCACAAGGATCAAAAGGAACAAAAAAATACCTGATATTTGATGCATTCAAACTTTTGCCAGATAAATCTTACCAACATCTTATACTGTGCATATTAGAACATAGTGAAATCACAAGGTAATTTTTCCATTCAGTGTCTATTATCACTACTGTCTTTCTGCTTTATACAGGAAACCCAATTCAGCTGAACAAAATATGAAAATGATATAAAAGGTAATGAAGGAGAAGAAATTATTGTATAATTGATAATGTGATTTTTTACAATGTACAGCATCAGAGAAACCTTAAAAAGTATTAGAAAAGCATGTTTGTTGGTATAGACCAGAAAAAAATGATAAAAGCTTACTTAAAAAATTTTAATAGCAGAAAAACTTAAACTTTTTAGGAAAACTATTACAGAATTATTCAAAGTTTATTAAAATTATCACATTTTATTAAAGTGCATAAGAAAGATCTAAATAAAAATACCTATTAACCCTAAATTACAAAGAGATTCCTTTCTGCCCCCAAGTTATCTTATAATTACAATGCAATCAGGCAAGCTGATCCAAATGTTCATATAGCAGATGAACTGGTTCAAGGTGAAATAATTCTCATAAAGGAAAATAAATGCCCAAACTTACTGTATTAGATAATAAAGTTTGTTATAAAGCCAGTAATTCAAACTGTGTGCTAATGACCTAAGGACAAGAGAGACAGATATAAGAAATTTATAAAAAATTTTTAAAAAGTGGGATATATATATATAGACACACACACACACTATATATATATATACAGACACATATAGGCTCTTGAAGCACAATGAAGATAAACTGGCAATAGATGGACTGGTTAACCATATTTAAAGACATTGTCTAGACATTGTTTTATGATACGCTTCAATATATTTTATGTAAAAAATACTGATAACATATTTATACTTGATGGATATACTAATAGGACCTATACACAACAGTTTTATATACATAAATGTACAGATAGCACACACCAGACACCTTTTATGGCAGTTATAAACATTTTATAAATAGTGATCACTTGTCTGTCTGGTATTCTTTATTGTCTTATTCTGTGTACTTGAATTATTTCATAATTAAATATCATATTTCATATTTAAGTAAAGGAATGTAGAATAAACTCATAGAGCATAAAATATCCCAGTCTTCCGCAGTGATTCTTCTGTAGGCCAATGTGTTACATTACACTTAACACAACTGTTTTCATTCTTCAATCCTCACCATGCAGTGCGCTACTAATTATTTAAGCACTACTAATCTATCTGTGTAATGAAAACATTGACCGAACTTTCATAGATTCAACAAAAGTGTTGAAAAGTTTTTTTTTCCCCCCTTTCTCTATTTCTTTAGATCTCGAATGTTGTGTTAAATGAATAGATTTCATTTTGCTTTTATCTCCTAAACCTGAGTCAGCAGAAATCTGTTTTCTTGCTGTAAGACTGGCATTTTATACTCTGGAAATCATTTGAGAGCTTAGAGCATGAGAAGAGTAATTACCCAAAACATCAAAATTGCCCACTGTGATTTGTATGACTTCAGCCAAGAAGGGTGACGCAGTGACAAACTACCCCCTTTATAACTCCAGGTAATAGAAGACGAGCAGATCCTCACCATCTGTACCTCATTTCTTTTCCCATTGAAATTAAGTATCATCTCTCACCATCTCTTGCATTTTAATTCACCCTCTGAAATGGAACCGACCATCCTGCACGTACAAAACAAATGGACATATGTAGGCGATTTTTGAGCGAGCTTGGCAGCTTTCCCCTCGCATGTCGCTGCCTCTCCCACCCCGCTGTCCTCTGCCCTCCTTTTTGATCCATTCCTGCTTGAGAGCCAGCCGTTCCTCCCACACATAGGGCACTTTTGGCAGCTTGAGCCTCATCGGCATACTGGCCGGCCTTAGCTGGTTACGGAACAGATGTTGGGGAAGTCACATTTTCTGAAATTTATTTTCTCTGTAGAATAGAGGACAGGGTTTTAAAAATAGAGGACAGGGTTTATATCCACATTATCCTTTCCGCTCTTTTAAGAGTTAGGCTCTTAAAATTCAATTCTTAGAGAAGAAATACATGAATGTTTTCTGCTAATTTAATTAGGCATGATAATCAGAAAAAGTGTCAGAGTCTAAGATACAAGGAAGGTATCACTGGTTACACAGCCAGAACAAGATGTCAAACTACACCAAGCATTTCACTGAGGAAGAAACTGGAAGAAAATACAGCTTAATAGTCATGTTGTAGGTTTGTTAAATGAATATAATATTTTAGAAACATTATTTATGGAAGCTTATAAAGACCTATTCTTCCTTGTGGAAAATACATGGGATAATCATGGCTCCTATCTTTAAAGGAATTTACAATGTAGTAATCACAGAGAGGGAAGAGAAATAATAAAACAGAAGTTAGGAGAAAAAAATGAGATGGAAATAAAATGCCACCTGTAACCAGTAGGAGTATGGTATATAGTGTGAATACCGTTTGAAACAGAAACCCTTGAGCTTATTCTGTAATATTTTGTTGCTTGTTTTGTATCTTGGTATTCACAGCTCTTTTTAAACACAGAGTTTGTTATTTCTGAATACATGAGGGGGAGGTACATTTGAGTTAACTGAGAGGCCAATTTTGAAGTCTGAAGAAAGAACGGGGGATTTCTAGTTTCTTTATTTTATTTTTAATTGTAGCATAATTCCTTTACAGTGTTGTGTTGATTTCTGCCATACATCAACATGAATCATCCACAGGTATGTATATTTAAACGGATAGGATATTCATATGTGGAAACATGGAAGATTTATGTATAGCCAGAGGTATCTCTAAGAGAATCAGATGGTAGGGGTTTGAACAGGATGATTCCCCGTCACACAGCTGCCAAAGTATCAGATAATGTTTTTAATACTTGGTTGTATCTCCTTGTAGCAGTTGGGAGATGAAGTGATACAGATTAGACCATTAGAGTTGGGAGCATGTCAGCCTTTCAACTATGATGCTATACTGTTAGTGGTTTACAACTTAGTCATAAAGTGTTCTTTCCAGTCTGAGGGAAAGAACAAAAAGCAAAAACTTGGTTTCTCAGGTCCTGAAGGAGGAGAACTATTTTTAAAAACTGATTTTTTTTTAAGACTGGCTATTTTAATTCTAAGGCAACTTTAAAAGAATGTTTTAAAGACATTTTCAACTTGAGAATTTTCAAAAACAAGATTGATTTAATATGCATTGAGCCTTAGCTATGGAATAATTACTTGAACCTGGGGTTTATTTCCAATGTTAAAATAATTTGATTTCTTTAAATTGAAGTTTAAAGTAATATTTCAGAGATAGTTTGTGTCATGTGCTAAAGAATTTCGTTTGCTTTTTATCCTTACATTAACCACAAGCTACATCTTTCTAATATAATCTATAGAAGTAGTAGCAATGGGAGTATATTTTCCAGAACCGAATTTCATTTCTTTCAGTATTTCCATAACTAAGCATAAGAAATACACAGTAGAATTCTACTGAATTTATCCTTTGCTAAGCTTTCGATCCTTTTCCTCAGCAAGTTATAATTATTTTTCACAGTTTTAATTTGCATAATTTAATTTTCTATTATTTAGAGATATCAGATAATAGATTCAGAAAACTATGCCTTTACAGAAATGAAGGTAACCCCAAAGGGACACTTGACCTATTTTCCTATTCACTCTGCTTGGGTATGAATGAGACACCTTTCCTTTTCCTTCCATTTCCTCTTCATAGCAATTATCATTCCATGTGAGAATTATTAAACTATTCACTTATCTTTCACATTAGATGGATACTGTTTCAGCGTCTTGATTTGTACATTTAATCTTATTTTGAGTGCCAGAGCAAAGTGTCAGGGAACTATTAGACATTTTACAATTATTTATTGAATGAATGGATGAAATAAAACATGCCATAGTCTGAGCATCTTGCCTACTGGTGATCTATTGAGTTGAGACCAATTCTGTCTCATATATTTTGCCATGAAGAGCAAAAGCTTCTTTTATTAAATATGCACACACACAAACAAATACACACACACCAAACAGATATACACACACATAACTTTTCAATAAACCTTTTAATGGCCTATGACTTATGCTTCTTTTTTGTTTCCTATTCTTTATAAGAACTGCATTTTATTTATTTTCTAAAAGGAATTGGTATATATATATATAATATATACATATACTGTTTTTATTTCTAATTCATTGGTTTTTAAAAATATATTTAAACCTATTTTTCAAAAACGCTAGCATCAAAATTGGAGAAATTTTTATATTAATATTTTTCTTTTTCATTTTCCAAAAATGTTTTGTTTTTTATTGCCAAAATTTCTATTTTTGTTTCATTTCTTTTTTGTAAGCTTACCTTCATGAATATAATTATTATCCTGCTGTCTCTTCATCAATATATATATCAATTTTTTCCCACTGTTCCTTTAGTTTTTTGGCAAAAAGAATTCTGGATAGAGCTTTCTCAAGTTCATTCTTCACATCACTAATTTAATTTTCTCTTTGGTAACAATTTTACATTTTACTGCTTCAAATGCAGATTTTAATTCTACAGTTATATCTTTATTTCCCTTGCAATTTTATCTTATTTAAACACAGAATACAAAATAAACATTAATCCTCTCATTTTAAGCTCTTGTTTCCTAGAGCACATTTCAACAATGTTAATTGAATGCAAAACAGATGTTTTCTAACAGTTACTCTGTTTGTGTACCTGCTGCCGCAATCACCATCTCTCTCTGTATCTGTTTTCTTACAGAATTTTTCCTGGGTTCGTGTCAAGATGTTTATTTACTTATTTTGTTCTCCTTCAGGAATTGTTTCTAGGTATGGAGATTTTAATACTAGTTGGTTTGTAGATATTTTGGGTTTTTCTCAGTGCTCACTCAGTTGCCTGTTAAGATCTTTGTCTTATCTCTTGAACTGAAGGGCTCCTTACTGTAAACATTTTGAACCCAAAAGACATGGTGTTTCACAGGCCTTGTTAAATAAGTACCCACTGACCCATTACTTAATTACAGACACATGGCTCCTCTTATCTTGGATAGTAAGTGCAAATAAACTGAGGAAAAAAACAGAGACACAGGAATGAATTTTAAGTTAAATAGATATTAAAATACAATATTCGAATATATAGGTACATACACATTTTGTCAGTGTATATATATATGTGTGTGTGTATGTATATGTGTATGTATATACACAAAATTTTTCTATACAATGTGATTAATGAGAATCAATTGACAAATCCTTGAGCAACTTATAATGGGGTTTCTTCAAAGGTATAGAACATTAACTGAAGACATTCATTCAGCATTTATTCCATATTTATATAAATATATTCAGTATGTGTATTTCTTTATTTATGTATAATTTCATATACATTACATATTGTATATTTAACTTCATATGTAATACACTAATATAGAGGAGGAAGAAAGAAAGACTGACTACTTGTTGTCAAACCTAGGAAGAAAATATGGCCAAGCTGGAAAGGAAGTTCAAGTTGAGTAAAAGCAAGAATTTAAAAAAGAAGTCCCAACTAGTATGTCATTTTCTTTGTGAAATAGTCATTATCCTTCAGGGACCACTGCAGTGATGGAATACTATAATACCCAAGATTCCCCATGACTAGATCAATATTGATACTTCAATCACTGATGTATTTAAATATAAAGTCAATATTTTGATAACACAACCTTATTTTCTATCACCTTTCTGTTCTAGCCAGCATAAAATGCACCCCCAGTGCTCAAGAGAGCATAAAATATATAGATTACCCTCTATAAGAATTAGATTTGAGGAGAGGGAGACCTCATGTAACTTCATGAAATTTTGACCAAACTAATTCATTTCTCATAAATGTATTATCTCTTTGATAAAGAACCTAAAGAACCCTGAGGCTGGTGATGCATAATTAAAACTGTGAAATATTTCATTTTATATTGCAAAATAAGCCAATATTCTTCTTAAAGTTTAATATAATGAGTTCACAAATGGAAGGAATAAATAGACTAATATCTCACAACTTGCTTAACTGAATACCTTAATACTGCCTTAATTTTGTTTGTCCAATTGCCCCTTGGTTTGTTATTAATATTTCACTCTCCTTCACAGTTGGCGTTTAATATAATTCTATGCAAGGCCACTTGTAGGAAGCAGAGCAATCAAGGATGCAATGGCCTGAGCTATAATCCAGTAGTTCAAACACTTCAGGTAATTTTTTTATGAAACAAAATAACGACAAAAAATTGGCTCTTGACTGTAGCCAGGTAATGTTGAAGCACTATTCATTAATTATCTATTAAGTACCCCTTCTGAATCTGGCATTAGGCTATGCACTATTGCCTTGCACAAATGAGTAATGACTTCATTCCTGTCTCAAAATACTCAAGGTCTAAAAGGGAAGATTTGACACAGATTCAACAACAAATACCCAGTTGAATATAACAAGTACCTGAAGGGAGTAGGTACAAAATCCAGAGTGATTTTAGAAGAGGCAGGTCCATCTGGGCAACAAGAAGAAATGAATGAAGGCTCTATGAAGAGACATATGGATGGATGGACAAGATTTGGATAGATAGCTATTGGAAAATTATCTTTCAGGTCTAGAGGAATATATTGATAAAGAATCAAAGTATGGAAGATGTTTTAGAATAAACCAAGTTGAGCTATAGCTGGAGTATTTGTGTGGCGAGCTTGTGTTGAGTTGGCCAGCCTCAGGAGAGCCCAGAGTGGGAGAACCAGCCATCCTGGCTGTCTCTACCATGGTGTGAAGCTCACTCTGGGAGAAGCCAGATGCCACATCATGAAGACACCCAAAGATCCCAGGAAAGGGCCCATGTGAAAAGACACTGAGACCTCCCAACAGAGAGCATCAAGTTGCCAGTCATAATACACCACATCCGAGGACGGGGCGGTGGCTGAGAGGAGCAACCCCACATCCAAGGAGCAGCGGCTGTGCAGCTGCAGGAGGGCCGAGAGGAGCTACTCCACATTCAAGGTCAGGAGGGGCAGTTGTGAGGAGATACCCCATGTCTAAGGTAAGGAGCACTGGCTGCGCTCTGCTGGAGCAGCTGTGAAGAGATACTCCACGTCCAAGGTGAGAGAAACCCAAGTAAAACGGTAGGTGTTGCAAGAGGGCATCAGAGGGCAGACACACTGCAACCATAATCACAGAAAACTAGCCAATCTGATCACAAAGACCACAGCCTTGTCTAACTCAATGAAACTAAGCCATGCCGTGTGGGGCCACCCAAGATGGTCGGGTCATGGTGGAGAGAGCTGACAGAATGTGGTCCCCTGGAGAAGCAAATGGCAAACCACTTCAGTACTCTTCCCTTGAGAACCCCATGAATATTATGAAAAGGCAAAATGATAGGATACTGAAAGAACTCCCCAGGTCAGTAGGTGCCCAATATGCTACTGGAGATCAATGGAGAAATAACTCCAGAAAGAATGAAGGGATGGAGCCAAAGCAAAAGCAAAACCCAGTTGTGGATGTGACTGGTGATAGAAGCAAGGCCCAATGCTGTAAAGAGCAATATTGCATAGGAACCTGGAATGTTAGGTCCATGAATCAAGGCAAATTGGAAGTGGTCAAACAGGAGATGGCAAGAGTGAACATTGTCATTCTAGGAATCAGTGAACTAAGATGGACTGGAATGGGTGAATTTAACTCAGATGATCACTATATCTACTACTGTGGGCAGGAAACCGTTAGAAGAAATGGAGTATCCATCATGGTCAACAAAAGAGTCCAAAATGCAGTACTTGGATGTAGTCTCAAAAATGACAGAATGATCTCTGTTCATTTCCAAGGCAAAACATTCAGTATCACAGTAACCCAAGCCTATGCCCCAACCAGTAACGCTGAAGAAACTGAAGGTGAACAGTCCTATGAAGACCTACAAGACCTTTTAGAGCTAACACCCAAAAAAGATGTCCTTTCCCTTATAGAGGACTGGAATACAAAAGTAGGAAGTCAGGAAACACCTGAAGTAACAGGCAAATTTGGCCTTTAATGAAGCAGGGAAAAGGCTAATAGAGTTTTGCCAAGAGAACTGGTCATAGCAAACACCCTCTTCCAACAACACAAGAGAATTCTCTACACAAGGACATCACCAGATGGTCAACACCAAAATCAGATTGATCATATTCTTTGCAGCCAAAGATGGAGAAGAACTATGTAGTCAGCAAAAGCAAGACTGGGAACTGACTGTGGCTCAGATCAGAAACTTCTTATTGCCAAAATCAGACTTAAATTGAAGAAAGTAGGGAAAAACACTAGACCATTCAGGTATGAGCTAAATCAAATCCTTTATGACTATATAGTGGAAGTGAGAAGTAGATTTAAGGGACTAGATCTGATAGACAGAGTGCCTAATGAACTATGGATGGAGGTTCGTGACATTGTACAGGAGACAGGGATCAAGACCATCCCCATGGAAAAGAAATCCAAAAAAGAAAAATGACTGTCTGAGGAGGCCTTAAAAATAGCTGTGAAAAGAAGAGAAGTGAAAAGCAAATGCAAAAAGGAAAGACATTCCCATTTGAATGCAGAGTTCCAAAGAATACCAAGGATAGATAAGAAGCCTTCCTCAGTGATCAATTCAAAGAAATAGAGGAAAATAGCAGAATGGGAAAGACTAGAGATCTCCTCAAGAAAAATAGAGATACCAAGGGAACATTTCATGAAAAGATGGGCTCAAAAAAGGACAGAAATGGTATGGACCTAACAGAAGCAGAAGATAGTAAGAAGAGGTGGCAAGAATACACAGAAGAACTGTACAAAAAAGATCTTCATGACCCAGATAATCATGATGGTGTGATCACTCACCTAGAGCCAGACATCCTGGAATGTGAAGTCAGGTGGGCTTTGGGAAGCATCACTATGAACAAAGCTAGTGGAGGAATTCTAGTTGAGCTATTTCAGATCCTGAAAGATGATGCTGTGAAAGTGCTGCATGCAATATGCCAGCAAATTTGGAAAACTGAGCAGTGGCCACAGGACTGGAACAGGTCAGTTTTCATTCTAATCCCAAAGAAAGGCGATGCCCAAAGAATGCTCAAACTACTGCACAATTGCTCTCATCTCACACGCTAGTAAAGTAATGCTCAAAATTCTCCAAGCCTCAAATTTCTCAGCAATACGTGAACCGTGAACTTCCAGAAGTTCAAGCTGGATTTACAAAAGGCAGAGGAACCAGAGATCAAATTGCCAGCATCCGCAGGATTATCAAAAAAGCAAGAGAGTTCCAGAAAAACATCTAATTCTACTTTATTGACTATACCAAAGCCTTTGACTATGTGGATCACAATAAACTGTGGAAAACTCTGAAAGAGATGAGCATAACAGACCACCTGACCTTCCTCTTGAGAAACCTGTATGCAGCAACAGTTAGAACTGGACATGGAACAACAGACTGGTTCCAAGTAGGAAAAGGATACATCAAGGCTGTATATTGTCACCCTGTTTATTTAACTTATATGCAGAGTATATCATGAGAAACGCTGGGCTAAAAGAAGCACAAGCTGGAATCAACATTGCCAGGAGAAATATCAATAACCTCAGATATGCAGATGACACCACCCTTATGGCAGACAGTGAAGAACTAAAGAGCCTCTTGATGAAAGTGAAAGAGGAGAGTGAAAAAGTTGGCTTATAGCTCAACATTCAGAAAACTAAGATCATTGCATCTGGTCCCATTACTTCATGGGAAGTAGATGGGGAAACGGTGGAAACAGTGTCAGACTTCATTTTTGGGGGCTCCAAAATCACTGCAGATGGTAATTGCAACCATGAAATTAAAAGACACTTACTCCTTGGAAGGAAAGTTAAGATCATCCTATATAGCATATTGAAAAACAGAGACATTACTTTGCCAGCAAAACTCCGTATATTCAAGACTATGGTTTTTCCAGTGGTCATGTATGGATGTGAGAGTTGGACAGTGAATAAAGCTGAGTGCTGAAAAATTGATGCTTTTGAACTGTGTGGTGTTGGAGAATACTCTTGAGAGTCCCTGGAACTGCAAGGAGATCCAACCAGTCCATCCTAAAGGAGATCAGTCCTGGGTGTTCACTGGAAGGACTGATGTTAAAGCTGAAACTCCAATACTTTGGCCACCTCATGCGAAGAGTTGACTCATTGGAAAAGACCCTGATTCTGGGAAGGATTGGGGGCAGGAGGAGAAGGGAACGACAGAGGATTAGATGGCTGGATGGCATCACCGACTCAATGGACTTGGGTTTGTGTGGACTCCAGGAGTTGGTGATGGACAGGGAGGCCTGGCGTGCTGCGATTCATGGGATTGCAAAGAGTCGGACACGACTGAGCAACTGAACTGAACTGAACTGAAATGAGCTTAGGACAGACTGGATAAGCATGAATGGCAGGCTGAGGAGTTTGCCTCAGGAGACCTGGGTTTGATCCCTATGTGGGGAAGATCCCCTGGAGAAGGTAAATGCTGATATTTCCTTTCTAATTCTCTTTTCTAGAGAATTCCAAGGACAGAACAGCTTGGTGGGCTACAGTCCTTGGGATTGTAAAGAGTTGAACATTATGTATGCATATCTTTATAAATGATCAAAATGTAGAAAAATAGTGTATTTTCTGTGGGAAAAAATTTAAACTAGATTGCCTAAATAATACTGAGCCTTATGACACCAGTTTTTGTTATTTTTAAAACTTTTTATTTTAAAACTGTTCATTTATGCTGCTCATTAATGAAATTTATGTTTTTAATTGATAGTTTTATTCTCATGTTTAAAAAAAAATCTATTGTACCCAGAAGTAAAGTATGTGTATACAACATGAAATTCCAGCTTTTTTTTTTTTTTTTCCCTGTCCACATGCCCTATTGCTTTGAGAAATCTCGGCCCTTGCTGTCAGTTGCTGACTGTCACCCACATGTAAAACACAGGTCAGGAGGAAATAGGAAGTTATGTCTAACAGTTTTACATGATGTAAGGGCTGGGAAAGCCACTGCATTGTCCAGTATCCCCTGAGATAATCATATTAATGAGCAGAGCAGGAGCAAAGTGGATTTGACACCCCCCCACAGCATCAGAGCCACACCTGTTCACCTACAATCTGGCCCCTTAGCCAGAAACCAGACCAGGCTGGAGGATTCCTTTCAAAACTAAATGAGATGCCCTGAATGGACCTAGAGATTATTATACTAGTGAAGTAATCTAGACAGAGAAGGACAAATATATGATTTTGCTTATATGTGAAATCTAAAAAAAACAAAAATGATACCAATGACCTTACATACAAAACAAATAGACCCACAGACAGAGAAAACATGGTTTTCCATGGTTTACCAAAGGGGAAAGAATGGGGGATGGATAAACTAGAAGTTTGTGATTAGCAGATACACACTACTGTATATAAAATAGACAACAATCAAGGGCCTACTGCATAGCACAAGGAAATCTAGTCAATATTTTGTAATAACCTATAAGGGAAAAGAATCTGCAATATTGCTGTATACATGGAACTGACACAACATTGTAAATCAACTGTACTTTAATTTTGAAAAAAAATGAACAAAACAAAATGAAAACTCAATGAGATGACATACAGGGAAAGTGCAAATATATGTTACATTTTTATTAACATTTCCTCTTCACATAACTTGTGCATAACTCTGATACAATGCATACCACTGGCGTGTGCCAGATACTGAATTTAACTACAAAAGGCAACATTTCAATTTTAGTTTTCATTTTCCACGGTAAGTTTCAAAATAGCAACAGATCTGGAATAAACACTTAAAATGGACATGGCAGCAGATAAAGAGCAGCTTCGTACTGGTCCGGGCATCAGTCCTTCACTTGCTGAGTATGGGGGAGTCCAAGATGGATAGGGAGGTGACAGCTCACTCAGGAAGTAATGACTATTTGTCAGCCAACCGAGAATTATTCAGTGCAGAGCAGCTGCTGGGCTGTACTGCTAATGCACACCACTGTATCTACAAGTGGTAGTGTTCCTATAACATGCTGCTTGCTATTAACCAATCAATGAATTAAGAAAATGAATATCAGTTTTCATTTTAGTAAGCAGGATATCTCTGTGTTGGCTCGTAACTTCTTAACAAGGTCATCCTATTATATATTTACATTAAAAATGATCATCTCAGGGCTCCCATAAAAGAAACCTTCCCAAAGACCAACTTATGCCATTGGAGCATTCAAGGAAGGATTCTGACTTTGTGAAGCATTTCTTTTCCCCATGTATTGTTTATTTATCCTTGGTTTCAATCTGCATTCCATAACTTAGCTTGTTTTTCCTACCTGTTAGAATCTTTCAAAAATGAGGTACAAAGCTGTGTGTTTAATTATATATTTTAAAGTATAATATTAGCAATTCTCTGTCTCAGAACAACCCTTGTACATGTCACTCAATCACAGAGCAAAAGTGAAAACTGGAGTGAGTGTATTTTGGGAGAAGGCAAGATGAAAAAGTAGGGGAGTTCAAAAAAGTGAGAGAATCTGAGCGCAAGAGAGTAAGAGGAAGAAAGAAGATAAGGGCCAGGGAAGGAGTCAGAGGTTACACTGATGGGAGCAGAGAAAGACAACAGTAAAAAATATCCATGATGGACTAAAAGCAAAAATCTAAGTGGTCTCAGAAAAAAAGAAAAATCTGAATGGTTTCAGACAAAAAAAAAATGAGGAGGAAAACAAGAGAGATTTAGAAATAAGATGAAAAAAATAATAAGGAATGATAAAAGGAAAAGAGATAGAGGAAAGATGCAGGGGAGTTGAAAGTGACAAGAAGAAGAAAATCTGAGAGACAGGATTAGACTGGACACTAAATAGGGAGAAATAGGAGATTTTTAAAGAAGGAAAATAAGAACACAAGATAAATCGAGAATAAACGGGAGTTTAAGAGAGGAAAAAAAGCACAAGGCCATTCAACTCTGGGAGCGAGAATTGTTAATATACCCTTTCTTTCTGACCCGGGGACCAAACTCAGGTCTCCTGCATTGCAAGGCAGATTCTTTACCATGGAGCCAACAGGGATGCCATTATATCCTTTAGGTGTTATTAGGTGTTACTTGGTTGAGGACCAGAAGCAATGGAGGGCTCAAAAAGAAATCCCAATATTCTATTCTAAATAAGGTAGTTGGAGATTTCAAGTTCATCAGCAATTATTTAAAAAGGAAGAACTAAAACAAGAGAAGACCACTTTGGGTAAAGCGCCACAGGCAGTCTGGGGGTTAGTGATAGAATGTTAATTAGACAAGTCATTTGCTCTTTTATCCATAGGTCAAGAAGAGATACATTAATAATTTCAATTGGCAGCCATTTGATTTTATCTTCATCTAATATAAATGACCACTTACAGGCTGGAGCTGACTGAGCAGGTAGAAGAAAAAAAAAAAAAAAAACAAGAAGGGAAAGCTGTATTCTATTTTAGCCAGTATAACTGATGGAAGGAATAGTAGAGTATGAAATGCATCTTTTGCTAATTATAGCAAACCATGAAATAAAATTTTTAAGTTATTCAAGATGAAGTAATTCCTCTCATATTAGAAAAAATATAGATATGTTCTGGGCACACATATAGCCCAGGGTTGTGCTATTGATTTTTTTTCTTTGTTTCTTTCTTAAATTTCTTTTATTTTGATTTATTTTTAATTGAGGTATAGGTGATGTACAATATTATGTTTCAGGTGTACAACAGAGTGATTTGCAATTTGTAAAGCTTTTACCTCATTAATACTAATAAAATGTTGGCTATTTTTCCCATGCCATACAATATATTCTTGTAGCTTATTTATTTTATAATTAATAGCTTATTTTTAGTTTCCATTTGTTTGTTTTGGCCATACTGGGTGGCAAGTTATCTTATTTTCCCAACCAGAGATCAAACTTGCACCCTCTGCAGTGAAAGCTCATATTCTTAACCACTGGATCACCAGGAAACTCCCATAGTTCATGCCTCTTAATTCTCTACCACTATCTTGCTCCTTTCTCCTTTCTTCTCACCACTGATAACCACTAGTTTCTTCTCTACATCTGCGAGTCTGTTTCTTTTTTTAAAACTCCACATATAAGTTATGTCATACAGTACTACTGATCTTTTTTCAGTCATTTTGATGCTAGGAGAAAGAATTTGGGACTCATCCCTAGATGGATATGTTACTTTTTAAGTTCACAGGCGAAAGTGGCAGTCAGGGCCTTAATGATATATATTTAACTGTGCATTTACATCTGGATGAAGTTTTAAAGGCTGTACACTGTTCAAAGTATAGGTACAAAAGCAAAAATTATTTATTTTAATTTTGTCTTACCTGGGGCTTTTATTTTTCTATTCTTACGCTTTATATTATAATTTGCATTACTGTCATCTACAATAGTCTATCGTGGATAATACATGCTTAAAAATATTATTTCAATAAATAAATGACAATAAATATTCAAGCAATTGGGTTCAAAGGGGAAAAATAGGGGGAGGAGGGGAAGAAGGAAAATAATTGAATAAAAAAGGATTTTAAATAATTTGAATTTGAATAAATTCACTTAAATTCTTAAGGCACATTGAACTTTCAATCACACTTGAGCAAGTGATCCTAAATATTATTAAAAAGAGGTAATGGGAAATCCCCTGGACAGAGGAGCCTGATGGGCTACAGTCTGTGGGGTCACAAAAGAGTCAGACACCACAACTTGGCAAATAAAATGAAAACTATAAAGTCTTAATAGGACAGCTGAGTTTGAACAGGAAAAAAAAATAAATGAAATGCCAAAATGTGTTACTTTTTATCATTTGTTCAACAAATACTTATAAATTTCTGTTGTATATTAGATGTTGGAGATGAACAATACAGGAGCAGTGATGAAGGCAGCCTGAGATTTTCCTGGAGGGAGCTTATATTTCTTATAAATAATGTGATGCTGAATAAAGAGATATTTGAGTCTCAGTGAAGTTCTGGGCAATCCACTAGCACTAGTCTTAGCTGAGTAAAAAGATGATAATTAGCACATGGATCTGTAAAACACTGCATAAGAAAGGAATAGGGCTCTGGCATGCTTGAGTCCAAGCCACGTGAGAAAAATGGATTAAGATACATTTTTGTGAAACTTAGGGGGCCCTTGATTCCAAGAATATGACAGTCCCAGCGAGGAGAAAAACTCCCATTTAAGGTGGTTCCTCTTAGAAAGGGAAGGTCGGCTAATAAAAGAACAGGATAATGAGTCTAACGAGAAAATGAGTCGGACCCTTTTAGATTATACATCAAGTAACTTCCATTTAACAGAAAAAAAAACCCATACTGTGTCGTCAATAGTGTCTCTGTATCACACCAGTTTTCTTTTGTTTTGTTTTTGGTATTCTTTTCTGGTCTGGGGTTTATTTGCTCAAAGGCATGTCTGACTGACAGCCCATGGACTGCAGCATGCCAGGCTTCTGGGTCCTTCGCTATCTCCCAGAATTTGCTCAAACTCCTGTCAATTGAATCGGTGATGCTGTTCAATCATCTCATCCTCTGTCACTCTCTTCTCCTTCTGCCTTCATTCTTTCCCAGAATCAGAGTCTTTGCCAGTGAGTCAGCTTTTTGCATCAGATGACCAAAGGATTGGAGCTTCAGCTTCATCATCAGTCCTTCCAAAGTATTTTCAGGGTGGCTTTCTTTTAAGAGTGACTGGTGTGATCTCCTTGCTGTCCAAGTGACTCTCAAGAGTCTTTTCTAGCAGTACAATTAAAAAGCATTAATTTTACAGTGGTCAGCCTACTTTATGGTCCAACTCTCATATCCATACATGACTACTGGAAAAAACACAGCTTTGACTATAAGGACTTCTGTCAGCAAGGGGATGCCTCTGCTTTTTAGTACACTGTTTAGGTTTGTCATAAATTTTTCTTCTAAGCAGCAATTATCTTTTAATTTTGTGGGTGCAGTCACCATCCGCAGTGATATTGGAGCCCAGGAAAGCAAAATCTGTCCCTGTTTCTATTGTTTCACTATTTGCCATGAAGTGATGGGACCAAATGCCATGATCTTAGTTTTTTAAATGTTGAGTTTTAAGCCAGCGTTTTCACTTTCTTCTTTCACCCTCATCAAGAGGCTCTTTAGTTTCTCTTTGCTTTCTGCCATTCTGTATCATCTGCATATCTGAGGTTGTTGATATTTCTCCTGGCAATCTTGATTCCTGCTTGAGCTTCATCCAGCCTGGCATTTCACTTGATGTGCTCTGCATATGAGTTAAATAAGCAGGGTGACAATATACATCCTTGATGTACTCCTTTCCCAATTTTGAACCAGTCTATAGTTCCACATCCAGTTCTAACTGTTGCTTCTTGACCTGCATGCAGGCTTCTCAGGAGACAGGTCAGGTGGTCTGGTAATCTCATCTTCTTTAAGAATTTTCCACAGTTTGTTATGATCCACAAAGGCTTTAGCGTAGTCAATGGAGCAGAAGTAAATGTTTTTCTGGAATCCCCTTGCTTTTTCTATGATCTGACAGATGCTGGCAGTTTGATCTCAGGTCCCTCTGCCTTTTCTAAATCGAGCTTGTATAGCTAAGATCTCCAAGCATGGTTTGGGCCATTTCATTGTTTTCTGTGGTTATTCATGTGTGGACATGGGTTTATGTGTCTGCATGCATGTTTTAACTTGCTTTAAGTTGACTGAGGTTGGAGTGAGGGGAAGGTATTCTGAAAGCAAATTTTAGAAGTCAGTTGAACTTTGGATCAGATAGGTTTGGTGCCACTTCTGATTATTCATTTTATTGACTATAACTCAGACTTGCATATGACTTCACCAGATCTCAACTTCTTCACCTGTAGAACAGTATAATAAATAGAACCAACCTCATAAGTTTGTTATGATAATTAAATAAATTTATGTGTATTCTCTTATGGACTCACAGAATGTGTTTTATAAATATTTGGTATTAATATTTAGAGCTTTTGCCATTATTAGGCAAGGGAAAGTGAGATGTATATCCTGAGAAAGATGGGAAGGACAGGACAGAATGCATACCTTGATTTATCTCCTTCTAACTGAATGAAAGAGAAACTTATAAAAATATACAAGTGCATGAATGTGAAAGTGAAAGTGGCTCAGTCGCATCTGACTCTCTGCCACCCCACTGCATATACAGCCCATGGAATTCTCCAGGCCAGAATACTGGAGTGGGTAAACTTTTCCTTCTCCAGGGGATCTTCCCAACCCAGGCATCAAACCCAGGTCTCCCACATTGCAGGCAGATTCTTTACAGCTGAGCCACAAGCGAAGCAGGTGTTTATAGTTGCAGTATGGGTTATTATCATATACTATTTATGTAGATAATGCTATGCTTTTGTTTAGCAGAAGATGGAAGGTCTTATTTCTTCTACAGAATATCTTTTAAAATGGCATCACTGTTGGGATAAATAGAGTTTAGAGAAATTTTTCATGTAGTGTTTTAAACCCTAAATAAATGGTGGTCATAAAGGCTCCTTTGACATGGAAAAATGGAAAAAATTAAAATTACTGTAATAAAAAAGACATTGTCTTAGAGTTTATATATTTCTTATTTGTAGTCCTAGATCTTAACTTCCTAATCCATTGGAGACAATTAGATTTTTAAATTTTGTCTTCCTATTTCATTATTCATTCTAACAATGTTTCAATAGTGCTTTAAACATGAGTTTGAAGGGAAAATTGAGAATTCATTAGTAGTAGTTTTTAAAGAGCTTCTTGAATCGTTTGAATAGCAATACAAATAAATCACAAAGTTATCAAAAAAGATTTCCAAGTGCCTTTTCTATACCTGTCAATACTCTTTGTTCTGTGATTGATCAGAGAAACAATGTAAAAGTCAACCCCTGCCCTCAGATTTTAGTATTTAAAAGATGAGATGATGATAATATTGACAAGAGGATTATTCAGTTGTTAAACACAGTATGTTTGACAATATGAGAAAAAATTTTTGAAAACAGATGAACAAGGAATGGAAATTGGAAATGGAATTGTAGCAACTTCATTGGCACTAGGATTTCCAAAAAAAGAGCAAGATTTGAGCAATGAAACTCACAAAGGCAAGAACAATTGATAATGGTGCAATAATTCCTGGGACCACTCACTTTATGTGTAATAGAAATTTATTCTGTATTTTATCTATTTTTCTTTATACATGTATATATGTATAAAAATTCAGCAATATAAGATGGTTTTGTAGAGGAAATTTGTCTTTTTATTTCTTTAATCATGTCTTAACCATTTCAGAAAGTTTGCAACTTCTCACACTGTGAACAGCCACTCTTCCATATGTTTGCAATCAATGTTATTAGAATATTTAAGGTGAAACAAGCCATGTATCTCTTTCTTTTAGGGAAGTCCAATTGCAATTTCACTCTCTTTTGACCATTTGTACTGCCTTTCTCCTGCTTTTCAGGATCTTTCTTAGTTTTCTTTGATTTGTTCTTATTTGTACAGTTAATGGAACATTGCTTTATAATTTCACATATATCATTTTCTTGTTATGTGTGATTTTTAATGCATATTACAGTTATTTTAATCCACTTGTTTTTCTGTGATCCTTATGAGAAAATTTTATGCTGGTGTTTGTTCATTTTTTTCTCTTAAAGCTTAAAGTTTGTCTTTCTTTCATGGTTTATATTTTCCCTTCTCTGTTAAAGAAAGGTCTTCCCCATTCCTAAGAACATAAAAATATTATATAAAGATCTTACTCAAAAATTATATTAATAAAGACTATAAGAAATATTAACTCTATTGAATTAAGAGTATTCAACAACGCTTTAAAGCATTTAGAAAATGTGTTGAAAATGTGAAGTTCATTGCATAGGTAAGCAGTTGCAACAAAGGCTTGGATACACAATAAGCATTTTCTTCTCACGAATGTTTGTATTGACTGGGGAGTCCATGCTCTGTTTGGCCTCAGGTTAGCTATGTGGTAATGACTCAGTACATTTCACTTGTGGTCCAGTAAAACTTATTTGTATGGCAATAGCCTCAGAGCATGAAGCAGTTTACTGCACAAGTGTATTCTTTTCTTTGTTTTTAAAGTCTTTATTGAATCTATTACAATATTGCTTCTTGTTTATATATATATTTGTTATCTACATATTTTGGTTTTTTTGGCCCCAAGGCCTGTGGGGACTTAGCTCTTCCACCAGGGATGGAAACCACATCAGGGAAGTCTCCACAAGTGTACTTCAAATCTCTACTTGCATTGGGTTTGCAAACCTCCCTTTGAGCAGAGCAAGTCAGAGGCTGACAACCATGTTAAATTTTAAAGAAAGAAGTTTCACCTTTAAGGGGGAGACGTTAAGGCAAGGTGCATGGAGATGGTGTGGAAAAAAGAAACAGGTCCCCAATTTAATCTGATTCATATACACATACTTAAATACATACACATTCATATAGGCATATATTTATGAGCATAGGTACATATGGATGTAAATATAAACTGTAGTGAAATTTGTTGCATGTCAAATGCCTAATCATGATTTTTAGAGATAATCTCCAAATAGCAAATGCTTCCTGCAAAGGCTGAAACTCACACTTCTGTGCAAATAATGCAGAATTTCTTATCTTGTGCAAAATGTGCATCTTTGAGAAGGCTTTATAAGAAAATTAACCATTCCTGTGCAACTGAAATAATTCATCTGTACCAATAATTACTTTACTCCTTTTGGACAGCCTCACACTAAACTAATTCGGCTTGGCTCTGTTCAATCAAATATCATACATAGAACCATATATCATTCAGGAATCCAGACCATGAGTTTCTGTTTTGTTTAGCTTTTTCCTATTTATGTTTGGTAGTAGCAGACTTCCAACACTGTATTTGTTACTTAACAGGTGTTCAGTGTTGTATTATTCAATCAAACCTTTTCTTTAAGGTATCTGTTATATCCTGACTGGGGATGGTGTTTTATAGACATACTGATTCAAGACAGAATTTTCTATAATGATATGATCTCCAAAAACTCTTTCTTATTTCAGATTAATAATAAAGCTTTGATTCACTTACACATAGACACATTGTGTGTGATCTAATAAAGGTGATATTGAATAAAAAGGGAAAAAGAGATCAGCACAGGTTAAATGTTAGCCAAATAATCCATAGGCCTTTTAAAATGTATCATCAAGTGATCGACCTAGAGGTAACTAACTTGTGCCAAGAAAAATGCCTAAAGAGCTTGCCAAGGAGCCAGATGCTCCTACTGCTAAATTATCTCCTGCAGATTGTCATGGGCCTCTTACAACTGGCACGCCCACAGGTATTGCTCACACCACACTGCCTTATGGTTTGAGCTAATTGTTTAAAAATAGTTTGCTTCTTATGGAGCAAATGTGCATGCTCTGTATACATTTATTTTATTCTCCCAGGGAATTGGTCGTTTTTTGTTTTATTTTTTCTGTTTGTTTGATTTTTTTTTTTTTTTGGTAAGACATGAGACAGCAAAAAATATGTATGAAATAGACTTGCTTAATTTAATTATGTAGATGGTTACATGAAAGTGACATATCATTCGTTGGTATCAACATTTTTTACCACTGCTTATATTTTTTCTTCACTCAGACCCTTTTGAAAGTTGGGTGAGAATTCCCTGGTGGTCCAGTGTTTAGGGCTCTGTGCTTCCAGTGCAGGGGCATGGGCTCAATCCCTGGTCCAGGAATTAAGGGCTCATGTGCTACTGCGCAGCCAAAAGAAAAAAGAAGAAAATTGAACTATAGGATTCCAGTAAAGCATATGACATAATGTAATCATCAGGTGTTTAAAATCTCAGTAGGCTACAAATGCATCTGCTTTTGATTTGTAATCTAGGTATATTATAAATGTATCTGGATATCCTGAGATTCATACTTGTAGGGTGAAGTAAGTATTTAATTGAATTGTGTGTAACTGACAATGCTATGATGTGTTAATAACAATTAGAAATTGTTGACACTCTGTAATATTCTTTGCCCTTCTCCAAATAGTCTTTAGAGGTGTGTTAAATGGGTGACAGTATTTCCCACCAAAAGCAGTGGATTTAAGAGAAAGTTCTTAGTGTATTGGGACAGATTTAAACAACTCTCCATTCTCTACAGCAATTGCACTTTTATTTTTCTAAATATGTTAGCAATCTTTCAAAATATTGGCTTTTATGATTAACTAAAGATAGAAAAACTTTAGAAACTCTTACTTTTATTTTAAAAAAGACTTATTTCTTAGATATTATGAAGCTCTGTGCCACATGAGAAAAAGGACTAGAAAGAACCAAATGACATTATATAAGGTTGTTACAAAATAGAAGAGCTGCAATTCTTTGCTATAAACATATCTTTTTAATATATTCAGAAATATTTTATAGAGTAGGTGGCACATGTATTTTGGAAAGAATTTTGAAGAATAAAAGAGCTTAGCATGCCACACAATAGCAGCTTGTGTTGGTGATAATAATTGGGCTATACAGAGAATAAAGAAATATGAAAGCCCCCCAATTTATTTTTCCTCTAGGCTCTTGAAAATTGAAGGCAGAGCTTATTTAATTGAATGCCAAGCATGTTCAAGAACATACACATTGAAATTAAACATAAAAGAAAAGAAGTTGAGTTATGTGTGTGGTATTTATTAGCATATTTTTATCATTCTTTAGCAAGTATTTCTTATTTAGAGGTTTTGAAATCAGTATTCTCTAAGACTTACAGAATCAAAATTCTCCATAAAGAATAAAATAGTCATTTCCTTGCTATACTCATCTCAGGTGGCAATGATTTTTGCAGTGTCGGCATATATCCAAGAAGGTATATGCATGCATATGTGTGTATGTAATGTACCCACATAAGATCCAAATTTATCAATACACCATACCATTTATTATATTCTGAAGTTAAATTGATAGTTTATAGTGCATTTGTACAAACGTACATGTATCTCTTGGGAATTTGTATTTCACATGTAGTCCATATGCAATAATTAACCTAAAATTAAGCAATATTATATTAAGTACATTGAGGGATGTTTGTACATATTTACAATTCATTAGAGAACCAACTACCACTGAAAAAGCAAATATGGGCTTTTAAAATTATTACTATTGTTATTATTAAAGCAATGAATACCGTATTTTGAAAAGATTTTTAAAGCAAAGGATGATTTTCTTTAGCTAGACAGAAGACTTCTCCCCTGGGACCTTGTTTGCCAGGAAAAGTACTGGCTGGGAAAATATCAGCAGCTGGCAAGATAATGAGTCCACTTCACCGCAAATGAGTTCATTATTATTCCATTCCTGCAGTCTTGTAATTCACAGTTGCATGTCATTTACACATAAATAAAAAATAGGTATTATATATAGCCAAACTCTGGCAATCTACAAGAGCAACATTTACAAACATAAGGGACAAACTGGAAAACATATGCAAATGAAGCTGGATGACAAAGGGAAGAGTTTAAATGTTCTATAAGACAGCACTTCTTATTTAAAAACAATGAAAAACTAAAACAAGTCTGTATGAATTTGTACTCTTCACACTTGGGATTCAGTTTTGTTTTATAGTTAAATCAACCTGAAATTGGAATATGGTATAGCTGATGATACAGTTTTTTAACCAAAAGTGATTTCTCAGGAATTATTATTTATTTATGAAAGAAAATCTTATGTTCACATAACATGAAAAATAAGTCCAATTATACATAATTGATTAAACTTAACAATAATTGGAAGCAATATTTTTCCATTTCCTAAAGATTTTTGACAACTCTTTGTGACCCCATGGCCTCTACCTTTCCAGGCTCTTCTGTCCATGGGATTTCCTAGGCAAGAATATTAAAGTGAGGAGCCATTTCTTATTCCAGGGAATCTTTCCCATCCAATGATGGAACCAGGGTCTCCTGCATGGCAAGCAGATTCTTTACCACTGAGCCACCAGGGAACCCAAAGACATGAAAATAAAATAAGAGAAAAAAATATTGTATTGAACGATACAGGGGTCTGGTTATGCACAGCTTCTTTGGGACAGGACAATGAAAAAGTGAACCTCAGAACACTTGCACCATGAAAATTGATGCATTGAAATAAATGTTAAATCCAAGAAGACTTTGATATAATGAAAATGAAATAGCAAATGAACATTTTAGATAACAGCATTTGAATTGTTACAGACATTATCAAACATATATATAAAAGAAAAACAAGTAAAGTGATTTAATATAATTCAAACTAAATCAAAATATGAGAAGTACAAATTAAGACATCATATCCAATAAACTGCTATATATTTTGCTAATTAACATGATACCTTAAAATACAAAGTGAAAGTGTTCATCATGTCCCACTCTTTGCAACCCCATGGACCATAGCCCACCAGGCTCCTCTGTCCACAGGTTTCACTAGGCAAGAATACTGGAAGGGGTAACCTATCCCTTTTCCAGGGGCTCTTCCTGACCCCAGAATCAAACCTGGGTCTCCTGCATGGCAGTCAGTTTCCTTACCACTGAGGCACAAGGAAATCATACCTTAAAACAGAAAAACAAGTTTAATTCTAGCGCTGTTCCTTGATTTTAAAGATTGTGTCAAATTAAATAAATATGTTTTGCAACAATAAACTTATTGTGATAAAATGACTCAGAGCATTTGAAACTGGTAACATAATATGAACTAAATTAAACAAGTTTAATTCTAGTGCTGTTCCTTGATTTTAAAGATTGTGTCAAATTAAACAAATATGTTTTGCAACAATAAACTTATTATGATGAAATCACTTAGAGCATTTGAAACTGGTAACATAATAGGATCTAACATTAGGAATAATACATGTTAAAATACAACATAATATCAAACTATGGACCAAGAATAAACAGGATAAGAGATTTTCAGTGAGGAGGAAGGACATTGCAGATAGTTATTAATTATTTTTAAATAGACTTGTTTCAATTTGGTCAATTAAATTAGCAACTGGTGAATATGTTGTTAAAATAAATAACTAAGATTTTCAAAAAGTAAAACTTCAATGGAGTTTACACTGAATAATTAAAACTGTATTTATATCATCAAAAATTAAATGCATATAATTTAATGAGATAATTAAATAATTATATAAAATGTGTGTGTGCGTGAATATACATATATATATAAATCTTTCCATCTAATTTATATTCACTTGATATTGTACAGAAGACAGGGATCAAGACCATCCCCAAGAAAAAGAAATGCAAAACAGCAAAATAGCTGTCTGAGGAGGCATTATAAATAGCTATGAGAAGAATACAAGCGAAAAGCAAAGGAGAAAAGGAAAGATATACGCATTTGAATGCAGAGTTCCAAAGAATAGCAAGGAGAGATTAGAAAGCCTTCCTCAGTGATTAATGCAAAGAAATAGGGGAAAACAATAGAATGGGAAAGACTAGAGATCTCTTCAAGAAAATTAGAGATACCAAGGGAATATTTCAGGCAAAGATGGGCTCAATAAAGGACAGAAATGGTATGGACCTAACAGAAGAAGAAAATAGTAAGAAGAGGTGTCAAGAATACACAGAAGAACTGTACAAAAGAGATCTTCATGGCCCAGATAATGACGATGGTGTGGTCATTCACCTAAAGCCGGACATCCTGGAAGGTGAAGTCAAGTGGGCCTTAGGAAGTATCACTATAAACAAAGCTAGTGGAGGTGATTGGATTCCAGTTGAGCTATTTCAAATCCTAAAAGATATTGCTGTGAAAATGCTGCACTCAATATGCCAGCAAAGTTGGAAAACTCAGCAGTGGCCACAGAACTGGAAAAGGTCAATTTTCATTCTAATCCCAAAGAAAGGCAATGCCAAAGAATGCTCAAACTACCGCACAATTGCAGTTATCTCACACGTTAGTAAAGTAATGCTCAAAATTCTCCAAGCCAGGCTTCAGCAATACACAAACCATGAACTTCCAGATGTTCAAGCTGGTTTTAGAAAAGGCAGAGGAACCAGAGACCAAATTTACCAACATCTGCTGGATCATCGAAAAAGCCAGATTTCCAGGAAAACATCTACTTCTGCTTTATTGACTATGACAAAGCCTTTGACTGTGTGGATCACAATAAACTGGAAAATTCTGAAAGTGATGGGAATACCAGACCATCTGATCTGTCTCTTGAGAAACCTGTATGCAGGTCAGGAAGCAACAGTTAGAACTGGACATGGAACAACAGACTGGTTCCAAATGGTAAAAGGAGTACCTCAAGGCTGTATATTGTCACCCTGCTTATTTAACTTGTATGCAGAGTACATCATGAGAAACACTGGGCTGGATGAAGCACAAGCTGGAATCAAGATTGCTGGGAGAAATATCAATAACATCTGATATGCAGATGACACCATCCTTTTGGCAGACATTGAAGAGGAACTAAAAAGCCACTTGATGAAAGTAAAAGAGGAGAGTGAAAAAAATGGCTTAAAGCTCAACATTCAGAAAACTAAGATCATGACATCCTGTCCCATCACTTCGTGGAAAATAGATGGGGAAACAGTGGAAACAGTGCTGACTTTATTTCTGGGGGCTCCAAGATCACTACAGAGGGTGATTACAGCCATGAAATTATAAGACACTTACTCCTTGGAAGCAAAGTTATGACCAACCTCGAAAACGTATTAAAAAGCCGAGACATTACTTCATCAACAAAGGTCTGTCTAGTCAAGGCTATGGTTTTTCCAGTAGTCATGTATGGGTGTGAGAGTTGGACTCTAAAGACAGCTGAGCATCAAAGAATTGATGCTTTTGAACTGTGGTGTTCGAGAATTGGAGAAGATTCTTGAGAGTCCCTTGGACTGCAAGGAGATCCAACCAGTCCATCCTAAAGGAGATCAGTCCTGGATGTTCATGGAAGGACTGATGCTGAAGCTGAAACTCCAATACTTTGGCCACCTGATGCAAAGAGCTGACTCATTTGAAAAAACCCTGATGTTGGGAAAGATTGAAGGCAGGAGGAGTAGGGGACAACAGAGGATGAGATGGTTGGATGGCATCACCGACTCAGTGGACATGAGTTTGGGTAAGCTCCAGGAATTGTTGATGGACAGGGTGGCCTGGCATGCTGCGATTCATGGGCTTGCAAAGAGCTGGACATGACTGAGTGACTGAACTGAACTGATATTCACTTGAAAATTTATGGACCCCTTACTAAGGACTGAAGGGTGGTGAGTTTTTATCTATGACTTATTTCATTATCTTCTTTGGAATACTCTTTCGAATCTTGTGCCTTTTAATAAAAATTAAAAGGAATTTTAGTCTTTTTGGAAGACTTAGTAAAACTTAGCAAGCTCCTTAGAGAGAGAAACTGAGATTTGCCCCATCTAAATTCTGCACATTGCATTCCCAGTTATGGGCAGCATGGCCATACCTTCCCATAATACTGTCGCTCTGCATTGCCTTCCTGGGTGTATACTTCATTGTATGTTGAATTCATACTGCAGTGGGTTCAGGAAACCCTGGCACTCAATTGAACTTTCAGCATTTGTCTGAACAGAAAAAACATTTTTATTATAGAAAAAGTCACAAGTGTCATGAGATATTCCGTGCAACACTGGAAATTTTCCTTCCTGATGGGACAACCTGGTATTTTACAGTTGAATTGTTACCACCCACAATTCTCTTTGAAAACTGGAATATCTTTTCTAATGTTTTGTAAGGTATATTCAGCAAACTTTTGAAGTAAGTAATATCTATTCTGTGATAATATATGTGAGATGAATTTGAGTAAACTGTGGTGTAATTCAAAATTGTGAAATACAAAACTCCTCGCAAACATTTAGATTAGTCTTATATATCCAGACACACCGTACGTTGTTCAAACATTTTGAATATCCCCATAGATTTTTGGTTGACATGTATGCTTTCTAGTCTTCTACTTAGAAAAGCCAAGAGGGAAAAAAAATAAAATGAAAGAAATCTTTAATGACTACTAAGAATGTAAAAGGCACAAGTAACATCTATTGGGAGTTAGACTATCTGTCAACTAAACAGCAGGAAAGAATCTGCCTGCTAACACAGGAGATGTAAGAGACATGGGTTCAACCTATGGGTCAGGAAGATCCACTGGAGAAGGAGATGGCAACTCATGCCAGCACTATTGCCTGGAAAATCCCACAGACAGAGGAACCTGGTGGGCTCCAGTCCATGGGGTCACAAACGAGTCGGACCCAAATGAGTGACTGAGCACACAGCACAAAGCATTAAGTAAGTTTGTGGGCAAGCCTGGAATGGAGATTCTCAAGGCTGTTAAATATTATCTCCTCCAAATATTTGTTAGACTCAAGAGAGTAAACAACTTACTTTCCAAACTGTAGAGGAATAACATTTGGCTCATACAATTGTTTCTTTCCTTCTGAAAATGCATTTAATACTCAGGATAACTACAGGCAGTAGCTCTAGAAAGTGCTTGCTGTTGTTTTTCTTTTTTTTTCATGTTAATTAGACTTTCACAGTCTTCATCATTCTCTGGATTTTTGTCTTCCCATGCTTAAAAGAGGGCTTCCCAGGTTGCACTAGTGGTAAAGAACCTGCCTGCCCATGCAGAAGATGTAAGAGATGTGGGTTAAACTCCTGGGTTGAGAAGATCCCTTTGAAGAGGGCATGGCAACCCACCCCAGTATTCTTGCCTGGAGAATCTCATGGACAGAGGAGTCTGGCAGGTTACAGTCCATAGGGTCGCAAAGAGTCAGACATGACTGAATCGACTTAGCATGCACAGCACAGATGCACACATGCTTATATTAATATTAATATTCAAGTTCCACTTAGTTGTTAGCTTTAAAATGCATATATCATGGGGGTTGGAATCTTCCTCCACTGTAGTTTTTTGAGCTTCTAACTATAATTCTCTTAGTCATAGGCTCAATATTTTTCTGACTCATTTCAAAATTATGCAGAAATAGTCTCTGCACGTGCTCAGGATCTGGGCAGTACATGCAAATGAGTTCCAAGCTTTTCTTAGAAATCCATGAACAAGGCATTGGAAGGGGTCACCAGTCTGCTGCCATGCACAGGCAGCCAGGCATCCTCTCTGATGCTTGGTTGCAAAATCCTTCTTCAGTGTTTGCCAACTTTGTTAGGTTGTCTTCCAGACCCCATAGATACTGCTTGGAGTGTCACCAAACTTCTCAAAAGGCAATCCCTAAAAAAAGCGGGCTTTAAACTCAACATTGAATAAACTAAGATCATGGCATCTGTTCCCATTGCTTCATAGCAAATAGATGGGGGGAAAATAGTGACAGATTTTGTTTTCGCAGGTTCCAAAATCACTGTGGATGGTGACTCCATCCATAAAATTAAAAGACTCTTGCTCCTTGGAAGAAAAGCTATGAAGAAATCTAGACAGTGCATTAAAAGCAGAGACATCACTTTGCCAATAAATGTCTGTATAATCAAATCTATGGGTTTTCCAGTACTCATGTACAGATGTGAGAGTTGGACCTTAAAGAGGGCTGAGCATTGAAATATTGATGATTTCAAATTGTGGTACTGGAGAAGACTCTTGAAAGTCCCTTGGACAGCAAGATCAAACCAGTCAATCTTAAAGGAAATCAATCTTGAATATTCATTAGAAGGACTGATGCTGAAGCTGAAGCTCCAGTACTTTGGGCACTTGATGTGAAGAACCAACTCGTTGGAAAAAACCTGACACTGGGAAAGATTGAAGGCAGGAGGAGGAGGCAGCAGAGGATGAAATGGTTGGATGGCATCACTAACTCAATGGATGTGAGTTTGAGCAAATTCTGGGAGATGGTAAACAACAGGGAAGACTCTAGTGCTGCACTCCATGGGGTGGCAAAGAGTTGGACACGATTTAGTGATGGAGCAACAACAGCATCTCCTTTCACTCTTTTCATAGAAGTGAGACAGCATGATCTCTCAGGTGACCCTTAGCCTCCTTCCCATCATCCCATTTCCAGTCTGTATCATTAGCCCAGATGCCTCTGTACACATTCATCTGAGTCTTCACTCTACCAAAAATAAGGATGGAATAAACATCCATGTTTAACAGTCTATGAAGATTAAATGCTACCCTGAATGTCATACAATGCTTGGAGGCAGCGAAGCTTACTCTATGTCACATTGCAAACATATAGTCAAGGATAATGATAAAAAGGAATGGATTTAAGTGAGTTCTAGTGAGGTGGATGAACCTCGAGCCTGTTATGCTGAGTGAAGTAAGTCAGAAAGAGAAAAACAAATATCATATATTAACACATATATATATAGATTCCAGAAAAAATGTTACTGAATCTATTTGTAGGGCAGCACTAGAGAAATATACATAGAGAACAGACTGGTGGACACAGTGGGAAAAGAAGGTGGGACAAATTGAAAGAGTAGCATTGAAATATATACGTGACCATATGTAAAAGAGAGAGCTAGTGGGAATTTGCTGTGCAATGTTCGGAGCTCAACCCGGTGCTCTGTGAAAACCTGGAGAAGTGGGATGGGGTTGGAAGTAGCAGGGGTGTTCAAGAAGGAGGTGATATGTGTATACCTATGGCTCATTCATGTTGATATATAGCAAAAATCAATACAACATTGTAAAGCAACTATCCTCCAATTAAAAATGAAAGTGCTAGGATGAAGCTTGCCAGGTTCTTCTGTCCATGAAATTCTCCATGCAAGAATACTGGAGTGGGTTGCCATTTCCTTCTCCAGGGGATCTTCCCAACCCAGCAATTGAACCTGGATCTCCTGTACTGCAGGCAAATTATTTACTGTCTGAGCCACCAGAGAACCCCAATTAAAAATAAATAATTTTTTAAAAATAGGATATGGGCTGACATGACTGCATCTAGGTCAAGCTCAGTGCAGAAGAAAACACATTTTTGAGGGCCCTCTAAATCCTGGAATCACTTATTCAGGGCTCAGATAGTTAGATTTGCTCTCTGCACAGGCATAATTGGGAGCACTGGGATACAATACTCACCAAAATTAAGAAATTGGAGCTGCAGCATAGAATGATTGGCAGCACAGTTGTCTGACTAAAATGACACTTTGAAAAGATTAAAGTTCGTCTCACATTTTTTTCAAACTGAGGCTGAGGGTCAATGCCCAAAATAATAAACTAAAAATATGTACTTGTTAAACATAAAGGAATTTAATGGGAATTAAGAAATATAGCATTTTATCTAAAAGATAATAAGAATAATATATTTTATATTTTATAAAATCTGTTTACATTTAGGTAAAGATTGTTGCCTAAATAGGCAAGAATGAAGTTGTATCAAAACCTATAAGCAGACTGATTCCATTGCATTTCTTAACTTTTATCAAGAAGGTGAGAAAAGTGTTAATAAAATGTAAAAAATGTAAAACCAGTTCCTTTTTCTAAAAGATTAGTGTAATTTTTCTCTATGTATGAGCCATAGGTATACACATATCACCTCCTTCTTGAACACCCCTGCTACTTCCAACCCCATCCCACTTCTCCAGGTTTTCACAGAGCACCGGGTTGAGCTCCGAACATTGCACAGCAAATTCCCACTAGCTCTCTCTTTTACATATGGTCACGTATATATTTCAATGCTACTCTTTCAATTTGTCCCACCTTCTTTTCCCACTGTGTCCACCAGTCTGTTCTCTATGTATATTTCTCTAGTGCTGCCCTACAAATAGATTCAGTAACATTTTTTGAATGAAAGAAATATGTATTATTTCTGTTTTGTTCAAGACTTTTCAGTGTGTTTTGATAATAGACAATTCCAATTGTAAGACTTCAAGACAAAGGAATCACAGAAACATTTTCATAGTAGTATAAAGTTTCTGATAAATGGGCACCCATAGTACAAAATAATATTCACACAGAGCGAAAGAAACTAAGTGAGAGATGTGACTATTTATGTATATAAAAGCTGGAAACCTATAGTTAAAATGTATTAAATCTAATAATGAGTTAAAATTGATCATCAAAACCCAAATTTCAAATGTAAAGAATAAATTAGAAACTGAATTGGTAACAACCAAAGCAAGTAATTAATTTTATTGAAGAGAAAAAATTAAAAGAAAGGGTTCCTTTTCAATGTTTTCCCATAAATAGTCTTAAGTAATTCCCAAGAAAAAAGACTGAAGCTAATTTCTCTTCCTTTATTATTAAATTAAAAAAAGGATCACAGGATATGTCCTAGGATTGACATCTTTTCATTAAATATTATTAATATCCAATTAGCTATTTTAATTTCAAGACTCTTGCTCTTCCTCTAGTTCAGGTTGTATTCAATTATATTTTTTATTACATTTGTTCACCTACTTAGAGCAGAATTATTTATCTAAAAATTGGCTCTAAATTAATGACCTTTTGTTCAACCTTTTCATAATGTTCTTTTGTTCATGTTCAAGCA
Source organism: Antilocapra americana (assembly GCA_007570785.1). Classification (NCBI taxonomy): domain Eukaryota; kingdom Metazoa; phylum Chordata; class Mammalia; order Artiodactyla; family Antilocapridae; genus Antilocapra; species Antilocapra americana. The sequence continues at coordinate 10,697,458 of ML662445.1, read as the reverse complement.
TTTTGTCCTATATACTAATTATGAGATATTCTGTAAACTTGATTCTGTTCTTTGTTTCTTCTAATGAAAATTTCATCTATCGGCTGCACTCCTATTTTCCTACACATTTCGTCTGGCATACAGATATTTTTTAATTATTCATATTTGTTTGCAACCTTTTTAGTTTCCTCTTGATTTGAATCTATCACCTTATCATATCTATCTAATTTTATAACCTACTTTTGAAATTTTGTTGAAATAAAAACATTTTCCTCATTTTCCTTTTACATCCCTCAATATATTTTTCTTAAAAATGTGTTTTTCTTCTGCATCTGTAGTACTGTTTTTTGCTCACATTACACTTTTTTTTTTTCGTTCCTTAAATTCAGACAAAGATGTTGGCTATATTCGGGTTGTACATCTTCACCTTGGTTTTCCTCCTTGTTAGTAAGGTTGCTGTTTAAACCTTCTCCCTGACCTTAAACTGCTCTGACTGTCAATGATCTGAGTTTACAGGTACTCACATTCCGGCCAGACAGTTTGGCACCACACTCTTCCAGGTGTTAACTGAAGCTGCACTGGGCTCTGTGGTTTTCCTGAGTCTTACATCTGGCCTCTGTGACAGCTACTCTTCATGGCCGTTGCGCCTCTTCAGGGCTCCTACACTGATCTTTGACATCACCATATATAGTACTCAAAACTTCTTGGAATGGCAAATTTTCTGCTTCTTATTGAAAAAAATCTAAATCTATCTTAAATTGCTTTAATGTCATTTATCATTTAATTTTATCAAATTGTTCACATCTAACTTGACAACTCCCTCTAGAATACTCACATAGTCCCTTGCACATTATTGGCACATTTAATCAATAAACCACTATTGAGGATCTACCTACAAATTTTAAGTACTTACAGAAGCATAAAGACCTATCTATACTGCATTTAATGGCTATCAACAATTGTGGCTCCAAATGCTTGGGTGAAGTCCTAGTGAGACTGGATATTTATATTTTGGATTTTCTTTATAGGAATTGGTGGAAATAACCACAGAGTGGCAGAAGGTGATCTTGCACTTAATGTGTTATAACTATTTTTGTAGTTGTCAAACTTAATCTTTTATAAATGAAGAAAGGAAAATGTTTCTGGCCACAAGAGATTTTCTTGGAGGCTTACTCTGGTTCCTCACTTAGAGCGGAAAGTAGTGACATCCTATAATATGTGTAATATTAAGTAAAAGACTATGTCTTGACAACAAATATGGGTAGGAATTTGTATTCTGACAAATGTGAAGATTTTATCTAACAAGATATATGGGGAATCTTAACAATAAAGTCTGGTTGGAGATGCAGCAGATGGCCAGCTATGAGGCTTAGATAAGAAAAATAGTAACACAAATATTTGAATAAACAATGATTGAATAACTTTTTGCAGAGTAAAATAATATTTCTCTGGTTAAGGAGTCAAGTTTCACATGCTTGATGTAGAGCTTCTGTTTTGTTTTAGACAAAATCTAAGTGACTATAGGCCTTTCATAGCTAAAATTGGATAATCCTTCCAATGGTATTTATCCTCTAGGCTACAGATTATGTTCACATACATTTACCTATATATATTATCTTACATATGCATGTTTATTCACAAATATATATATAGCATCCAGCAGAATGTCATATCAGTGATATCAATACTTGGCAATATTCTTCTAGAAATTTTATGTTGCCTAATATTTGATTATGTATGTATTTTACACATCCTTTGAGTCACAAAGAGTTAGACATGACTGAGCATACATACATACATACACACATACTCTGAATGATACATATTTTACATCTGAGACTGTCCTAAGCTTAAAAAATGGATAATTTTTTAAAGGAGAAGGTGCACGACCTGATTTTGAAACCAGAGAGGACAAATCTATCCACCACTTAGTAATCAAATGTCAATCAAAAATTGAAAAAAAAGTTCTTCTGGCCAAGCAGCATAAGAGCTCTTAGTTCTGTGACCAGGGGTCAAACTCACATCCCCTGCATTGGTAACACCAAGTCCCAACCACTGGCTCACCAGGGAAGTCCCCCCAAATTGAAATTGTGCAAGGTAAGCATCATTCTGTTCTCATCTGTGCTTCTTCTTAATTACAACCCCCATTAGTTCTGAAAATTAAATTATGTTTATTTGAATCCTTTACAAATTTCTGTCTGCTATTGGTTGTCTCAAAAAGAACATAAATATTTGCAAACACGATGAACCTCAAAATATATTCTATTTTCAAGAAGTAGTGAAAGGATATATACATACTTCTTATATTCTCTCTGACATTCATATTGTTTAAAATCGTTTCTACTCCCAATTTTTTCTTCCCCTAGCTTCCCTTTGTTACATTTATTTGCTTGGTCAGTTTCTGACATTCAGGTCAGAAATGCTTTTCAAATGTTTTTTTTAGAATTGCTACCTTGGGGACTTAGAAGCACAATCATTGAAGCCAAGGAAGGAAGAAACCTCCCAGATTGAGTTCATTTCCACTGGAAAAGTAATGACTGATTCTTGACTTAGATTAGTTTATGGGTCCTTAACTACCCTCAAGTATTGGTTGCTGTTATCTTTTTTTTTTTGAAAGTATACCAATGGCCAATAACTATCTTCATTTTACTTTTCAAAAAGTTCCCTCATACACATAATTCGGATTATATAAAAAGCTGAATAGCTTTGTGTGACCAATGCATAGCTGAAATTTGTCATAAATTTGACAGCTTTTATTGCTTTAATGTTCTTTCATGAATTATTTAAAAATTAATCAAAGTAGTGAAAAATTTAAGCTAGAAACTAGCTTGTATGTACCTTAAAGATACACAGTTTGTGTCAAATGAAAACATTTCCTACATGGAAGGAGATATGCATAAAACATATTCATTACTTTATACATAGATTACTTTAATCTTTTTCTTTTTTCTTAATTTGAGGTTGCTGGACCAAAATGTGATGTTCACAATTGAAATATTGTTGTGAAAAATTAGAGTCTAGGCTTACCTGGTGGCTTAGTCGTAAAGACTCCGCCTGTCAATGCAGGAGACATGAGTTCCATCCCTGGTCCAAGAACCCACAAGCCTCAAAGCAACTAAGCCCATGCGCCACAACTGTTGAGCCTGCACTCTAGAGTCCCAGAGCCCACGTCCCACAATGATCGAAGCCCGTGCTTCCTAGAGTCCATGTTCTGCAATAAGAGAAGCAACCACAAGAAGCCCACATCCAGCACCTAGACAGCAGCCCCTCCTGCAAGCCAAGAAAAGCCCGCACAGCAACAAAGACCAGCAAAGTCAAAAATAAATAAATAAAAAAATTAAAGTCTGAATATTATCCTCAAACTCAGAGAGTCTGAGATGTAGGTAGGAATCAAGTAAATCTGTTTCATAGATTTACAAATACCTAAAATAACAAGTTACTGCTGGAAATTCAATGAGATTAAAGCTATATCAGTTTGTTTCTTATAAATATAACTCCTAGAAAACTGTCTAGATGCCAGTCGGGACTATTATCATTAATACTGACTTGGGAAGCAAGATATTATAAAGAATTGAAAATTATTTCAGCCTCCTCCTTCCGAGTATTTCCAGGAAAATAAGATTATTGAGGTAAATATTTAAGTAACAAAAACCAAAGTCATTTATGATAAGACACACAAGGAGAACTGAGGTACTAAGATTTTCATGAGTTCATGTAAGGAGGGTTCATTCTAGAACAGTATTATCTGGCCATTCTCTGTAGAAAGGATGACATTTCAGTTTGCTCTTAGGGAATGAAAGTAGATAAGTGAAAAAAAGCAAAGGAATGATAATATTTAGATAATGTTAGCAAAGCACAGATGATTTAAAGGCACAGGGGAGTGGTTGGATTAACCAAAATGATGATAATTAACTGGCAAGAGTGCTCTTTGAAGAACAATTACTGAGAATACGGCTGCATAGTGCTTTCTGGATGGTTTATCAAAGAGACTGAATGGTGGTTCGAGAAGTGTGGGCACCATTATAAGGGTTTAGAGATTATTAAATAATATCATTGAGGGATGGCATAGGAAAGGAGGAATTTTAAAGGATTTGTCTAGTATATACATATTCTATGAATCAGAGGGAGATATGGGGGCAGCTAGGAAACAGATTAAAACCAGTTAGGAAACAGATTAAATCTTGTTGCTGCTGCTGCTGCTAAGTCGCATCATTCGTGCCTGACTCTGTGTGACCCCATAGACGGCAGCCCACCAGGCTCCCCCATCCCTGGGATTCTCCAGGCAAGAACACTGGACTGGGTTGCCATTTCCTTCTCCAGTGCATGAAAGTGAAAAGTGAAAGTGAAGTTGCTCAGTCGTGTCCGACTCTTCGCAACCCCATGGACTGGAGCCTACCAGGCCCTTCCGTCCATGGGATTTTCCAGGCAAGAGTACTGGAGTGGGGTGCCAGTGCCTTCTCCAAAATCGTGTTGGCGTAAGATAAATTAAAAATTACCTTCAACTTAATTAATTAACTAACTAGTTCCTGCAAAGTTCAGTTGGAGCCCGCAGGGTGCGCCAGGTGGCTCTGAGTATGTGAGGTAGTAAAATGCATGTCCGGATGGAGACGTAGGGCAAGGATGGCCTGGGGTGCGCAGAGCACCAGGAACTAGTCAGAAAAGGGCAACATCGAGACACAGAGGCTGCCGCCTTGACCGGAGGAAGCCCGAGCTTGTGGGTTCTCTGGAGTTGTATGGGTCGCCTGGGCACGAGAAACACCGGGGGAACCCAGGTGTCTGAGGATCCATAGTTATATCTTTACCAAAATGCAAAATAAAGGGCTAATCACACGAGTGAAGTTCCTAAAATAGTATCAACAGGACTGCTGACTGATACCAGATATCAGAGGGAGGAAAATAAAGAAGAATTTTAATGACAATAAGAAAGGATTTTAATGGATTCTCAAGGTAGCCCAGAGAAACTGATATTACAGAAATGGTTTTGTCTAGAACTGAAGTAGAGAGGAAATGTTACCACGTAGTGCTTCTTTACAAAACATACCCATATAAGTTTATTAGTGTGTGTGTGAGAGAGAGAGAGAGGGAGAGAGTCTCTCAGTCATGTCCGACCCATTGCGACCCCATGCACTGTAATCTGCCAGGTTCCTCTGTCCATGGAATTCTCCAGGCAAGAATGCTGGAGTGGGTTACCACACCCTTCTCCAGGGGATCTTCCTGACCCAAGGCTCGAACCCAGGTCTCCTGAATTGCAGGCAGATTCTCTACTGGCTGAGCTACCAAGGAGCTCATTATTATGTATACACAATGCAAAGTGCATGAAAATCTCTTATCCAAAGAATGTTTCTTTTCAGTGAAGATAGGCGACAGAAAACTGCTTTGGAACCCACCCAAGGCATATTTTTATTGATTCATTTCAGAAGGTTGTGCCTTGCATTTTATAAGTAATTGCAGTGCTTGCATATCTTATTTTGGAATAACAATATACAACCATAAGCTTCTTATGGCAGAAGTTCTTTTAAGGTTCAGAGAATTTTCAGTCCAAATGTCCTAGTGGATGAAGTTCTTGTGATTTCATTAGTTGTCTTCTCCTGCAAAAATAGCCGTATATTAAAGCAGTTAGAGAATATTCATTTTGGCTATGCTTGCAATTAATGGTATTATCTCTGATGACTTGAAAAGGGAAATTGAACCACTTGCAGCTCTCAAGATGAATGTTGTATTCAAATTGTTAATATTTTTAATTCGTACAAAAATATTGACATCAAAGATAATATAGTTACTAGGCTAAAAGGGAACTGGAAAGCTCCTAAAATACAAGCACGTGTTACAAAACAATGCTGAGCTTAATTATATTTGTAAGATGGGACATTTTCCTATTTTTAAAGCCCTCATGGAACAGAATCCATCCTGCTAACACACAGCCGTTCTGATCAGGTTTTACTGTCCATGTAGGGTAATTAGTGTTCTAAAACAGAATCTTGATTTCTACCTAGAGAGTCAATCCAAGGGAGGAATAAAATTATATTTATAGTCATATATGTGTCAATCGCTCAGTCCTTTCTGACTCTTCGTTATCCCACAGACTGTAACTCACCAGGCTCCTCTGTTTATGGAATTCTCCAGGCAAAAATACTGCAGTGGGTAGCCATTCCCTTCTCCAGGGGATCTTCTTGACCCAGACATCTAACCCAGGACTCCTGCAGGCAGATTCTTTACCTTCTGAACCACCGAGGAAGCCGATTTATACTCAAAATCACAATCAAAAGGGGAGTAGTTTAGTCAGAACCATTCTTATGTGAATAAAATTTGGGCTATATGAAAAATATATTTCTTAGTTTTTTTTTTTTGGGTAACAGATGATTTTTTAGAGTATCTAAGGTAAACTTTTGGTGGACACTTTCTGATGAGCCATAAAATGGAAAGTATGCTGAGCTAATAAAGGTGAAATTTCCTAGGAAGTGAGAGAACCAAATTATTCAGAAATACCTTCAGGTCACCTTGCTTGTAATTCTCAAGCATGCCGCTGGTGCATAAATTACCAACACACGTTTCACGTTCAATATCATCCAATCTATGCTAAATAAAATGTTGGAGCTAGATAGAGAAGCAAAATTAGACATGTCCTCTTCTTTGCCTTCTTAAACCAGAGTTAAGCATTTTCCTAAAGCTATGATTATCATTTCCTCAGCTACTACTGTGTAGAACTTCACTTTATTACATATATTACTAAAATGTAGGTGTATGTTTTACCTATTTTTAGAATTTTCCTAAGTGTATCATGTCATATATAATCTTTTAAGATTCTTTGAATTTATTTTACTTTGCAAAGATTCACCCCTAGTGCTGTGTATAACTGTGGTTGTATATGGATTGCTATATACTATTCCACTGTGCCCATGTAACACTCATTGTTTTTGTTGTTGATAGATATTTGGATTGTTTCCAGTTTTCGATGTTATATAGAATGCTGTTGTGAAAGTGATAAATTGGCAATTGTATGTCACTCAAATGTTATGTCTTACTTGTTCAGACTAAATTCAACATTTAAAATTTTAACTAGTGAAAAGTGGTGACATCTCTTAAGCTTCCATTAAATAATATGGAGAATCTTATTTAAAGAAAATATATTCTGTTATCAGCAGCAGTATTACTAATTTTCAGAACCAATCTTTAAGTGCAGACTTTTTGGTGATAGAAACTAAAACCAGCTGGAATTTGCTAAAGTAAAAGAGTCAGCTTACTCTTTTACTGTAAGCTTACTATAAGGGTATTGGCATAGCACATGAATAAAATTCCATTGGGATCAAAAAGTTTCAGAAACTCTGTTATGAGGTTTTTTTTGTTTTTTTTTTTTTTTTTGGTCTCTCCACACTATTCTTCATCCATCTTTATAATTTACATTTTTTATAAATTTTATGGTTTGCTACAGTCTGAAGTTCACAGGAAGAAGAAAAATAGCCATCATAAACAGCTCTTTTAAGACATCCTTGGAGCGCTTCTCTGGAATGATGTTTTCCTCCTGTTTCTTAGCCCTTCCCAGAGAAGGACAGCTACTGTGTCAGCTGCCCAATCCTGAACCAATTAGTTGTGTCTAGAAGCTTGAATACCCCATATTTTTTAGATTCCCATGGTGGCTTTGAGAATGGATTTGGCGATTTCAAATAGAAGGGATAGGAATTTTCCTGAAAAGAAATGGGGATGAGCTGGACAAACTAATACATGTCAATAATATTAATAGTAGTGACTGTGCTTAAGCATCACCTGACTTTTTTCATTAGCTGTTTGTATTATGTACAGAATAAGAGAGTTGGTAGCCTTTCCCTTCTCCAGGGGATTTTCCCAACCAAGGGATCGAACTCAGGTCTCCTGCATTGCAGGTGAATTCTTTACCAGCTGAGCCACAAGGGAAGTTAACTATGTACTAAAAGATCTATATCTACAGGTGCCTATCATTATATTTATGTCTCTACCAACACACATACACACACACACACACACACACACACACATATATATATGCTATATGATGGGAACTCTAGCATCATCAATCATATTATATGTCTTTACTTGGAATATTTTGTCATTTTTCCTCTTAAGTCTTATATCAGATGGGCTATATTTTGAATAAGAACTAATGATTGATGCAGACACCTTGAGAAATCTCTTGCTGCTGTTTAGTTGCTCAGTAATGCCCGACTCTTTTTCAATCCCCATGGACTGTAGCCCACCAGGCTCTTCTGTCCATGGGATTCTCCAAGCAAGAATACTGGAGTAGGTTGCCATCTCTTCCTTCAGGGGATCTTTCCAACCCAGGGATCAAATTCATGTCTCCTGCCTTGGGTTCTTTAACACTGAGCCACCTGGGAAGCCCCTGAGAAATTCTCTAATAAAATACAAAAATAGGCACGTATATATTCTCCTAACTCGGCAAGCTTTCAATGACATTTAGAAAGTAATAGAGTTTCTAACAATAATTTATACAAAATTATCTTCAATTAATTTTTAAAATCTATAAACAGTCTAGTACTATTACCTGAACTAAAATAATATTTGTAAAGTACTCAAAGTCTCTCATTATATGAGCATTAATAAATTAAACTCAGTAGATATGAAATTCTTATTCTAATAAAAGTTCAGAATTTTCCTAACCAAGGTTAAATACTACACTGCTGCTTGTGCAGTTTCAATTAGATAAGTATCCCTGAGATACATGTGTCATTCTTGCATCTTTTTAAGTTATATGGCTATTCTCTGTTGTTTCCTATGATCTGAATGTTTTAAATAAAAAATGAAAAAAAGTAATTGTGCATAAACATTGAAATATGTCTCTTCTTTCCAAGGTTTTCTCAAGGTCCCACCTGTGACTCAACTGATAAATATTTATATTCCAAAGTCATAACTTCAGAATTCTTGTGCACACTCATACAATTCTGATGGTACTAGTGCCCCATTGTACAAACAAGCTACTAGAAGCTGTGTATCCAGCAGTTCACAGTAGGGTGATTCGACAAATTTTTAGTAACTGTCTTTTGACTGCACAGCCCCTGCTGCCTTCACCCATTTGGACTTCGACAGAAGTCCATGGATGAGCAGAGGAGGGACGAGGAGGAAAATGTCTTTATCGGATGGTGCAGAAGAAGCAGGGCAGTGCAATTTCTTATTTTCAAATGTGAAGTAGCAAAAATACGATGTTACATATGCACAGAATATCCTAGCCTATTGATTTCCTACTGTGTTCTTCCAGGCTTGCAAGAGTCTCCTGGCCGTACTTTTAGGGATACTGCAGTGGCTCAGCAGTGGCTCCTGGGGCAAGGGAGAAAATGAGGAGCCTGTGGTCCAAATTGTTCTCCTCTCTTCAACTAGAACATCCCCTATTTTCCTGCCTGATACACTGGAATTCAATGTAATGCTATCTTTAGAAATACATTGCTGCTAAAAAATAATTAAGGTAAACAATCTACATTTTCTTTTTTACCTTTTTGAATTTTTTAATATCCCACATGACTGGCAATAATCAAACTAGAAATAACAAAGGGAAAGGAAAATAAATTTTGAAGAAAATCTTGTTGCTTTTGAAATAATTATGCATAAATTACTGAAAGAAAGTTATATAAGCAAATTGAAATAAATGTCCTTACCATTTTATATATTTTATTTGAAAATGGGAAAAGAAGAATTAAGAGAAATACTAAATAAACAACAAAAAAAGAAAAGAGAAATGTTAAAAAGGAAAGGAACTGATCTTGTCTAAGAGAAAACTGAGTTGTTAGTAGACATGAAAGTATGCTTTTATTGGAGAGGGAGGCTGCAAACCAAAGGATAATCTATTTCAAGTGAATGGTTGTTAAGCACAGACAGACAGATGAAAGGGTACTTGAAATCAAAAGGAATTTAATTAGAATGAATTTTTAAATATTAACCTATATTTCAGGTTATAATATTATTAGTAAACTGACAGTCCAACTGACTATAACAATTTTCATATCCTAACTACAGCAAAGTTCCAAATACTTACATTTTTCAGAAAAGAAATGAACTATAGCCCTCAAGGTTGGAAAGTAAAAAGACAAATACACAGGAAAACCACTCAGAATTCAGAAATTCAGATTTAACTATTTTTAATATGCTGTTATATGACTTCCCAATGTTTTTGATCTATTTGTATTACTTAATATATCATGTAAAATATATATGTGTATATATATGTGTCATTTTAAATATAAATTGGCTCCTTATATTTGTTTGGTTGTGATTATTTCTTTCAAGTACCATTATTTCATAAACATTTTTTGTGTCATTATTTTTATTATAGTTGTGATTTCTGCAAGTATTTTATCTATAACTACACCATAGTATATTCATCCAAGTTCCTGTTATTGACTATTGAATTTTCCTGAGTTTTTGCTTTTATAAATAATATCATTGTTAACATAGTTGTCAATTTCTCTGGTTATTTCCTTAGAATATATTTATAGAAATGGAATTTATACAGTTTGAATAATTTAAGACCCTTGATTCATGTTGCCAAATTACTTTCTGAAGTTTGTAGCCATATTCACTTACACCAGTAATATATGAAAGTGTCTTTCTTACTGCATCCACATTAGCATTTAGAATGATATATTTCCAAACCAGTAATGCACTTGACAAAGTCTTTAATAAGCCCCGTATGGAATGTGGGCTGGGTGGTAATGTAGACAGGAAGATTCATAACTGTTTCTTGTGTCTTTAATGAGGACATAGCTATGCTCTTGAATCCCAGAGTCAGGGTCAACTCCTGCAGGTTCCTGGGAAATATTTTGCAAACAGGGATACTCTAGCTAAATGCATCTTCTTTACACTGAATGGATACTGATAGAAAAACTCCAGGTAGATTTTTGTCTTGGCAAACTGAGTTGAAGGAGATGTTATAAATCAAACTTTTGGCTCAACAAAATGTAGCCCAAGCAACTTGGTCCATGTTTCCCTGAAATACAATGTGGTTGCCATTCATGGCTTTCTATAGGTGGCTTTGTGTCCTCCCAAAATGTTGATAAGAAGCAGTGGCTCGATTCTGTGACTGCATTAACTGTTCTGTAGCAGCAGTGTGGATGATTAGATGATCCCTGATAACTTTAAGAGACAGAAAAAGGTTGAAAAATAGGTACTAAAAACAGTCCCTATATAATGTTTATTGTGTGCCTGTTTCTGTTTATCTGCTGCCTATAATAGTTAATTCCCAAAGAACCTAAGCAGTCTATAACATGATGTCCATTTTTTTTTTTTAATGAGGAGAATGAGATGAAGGCATTGTCTCACACTTCAGGATACTCTCACTCCAGCAGCTGGGAATCATGGAGCCCAAAGTTGAATTCAGGCCATTTGACTTTGGGGCCTTGACCACATCAGTACCTCCTGTGCATGCGCGCGTACACACACACACACACACACACACACATGCACATGCAAACAGAAACACACATGTACTCATAGGCACATTCAGAATAGATGGCACTGCTTTTAAAAGAAGGATATTTTTAACATCTTCGTTTCTCGCATGAAAAGGTCTGTCTGTAGCACTTTTCTTCGCTCATCTGTTCTTGCTGATGTTTATGATCTGTTGGGCCACAGTATGAAAGGATTCTGGTGGAGGATGGGAAGGAAATGAAATCTAGCATCCTATTATGTCAGACTGGCTGGTGCTGTCACAAGAATAAGGTCAAAATACACACACTGAAGCCTGTGATCACAATAATCCACACTTTTATGAGTCAGTCAGCTATATGCTGGGCTTCCCAGCTGGCATTAGGGGTAAAAAACCTGCCTGCCGATGCAGAAGATGCAAGAGATGTGGGTTCAGTCCCTGGATCAGAAAGATCTCCTGAAGGAGGGCAGGACAACCCATTCCAATATTCTTGTCTGTGAAATCTCATGAACAGAGAAGCCTGGCAGGTTACAGTCCATAAGGGTGCAAAGAGTCAGATGTGACTGAAGCAACTGGGCATACATGCATGCACATATATGCTAAGGAAAGTCAGGGACTCACCAGCCAGAGGGCTTTCTGAGGTCCTAATGTTGGGAGGGAGGGAAGAGAGAGATGGAAAAGGAGAGAGAGATGGAGAGAGATAAAGGCTAAGACAGAGAGACAGAGAGAGGTCCGAGGAACAGACCTGCAGGACAGGAGCCCTTTGTGGGAATTTTGATTAATGCCAGTGGGAAACTAATTTCCAGTACCTGTGCTGGCTGGGACACTCAGAGGGACAGAGAGAGTGGGTTGCCTTATATGTGACCTTATCTGATGCAGCAGAGTAAGTGCAAAGATTTCTGCCAATTTCTTTCTACCGTAGCAGATGTTTAAAGGTTTAGCCAAATATAATTTTGCTGTGAGTGACTCAGTGCTTCCAAGTCTATTGCTCCTTATTTTCCTTATGACTTAGACTATGTTTTCAGTATTTTTTCTATGCTTTCTTTTCTCTTTCTCAAGATCCAAATAATGGAACTTTGCAAGAAGAGTGATATGAAAATATAAGATACATGGTGAAGGAGATTCATCAAAAAACATGCTTTTCTGAACAAACAGCCCTAAAAATCATAAGGCTTGACTCAATGAACTTTTAAGTTTTGCACCTTTTAAATGGGGCTGTGGGTAGCTGTGGTCATTCTCATAGTAGAGAGAAACTGAGATGGGGATTAGAAGGAAGAGGAAACAAGACCCGCAGAGCTTCCAAACCTTTGGAAAACATCAAGCTTCTGCAAGATGCATATCTGTCACCATCACTCACATCTCATGGGACAAAGCAGGACACACAGATTAACCAGAGTTAACTAGCCATGGAAACTTTATCCCTACTACAAAACCAAATAGCTAAGAGTGGCTAACACATTGGCGCTAAACTCCCTCCCGGTGTTTTCTCCATGGTAAAAGAAATTTTCCACAGGATAAAATCAAGAACTAATTGTATTGGTTTCTAATTTCTCAGAGGGTCAGGTTTTTTTTTTTTCCCCTGTTGGTTTGATTTTTTGTGTATCCGAGATCCCGCAGTTTGGGGAGAGACAGCCAAAGAGCTTCATCAGTAGGACATGGTGTGATTCCAAGGAACAACTGACCTGATCCCATCATTCTTTATCCTGGTCTCGGGCAGAAATATTTGGCAGTGATGACATCCAATTATAATTTTCCTTAATCAAAGCACTGAAGAGTAAGAAGTTTGTGTCTAAGGGCAAGCTTTTGCCCATGCTTCAAGAAAAAAAAAAGTAGTGATGTTATGCATCTCATTATTTTACAGAAGGAACACTTGTCATATAGCCAAAGATAAAAGTCTCTTGTTTTCCCAACCAAACTGATTCTCCAGTTTTCAAAAACATTACCATATACAACATAGAATGCTATTTATACAAAGTTCTCTAATAGTATTGCATTGCAATCACCATTGTCCATTTTCAATCCTGCAAATAAAGCTTTTAACTTGGCTTAGAGTATAATCTCAGTTCCAATGTATTTCCTAGTTTTCTTCCTTCTTAATACAACCATCAAGTCTGGTTTGCCTGACTAGAATAAGAGTATTCATTTAAGCAGTTTCTGCTTGGGCCTCATCTGTCAAATCTGTTTTTTGTTTTTATCATTCATAAATGTATATCTCACCTGTTAGGTAGTTAGAATAGGAAAAAGGAGACAAAAATGGTGTTGGCTAAAAGATAAAGGGGAAAACCTGCGAAAATAGAATAAAGAAAGGCCCAAGGACCAGAGTGAGAACCTCAGGGGAAGCAAACAGCCCTCCTGGCTAGCCCAATTTACATTAAGCAGGCTCAGGGGAGGAGGAAAAGCATATTAAAAAAGGAGCCAAAATTGAGTCAGGGGCTTCTTTTCTCTTCACGTCTTTTGGATCGACCAGGCCTCATGCCTAGAGACTGTATTTTCCCTTGATTTCTAAATAAAACTGTGCTGTAACATGGAGCTATAACACTGATCTGTCCAACGCTTCAAACTTTTGCTGCAGTGAGACAGAACCAAGGAAATCACATATTCCCACAACATGTATAGTGTTGTTTCTCAGATTTAACCTGGCTGAAGGCAGAAGCCAAGTATAGCAGAAGCCCAGCTTGGTGAAAGCTCCTGCGGTGAAAACTCAATGCAAAGAAAATCCAGCACAGGGGAAGAGACAAGAAGCCCAGCATGCTGGAAACCCAGAGAGCGAAAAACTCAGGAGAAAGCTCATGCGGCTCAGTCTCAGATTCCAGAAGACCTCCGGTTAAGACAGGAGGTTCTTGCTTCTGTGGCTGAAAGTACATAAGGCTAACAAAACCTAAATTCCTTTGCAATCTCTCATTTCTTGTTTCCTCTAATCCCCACGAACAGGCGAGCAGCAGTAGGTACAATTGAGGGATTCTGGCAGGGGCTGCTTAGCAGCTGTTGCCCAAGTAGGTGGGGGTTCCTCCGTCCTTAATCTTTGTGCCAAGGATCAGGCCAATGAAAACTATGAGCATGGGTCAGGTATTTAGCAGATTTTCCGGTAGGTTATAAAGGCTGGTTTTTCCTCCCATTCTTCAGCTCCTCTCTCCTGGGACTTGAGCCTGGCCAAAACCCATGGTGCTTGGCTTCAGGACCTAATGAAGCTCAGTCTCTTGATGTCTCATTGCAAAAACTCAGTGAGACACAGTAATAGATAGGTAAGAGATGGATTTGCTTGGATTCAGAGAGAAACACACTCCAAAAGTGTGGGCCATCACAGAGGGCAGTGGCCATGGAATATGATGTAGTTAGGCTGGAGGATTTCATATGGTAATGAGTGGGAGGGTCATTCCATCAATTGGGGAACCACCCACTCCTCCACCTTTGGACAGTGTCTTGGAACTGTCTTGGCACCTCTGTGTGTGTCATTTAGCTTGCAGATTGAGGATCAAGGTATAGTTGAATTTGACTTGTCATCTTGGACCCATTTGATTTTAATCAATTTATGTTATGCCCTTGGGCTATGTCATTTTTTAGGGACAACCAGAAAATAGCTGGCCTTCGGGAGAGAAATGCTGTGTAATATCCAATCTCTCTAGATATTCAGACCTTCATCTTCCATGTTTCCTACAACATGTGCAACAATAGCATCTCCAGTGAACCCACTAGGGCGGGTGACAGACACACAATGCCTGCTAGAAGTTCATCTGTTGGTGGCATCCATTCAAGGGCAATAAGGCTTCCAGGGATAATGTTTGCCACTTTGGGAATTAGCCCTGCAGGCTATTTGGGACCAAACACTTACCACCCTTCTCCTAAAGTTATAAACAACCTCTGGATCAAATCTCCACTCCACTTTATGAAGGTCTATTGCCTCTTATTAATTTGTTCTTAAGCCACTTGCCAACTCTTACAAGCAGGACCCTGCCTCCTTGTAGGCAACATAGTTCCACCCTGCTTATTATTATTAAAGTACTCTTAATGCCCCTAACAGGACCAGATAAACCACTCCTTTGTCATTATTTCTGTTATTACCTAAAGTGGGTCTATGGCAATGAGATGTTTACTATTGGAAACATCCTAAGCTGTTCTTAAGGAAGACTAGGGGAGGAAATCAGTGACTTAGGACCTGTTTAATAAGAACCTTTTCATGTCTAGGAGGAAGCATAGCTGAGGAACTTTCAGAGTAAAGGTTAAGTATGTCCTTTAAAAGTAAAGAGGAATTATTGAAAGAAAAAGAAGATATCTATAATTTCCAAACAAGCACAGCTGTGAAAGGGAATATTTATTGTTAGTTAGTTGCTAAGTCATGGCTGACTCTTTTGTGGCCCCATGGACTCTAGCCCACCAGGCTCCTTTGTCCATAGGATTTCCCATCAAGAATACTGAAGTGGATTGCCACTGCCTTCTCCAAGGGATCGTCCCAACCCCTCCATGCAGTACGAGGATAAGGCTTATGGCTGTTTCACCAGGTTCCCAGTCTCAGGGCACAGACTTGGATTGCTTAATTCATGGTAACTACTCCTATCCATGGTGAACAGACCAGAATGATTTAATATTATAAACCCTTAATCTTACCCAGTACTAGTCACGTTGCAGACCTTAGGGATGCCTAACTCCAGCCTGGGGATCCTAGGAGGTCGATTTGCTTTGACCTACCTAGGGATCTAGTCCCTAGGGGGTCATCTTGCCTCAGCCTATTTGGGGATCCACCAGCCACGAGTCCCAGAAGATCGACCTGTCTTGACCTGCCTAGGGATCTGGTCCCTAGAAGGTTGTCACGCCTCAACCTGCTTGGGAATCTGCCAGCCCAGGGGTTCCAGGAGGCCGGCATGCCTTGACCTTCCAGAGGATTCGATCTCCAGGAGGCTGTCACGCCTCAACCTGCCTGGGGATCTGCACCCTGACTCGGGGATGCCCAGCTCTCAGGTTGCAACAGTACTGGGTAGAGTAAGCTTCAGAAAGACTCACCGCTAACGAAATCCACCCATGGAAATAGAAGGAAGCCTATTAGTTCTGGGACTGTGCCCCATCTCAGCAATAACTAAGGAACCCAACGAGAACCCCGTTGCTTTTCTGGAAAGGCCAAAAGAGGTCATTCAAAAGTTTACCAGTCTGGACTTAGATACTTACAAGGGACAGGTGATTTTAAAGGACAAATTTCTGTCTCAGTGTGCATCAGATATCAGTATAAAGTTACAACAGCTGCAGCAGTAGGACCCTGCTATATCTTTAGATGAGATGGTCCACACAGCCATCAATACCTTTTACAACAAAGAGCTGGAGAGGGAGGCCAAGGCCCAGGAAAGGAGGAGAAGGAAAGAAAAAAAGCATGCCCATATGCTGGCCTCCCTCCAAGGAAGCCCTGTGGCAAACCCTGAGTCTTTGACGGACAAGGCACGAGGCAAATGTCTAATCTGTAGACAGGCGGGATATGAAGCCAAAGAGTGTCCAAATCATGACAAGTATTCTAAAAAGGCTTGCTACAAATGTCACCAATTGGGACATTGGGCAGCATTCTGCTCTCAGAACCCAAGAGCCTCAAGGTCAAGCACCAAGACTTCCCTCATGATGGTTCAACGGGACTGAAAGTGGTGAGCTCCAGGCAGCCCACCTTGTCACAGATAACCATCACAGAGCCAGAGCCAAGGGTGCATATGGATGTTTCTGAGAATTTCTTGGCTGACACAGGGGCTACCTACTCTTTCCTGACCTCTGGCTCCAGAGCCTTCTCCCCCCAAACCGGTACCATTATGGGTGCTACAGGAAAATTAGTTACAAAAAGATTCACCTGAGCACTTCTTTGTTGCCAGGATGGACAAATATCTTTCCATCAGTTTCTGGTGGTCGCTGAGTGTCCATTCAGCGATCTCCCCCTGCCTTCGAAATCTTGCAGCTATTACAGACCCAGTAGAAGACGCATTAAAACTCTCTCTTGGGGTCAAACTAAGAGCCACCAAGTGAAACAACTCCTGAAAGAGAGAGGCCATTTGTGGATGTCTGATCAAAGGAGCCTCAGATATCAAGTAGGGCTAAGTAGATATCAAGTGGATGGAAAATCTAGGCCTGGTATATCCCTTTGTGAGGTTCTTAACCCAGCTACCCTCCAGCCTACCTCCAAGGGCTCTCTCCCCTTTCACTCTTTTTTTTTTTTTTTAATTTTCTTTACTTTATTGTGTTGGTTTTGCTATACATTGACATGAATCTGCCTTGGGTATACATATGCTCCCCCTCCAAAACCCCCCTCCCTCCTCCCTCCTGATTCCCTCCCCCTGGGTCATCCCGGTGCACCAGTCCCGAGCATCAACCCTGGGCTGGCGATTGATTTCACATATGATAATTAACATGTTTCAATGCCATTCTCCCATATCATCCCACCCTTGCCCTCTTCCACAGAGTCCACGAGACTGTTCTATACATCTGCGTTTCTTTTGCTATCCCCTTTCACTCTTGTCTAGAAACTTTGAACCACTGGACAAATCCCTGAGAGGGAATGCCAGAAGATCCTGACTAATCCTGAGGAAATCTGGTACAATGATGGAAGCAGCTTTGTCTTGGACGTAAAAAGAGAATTGGATAAGCAGTAGTCTCCAATTTTGAGACCATAGAGGCTAAACCTTTGCCAACAGGTACTTCAGCCCAATTAGTTGAGTTCAAAGCCCTGATTTGAGCTTTAGAGCTGGAAAAAGGAAAAAGGGTAGCCAATTACACTGACTCCAAGTATGCCTTTCTGGTGCTACATGCACATGCTGCTACTTGGAAAGAAAGGGGCCACTTGACCACCCGAGGGTCCCCAATCAAATACGGTGACCGAATCCTTAGGCTCTTGAAGGCAGTTCATCTTCCCACTGAGGTTTCAGTCTCCCACTGTGAAGGAAACCAAAAAGGAAGCACAGAAGTGGTAAGAGGGAACCAAACAGTCGATCAGACAGCTAAGAGAGCAGCATTACAGAACAATGACCTAATAGGGGTTGCGACCTTAGTTCCACAGACTAATTTGCCAGAAACTCCTTCATATACTGAAGGTGAGACTCTTAAAGCTAAGAGTGAGGGCTTTCAAGAAAATCATATGGGGTGGTTCCAAAAGGAGGGACTTCTTTTTCTGCCTGGGAACCTTCAGTGGAAGATGGTTTACTCCTTACATGCTGCCACACATTTAGGGAAGCAGGCCCTACAAAGATTACTAGAAAGATCCTTCAAAGGAACAGGCCTCCAAATGACTATGAGCAAGTGGTCTCCTCATGTTCCACCTGCCAATTAAACAACCCCCAAGGAGCTCGAAGACCCCAACTGGCCCAGTCCATCACCTACCCAGGAGAGGACTGGCAGATGGACTTCACCCAGATGCCAGTTTCTCAATGGTATAAATACCTATTAGTCATGACAGATACATTCACAGGACGGATTGAAGGCTTTCCCACCTGGACTGTAAAGGTTGAGGAGGTAGTAAGAAAAACTGCTCCATGAAATCATTCCCTAGATTTGATCTTCTCAGGTCATTACAAAGTGACAATCAGACATCATTTACTTCTAAGTCACCCAAGGGGTCTCTAAAGTACTGGGCATTACTTATTATCTCCATTGTGCCTGGAGGCTTCAGTGTTCAGAAAAAGTAGAAAGACCCAACCAGTTCTTAAAATCAGCAATGAAAAAGATAACCCGGGAGACCTCCCTGGGATGGGAAGAAGGCTTTACTAATAGCTCTCCTCTACATCCGTATTGCCTCTAAGGAAAAGGTTGGTCTTTGTCCTTATGAGATGCTATTTGGGAGACCTTTTGTTTATGTCAATGACCTCTTCCTTGATCCAGAGACTCAGTCCACCCAGTCTTATACCATGGCCATTGGGCAACTCTGACAGGATATATGCTTGTGGGGTGTTAACCGGGACCCAAAAGATTCTAAAGAGCCACCACTATACACCTGTGGGACTCAAGTACTAATTAAAGTCAGGAAACATAGATCCCCAGAGGCTCCATTCCAGCCCATATGGAAGGGCCCCTACCCTGTAATACTTTCTACCCCCACAGCAGTCAAGTTACCAGGACACAATTCCTGGATTCATACTCATGTGTCAAGCTGTGGAAGAAAACAGAAGAGGACACTCAATCCACCTGTGAGCCCCTGGGAGATCTCAGGTATCTATTCAGGACTACAAATGAGTGCCATTCTAATGGGAACCGCCAAAATTAAGTTTCTGGGGATAAGATTTCTCAGGACAGCTCTAAAGAGCCAACACAGCTTGGCAGGGGTTGTACTCCAAAATATACAGGAGATAGATCTTCTGATCTCTGAGCAAGGAAGGACTTCAGCCATCTTGAATGAGACATGTTTTTTCTGGGTAAACACCACCAGCTAACTTAGAAGAAGTCTCACAGTCCTCAAGGGAAAGTTTTTTCAGATCCTACAGGATCTCCAAGAATGAGCTGGACTGTTCTCAGGGTAGCTACAATCTCTCTTTGGGGGAAACATTCTCCCAGGAAGGGGAAATTTGGAGTTGGCTAAAGCCCCTACTAGTCCCTGTCATCACCATATTGTTGCTGCTTCTGACTGCTCCTTGTATTGTCAGTTGTCTAACCCATTTTGTCTCTGGCCAGGTCAATAAGCTACAACATGCCATACCAGTTCCACAGAGATATGTAAAACTACCGCTGGCCACAGAAAATATCACTCACCCTTAGATGGACACCACTATAAGGACTCTTGAGACCAGCAAGAGGGGGAGGCCCAATTCCCCTCACCATCCCAGTTCGGCAGGAAGTAGCCAGAGAGACCTTGATGTCCCTATTCCCAAAGAATTGGGCCTCCCATCTCTTGAGAGGGGAATGTTAGGTAGCTAGAATAGGAAAAAGGAGTCCAAAATGACAGTGGCTAAAAGACGAGGAAGAGAAAAGCCACTAAAATAGAACAAAAGAAGATCTGAGGACTGGAGTGAGAACCTCAGGTAAAACAAAAACCCTCCTGGTTTGCCAGTTTATTTAGAGGAGTCGCAGTGGGAGAAAAAACATATAAAAGAGGGGCCAAAATTGAGCTAGCGGCTTCTCTTCTCCTTGCATCTTTTGGGTCGACCTGCCCTCATGCCTCAAGGATGTATTTTTCTTTGATTTCTAAATAAAAATGATCTGTAACACAGAGCTCTAACACTGGTCCATACATAGCTTCAAATTCTTCTGTGACTGAGGAAATTTACATAGGGCTGTATCACTCATCTGTCCATCACTTCAAATTTTTGCTGCAGCAAGACAGAATCGAGGATATTACACACTCCTGCAACACACCCAAGACCTAGTTCTGAATTGACTATTCCAAATTTTCAGTACATAGGGAATAGAAAAGCATGTAACAGTAGACTTGTAAATCAAGCAGCTTGTCTAATCAACCCCCAACTGGTTCTACATGTTCCAACCCCAAATATGTTCTACATGTTCCTCTTTATCTACATGTCTAGGAATTTGGGGAAGAATTTTGGTCATTGTTGATAATAATTTGTTGTGACTACATTTCTTGCTTTATTCTGCATTATCCTTGTAATATTCATTAATGCTTCCTTATTCTAGCAGTTAACTTATTCTAGTAGCAGTTAACCCACCTAGCTGTTATCTAAAAAACCTCCGTATCTCCCATAGGATTCAGTATGCAATACCTCCTCTTCCTTCTAATGTCTTACTGATATTTTATTTTTAGCCCAGGCCTTATTTAATTTGATGGTCAAACAAGAATTGAAGCAAAGATTACATTCAGACATGTGAGATTGTTCTCTCTTTGTTTTCTTCACTTCTTGGAATGTCCAATTAATTTCCAGCTGCTTTGCTGGACTTGGACTATATTCTCTGACAATTCAAGCATGTATAGCTTTCACTCTCTACTAAGCCACACTCTATTAAGCAGAAAATTTACAAATCTTGCCTTGTGCAGCTCTGTATTTCAATAATAGATTATATTGCGGTTTCTGCCTACTTCTTCTCCAGACTCCCTATCGTTTATCCTGCACATGATAGTCTAGCTTCAACCTGCGATATGGGCAAAATTTCATATTTATACTGAGTTTTATTTCTGTAGTCCTCTCACTGTCAGATAAAAGAAAAATCCCTCTCTGTTTTCAGCTGATCTGAAACAGATCAGCTGTTTCAGCTTTGGGCTCAGTTTTTCTTTTTCTGCAAATTAAACTACAAGGCTATAGGTTTCTGCCTTGGTTTACACCTCTAAAGCCTTGGGGGATGAGTAATGTAATAAAATCAGAAAATTTCAAATCTAGACTCTTGCCTCTTCCAATTTCAGGTTTTATTTTTTAATTCTTAAACAAATTTTCTTATTTCTGCTTTTTGATGCATTAATACTTAGCCATTTTTAATAATCATCTGCAAAGGAATCTGCCTAGGAATATTTCTCTGTTGAGATTACCAAAAGCTTATTCAAACTTCAATCTCAATTCACTTTTATAAATTGTTAAATATAAATCTTATAGTAAGCTCTTGTGTTATTGTTCAAAATTCTCACGCTTTTATTGTTTAAGTACATTTAAGTAAACATTATATATATATATATATATATATATATATACATGAAATGAAGTCGCTCAGTGGTGTCCAACTCTTTACAGCTTCATAGACTACAGCCTACCAGGCTTCTCCGTCCATGAGATTTTCCAGGCTAGAGTACTAGAGTGGATTGCCATTTCCTTCTCCATATATATATACTATTTCCTTATTTCCTTCTCTATATACCTATATATCTCCATATATAGTATCTTTTAACTGTGGTGTTGGAGAAGACTCTTGAGAGTCCTTTGGATTGCAAGGAGATCAATCCAGTCAATCTTAAAGGGAATCAATCCTGAATATTCATTGGAAGGACTTATGGTGAAGCTGAAGCTCCAATACCTTGGCCACCTGATGTGAAGAGCTAGCTCAATAGAATGGACCCTAATTCTGGGAAAGACTGAAGACAGGAGCAGAAGGGGACAACAGAGGATGAGATGGTTGGGTGGCATCACTGACTCGATGGACACAAGTCTGAGTAAGCTCCCAGAGTTGGTGTTGGACATGGCTTCCTGTTGTGCTGCAGTCCATGGGGTCACAAAGAGTCAGACACAGCTGAGCAACTGAACTGAACTGAATGTTAGTATCTTAATTTTTTTATTAATTATATAATCATTCACCTTAGAATTCCAGACTCTTCTATAAAATGGAAGTAGTGTCTTCAGACTTGAATATATATATATATATATATATATATATTTCTATTTTAATTAATTTTTATGTTTAATTAAGATCTACATAAACTTCTTAAATTTTTTTCTCTAGCTTTATGAATAAGAAGAATGACTACCTAAAGTAGTGTTCTTCTCCCATTTGACTACAAGTGGAATATACTTGTAATATTGAAAATCAAAGCAGTACTTTTCTACCTTAGATATGTTCAGACAAAAAAGTGACAGTACTAGAATATTAAAAACAAAATCAGAACATTAGATGTCTTGAGAAATGTGTCAGTGTTTAGGAAATTTTTTCCAGTGAGAAATTATTATTCTACTGAAATCAAATTTTTATTTGACAGAAATATTTTAATTTATATTTAATTTATAACATTATTACAGAATTTGTTAAAAAATCATGTCACTTTAAATATGTGTAAAGTCTTACAAAATGGGAAAAAAAAGAGATACAAATATATATTTTGGGGCTTCCCTGGTGGCTCAGTCGTAAAGAATCAGCCTGTCAATGCAGAAGAAAGTGTATTTTATCTCTGAGTTGAGAAGATCATCTGGAGAAGGAAATGGCGACCCAATCCAGTATTTTCTGCCTGGGAAATCCCACGGATAGATGATCCTGGCAGGCTACAGTCCACAGGGTCACAAAGAGATGAATACGACTTAGCAAGTAAATGGCAACAACAGTGGTTTCTTTCATTTTTCAGGACAATGTTAGCAAAATAAATTAAACATATAGAAAAAAAGTTTACTCATTCATAAGTATGTAATTTGCTTATCTGAGAGTTTGACAGATTTTTTTCCACCAGTTTTATTAAGGTAAAATTGACCCCAAAAATGTATACATCTAAAGTGTACAATTTGGTTTTATATATGTATACCAGAGAAATGCTTGCCACCATCAAGCTAATTAACACACCCATCACCTCACATAGTTACCTTTGTGTGTGTGTATAGCGGTGGTGAGAACACAAGATTTACTCTCTTAGCAAGCTGCAAGTGCACTCTTCAGTATTATTAACTAGACTGCCCATTCCACACATTAGAATTTTTGTGTCTTCTGCTAATATCACATGCCCTTTCAACGGGAAGTGTAAGGAGCATTGAGTAAGCAAGCAATTTAAATTATCATTCATCAGCTAACTTTTCCTTTTTGCAGTAGGTAACTCTAAATGTTACCAATGTTTAATGTTAATCTTTAATGCTATACTCACTGACTTCTCCATAATTACTTTTTAACTAATTAGATCAGTTACAATAGGAAAAAAAGTAAACTTACTTAGCATCAACACATAAATCATTGAGAAAATTTGAGTAAAATGGATTTAGAATTCATCTAAAGGAAACTAGTAGCAAAGGAAGTAAGATCAAGATTGATAAATAAAGGGATCTACTATTTAATATGCTAATGATTCTGCTAATAGGCCAAAAGTGAATTTCAAAAAAGAAAATAAATGAATTACCACAAAAATATTACTGACTGCAATGGACTACAAATACATAGGCCATTATGTGTGTAATGATACTGACATGATAAATATATAGTATGTAAAAATAAGAATCTTCATGTATGATACATAACCATTGTAAAGGAGGCAATATATCTTGCTTTAATGATCAGTTCAAATTTTTTATAGCAATGATTCCTATCTAAGAGTTCAGTGACAAATTTAATTCCCTATGTGTATCCTCGGTATGTCCTACTCTGTGTGACCCCATGAACTGTAGCCCACCAGGCTTCTCTGTCCATGGAATTATCCAGGCTAGAATACTAGAGCGGGTTGCTATTTCCTACTGCAGGGGATCTTCCTGACCTAAGGATAGAACCCACATCCCTGGCATATCCTGCATTGGCAGATGGATTCTATACCACTAGCATCACCTGGGAAACCCTCAATTCCCTATACTTCTCATAAAGGAGGCAACTAGAAAAATTATACTCTTAATATGTAACCTAGGAACAACAAACACAAAAGGACTTGTCCTAGATATATCAAATATTACCAAAGAATACGGGCATCATCTTCTGGGTGAATGTCTTCCTCACTCAGATCTCTCCAAACTGAGACATTTGCAATCATACAGCTTTTACTTAAGACAGGAATTTAGTGATCCTGTCCCACTTGAATGTTCACTCAACATTATGTTCAAAGGTAATTACCAACTATTATCCCAGAGTGAAAGGAGAACTAGTCCATTTGTTAAAATCTTTCACGGGGTTATGATTCAGCTCATTTGGCAACATCTCAATTATTGAACTAATTTTTTCATTTTGTCAAAATGAATGGTATAATGTAGACCCAAACTGTGTCATGATTTTAAATTTATAACCCAGAGAAGTGCCTGCTCAAGCACTATAACTTCTGTGTCTTCAGCAGCTGAGTCGTCTGCCTGGTACTCACTCTTTGTGCAACTTCATCTTGAATGTGAGCTGGACCAAGTGACGTGTTTATAAACAATGAGAATATGGCAAAAGTGATGGGATGCGACTTCCGAGATCAGGTAGCAACAGACTGTGTCTTTCACTTCACTTGCACTCCCTCCCTGGTGCTTCTGGTTTGCCTGACTTGATGTGAGTTGTCCCCACAGAAAGGCCCACAGGACAGCGACCTGAGGAAGGACTCCAACCCACAGCCAGCACGGAATGGAAGTCCTGAGTTCACCAGAACACAGGGAACAGAATGCTGTCAACCCAAATGAGCTGAGATGCAGATTTTTCTGCAGTCGACTTGATTTATCTACATCCCCAGACATTTTGACTGTAGTCATGAAAGAGACCTAGAGGACCCAGTTAAGCCCAAATTCCTAACCCACAGAAATTAAAAGGTATTAAATACCATTACTTAAGGCATGAATTTCATGTAGTTATTAATAGATAACTATACAACATCCATAGGTTCTCAACGAGTTTGGAAAATTTATGCAGCTGCATTTATTTTGAGGTATCTGTCATGACTGATGCTAGAATGCCAAGAAAATTTTATAATGAGTTTATTAGAGGTGTATTAATATTCAAATATAATACATATACTTATTATATTATATATTATATTAATGTAATGTACATTGTTTTCATGTTGGATGATTTGTTCACATCTTTGTTCACTCAGAATGTGTAAAATGCCTTTTATGTTTTAAAACAAAAAGTTACTAATTCTGAAAATGTCCTTCATGTAGATGAAACATTGTAAAGCATAAATTTAATTTTTTTATTTATATTATGAGATGATCTGCCATGAGTTTACTTAACCATACTTGCTGTTAGAATTGTATTTTCATTTCACTTACAATATTATTTGTGGTCTGCGGTAGGATTAGAAAGAAAAAAAGTTATGGGCTTATTGTTTGGAGTCACTATGAATTCTCTCCTGTAACGGTTTGTAAGGTACCAATAACTAGTCTCTTGATTCTCAGGTCAGTGCTGGGGAATTGTTGACCTATAGTTTTCACCCTGGCCAGGAATGAAAAGAACCACTTGCAGAAGTTATCTCATATCAGAAGGTCCCAACACGGAACATGGAACTAACAAGCTGCTGCCAAAATTCTGGCGGGGAGTAAAGAGTAGGAGACACCAGGCAATTTCCCAGAAACCCTTGCACTGGAATCCAACTTGGCTGAGAGATTCGTGAGCCACCAGGAAGAGTCCTTGGAGAAGGAAATGGCAACCCGCTCCAGGATTCTTGCTTGGAGAATAGCATGAACAGAGGAACCTGGCGGGCTACAGTCCATGGGGTCACAAGAGTCGGACACGACTTAGCGACTAAACCAGACGACCACCAGGAAGAGTCCTGAGTAGAACCCAATATGACCATGAGAAGGTGACTGGCCAGGGAAAACCTGGAAACTAAATCCACCTCCATAAAACCTGAGGTGGAGAACCACGAGGCAGAGCTGTCCTCCTGGGGTCTCTTACCCCGCTGCTCTCAGTTCCAATACCTCTTCCAATCAGTCATCTTGCTTTGTCCGCGTGTGTGTCTGTTTGGACAATCCAACGGTTAGACAGGATCCCACTCTTGGTGCTGGAAGGGGTCCTCCCCCAACATCTTTAGCACCCCAGGGGGATCCCTCCTCCATGACTGGTGTCCCAACCACTGGGTGTTCAGGGACCAGCTCACCCACCAGCCGACCAGAGTCAGCAGCAGCTCATGGAACCCGTTTGTCCCTGGTCTCCTCCTGACGCAAACAACTGACTGGAGTGCCCGGACCAGGTAAGCAACCAGAGATTTGCTGACTTCTTATCCCCTCCCTCTCTCTTTCCTCTTTTCACCCCCACCCTCTTTCCTACCCTCCTTCCTTCCGTCCTGTTGCTGGACACAGGAGTCTGGTTGAAGAGCCTCAGTTATCTGAGGGTCATAGTTATCTGACCACCTTCCATTGACAGAGAACTGGAGATAGCAGATTTCTTCAAGGACAAGTCCCCATCCTCCCTTCCATGACCCCAGAGAAGAGTCATGTGATGCCTGGGTGTCTGCAGTATCAGGGGATGTCCATTAGCCCACCCTTTCACCCCTCCTCCTTTCCCTCTTCTTTCAGCCTGGCTCGCTTTTCTCCCTTTGAAATCTTGAAAACCTGGGATATTTCCATTTACTCTGCCTGTCAGTGTTTGGATCTGAAGTTCTGAGTCTCCATGGGCTTCCCTGGTGGCTCAGACTGTTCCCTGTCAATGCAGGAGACCGGGTTTCAGTCCCTGGGTCAAGAAGATCCCCTGCAGAAGCAAGTGGCTACCCACTCTAGTATTACTGCCTGGGAAATCCCATGGACAGAGGAGCCTGGCGGGCTACAGTCCACGGGGTCACAAAGAGTCAGACACGACTGAGTGGCTAACACTTCCACTTCCCTTTTCTGAATCTTGGTAGGAGGTGTTCTGAAAGACTGCAACCTTTATTCCCTGTCAGTTGTGCTTTATCTGTTCTTGGAGAGATAATCCTATAATAGAAGTGCTCAGTTAAGCTCCCTGTTTCTAAAAATTCACTCACTGTGTTGTTCATTTGGCCCAGTGCCTCCAAGTGAAAATGGTTGATGGAGCTTGGTAGTATCGAACCTGGTCTTGGGTAAAAAGGAAAACCTTAGATGTATGTCTAGGGGTTAAACTAACTTGGGGCCATACTGTAACCTCTTGATTGTGCTTACTCCTGAGATTTTTTTTTTTTTTTTTTTTATCATCAGGCAGGCTTCCCTGGGGGCTCAGTGGTAAGAACATGCCTGTCAATGCAGGAGATACAAGTTCGATCCCCGGATTGGGAAGATCCCCTGGAGAAGGAAATGACAACCCACTCCAGTATTCTTGCCTGGGAAATGCCATGGACAAAGGAGCCTGGCTGGCTACAGTCCATGGGGTCTCAAAAAGTCAGACATGACTTAGTGACTAAACAACATCAATATAATCAGGCACTCTAGGATTGGGAGAGGGCTTACAACAGCTCTAGAATCAGAAGTAGGGTTATACATGCTGACACTGGTCCCCTGATAATAGGATACAGACTATACCGCTGTCCAAATGAGAAAAAAAGTCTAGTTTCCCATCGGGTCCTACACTGGCTTGTCTTTTGATTCACTGGAAAGGATTGCAGCTGGACGGATTGAAAAGAAAAGGTTTATCAGACAATACACACAGGACAGGCCTATGTACCCCATGAGGGATGGGGAAAAAATGCCCTCCACCTCGGGGTCATTAGGATTTAACACTATTTTCCAGCTTAGTTTATATTGTCAATGTGAGGGCAAGGAAGATGAGATTCCCTTTGTTCAAGCTGTCATTGTCTTCTATCAAGACTCCGAAAAAAGAAAATGTAAGTTCAGAGACCCCAATAAATGCCCCTTCCAAGTCCTTTTGCAAAGGCTGGGAGGGAAAACCCCCTCAATGTCCTCCTGACACTCTCAAAGGGAGTATTAGATAAGAGCCCACTCTCTGGCCCTGGAAGGGGGTCTCCCTGACAACTGTGCCCTTCAAATACAGGCTGTCTCAAAAACAGGCAACAAAGAAGTCATTACTTAGAATCTCTTCAGGGACAATACCAAGTCTAACAGATATGATTTTAAATATACATACAAAAAGAAATATCCAATATCTTGGGAAACTAAAATAGTATCTTTTTATATCCCTCTTAAGAGAATTAACTTGGGCTCTCAATGGTTCTTCATGGTTTCTGTTGGATCCTTTTGAGGTATTCATTCTGCAGGTAAGAACGTACATGCTGAAAATGTTGAAGAAACTTCAGATTTATTTTAAAATGGGAATAACAAGCACCCCTTTGAGTATAGCCTTTGAATACATAATACAATGCAGGCGAAACACTAAAGACTAAGTGCACAGTTTTACCTCAGAAAGGCTGCTTTATAGACCATGGCTTATAACCAATACTTTTCTACAGTTTTGATAAAATTATTTATTCCATCTATGGCTGCTTTATCTAGGATTAAGATGGTCTTCACAGCTGGAACAAGGTTGTTTATTTTGGGAAGCCTCTAACATTCCATCCTTTTTTAATCTTTGCACTGAAGTTAAGACATCTGAAGTTTAAAAGATGGCCTGTAAGCCCTGAAGGAAGAATGAAGCTTCCTGAAATGCAGAAAACCCAAAAGGAGAACTGTTTGGCTTCTTAAATTGTGGTAAAAGAAAATCACTAACTATTTAATGGAGAACTTAGAGTGACATAAGCCCTACTGTCTCACACAGTTCTTGCCACCTGATGAAGGAACTAGAGAAAAACTGAGAATGAAGAGAGATAGTAGTTTTGATATTTTAAAATTGGTTGTCATCACAGGCGCACATGGGCATGCACACACACACACACACACACACATTCACGGTAACTGTGAGGTGATGAATGTGTTAATGGCCTTCACAGCGGTAAGCATTTCATAATGTATGTGTATGTTAAATCCTCACATAGTATACCTTAAAATCAGGTCATACAACCTAGATACATACAGCTTTTATGTGTCAGTTATACCTCCACGGAGCTGAAAATAAATCCCAATCAAAGAAAATCAAAGCTACATTCGAATCCCAAAAGCTAGATCACAAAGGTGGAAATTTAATACAAGTAAATTTAGGAAAGAAATTTTAGTAGCATACATCTGAAGTTTGTGCATTTTCTTCAGTCTTTCCCTTACAAATCACTTGTCAATATGCAGAATTGTCTGTTGCAGTGATTTTTAAACAATAACAATTTTCCTTTTTGGCTATGAAGCATGATTTTGATAGAGGTCACAAAATCCATTTCAGATAGAGCTGGGGTCAGAATTTAGCCTTTCTAATAAAATCCGGTGCCCATTCTCATAATATAGTCTACAGACAGTTGGAGTTTGTAAAAAATGTATTACTCCAATAAATAAAGTATAAATTGAGGTATAAGAACAATGCCTTAATATTTAGTAGACCTGAAGTCTTTTGGTAGTTTCCTGAATTTTCAAAGTCCCACAGCTGCTATTCTATAAGCCACGTACCTGTCTTCAAACATCTCTCAAAAACATCCATGATGCCACAGAAAGCATAAAGGGTGGAATCTGGTTAATTATTTCAAATTTTAGCTCGACTATTTTTTATATAATTGTTTAAAAAAAAAAAAAGTAACTGCACACCTGCTTGCATCTCTACTCACCAGACTTGACATGATAGTACCACAAAGCCTGACAGTCTCACTGTATCAGTATTCTCAGTGACTTACAGAACCACAGGCAGTATTTGGAGATATTCTTGAAATACCCTTGATACCAGAATATGGAAAAGAAGAGGACAGAGAATAAGAAGAAAGAGAACATGAAGGGTTGAACTGAAGCTTTATAATTTTGTGTTTATGAGACTTTTCAATGATCTAAGCTTGTACTTGTTGAAAAGCATGGGACAACATTGCTTTTGAAAAATAAAGCAAAGAATTTTGTCAGGATACATTTTTTTTTGTCAAACATCTCAAGAATTAGGGTCCTTTTGGTGCCTTAAAGTGAAAGTTGCTCAGTCATGTTCGACTCTTTGCGACCCTATGGACTATACCCTCCATGGAACTCTCCAGGCCAGAATACTGGAGCGGGTAGCCTTTCCCTTCTCCAGGGGATCTTCCCAACCCAGCGATCAAACTCAGGTCTCCTGTATTGCAGGTGGATTCTTTACCAGCTGAGCCACAAGGGAAGCCCAAGAATACTGGAGTGGGTAGCCTATCCCTTCTCCAGCAGATCTCCCCAACCCAGGAGTCAAACTGGGGTGTCCTTCAGTGCAAGTGGATTCTTTACCAGCTGGCTATCAGGGAAGTCCCTGGCGGCTTAAGAGCTGTTGCCAAAGTCAACAGAATTTCTTTTTTTTTCACATTTGGGTAAAAGATGTGGATCCTTGATAAGTGTCTTTATCTAATTGTAACTGTGTTATCACTATTGACTCTGCTTACTTTATGTGAAAGTGAAAGTGTTAGCCACACAGTCTTGTCCAATTCTTTGTGAGCCTATGTACTTCAGCCCACCAGCCTCCTCTGTCCATAAGATTCTCAAGCCAAGAATACTGGAGAGGGTTGCCATTCCCTTCTCCAGGGGATCTTTCCAACCCAGGGACTGAACCCAGGTCTCCTGCATTCAGATTCTCTACTGCCTGAGCCACCAGGGAATCCCTACTTACTTTATATAGGAGAAAATAAATTTCATGAAGACTTTAAATAGCCTTTCTATTTTTGATCAGTATTACACAAAAGCCCAATAGATTAGTCAGGAGATGGGGGCAGGCCAAAGGATTATTTGTTAGATCTTATGCTTGTGCAACATTCTGTCTGAGTACATCATTTCCCAAATTGGGGGAAGATGAGTGTTGATTAGGTAAATTCTAAAGAGGCTACAGGAACTGGAACCTGGAGTGAAGGAAAGCAAACCTATTTAGGGAGGTGCTGAGCTGTAACAGGAAAACTACACATTTGGGATAAGCTAGACTTCAGGCTGGGGTTTCCTGGTGGCTCAGATGGTAAAGAAACCACCTGCAATGCGGGAGACATGGGTTTGATCCCTGGATTGGGAAGATCCCCTGGAGAAGGGCCTAGCAACCCACTCCAGTATTCTTACATGGAGAATCCCCACGGACAGAGGAGCCTGGCAGGCTGCAGTCCATGTGACTGCAAAGTGTAGGACACAACTGAATGACTAAGAACAGCACAGCCCAGATTTACCCAGTGCCCATGAAGCTCAATTTTCTCATTCATAAAATGTGACTAATAATGGTAACCTCTTGAGAGTTTAAGAAAAATCACATGAGAAACTGTGTAAATCCCTTAATTCAGTGCTAGGCACACAGTAGGTCTATTAATCAGAGCAGAGGCTAAGCTGTAATGACAAAGATGTAAAAAATTCAGTGCCTCAAACAGATGAGAACATTTTTCGATTTCATACGACAGTCTAGTGAGCAGGAGTCCAGGAAGGGTAGGCAGCTCTGCTCAGCAGGAAATTCCAGGTCAGACCCAGGTTCCTTTGATCTTGAGCTTTGCTGCCCTCCGTTGTTGTGTTGACTGCATGTTCAAAGCTGACTCTCAGTGTGTCGATCACAGTCCCAACAAGGAACACAGGATATATTTCATTGGCGTGTTTGAAGTGTAGTGAAGGGACAATATACAACAGCAGGACAGGGTGAAAGGAACCAAAAAGAAGTCGTGAGACATGTAAGAGGAGACCACAGCACAGCCTCTGACAGATTGCTTGATGGGACTAGAAGAGAGAATTTACCACAATCTACAGGAGAAAGCCATCTGACAGGACCTGTGATTTTCAGTGGAGTGAAGCAGCAACATGCAGCGGTTCTGGGATGGGCAGGACCGGGGGAGTAAATACCTAATTCTGTTCTCTTCTCACCCTGAATGGCACTGGGAGACACATTCTAAACACTGATCCCAAGGACAAGGGAGCTCCATGGATGCCGTTCCTAACATCAGCCTCCCAGACCACAGAAGGTAACCAACAGGCAAAGAGGGGGAAAAAAAGCATACACAGCTCATTACTTTTTTCCATCTGAAACCATTTTTCATCATTTATCCTGAAGAAAGGTATGCTGCCTAAACAGACAACCTACTAACCCCCACCAGCTATTGTCTAAGGACAGAGTCCATTTACTCACACTCTGATCTGACAACTAACTTCATTTACCATCTGCACTTGTCATATGCGGTAACAGAAAAAGAAGGAAAAATGAACAGTGAACTAATGTAAAGCATAATTGGTCCTGGCCACTCTCCTCTTTCCAGTGTCCCCTTGCCTCCTGGCAGTACCTTAGCTGGTCTGGATTCTTTACATGATTGAGTAACACAAAACTTTATTCCTTCAGTATCCACTGACTTCTTATTGCCTTGCTTATCAATTTCATTCCCAGGAACTTTAGGATAGGTTAACTCTTAAAAAAGACCTCATCAATAAGCTCATTGAATTCTATGCCTTCATTGTGACTAATTGCTACCATTCTATATCTGTGACCAGCTTGCCTCTGATTTTAAGTGCCATCTAAGATTACCTCTACCTACTGTGGTTTCATTCTTCTCATTTGGCTCAAGAACTGAATTGTTTCTGGTATTCCCATTTTCATTTCTAGCCTAGAGAGAAGAGCTAACCATGAATTTCTCAAAGATACCGCTTCTCCTATCAATGAGGTACATTTTACCTCCGTGGTGAAGAGAATGCTTTCCTGGATTAAACCACTCCTATAGATGTGGCTTAAGACTGACTTAAGAGCTTGCACATAATAGATCCACTTCAATATTCTAATGCTTGAGCCCATGTAATCCTTCCTCTAGAATATGTCAGGGAGAGTCTGAAATTTCATCCTCCTTGACTTTAGGTGAAGCAGTTACCCCCATCACAGAATATAAATGCCACTTCCCAGGGCTCAAGACAACATCTTAAATCCAGAACATTGAGTAAGTGTGCCCATGTCAATAAATTCAGGTTGATAGGTCTTACATTTTGTATGCCTTCTCTGACTCTTTCATAATATTAATACAATTTCATTGTGATTGTCAGGTTCTTGTTGTCAGATTTGACAATGTCATGTAACTCTTTCAATAGATAGGTTATTTTCTGCCAAGTCTTATATCTTTATGTTGGCAATAGGCTAGAAAATAAGTTATTATAAGCAAGGAGGTAAATAAGGAGTGATCAGAATGAGTGCTAGACAGAATCTTCTTAGAAGGCAACTGCCCAATATATAGTGATTTTAAGATTTTTTCAGGAAGGAAAAATCTGACTCCCTCATACAAAAGGAAGACAGACTACTTTCACCAGAAAATGAGATTCTAAATAATCTGAGAGTTGAGCTTTTTAGCTTCAAGTGTCTTGTACCCAATATCAGAGTTTCCCCATCACCTCTTATTTTAGCATCACCTTACCTGGTAGGAATGAACATTTAATTGGTGTTATAGTTCTGCAACCCATGAAATCAGCCACTGAGTCTGACCCTCAGTCTTATCTTCCCTACAAAGATTTGCTAACTTTGAATCCAAAGAATGAGTTAAACATCCAAAGTCATCATTTTGATGTTTCTTTTTTATTATGTATCACTTTTAGGGCCAACAGCAGGAAGAAGCTTACTCTACAATTTTTATATTTACTACAATCCTGAGCAACTAAGGTGGCATAGCTACTTTATCTGTAGATGCTTTTATCTATATCTTTTTTTACCCAGCAAGAAAGATATATATGTGAGCAAACTTTTCCCATAAATATACTTACTTAATGGTCCTGATACAACTCTTTGTTTTTATTTATTTTATCAACTGAGGTCTCAGAAAGCTATGGTGCAAAGAGGGGTGGGGGAAGATGTTATACTCAAGCTAAAAATGAGAGGAATTTAATAAATGGGTTAATTACAAAGATATAGGTAGGCTTAAATGCCTAGATCTGAAAAGGATACAGCAGAGAACAACTTCTAAAACCCAGAAAGTACAACCACAGATGAAGGTGGTCCTATGGACCATCTCATAGGAATGGTCTTAAGGAAAGAACAGAGCCTCTGGGCAGAGAGAAAGCCAAAAAAATATTCAGGCTTAAAAAAAAAAAGAATATTCAGGCTGAATGGTCATATGTATAGCTAAAATTGGGGGGTTTAATAACTAAAATAAAGGATAAAATGAATATTGAGGGAAATATAGTGAATTATATCATCGCAGACTGTCAGGAAATGTCAATAATAAATATCACTAGTAGTGGTGGCAAGGGTTTCCCAGGTAGCGCAGTGGTAAAGAATCCATTTGCCAATGCAGGAGATGTGGGTTCGATCCCTGGGTTGGGAAGAGTACCAGGAGTAGGAAATGGCAACCTGCTCTAGTATTTTTCCTGGAAAATTCCAAGGACAGAGGAGACTGGCAGGCTATAGTCCATGGTGTCACAAAAGAGTTGAGGTAGTGGTGGCAAAGATAAAGTAAAATGATATAAATGGAACATGATTGTATCAATTATTTAACATTCACTTACTATTTTGTGTCTAGAATATGCATTTATCAGAGACTAGAGAGAGATCTCTTGCCTAATCCTTACATTGCTAAAGTTGGTTGAGTCTCCATTCCAGTTACTTCTCTGTAAATTATATAGATCACTTCTTTGAGGTAAATAAAAGAAGTAACTAATGTATCAAAATGCATTTTCATGGTAGGAAAAAGAAATATGGTGGTTAGATAGAGCAAAGGTAATAGAGCCTACCTAACTTGGCACTAGGTCTATTCAGCTAATATTTTTATTTTTTGTTTTGTTTTGGTTTTATTTTTTAAAAATATTTGTTTATTTTCTTTACATTATTGTGTTGATTTTGCCATACATTGACTTGAATCTGCCATGGGTATACATGTGTTCCCCTTCCAGAACCCCCCTCCCACCTTCCTCCCGATTCCATCTCTCTGGGTCATCCCGGTGCACCAGCCCTGAGCACCCTGTATCATGTATCAAACCTGGGCTGGCGATTTATTTCACATATGATTTACATGTTTCAATGCCGTTCTCCCATATCATCCCACCCTCGCCCTCTCCCATAGAATCCAAAAGACTGTTCTATACATCTGTGTCTCTTTTGCTGTCTCACATGCAGGGTTATCGTTACTATCTTTCTAAATTCCATATATATGTGTTAGTATACTGTATTGTTGTTTTTCCTTCTGGCTTACTTCACTCTGTATAATAGGTTACAGTTTTGTCCACCTCAGTAGAACTGATTCAAATGTATTCTTTTTAATGGCTGAGTAATATTCTATTGTATATGTGTACCACAGCTTTCTTATCCATTCGTCTGCTGATGGACATCTAGGTTGCTTCCATGTCCTGGCTATTGTAAACAGTGCGGTGATGAACATTGGGGTACACGTGGCTCTTTCAATTCTGGTTTCCTCAGTGTGTATGCCCAGCAGTGGGATTGCTGGGTCATATGGCAGTTCTATTTGCAGTTTTTTAAGGAATCTCCACACTGCTTTCCATAGTGGCTGTACTAGTTTGCATTCCCACCAACAGTGTAAGAGGGTTCCCTTTTCTCCACATCCTCTCCAGCATTTATTGCTTGTAGACTTTTGGATGGCAGCCATTCTGACTGGTGTAAAGTGGTACCTCATTGTGGTTTTGATTTGCATTTCTTTGATAATGAGTGATGTTGAGCATCTTTTCATGTGTTTGTTAGCCGTGTCTTTGTCTTCTTTGTTTAGTTCCTTGGCCCACTGTTTGCTAATATTTTTAAGTACCTACTATGTTCCAATGATGAAAATTTAGCAGTTAATAAAACATAGGTCCTGTTCTCTTGGAGCTTATTTTCTGGTTGGGATTACGGTAAAAAATACTGGATTAGCCAAAAAGTTCAGTTGGGTTTTTCTGTAAGACATTATGAAACAAACATTTTGGCCAACCTAATATATCTATTTCAGGCTGAGAGATAACATGTTATGCAGGATTGTCACCCAAGTGCTGTCTAAAAAGGAAATACTTGAATGCAGTAGTGGAAAAATCCACAAAAATCTGTAAGAAGATAATTTAAGGCTGAGGGAACAGTAACTCTACATAGTTTGAGATAAGAGGATGCTTTTCATGGATAATAACTAGCAGCCCAGAGGAATACATGAATGGAGAATGATAGGAGAGACAAGCCCTGAAATAAGAGTGGATCTGATCATGTAGGTTCCTGTTGTCCACTGGAAGATTCTGGATTTTGTGAATGTGATTGCATCTTTTAAAGGAGGTGGCAACACATAATTTCTGTTTTGCATACATCATGCTGACTTCTGTGCAAGAAGCCATGAAGCTGTGAACATAATTGTAGCTGGTGATAGTAAGAAGTGGTTGGATTCCACATACATATTTAGAAGGTATGGCTGGTATCAGTTTAAGATGTTTCTAAGAAAAAGAAGTTAGGATTAATAACATTTCTGGACTAAACAACTGAGTAGATATAGGGAGGGAAATAAATTGTTTGCTTTTCGCATGTTAGATTTGTGATGCAAATATATTCTGATATTAGCCTATATGCTAATTAAATGCTGATTTTCGAAAATAAATTAAATGTAATAGTCCAATATTTACATTTTTTCCTAGCTGGAATGGTTTACAAAGTTTAAATAGTTGGATATAAATAATTTCTATGAAAGATATCAGAAGGAATATTTTCAGTGCATTTGCCTCTCAGATTCTGCAATGAAAGTAAAATTGGTGGCCTTCCACTAAAAATGTCATACTGCCAATCACTGGCTTTAATTCATTTCTTTATTTTCAAATCATTCAAATTCTAATGAAGGATGAATTGTTTCTCTTGACAGATATGATTTACTAAGTCATATTTATGGTTCAAAAAGGTGAAGATCTCAATAGAGGTCATTGGGGTGAACTAATGTCTTCTCTTTTTCTATTTTAATTTATGTTTTATACAGGAGATAATGTTCACATGTTTGAAAAAAGAAGTGTGTTTCAATTTAAAAAAAGAAAAAATTGGAGTGTGATTTGATTGATTTGCATAGTAGAACCTACATCAGCTTAAATTCTTTCGTGCTCAGTGATTTTATATCCTGTATTTTGGCTTTATAATAGTGTGAATTAATTCAATTTGCAAGGTGCTATAATAGAACAAAGGTAATTATGAAGGATGTGTCAACCACAGTTAAAATATTACTATTTTAATGTGCCTCTTGAAAAATATTTCTTACTGTAATTGTGGTGAAAGAAGCCATATTTTTAAAAAATCTCTTTATAACATATCTGAACTGAATATTGTTATACAATAATATGCAAATAATAAATAAAGCATGCAAAATAATTTTCTACCTTGCCTTATATGCAAGCAAAGGGATTAGGCATAGTTACAGATTAGTCTCACTGGAAATAAAACACAGAATTGAAAAATGTATATGCATACTTATTTATATATGTTAGAAGATATAACTAGCTGCAGAAGCATTGAATAGAGATAAATTTTAGTTTAGGTCCTTAAAGAAATATGGAAAATGCCTAGGAAGAAACCTCAACAGGAACCATTAACTAAAGTTTAATTTCAAACATATGCTCTTCTTGAAGGACTCATCTTCAAATATTTTACCACATATGCATGAAACACACAAATTTTTCTTCTATACTGATTCTTCATTTCCAGCCTTCATTGGCTACAACATGTTTGTGGTTTTTAGTTAAACAAAATCATTAAAAAATAGAAATAATCAAATATCTGGGCACCCCGTGATCTGGTCAAGTTGATATGTGAGATTAACCATCACAGGAAGCTACATATTTCTTAAGGCTTAGACCCAGGAAATGGTGAAGTATAACTTTCATCATTTTCTGGTCAAGCAGCTGGTCATGCAGTTCCAGAAGCCTATCCAGATACTCTGAGAGGGAACATAGAGCCCGTCACTCTATAAGAAAGGGCACAGAGGCGCCTTGGTGGGCTACAGTCCATAGGGTCACAAAGAGTCAGACACAACTGAGCAACTAACACTTTCCCTTAATCTTAATCCCCCACAGTCTTATCTCAGGGGATAAGTGTTTTGTATCTGCTACCTGACAATATTATCCATTATGAATTATGGTATTCTTGTGACATAAATTGATCAGTAATAAATTCAGTGTTTTGTTTACCTTTTCTTTATAAATGGTAAACTGCTGCTGCTGCTAAGTCGCTTCAATCGTGTCCGACTCTGTGCGACCCCATAGATGGCAGCCTACCAGGCTCCCCCATCCCTGGGATGCTTCAGGCAAGAACACTGGAGTGGGTTGCCATTTCCTTCTCCAATTCATGAGAATGAAAAGTGAAAGTGAAGTCACTCAGTCGTGTCCGATTCTTTGTGACCCCATGGACTGCAGCCCACCAGGCTCCTCCAACCATGGGATTTTCCAGGCAAGAGTACTGGAGTGAGGTGCCATTGCCTTCTCCAATAAATGGTAAAAGTGGGACATAAATGATTAATTTATTTTATCTAGTTCTCCCAGTGAATCCCTAGTTCAAAAACATATTAGATTGTGTTTTAGAACACTTTATAAATAAGCTGAAAATTCACTTGCTTAATTCAGTTGAAAATATACATTGAAACCCTGCCATAGGTTTTAAGACTGTTGCTGCTGCTCAGGCACCAAGTTGTACCCAATTCTTCACGACCCCATGAGGTGTAGCCCGCGAGCTCCTCTGTCCATGGGATTTTCCAGGCAAGAATACCGGAGTGGGTTGCCAGGCCCTCCTCCAGGGGAGCTTCTGGACCCAGGTGTTGAACCTGAATCTTCTGTGTCTCCTGCATTTCAGAGCCAACCAGGGAAGTCCCAGGTTTAATGACACATGCAGTCAAAAAGACACCTCACAAGACCTTTTTCTTCTCTCTTTTTTAAAACGAAAATCTCATTCATGACAGTGCTTCAAAAGACCAATGACAAATTTGTATCCCCAGATCCTATTTTGCATCTTAGCTCCAGACAATATACCAAATTGCATACTTAATATTTCCAGTTAGAAGCATTAAAAACACCTCAGATTCAATTCTCCTGGACACATTCATGTCGCTTGTCCTTAGACCTGTCCTCTCTCCAATGCTCTTTATCATAGTTCCCATGATTGCACAAGCCAAAATCTGGACTTTGATGACCCCATCTCCTCAGTCTCCATTTATTTGTCTACTACATTGTAAACCCTACAAAGCAAAGATTATGCCTTTTTTTGTTGTTGTTGTATTCCCGTGCCTGGGATAGTGTTGGTATTTGGCACATTATGGTGAATGAAAGAATTGTTCCTGATTTTGTCTTTACTTTGGAAACATTTTTGATGAATTTATAAAATCAAATGAAATTCTAAAGTGCATATGGTGAGAAATATATAAGAATATATGTTCTTTAGTTTGAACATTTACAGAGATAAATCAAAGTGCAGTAGGAATTATTAAAAACAATATATTATGTGTGTATATATATATATATATATATACACACTTATGGAAAGATTACATCTTATGGGGGATCATTTTAAGATTCTTTAGGGACTGTACAGGCTTCTTCCCAAAAGAAGCACCAAATTTAGGACATCTCTGAATTCACAACACAAAAGTAGTGAGGAGATTTTATAGTTCAGTCACCAACAGAGAGAAATAGCAAAATAGCACAAAAGACAGTTTCTCACACAGTGTAAATCATGTAGCAAGAATAAGATTTTCTGTTTTCTATATTATCAATATAGCTGAAAGAATTCCCTCTGAGACAGGTAACACAGGAGAGAGGTTCTTCAGATGCCATTTAAACTTCAAACACTGATGGGCCAGTACTGTTATTTCTCCTTTTCCTATTTATCAGTTTAAAGTAACCTCATGGTGTTTTTATCTCTTTCTGTCAGGGAATCGTTTCCCTCATCTCTTTATAAAACTTCTTTACTTCTAAATTTCTTTTAAAAATGGGCTCTGGACAATACTGTTTCATTTATCCTCAGCTTCAAAAAATTCTAATGATATTTCTAGTTGAGAAATAATTTTCTATTTACTTTTCTGTTTTCTTCATTAAATTTGTCAGATCTTAAGAGTAAATATTGTTTTATACATATTCCTATATCTCCAGTGCTTATCACAGTTACTGACACATTGTAGAGGATGATATTTGCCTACTTAACCAATAAAAAAGGAATGTGTGTCCTGGTAAAAATTAGAGAGTGAAAATAGAATGCTATTATGATGGAAGAACATAAGATAGAATGCCACCAAAACAGAAGAGCAATAGAGAGAATGATACAGAGTAAAAAGTGTTACATTAATTATTTTGTAAATTTCCATATTTTTTACACTAGTAGAAAAATTTACAAAAGGAAGTTTATCAGATATATTTTCAATTTTCATAAAAAAATTTACAAAAAAAATTTTTGAAAACAATTTACCAAAAAAAGTTTCATAAAAAAATTTACAAAAGTATGTTTATCAGATATATTTTCAATTTCAATGAAATTTTCAATTTCAATGCATAATGCATTCAAAGTAGTGTCTTTCAAACATTTTTCAGAACTTACATTAAGAAATATGTATAAAAACTCAGCACTCAAATACACACAGAGATACACATACACACCCAGGACTGAAAAGAATATATAATTGGTGCATAGTCTAACTTCCTGTGATAAATTCTAAGAGTTTACCTCTATATTCTGTCCTGTGTCTGTCTTGTAAATTGATTTCACAAGTCACTAGAAGGTTGTGACATGTAGTGTTAAAATATAGTGGATGAGAAGAGTTCTGGAGGCATCTATTCAAGGCAGCATGGTGTGCAGAGCATTAATAAATAACAGTTTGCAGCAATAATTAATCCTGCAATATTCTCCATCTGCTGTCAGTGGTGAAGCAATAGCTACACAGGTGAAATGATGAGTCCAAGGTCATTAAAGGTATAGACTTCAAGACAACTCCGCCTCTAACAAAACCAATTCATATAAAGGGACTCCTTGACTCATTTAATCAGTTATGTTTTTGGTTAATAATTTAGGCAAATGATTTTGAGCCATTATATCTCCAATGTGACAAAAACATTTTGGAGGGAAAAGGAGGTGTGTTTTATTAATATCTGACATAAAAAGTTAACAACTATTTTTCTTTTTTTTTATCAAAAGAATCCATTTTAAACCTAACCTGGTTATTGTGATTAAATTCTACCTTACTAGCTTTCACAAAGTAAGTTGCGATTACAAAGAAAGATTATTTGCATTTATAGTATAACGATTTTGAACTAAAAGCACCACATTGATCATTTCTTTTTTTTTTCAATAGCATCATTAATAGAAGGAAAAGTTGAAATTCTTTCAGTTCAGTTCAGTTGCTCTTTGCAACCCCATGAATCGCAGCATCCCAGGCCTCCCTGTCCATCACCATAAGAAAAATTTATGAAAAATGTAAATCCCTCAAAGAGATGTGCAATTTATTACAAATCAACAGACAAAAATATAATGCTCTACTAGCGGAGGTATCACTGACTCAGTGAACATAAATCTTGTGAACTATGAGATAGTGAATGACACGGAAGTCCATGGAGTCACAAAGAGTCAGACATGACTTTGCAACTGAACGACAATGAGAAGTGGAGGTGACAATTTTCAGTTCAGTTCAGTTCAGTCACCCAGTCGTGTCCAACTCTTTGCGACCCCACGGGCTGCAGTACACCAGGCTTCCTTGTCCATCACCAGCTCCTGGAGCTTACGCAAACTCATGTCCATCAAGTCTGTGATGCCATCAACCATCTCATCCTCTGTCTTCCCCTTCTCATCCTGCCTTCAGTCTTTCCCAGCATCAGGATCTTTTCAAATGAGTGAGTTCTTTGCATCAGGTGGCCAAAGGATTGGAGCTTCAACTTCAGCATCAGTCCTTCCAGTGAATATTCAGGGCTGATCTCCTTTAGGATGGACTGGCTGAATTTCCTTGCAGTCCAAGAGACTCTCAAGAGTCTTCTCCAACACCACGTTTTGAAAGCATCAGTTCTTCGGCACTCAGCTTTCTTTATAGTCCAGCTCTCACATCCATACATGACTACTGGAAAAATAATAGCTTTGACTAGACAGAGCTTTGTTGGCAAGTTTACTAATATTTGTGACAATTTTACTAATAGTCAAATTATTTACTAATATTTAAAAAAGTTAAAGCCTTTTTCCATCCACGTTTTCATCAGATTTATGATATGCCTTTGACTTATTTTATACCTAATATTGACAAAAGCTGTTTAAAAAGGTTATATTTTTGAGGCAGAAATTAAACAGAAATATGTTTTCAAAAGAAACTAAGTATATAAATATAAAAAGTTCATAGTCACACTCATTTTGAAATATGATTAATAAGAATATCAATATGAGCAAAATATAGGAAAATTTAAATTACAAGATATATAAACTCATGAGGATTATACATTTGAGAGGTTTTGTCTACATCATGTTGTTGCTATTGTTGTGTATGTAATGTACATGTGTGTATGTTGGAAAACTTGATTAATTTGAAATACAAGCAAAATGTAAAATTTATTGAAAAAGTGAAAGTTGCTCAGTCATGTCCAACTCTTTGTGACCCCATGGGCTATAGAGTTCATGGAATTTTCCAGGCCAGAATACTGGAGTGGGCAGCTTTTCCCATCTCCAGGGGATCTTCCCAACCCAGGGATCAAACCCAGGTCTCCCACATTGCAGGTGGATTCTTTACTAGGTGAGCCACAAGGGAAACCCAGGAATACTGGATTGGGTGGCCTACCCCTTCTCCAGAGCATCTTCCTGACACAGGAATCTAACCAGGCTCTCCTGCATTGCAGGTGGTTTCTTTACCAACTGAGCTATCAGAGAAGCCCTAAAAATCATTGAAGGGCAAAAAAATACAAAACTGATTGATGACGTTGTTCTTCCCTGGTGGCTTAGATGGTAAAGAATCTATCTGCAATGTGGGAAACCTGGGTTCGATCCCTGGGTTGGGAAGATCCCCTGGAGGAGGACATGGCAACCCACTCCAGTATACTTGCTTGGAGAATCCCCATGGACAGAGGAGCCTGGCAGGCTTACAACCCATGGGATCACAAACAGTCGGACATGATTAGTGGCTAAGCACATAATGGATGATTTTTATCTTACTTTTTTTCCCATCAATTTGATATTGTGTAACCAAATAAACTGACAAAGTCTTAAATGTTATAAGACTTTTAGCAGGTATTTAATTAAGCTTTAAGTAGCTGAGTTTACTTGAGGATAGTACTTAAGGGCATAGTCCCTGAGTCCAGATTCTGGTTTTATTAATAACAAGGATTCCTAGTATGTGCAATTTTGAGTAATGAGTTCATTAATCTCTTAGTGCCTCAGTTTCCCAACATAGAAAATGTGGATATACATTTGTTAGCTCAATAATAAAAGGTAGAAAAGTGCTTAGAACAGTGACTCATACATATTTAGAGCTATATAAGTCTCTCATTGTATTGTCTATTATAGCATAGATGTCTGTCGATAAATTGGCTATGTATTTGTGGATAATGAGGCATATAAAGACTATAAGAAAAGGTAGTGGTTGTTTATTCCCTAAGTTGCGTCCAACTCTTGAGACCACATTGACTGTAGCCCGCCAGGCTCCTCTGTTCTTGGGATTTTCCAGGCAAGAATACTGGAGTGGGTTGCAATTTGCTTCAAATTTGGACAAGTGCAAAATTATACCTATGTAAGTTATAAAGAAAATAAGCTAGAAATAGTTCTATGTTAATAATATTTGAGCATTGAATGATTAAATCAATAATAATCAGTTGTTAAAATAATATTTTATTTTTAAAATTAATCTTTTTACCACTCTGTCAGTAAATGTGGCCCAGTAGCATATGACACACATTTTCCAACCTGAATCTTTAGTATACAGATATGGCTGAACACACACACACACACAGAATATTATAAGAAATAAGGATATTTATGTAGTAACCTATTTCATTGCTTGGAAAATAAAATCATCCTTAATTTGGAAAATTTTAAATAAGTAAATACTTTTTGGCAGTTCAGGAATAACCCTAAAGAAATGAAGGAGCCAGAATTTTCAGTGGTCAAATTGAAAAGGAAGTTAAAATCGAAACAATAATCATGGTAAAGAGAAAGAAGATTATTTTTTTAAATCATTACTTCATAATGACAAAATGCAGTTAAAAAGAAAAAGGTTACCTTTAATCAGTTGTGATTGTTTTTACTATTGTTTATTCTCTATT
Organism: Antilocapra americana; assembly: GCA_007570785.1. Classification (NCBI taxonomy): domain Eukaryota; kingdom Metazoa; phylum Chordata; class Mammalia; order Artiodactyla; family Antilocapridae; genus Antilocapra; species Antilocapra americana. Next base: position 10,652,716 of record ML662445.1, on the reverse strand, counting down.
TTAGAAAATGGAAAAGGAGGAAAAACGATGATTAAATGAAATTGTCCTAACATAGAAGATAGAAAAAAGGACAGAAGTGTACTAGTAGCCCCAAATAACAACCACATAGAAATTTTTTCAATAATTGATTAGCTCATGTGGATATTCACAAATAAAACTCACAGATCTTACTTTTCATCTCGGGAAACAAGCATAGATGAGGGCAAAACACACATGAGAGATAATATAACAGGTTATATTAGTCAACTGAAAATGACTGTATTCCATTTTTTTCAATTTTGCAATAAGATTGTAGCTCCTTAAAAGTACCTGAATAAATACACCCATAGCCAAAATTAAATGGAAATTTAAGTCCAGAAAGCCATAAAATAATAAATAGTAGGAATAATAATGCATTACACATTGATAGGGCTTCCTTGGTGGCTTGTGTGTGTGTCTGCTAAGTTGCTTCAGTCACGTCCAGCTCTGTGCAAACCTGTGGATGGTGGCCTGCCAGAATCCTCAGTCCTTGGAATTCTCCAGGCAAGAAAACTGGAGTGAGTTGCCCCTCCTCCAGTGGATCTTTCCAACTCTGGGATCAAACTCTGATCTCTTTCCTCTCCTATACTGGCAGACTGTTTCTTACCTGGGAAGCCGTTTCCTAGTGGCTAAATGGAAAATAATCTGCCTGCCAATTTAGGAAATGCAAGTTTGATCCCAGGGATTAAGATTTCTAGACAAATTACAGCTGTTTAGAAAAAACAGAACTTTTTGGTTTTGCAAGTTAATTTCTGAACTGTTTTTTTTTTTAAAAGTAAAGTTCTCCTGAATTTTTTTTTTTTAATTAAGAGCAAAATTGCTTGTGTGTCTATGTACTCAGCCATGACTGACTCTTTGTGACCTCATGGTCTATAACCTGTCAGGTTCCTCTGTCCATGGGATTTCCTAGGCAAGAATACTGGAGTAGATTGCTGTTTCCTTATCCAGGGCATCTTCCCAATCCAGGGATCAAGCCCTTGTCTCCTGCTTTAGTAGGAATGTTCCTTACCACTGAACCACCTGGGAAGCTCAGAATTGCTTGACTAACATTAAAACAAATACATTATATAACAATAAGTATTCAGTCTGTTGGATTTAGTCAGTTCTTTAATGTGGGCATCTCATAATCATGTTATACACATTTAAGACTATTTTCCAAGAGGAAAGCTCATATGGTCCTTTGTGTTTTATAACACTTAAAATATCATTAACAATGTAAAGTGATAAAAGCACCAATACCTGCTGTCTCTGTTAAAGGATGCCACAGGATTTTAAAAGTGTTGAAAGGAAATTTTTGCTTTTTATATGACTTTTATCTTGTCATCTAATAATTGTAACATTTAAGAGTGATTTTCTAAATTTTGTTATGCTATTCCAGGCCATTCATTCCACTCTGGGTTTGGACAATTTGAGGAAAAAGCAAACTAAAAGATTAGACTTGGTGGAAAGCATTTGCAGAACTTTCTAGAAAAATTTTACACAATGTGAGTACCACCTGAAAGCACTTGGGAAGCCAATTTGCCTTCTTAAAATAGTGTGGATCTCTTTGCTTTCTGTGATATATTCATCACTTATCACCCTAAGATGTCTGATACCATGCAGACAGCGTTCTGCAAGAGGACTCCGTTTCCATAAAGGAAGGGGATTAAAGGACAATCTATTTGCATAGTACTTTCTCATCTACTTGACAAAGATTGTATTTATCACTTCTGGAAGGACGCAAGAGGTGTTCATGCAGGCAAGAGCTGGAGTCAACCGACCAGCTTCTAGATCTGGCTTTCTCACACATCAAGCCACCAGCTTTGGCAAATACATTCATCTTCATGATACTCAGTTTTGCCATCTGGAAAATGATGGCAAGATCAGATCAGTGGTTTTCAGTCTGTGCTCTGAAGAGTTTTAATGGATTCAGAGTAGCAATCTGAGGACCTCCATGGGGGGAGGACGGACTGTGTTTTGATTTGATTTTTATATTGAAGTTTGCCCAAAGATTTAAAAAGATACAAACAGGTGAAAAATACCTGTATTAAATGCTCTTTAAAAGGTTGATTCTCTCTCTTTATGGAATGTATTCCCATTCTCACTCTAGTCATTTCATGAAATTTTTAAAAACTCAACCTAATTTTGACTACTGTATTTGCTTAAGGGCATAATGCTCTACTCTTTTTCAGTAAAAGCATTATAGTAAGGTATTTCACAGCAGACCTTTGGAGACTTATTATATAATGGATGCTTGTCTGAGAAATGAATACATTCAACAGTGTCCATTTTTTTAAATTTAACTTTAAATAAAGGAGTATCTTTCTCATACCATCCACAAAGAAAACATGTTATAACGTTTATGCTGTTTCAATTCACCACTTCTGCTAGTCTTCAAATTCCTCCAGATTAGTTTTGTTTTAGAGTGATGAATTTTTATACTTAAAATATTTAATTGGGAAAGGAATTTAAAGCATGAAAAATATATAAACTCTTTTCTACAACTGACTAAACATAAAATTAAAAATATGAAACCATTTGCACATCTAAGTAGAGTATCAGAGTTCCTAGGGAAAATGTTATATGACACTCACATTTCTTATTTTGTGAGGTTACTGAAATATTTTTCTATGGTTTTTACATGATATATATATATATCATTTTTGGAGTATACACATACCTCAGAGATATTGTGCTTATAGTTACAGATGACAATAAAATGAATATTACAGTAAATGGAGTCACACAAATATTTGGTTTTCTAGTGCATATAAAAACATCATATGTATGTGGACCAATAGTTGGGACTCCATGCTTTGAATTCAAGGGGAGAAGGTTTGATCCTTGGTTGGGAAACTAAGATTCTACATGTTATGTGGTGTAGCCAAAATTTTTTTTAATTAAAATTCATACATATACATATATATATATATACATTGTTTTATGCAAATATTATTTTAAGTAGAATCTAGGAATGTCTTTTTGTTTTAATTTTATAGATCTCTTTGTCTTAATTTTATAGAAATGGCAGAAGACTCTATTTGTGAAAACACATCAGCAATTACTAAACACAATTTATTTTTTATGTGAAGAAAGTAAGAACCAGAAAATTGAAATTTACAGGACACTAAAAGGCAAAAACTAATTAGTGATAACACAGGAAACTACATTTTTCTTTTCCAGAAGAGTTTTGTTCACTCTCTTGAATTTATTTTAAATGTAGATATTCTATATTTATAGAAAGACAAAATAAATACAAAATATACAAGTGCTGTCAGCTTCCAAAAGAAAAATCACCTGTTATCTTAATTTCCTTTACTGTTGGGTGCATAGTGCTATTCATAATTTTAAGTGGTCTTTTTCAAAAGTCATTAGTTAACGTTCAAAAGCACAAATCAATTCAAATGAAAGACTCAAGTACACATTGCTGTAAAACAAATCTAAAGCATTTGATAGCAGGGAACTGTTATCATTCTTTTATATGTAGACTTTGCTTTTAGCTGTTTTCTTCTTCCTGTTATTTTTCAGTGTCCTGAATAACAGTCTCCCTAACATTCTAAATCCATCTGATAAACCTAACCTCTCTTTTTAAGACACACACAAAGATGCATGTGCTTCAGGGTATGTTTTCCAATCAGCTCTGGGGGGAAAGAGAAAGTCAAGAAGGCCTGGCTGAGAAACTTCCCGGTTCTATCTCTTCAGTGGTTAAGCAGCTAAAACTACCGTTCTCTTCTTTCAGTCTTAGTTGGGTGTGTTGTCTTTGTTTTGTACTCTGCTCCATGCATGAAACATTTTGGAGTCATTCCAAGATTTGGATAGTTTGTTTTCAGAATTTGAGGATATCCCTCTCTCTCTCTTTTGCCAGAATTTTAGTGTCACATACCAGCTACTGTGTTCATTATGATTTCTTAAGACTGAAATCTTAAGATTTGAGTCTTCAGACAGAAGCAAGTTTCCATAGTGTAGTGATTATCACTTATCATGTTTGCCTCACATACAAAAAGTCCTCCACAACTGCATGCTTAAAAGTATATAATTTTTCTGACTCTGATAACTCTTTTAGATCTGTTACAGCAGTAATAAATCTCTTTTATGACAGCTTTCCACACATTTTATTTATTTATAAGATCTGAATATCCTCTCTGTTAATAATTTAATTAATTAACTAACTTTATCCAATACTTTCTCAATTTTCCACCTACCCCCATGCAGATATTTTATTCCAGAAAAGAGTTTCGGTGAAACTTTCACATAATATTCTTCTAAAATTTCAAAACTAATTAAAAATCCAGTGTTAAGTATCCATATTGATCTCTCAGCCAAGAACGCTCTTTTATATTCAATGACCCTAATCTCTGGTTTAAAAATTCTATCAACATATTTAATTTAACAATTCATTTTCATCAGATTTTTTAGTCCCTTTTTAAATTTAGGAATCGTTACAAAGCATGTAAGCTATGAAATGCCAGCTCAGTAGCTTATACCCTTTAGTATTCAACAAATGATAATGAAATTCATGAAATAAATGAATGACTTCGTGTTGATGAAAGCAAACAAAAGTGATAACCCTTGCATTCTAACTCAGAAAATCAGCCATTATGTAACCTCTGATGTTTTCAAAAACATTTCCTCACAGTTGTCAGATATCTGAGTAAAAACTGACCATAAAGAGAAAATGGGAAAAAAAAATTACTAATGGTGACAACTGCTGCAAAAGACACAAGAAGGCAGAACACACATGGGAGTATTATGGGCAGAAGGGGCAGAGAAAGCTTACAGACCTATCACTTCAACCAAGGATAATTTGTGAGAAGGTGGAGATGTGGAGAAGTCTCCATGAATGAGGGCTGAAGAGAGGGTTAATTGGAGTTACAGAATTTAAACCCATGCATGGCTCAGCATTTTACAAGGACATTTTTAACAGTTCTGGATTCCAGGGTGGGAGGGAAGAAAAGAGGGAGGGAAGTGAGAATGAATTGCTGGAGTTGATTTTGAGGGTGAATGGAGGAGGAAATTGCAACCCACTCCAGTATTCTTGCCTGGAGAATTCCATGGACAGAGGAGCCTGGTGGGCTACAATCCGTGGGGTCACAAAGAGTCAGAGAAGACTGAGAGACTAACACACACACGAGTCAGATCATAACAGGACTTATAGGCAAACATAAGGAACTTAGACTTTATAGTGATAAACTTCTGAACGATTTTAAGTTGGGGAAATAATATGTTGTGATCTCCATTTATATAGAAACAACATCCTGGCTTCTGAATGGAGAATGGACAAGAGAAGGGCCCCGAATAAAGCAGAAGATGAGCAAATTAATTCTCAAAATTTCAGTTACGTGTTCCTTCCCTCAGTTGAGATCAGATATGTCCATCTTTGTAACCTATCCCTCAGAGAGTCATACTTATTCCTCCAAATCCTTATCCATTGGGTCCAAATTTGCTAAATTAAGCTTTTATCTCAGAGGATTTGGTAACCACAGTAACACAGCATACAAAGTGTTGGTTATCTGTGCTTCTCTCTAAATGCCCCACTTTGATAGAATTAAGCCTGGATAAAATCATTGGTGAGGAATCAAGTCATGCTTCCTAGTAGATTATTCTTTACAATATGCTATTTTCTGCAGAATGAATGTCAAACAGGACCAGAGAATTGCACCGAGCTTCAAATATATGAAATAGTTACCATTGCTTTACAAGTATAATGCACTACATAAATAATGCAATCCAGGTTCAGACTTGACTTGTCTTATCTTCCCCACACAGTAATGATAAACAATTTAGGGCTTCCTCTCTCAGTCTCTGAAGTTCCTTTTATAGCTCTAAAGTCTACTCCTGAGTGCTGTTGTTAAAGGAAAAGAATTTTTTATTCTGACAACCCTGATATCCTTTGCATTTTCTACAAATGAGTGAAAGGAAGATACTGTGTGAAGGGATTTGATTTGTAACACAATAGCTGCTTTTCCTCAGCTGAAGTAGAGAGCATAGAACACATTTACATTAAATGTGTGCTTTTATGAAGGAAGAAATAAGCATTTGGATTTGAAATATGTCAAACACTATTTTTATGAAGGGCAAGTCATTTCGTTCAGCTGTGATTTTAGTTCTAACGAACAAAAGCTCACTCCAAGCATTCATTTGCTACTTTCTGGGTGTCTTGTTGGTTAAGCTTTAAATCTTCTATGTGGTCCCTTTCTTCCATGAGAGGTAGATTTTAGACAATGTTGGCTTTGCTATTAAATTTTACAGCTCGATGGTAATAAAATATCAAGGCAGCTATTTCATGGCCTTTCAGCAATACAGATAGATGGATTCAGAACAGAGAAGTGTATCTGGACATGCAACTCATCTGAGACATGCCCTCATTTAATTGATGACAAATCTTTAAGCTGCACAATACAAGCCTCAAAATGAATTTTCTGCATCTACCCTAGTACAGGTGTTTTGTTGTTGTTGTTGTTGTTTATTGTCAAAGAGATAGTTGAAAGATAAAATAGTTGAAAGATACTGAAAGGTTAAACCACTGGTGGTCACGGTTAATGGGAAACATTTGAATAGCAGATGGTTAGATACACCAAAAATGTACTGCTTAAGTAGCTTCTTGGGCCCCAGGGGACAGACTAATGGACTCAAGCATAGCTGTGTCTCATTTACTGAAACACATGTTACCTTTCTTGCTCTCAATATAAAAGGATTCTGGTCGCATGACAATATTTACAGCAACAAAAGATCACTGTAAGTGCAAAGATGGTAACATGGTCTTATTCTCATTGACTTTCTACTTGTTGGGATGAGTGTCAGTGACCCTGAACTTCTTATATGATATTTGTGTTTGGCCAGGCAATATGGCTACCAAAGTAGCTTCTGGAAATAAAAGAAATTAGTTATTATTTAAGGTCAGCTACATGGGTCAGTCTGCATGTCAGCATACTCTAATAGTTCCCTCTTTTGGCTGTGGTAAAATGAAAAATCCAAGTTACATTGTTTTAAAACAGAAGGAACTATGATATTGATTCTTATAAGTGAAAGTCTAGAGGCAGAGTCACTTTTACAGTTGACTTAATTATTGAAGGTTTCAAGCTCCATTTTATCACAGTTCTCTCATCTCAACTCTCAGTATTCCTGGTCTTAACCTCTGTGTGCCTGGCTTTAACCTCCGATCATCAAACATCTATAGAAATTCTAGGTGGCATATCTGAATGACAGACACTGTCCCTTCCTGTTAATCTCAAATCCAAGTAAAGAAACATTGCAGAAACCCAGCAGAAAACCTCCCATGTCTCATCAGCTCAAATTATGTCAGATGCTCTTGGTGTGGGGAATACTGCACATAGATTGGCCTAAATCTCATTCCTGAATGAATCAGTGGTAACAATCAGGACATTTCCATAATTGACTTTATTTATTTGTTTTAAATATTTTATTTATTTGGCTGAACCCAGTCTTAGTTGGGCTTCCCTGATAGTATTCCACTACTGGAGTGGGATATTGGACTATATATTCTTGGGCTACCCTGGTTTGCTCAGGTGGTAAAGAATCTGCTTGCAATGCAGGAGACCTGGATTTGCTACCTGTGTTGGGAAGATCCCCTGGAGAAGGAAATGGCAACCCATTTCAGTATTCTTGTCTGGAGAATCCCTGTGGACAGAGGAACCTGATGGGCTACAGTGCATGGGGTCACAAAGAGTTGGGCATGACTGAGCGACATAGCACAGCACAGGTCTTAGCTGGAGCATATGGGATCTTCAATCTTCATTATAGCATGCGGGATCTTGAGTTGTGGCATGCAGACTTGTAGTTGCAGTGTGTGAGATCTAGCTCCCCAACCAGGGATCAGCCTAGGTCCCCTGAATTGGGAACACAGAGTCAGCCACTGAACCACCAAAGAAGTCCCCGTAACTGACTTCAAATAATTAAAGCTCGTTCAGAATGGACATGGGAATATTTGAGATAATGTCAAAATGTCCTTAACCCTCTTTAAAAATGAGAATTTCTGACATGGTTTAATGAAACACCGTCATTACTTTCATTGAGCATTGGGGAAGAGAAAGTCAATAAAATTTGCTCTGTGTGATGCTCTTTTTGATGTGGCCCCTCCATTATTACATGTGGCAATGCAATAAGTCTTGTTGCTTTCTCTTTTTGAGTTTTCATGCCACTGATAGGCCTAGAAGGATCTGGATCTTGTCAAAGCAGAAATATAAATATTCTACCTTTTTTCTAGACCCATGAAATAAAAATCTTCTTTTCTCCAACAGGCATAGCAGTAATATCTCGAGAAACAAAACCAGGCTACACCCTAAAAGACCCTTGCTGAAAAGCAGAAAAATTAGCCTGTTTTCTATGTTGGTCAAGAGCTTCCCTGGTGGCTCAGATGGTAAAAGTGTCCACTTGCAATGTGGGAGACCCGGGTTCCATCCCTAGGTGGGGAAGATCCCCTGGAGAAGGAAATGGCAACCCACTCCAGTATTCTTGCCTAGAAAATTCCATGGATGGAGGAGACTCGTAGTCCATGGGGTCGCAAAGAGACACGACTGAACGACTTCACTCACTGTTTGGATCAAAGGAGAATATGCATCTCATGTGTTATCCACCACATATTGATAGAATAAGATACTGCTCATAATTTGAATCATCATCCATAACTAACAACAAAGGTGGCATTGCCTGGTGGTGGTGAACATATAACACTTATGAATTTGGTGCAGCAGAAGGTGAAGAATCCAGGATACAGCCTGTCCCTTCTCCTTCCCTAAACCACTTATTAGCCTGTCTGTCTTAATATACAAAATATGGAATCTCATTTATACTGATCTAACTTAAGTTTTAAAATGCCATTTTATGTGGTAAAAATAATGTATTCAATTTTTATTTACCCTAACATGGAGCATCTTTTATTTTTTTAATGCTAAGATGTAATCTACCCAATCTTTATACAATTCTAAACATTCAACACTGCTTGTCAGGAATGACACCTATATTTTGCTAGTTTTTCTAAAGCAAGAGAGATGAGTGATGAAATCTTGCTGTTACAATTGTTTTCCTTTTGCTAGGAATTCATGAGGATAAATATTATTTGGAATATTCTCAGTATCAAACATAAATGAATTAGAAGAGAGTCCAGTATTATTTCCATTTAAAAGGGAGGTAAGTTCAAATGCCTAGAAAGCTCCAATACTTTGACCACCTGATGCAAAGAGCTGATGCTGTGGAAAAGACCTTGATGCTGGGAAAGACCAAAGGCAAAAGGGGAAGGAGGAGGCAGAGGATGAGATGTTTAGATAGTATCACTGACTCAATGGACATGAATTTGAGCAAACTCCAGGAGACAGTGGAGGAGAGAGGAGCCTGGCATGCTGCAGTCTATAGGGTTAAAGTCAGACAAGACCTGGCAACAAGAACCGAGCAACAGCAATGTGTAATAAACATTAAAAGGCTTGAAAATAGATAAAGTTGAAAAGGAAGCAATAAATTATTATATCCAAAGCTTTATTTTCCTTATCTGAAAATATTCTGTCTAAGGGTCTGCAGCTCTAACATGCTATGAGTTCATGATTGCAATCCCTACTGGATAACATTTGATCTGCTATGAGCTGGAACAAAGCGGGTCTTCCAAGGTCCCTTGCAAATTTCTTATCTTGCTCTTGATAATGTCCCAAATTATTTCCAACATGATATCATAATTCTCTCTTTATAAGAATGTCTCCTTCGAAAGTACCTTTCAGGTTTTTGACAATTCATGAGCAACAAGATATAACCAATTCATTAATATTACTTCAGTAATCAGAATTTGTCTTTTAATAGAAACAAGAAGAGATTCTAAATCTATCCACTAGAAACATAATGTCATCTACAAGTGCAAGCCAGAGACATGATTTTAAATTTTCTAGTCACCACATTATATGCGGGCCTGTTCCATTGTGTCCAACTCTTTGCCACCCCATGGACTGTAGCCCACCAGGGTCCTCTGTCCTTGGGATCTTCCAGACAAGAAAACTGGAGTGGGTTGTTATTTCATTCTCCAGGGGATCTTCCCATCTAGGAATTGAACCTGGATCTCCTGCATTGGCAGGCCAATTCTTTACCACTGTTCCACCTGGGAAATAACCATATTAAAAAAAAGTTTAAAAAATGCTTATTAACATTAATAATATATTTCATTTAAACCAATATATATTTCAACATGTAATTAAAACTTTAAATTACTAATGGAGTATTTAATATTCTCCTTTTTGATACTATCCATGTATGCTAAGCTGCTTCAGTTGTGTCTGACTCTGCGACCCTCTGGAAGATCTGATACATATTTTATACTTACAGCACATTTCAATTCAGCCACATCTCAAATGCTCATTAGCCACCTATGTTTGGTGGCTACCTAATTGAATAGCGCAGTTCTAATGAATATAATTTAGTTTAATGTTTAGCATCATTAAAAATAGATTATTTATCAGGGAGGAGATAGCGAGAACAGCAAAGAAAGGGAAACTGTCTTAATTTTGGTTGCCATAACAAAATATCATAGGCTGATGGTTTAAGCAACATAAACTTGTTTTTCACAGTACAAGAGGCTGGCAAGTCCAAGACTGAAGTGTTGGTATGGTCAGCTTTTGACAAGGACTGCCCTGCTGGCCTACTGTAGATAACTACGTCCTGGTTTCGTTCTCACATGGCAGAGGCACATACAGAGAGAGAACAAGATTTCTGATATCTCTTTGTGCAAGGGCACTAATCCCATCATGGGCTGCCCAGGTGGCTCAGTGGCAAAGAGTCCACTTGCTAATGCAGGAGATGCAGGCAGGATACCCAGGTTCTATCCCTGCATCAGGAGATCCTCCTAGAGAAGGAAATAGCAACCCATTTCAGTACTCTTACTTAGAAAGTCCCATGGACAGAGGAGCCTGGTGGGCCATAGTCCATGGCAGGTCACAAAGAGTAGGATACATCTTACCAACTAAGCAAGTAGGCAATCCCATCATGAGGACCCCACCCTCATGACAGTATGTGTGCATGCTAAGTTGCTTCGGATGTGCCTGACTCTTTGTGACCCTATGAACTGTAGCCTGTCAAGCTCTTCTGTCCTTGGGATCCTCCAGGCAAGAATATTGGAGTGAGTTGCCAAGCCCTCCTCCAGGGGATCTTCCTGACCCAGGGATCGAACCCTTGTCTCTAATGTCTCCTGAATTAATAAGCAGGTTCTTTACCACAAGAGCCACCTGGGACACCTGCTCATGACCTCATCTAAGCCTGATTAGCTCCCAAAGGCCTCATCTCCAGATAAAATCACCCTGAGTTAAGGTTTCAACATAGGAATTAGGGGTCAGGTAGGCATGAACACAGTTCATAACACTGTTGCTTTGTCTCTATCATTACTCCCCTAACCTGTGAGTTTAGAATTACATCGACTATACTTACACTTTTCTCTTGGCTTTTAGGGGAGAGAATTTTTTTGTTTGTTTTTTTAGAAGTCCTTTTTTTACATATCTGTAACTGTATAAAGATAGTTGAAAAAATTACATAGAAGCATATGCTCTCTTAAAAAGTGTTAATGAGAAATTAAGTGGAAATTGTTTTACCTTGGAAATAGTACTATCCTCTTTGGTCTACTTATCTTCTTTAGTGTTTTTAAAGCAGAAACAGAGAAATTATCTTAATTGGGAAATATTTTAATTAAAGAGAAATAGATCATTTGGGGAAAATTAGCTTACTGTTTAGTGATTTAACTTTTCAAGCACAGATCTTTTTTCCTGAGCTCCCAGATTTTATATCAAATCTCTTTTAGCAATTTACTTTCTGTGGTTTACAAAAGAGGTGGAAACAAAACTGGCTTAACATCTACGTTTCTTTCCCATTATGCTCACCATCTACTGATCTATTAAGTGTTAGTCACTCAGTCTTGTCCAGCTCTTTGCGACCTCATGGACTGTAGCCGACCAGGCTCCTCTGTTCAAGGGATTCTCCAGACAAGAATACTGGAGTGAGTTGTCATTCCCTTTTCCAGGGGTTCTTCCCTGACCCAGAGATCAAACCCAGGTCTTCTGCCTTTTAGGCAGATTCTTTACCATCTGAGCCACTAGGGAGGCCAAAAACTCTAAACTCATCCACAAATAGTTAGAATATTTGATTCAGAACTAAAATTGTTCTACTTTACAAATAATGAAGATCATAATATGGGTAATAGTACCAGTTGTAAAACAACTATCATGATGAAAAAATAACTTGCTTTCTTCAAATACATCTCTATTACTCTCTAAGTAGATATACAGAGATTTTGCTGTTATATCACAATTGGAAAAAAAAACAAAACAAGGAAAGGGTCATTGTTTAAGGTCAAGCAAATCATTTGTTCTGCATCAAAAACTTACACTTAAGTCATCTGAATCCTAATGTAGTGCTTCTTCACTGTAAACAATATATATCTAGATCCTTGAAATTCAGTTATCTGTCAGTGTCAGCGTATTGCCTCTAAGCCACATCTTAAGGCTTGGTGACATGGACACGTGGATGAGCTGTTAAATAGGGTCTTCCGATTTTCTACCACTTTACTCACATTCAGTGTTCACTCTGACCCCACTGCGTAACGAGTGCTGGACAAATGGCTTTTACCTTTGTCTCTTGAAATCCGAAGAGATGTGAGTGCTATTGAATATAGAAATATAATTTATGTTAGAATCCTGATTATTATTATTAGTGACACAGCATATCCAAAGTGTTAAATTGACTTGAGTTAAGCAATATTACAAATAAAATTCTGAGGCCTTTCCAAAGCATATTTTGCCTACTATTAACTTGCTACTGGCTAGATCTTTGCCAAATCTTTGGAACAAGGCCTTGTAATGTTTGAGGGATTGACAATTTCAAAATGAAAGCATATTTTAATGATGAAATATACAGATTTTCAAAGTAAGTAAAATAATTTTAAAAGTCCTATTTGTTAGGTTGTATCATTTTTGTGAGTGAGAGAAAATGTCAAGGAGATACTACTTTTTTCACTTTGAACCAACTATGGAAGCTGAACTGACCTCTTCATTGTGTGTAAAGGGTGAGGCACTACATTCAAGGTCAAATGAAATGATGACACAAAAATATAAGACCTAAGCCCTTTTTATCTTTCAAGATAATGAATTCATTATTTCGTAAAACTTAGAGAAATTCAACAACAAATATTTTTGAACATTTTTTTGAGCAGAAAATATGAGCTAATTTCCTTGGCAGGTGCTGAGAATACAGAAATGAATATGACATGGTCTAAATATTGGCATAGCTTAATCTTAGTACAAGACAAATGATTGCTAAGGCCACATCTTGTAGATTGAACATCTGTGTATGTGTAGTGAGCCAAGGGCTAGCAATGTCCAAGTTTTACCCAAATAAATTCTCTAATGAAATGTTCACCACTGACGCCCTCCCTTTGAATATTCTCACCATTTCTAAGATGGATTTAAGCAACATGTTTGTGCTCTTACCAGGAGAGGAAAAAGCCAGGAGGATTGTTCTCTTTCCATGGGGAAAGTAAGAATGACAGACTTACTGGGGGGAAAAAATGCAATGGATTTTGTTAGCAGGAAAGTCATTATCTATGGAATGTTTTTAGCAGAAAATGTCCCAGTTCTTTTTTTTTTTTTAAACTTTCTTCAAGTATAATTAACATACACAAGTATAAGATATTTAAAGTGTATATCATGGTAATCTGATAAGTGTAAAAGGATTATGCCTGTCTAGTAAATTAACATATCCATCCCCACACATGTTTACATTTTTATATAATGTGTGAGGTTGTATAAATGTGTGAGAACATTTAAGTACTATTCTTTCAGCAAATTTAAATTATACAATACATTATCAGCTGTAGTCTGTACGTTAAATCCTCAGACCTTATTCCTCTCATAGCTGAAAGTTCATACTGTTTTAATGGCCTTTCCCCATTTTTCCCACCCCTTTGCCCTTGGCAGTTGTTTTCCTATTTTTTTTCTTAGTTGGACTTAAAAAAAAAAAAAAAATTCCACATTTAAGGGATACCAGGTAGTATTGGTCTTTCTCTGTCAGACTTATTTTACTTATCTTAATGCCATCAAGATGCACCCATGTTATTGCAAAGAGCAAGATTTGATTCTTTTTAATGGATAAATTATATTCCATTGTGTACATTTAAACATTTTCTGTATCCATTTGTGCCTTCATAGACAATTAGGTTGTTTCTATATGTGATTCTCAGACAAAATTAGAGAGATGACGCTGAGGTAATAAACAAGAGGGTACATATAGTTTATTTTCAAAACATAAGACAAACAGTGATCAGCATACACCAATAACATGATTTTCAATATTTGTTCTGTGCAATCTCTCTAACAAGCAGTGTTTAGGCCATGGGTTCTGGATCCTGGCTTCAGAGTCCAAATTTACCAGCCACAACCTATGAGGCTTTAAGAAAATAAACACAATCTACCTGTGTCTTAGTTTCCTCATTCATAAAGTATCAATAACATAGTAATTTCCTCATAGAATTCTTGTGCTAAGTGAGTTAATACAAAATGACTAGAATATCTCCTGTCCCGTAGGAGTTGCTTAATAAGTGCTAGATATGCATTTTCTTCTATGCAATGTTTTCAGTTTTCAAAGCATTTTTATAAAAGAACATTTCTTTACAAATCAGAAGAATTTGTGTGACCATAAAATTTGACTACAAAGTGTCTGATCATCTTAATTAAATGAAAAAAGCCTATGCAGTTGAATTAATTGCCTTTATTCAGTTACTCTATTTCTGCCTAAATTTATAATGCTGGTTATTAGCTTATGAGACTTCTCTGCAAACTCTATGGATTGTACGATTATGTTTTCTTTGACACAAAACATCAGTCTTTGTGATGAAATATTGCAATTTTCATGATCACAGCCTAATTGAACCTTTTCCTTTGAGGGAAACACTCTAGATCCATTGGTAAAATTTTAGGATAAACTTCTGTCATATCAGTACCCTATTTATAAATAAACTCTGTACCATATTATTTCTTACATAACGTATTATTATTTTTCTGTTATAGTGTAACAAGTTACTATAAATATAGTGGCTTAAACAAAACCAATCTATTAACTCGCAATTTGGAGTGTCAGAAATGTGGCAGGTTGTAACTTGGTTCTGTTTAGGATACCACGAAACAGTAATCAAGGTGTTTGCTGGGGCGAGTTCTCACCTGAAAAGTCCGCATGAAATCTGCTTCCAGGCTCACTCAGGCTTCTTTGCAGTTGTGAACTAAGGTCTCCGTTTCCTCGCCATCTGTAACCTGGGGTGACTGCCTGCTCTTAGAAGCCATCTGCATTCCTTCTCACGTGGCCTTCTTCAAAGACAGCAGAAAGTTGAAAATCTTTCTCAAATCTCAAATCGCTCTCACTTATTTTTCTGCCACCAGCCTGAGAAACCTTTTTGCTTTTAAGGGTTCATACGATTAGGTCAGGACCAGCTGGAAAATTTCCCTTGGGTAACATTAACTGTACCATATAATATAACTGAATTGCAGAGTGATATCTTATTACATTCACAGTACTGGGAAAATAGGGTGTGGAATTTGAGAATGGGGTCATGATTTTTAGGATCCTGTCTTCCACAGATGATGTCATGGTTTGCTACAATGGCTCTTTCTTTGAATCCTCCATGCTCAAATTCATTATCATGGACAGTATACCATAGTACTGGGGATACATCCTTTGGGGTCTCTAGACACTTAACTAATGTTACATAGGAGCTAGAAATGCAACTGGTAGCTATAAGAATGTTCTGATAAGCCATCTTGTCCAACAGTGAAACAGGTTAAGTTTTTAATGTAATCAGTTTCATATTTCACAAAATATTTGACTGATAGAAAATAATCTCTTGATGCAGATATTAATATGAAGTCTATGCTGTGAGGAGAAAAGCTAAACTAAGCAGTGTTTAAGTTTCCCCCCTTCAACGTTTATATTGTAAGATTCAGTGACTTTGAAAAATGCTTTACTACATAGCCTCCTAAATGTGAATTTTTATGATTAATAGTATTAACCTTGAATCCATTAAAATAGATTCTTTTTTAAAATCAGAAATACTAAGAAGGAAAGAAATTTCTTTAGAAAGAAATACTATCTAAATTTCTCACATTTTACATATGTGAAAACTAAAGTTCAGAGAAATCAAATGACCTTACTAGTTTCCCCAGTAACAGATTTTGGACTCTAATCTAATATTATTCTCCTATTCACATATGTTTGGCTACTTGGTGAAATATAACCGCAGAGAAAAATGTCAGGATGAATAATGCCTAATTTTGACAGATTTTTTCATTCTCCTTGAAATCTTTACAAGTTAAAACTTATTTTAAAAAACTTGATGAGGCTAGCAGATTCAAATCCACTGTGAGTGCACAGACTCAATGAGGACAAGATGGACTTTTAAAGAGAGGTCACTAAATGGGTATAAAAACAACTAAAAGAAGATATATTAGTTTTCACTAAGACATACCTGGAAGAAATAGCTCAACTTTTCTAGTTCAAATCCTAAAAGATGATGCTGTGAACATGCTGTGCTCAATATGCCAGCAAATTTGGAAAACTCAGCGGTGGCCACAGGACTGGGAAAGGTCAGTTTTCATTCCAATCCCCAAAAAAGACAATGCCAAAGAATATTCAAACTACCTCACAATTGCACTCATCTCACATGTTATCAAAGTAATACTCAAAATTCTCCAAGACAGGCTTCAACAGGAACTTCCAGATGTTCAAGCTGGATTTAGAAAGGGCAGAGGAACCAGAGATCAAATTGCCAACATCTGTTGTATCCTCGAAAAAGCAAGAGAGTTCCAAAAAAGAAAATCTACTTCTGGTTTATTGACTATGCCAAAGCCTTTGACTGTGTGGATATCAATAAACTGTGGAAAATTCTTAAAGAGATGGGAATACCAGACCATCTGACATGCCTCCTGAGAAATCTGTATGCAGGTCAAGAAGCAACAATTAGAACTGGACATGACACAACAGACTGGTTCCAAATTGGGAAAGGAGTATGTCAAGGCTGTATATTGCCATCCTGCTTATTTAACTTTTATGCAGAGTAAATCATGCAAAATGCCAGGCTGGATGAAGCACAAGCTGGAATCAAGATTTCCAGGAGAAATATCAATAACCTCAGATATGCAGATGACACCACTCTTATGGCAGAAAGCAAAGAAGAACCAAAGAGTCTCTCTATGAAAGTGGAAGAGGAGAGTGAAAAAATTGGCTTAAAGCTCATCATTCAGAAATCTAAGATCATGGCATCTGGTCCCATTACTTCATGACAAATAGATGGGGAAACAATGGAAACAGTGAGAGACTTCATTTTGGGGGGCTCCAAAATCACTTCAGATGGTGACTGCAGCAATGAAATTAAAAGATACTTGCTTCTTGGAAGGAAAGTTATGACCAACCTAGACAGCATATTAGAAAGCAGAGACATTATTTTACTAACAAAGGTCTGTCTAGTCAAAGCTATGGCTTTTTCATTTGTCAGGAATGGATGTGAGAGTTGGACTATAAAGAAATATGAGCACTAAAGAACTGATGCTTCTGAACTGTGGTGTTGGAGAAGACTCTTGAGAGTCTCTTGGACTGCAAGGAGATCCAACAAGTCCATCCTAAAGGGAATCAGTTCTGAATATCCATCGGAAGGACTGATGTTGAAGCTGAAACTCCAATGCTTTGGCCACCTGATGTGAAGAACTGACTCATTTGAAAAGACCTGGATGCTAGGAAAGATTGAAGGTGAGAGGAGAAGGGGACAACAGAGGATGAGATAGTTGGATAGCATCACCAACTCAATGAACATGAGTTTGAGTAAGCTCCAGGAGTTGATGATCGACAGCGAGGCCTGGCGTGTGCAATCCAAGGGGTCACAAAGAGTCAGACATGACTGAGAGATGATCTGAAGTGACCTGGAAGAAAGTGGATATTCTGTGCAATGTAGTCTCTATGACCTGCTGCTGCTGCTGCTGCTAAGTCTCTTCAGTTGTATCCGACTCTGTCCGACCCCATAGACGGCAGCCCACCAGGCAATTCTCCGGGCAAGAACACTGGAGTGGGGTGTCATTGCCTACTCTGCTATATGACCTAGGATTTTGTAATTGAAAATGATAGAACTTTTTGAGAAAAGAGATTATGCATGCAGAGGCAGGCAGTGGTACTGAAGACTATATTCAACAAGGTGAATGTAGAGGTAAAAGTTTCATTGATAGCCTTTCCAATATGTCACAAAGGCAAAGGGGCACTGATCCCAGAAAAGTAGGTGCTGAAAGAAAAAATAATGGCATAAATTTTAACTGTATCACAAGCATTTATGAGAGGCTACTATGGATTCTGTGTGTGTTAATCTCTCAGTCATGTCAGACTCTATGTGAGCCCATGGACTGTAGCCTGCCAGGCTCCTCTGTCCGTGTGATTCTCTGAGCAAAAATACTGGAATGTGTTGCCATTCCCTTCTCCAGGGGATCTTCCTGACCCCAGGATCAAACTGGGTCTCCCGCAACTCAGGTAGATTCTTTACCACCTGAGCCACCAGGTCCTCGGGTTAGGCACTGGGCAGTGCAAAAAGAGAAACACTCTTGACCTAGTAGAGGTGGGAGGAAGTTCACAGCCCACTAGACAACATTACAGGTGTAAAACATGCTTTGGTGTAAACATGAACCATGTAGTTTATGGGATTACAAATGAGGGAGTAACTAAATTGGCCTAAGAAAGCCATGAAAGGACTCACAAATAGGTGAAACTTGAACTGGCTTTAAACAAGAGTCAATGGGCCAAAACGAGCGGGATGAGTTAGATGAAACGGGATCAAAGATAGTGAGCAAAACCATCGGGTTTTCTCGTGAATGCTCAGGTCAGAGAGGGAAGAAAGCTAGGGGGAAGAAATGAAACAAATAATAAAGTATGGTAAATCTAGAGTGGGAAAGGTCTTCATTATTAAATTAATTGAATCTTCTTCTCTGCTACTCAAGGGAAAATCTGATTTCTTGACCACAGAGAGGATGTCTTAGAGTAATAACTTTAATGGAAATGTAGAGGCGAGACTCATGAAGGATATAACACTTGAAAACATGGAGATCTGTTGGAAAACTGTTCCAGATGTTCAGAAGATTTTCGTGAGGGATTTACGTAAACTGATGCCGATTCCGGAAATGTCTCTGATTTTATACTACCTTTGTACTTTCTTATATTCAGTTTTTATTTTGGGATAACCTAATTAGAATAAAAGACATAAACAAAACAAATAAGAAGCTCTGTGTTTCAGAGAGGTTGTATTGCCTCCTGACATTTTCCATCCACTCTCATTGGACTTTCTTTCAGCTCCAATTATATGAATCCATTTTCTGAAGATTTAAAAATTCTTAATAAGAAACAACCAAGGTTCCAACAAATATGCATTTTAACAAATATTCCTTTCTCTATTCAGAATCCAAGTCATAATAAAACCTTTGAGCAATTGTTATGCTCTACAGATTTGACTTAGATTCACTGATATACACATGCTATGTAAACACTTTCAAATAATAACTAATTCATCTTTAAATTATAATAATACACTAGATTAATTGAACACAGATTTAATATGCCATCTTTGTTTACTTATTCCCAAAGAAATGCTCTCTTGTTTTTTTACAATAAGAAAAGAACTTTATTGTTTATTAATGCTTCTGTGTAAAACTTAAGCTTTGTTGTTGTTATTTTTAAAAAGAAAACACCAAAAAGCGATTAGCTCAGTCCATCCCTTCCTCCGTCATGTACTTCCTACCATCCTCCAAATACCATCCCAAACATTTTGGGGGCATGGAGGAGGGGGAGGCGGTTAATCAGAGTCTGGGAGCAAGATGATCTCCTCGAGATCACACTGTGTGGCCACATTCATCTTGTAAGTACCAGGCCTGGAGGGTTGTGAGTGGGGAGTGTGGGACAACCAGGTTGGAAATGGCTTACAGAGGGAGCTGGTCACCAAGCCATGGCTAGGAGGGTCCACCCTTGTGGAGGAATCAGCAACTGGAGCCGTACATGCCAAGGGGGAAGGCAGGCTGGGCAGGGTATGTGTCTTCCTCCCGGTCTCCTTCTGTACTGCCCTTTGCATTTCCACATGGCTCTTTCCTAACGGCCCAGCTTCTGCTTGCTTCTCCTTCCGCGATTTCTTGCAGTGGGGACTGGAATCCCCCCAGGTGTGAGGAGAGACGCCTCCATTGAAGGAAGTGGAGGTGACCACGGCGGCCCCATTCTCCAACACAGTGGTGAGGGAATCCTCTGATTTCCTGGAAGAGGGAAACGTCCCTCTCCTCAGGGAAGGGGCCATATCCAGGGGCAAGGCTAATGCTCTTTTTAAATGGCTCATCAAAATACAAATGGGTGGAACTTCAATATTTTATATTATTGTGGTTTTACTGAACATAGTAAGGGCACAGTATATTTAGCATTAATTCTTAATTATGTTTTCTGGAAAAGTAATGAAAAAAAATTTAATCTCAGTCATTTGCTTGTTTTAGAATTAAAACAAAAATTTCTTACTTTTTATTAATTTCAACCTTATCTACTGCCAAAGAAAAATTCCATATATTTAATATACATAAATGCTTCTATAACATGCCTAACCCTTTAGATAAATCAGCACAATGAGAACACAATATGCTTTTGTATTTCACTCAGTGATTGACACTGTCTTATTAACATCTCATAACCACACAGAAAGATAGATTTTATTTCATCATTTAATAGATGAGAAAATTGGTTCAAAGTGACTAAAAGATCTGTCAAAAGTCTCTGTTAGTAAATTGGAATATCATGATTCAGATCCAGATCCAGATCTATTGTTTCCTCAATATTCGGATCCCCATCTTCTCTTCCAACAGACTCCATTTTGTTGGAGGTTAGAAAAATGTACATTTACAAATACCTCCTATATACTCCCTGGTGGTTCAGATGGTAAAGGATCTGCCTGCAATGTGGGAGACCTGGGTTTGATCCCTGGGTCACGATTCCCTGGAGAAAAGAATGGCTACCCACTCCAGTATTCTTGCCTGGAGAATTCCATGGATGGAGGAGCCTGGCGGGCTACAGTCCACACGGTCACAAAGAGTCAGACACAACTGAGCAGCTAACACTTTCACTTCACGTTCATGTATACTCACTTATAGCTATCAGTTGCCTTTCGACTCAGTTACAGAGTGTTAAATATAAACAAAAGACTATTCCTGAATTCGAACTGTAAAATTTCTAGAAAAAGTATCCTTTTCCTGTTTTAAGAAGTAAAAATAGCGTGGACCAGTGGTCAGTGTCTTCCTATTCCCCCTCATTTGTGATTGTTATTCAGTAGATATGCCAACATATAAAGATACAAGCTACAGACCAAAGATAGCAGGAGATTAGGTCCCTTGTGACATAGAGAAGTACCCATCCATGCACTTCCTGCCTCTGAACTTGTTTCTGTGTGAGCGGTATATATATATATCTATTTCATTAAACTTTGGTGCTCAGGTTTCTATTAAATGCAGCCAAAAGTAATACAGATGATTGGACATAACATTAAATAGGAAGAGATTATGAGCTACATAGTTGAAGTGAGTTAGTTAACATCAACTGAACAATTCATAATTTTGAGTGAACAACCAGAATTATCAAGAAAGTATGTTCAGTTTCATAACAATGAGAAGACATAGGTCATGATCAACAATAAGAGTGGCCTGAAATGTATAGAAACATCTCCATAAGAAAAGTGCCAAGTGCTTCATAAGCATCATTTTTGATCCTCAGCACAACAGAGACTTTACACTAATTGAAAAGCAAAGACAGTAACAAATAGAATGTTATTAAAACTCCGTGCTTATGGACATATAAACATACATATATGGACAGCTACATAATAAAATATTATCTGTGGTCATTTCTGTATAATGGGACAATGAATGTTTTTAAATGCTTAATGATCATCTCCATCATTAACTATTCTTCAAACTAAAATTGTTATTGCATTAAAAGTAAAAATAACAGCAACATCAATAAATAAGGTATCTTCATACATAATTTGTCTATATCAAAGTTCTCTTCACAATTTCATACAAATTCATAGATGCAGTTATTTAATCGAAGTAAATTAAGTGTTCATTATCTGTTCATTTTGTATTCTACCAACTTTGAAATGCTATCAATAGTGGAATGTTCTGGTAGTCAGTAGACAGCTTTGGGGACAAGGAGATTCTGACACAGGTTTTCAGAATCTAGGGATGTACACTGGCCAGGATCACAGATGTGTGCAGTCAATTCCCAAGCACCACTTGTCTTTATAAAAGTTTATATGATTTGAATCTGTCCCCATTCAATAGCAGACAGCTGAAAATCTCAGATATGACTCCACAAGCCCTTCTCCAAATAGAACTAAAGTGGATAAGGGGGATTTACTATTAAAATTTTATTTTAGAACATAGACTTTTCTTTCTCTACACTGCCTGCTTCTTCATAGCCAACACTGTGATAATTTTATTTGGAGTCGATTGTTCAACATTTCTTTTTTCTTTTCTACTGTATATACAACATGACATTCTTGAGTTATTTGACCTTGGCCAATTAACATTTCAGGATCATTATGTAAATCAGAAAGCTGCAGTGTTATGGGACTAA
The DNA here is from genome assembly GCA_007570785.1 of Antilocapra americana. Taxonomy (NCBI): domain Eukaryota; kingdom Metazoa; phylum Chordata; class Mammalia; order Artiodactyla; family Antilocapridae; genus Antilocapra; species Antilocapra americana. Next base: position 10,630,069 of record ML662445.1, on the reverse strand, counting down.
AATTGCTTAATTCCCCAAGTTCCATCAAGTGAACACCAAGAACGAAAGAGGGAGTGATGGTAGAAGAAAATGCTAAGTGATATATAATAAAATCATCATCATTATTACCACCTTTAGCATCAGGCTCTAAACACACTCCTGAGAGAGATGAAGATGAGGCAATCTTAAGAGATGGTCCAGTCACATCTCAAGTGCTGAATAGTCACATGTGGCTAGTGGCTACCATGCAAGCGTAATTCTAGAACCTCTACATTGTCAGACTTGCCTTAGTAAAATTAGGGATTCATCTGCTAAAGTCCTTTAATAAAATATGTTGGGTATATTTTATTATATTTAATGTACTTTTATATGTTTAGAAGTCTTAAATTGTTATGTAGTTTACCTTTACATTTATTCAGTTGCTTTTGTACTTAAAATACCCTTTCTACAAAAGTATTGCTTATATATTCAGCAATACTTTCTTATTAATAGCTTACTTTTTACCTAAGCCTATTAATTTTGTCTTGGATTATTGTGGTATATGATATAAGGTAAAGATGAATAAGTTTCTAAAAGTTTAGATAATTTTCTAAGCAACAGTTTGGAATAATCTATTTATCCAGTGATCTGTTATATCACCCAGTACATAAACTCTAGTAGAGCTATCTTTTCTCCCTTCATTTTTGAATATTCTTTCTGACTCTTTTTTTAGAAGCACTATGTCTAGATAAATATCACATTCTATTTTTTATTGGAACTACATTAAATTTATAATTGTCACAGGAAGAATTCCTACTATTTCTTGATCACCCTGTATTTCACTGGCCACTCCAGCCATTATATTTCAATATGCCATTCTTTAACCTGTACCCTGTTTAATTTCCCTCTTGCTACTTTTCCTCATCTGACACTTTATAGCTTATCACTTATGATTGGTATAACCAATTATAGTTCATTATGGAAATCATATTAAAGCATAGTATCTTTAAAGCCTAGAGCAACACAAGCATGTAGCAGATTTTCAATATGCACTAAAAAAGAGTGGAAAATTGAGATGTTTGCATTTAGTTTCTCTCAAGAATCCTGAATTCAAATAATATAGACTGCTAAGCAAATATATAATAAAAATATATGCTTAGTCACTCAGTCGTGTCTGACTCTTTGCAACCCCATGGACTGTAGCCCACAAGGCTCCTGTGCCCATGCATGTTCTCCAGGCCAGAATAATGGAATGGGTAGCATATCCCTTATCCAGGGGATCTTCCCAACCCAGGAATCGAACCAGGGTCTCCCACATTGCAGGCAGATTTTTTACCAGCTGGGCTACTAGGGAAGCCCATATGATAAAAATAGATAGATGAAATTACAATTTAAAAATTTTAACGTAAATAATTTATGAGCATATGCAAAATGCTAATATTATTTCTGATAAGTATCTTCTTTCTCTGTGTCTTCCCAGTTACTTAAAGAAATTACTATTTAGTTTTAAAGGTAAACTACCTGAATAACAGTCTCAGTATATAACATATTTAAACTTAAAGCAGCATATGGAAGAGATCAAGTCCACAGCTCTTTTGTTTTATTCTTCTTATATGTTTTACCTCTTCTATGTGTGCAAATGAATTAAAGAAGCAAAACTTGCAATTTGTTCTTGAATATGTACTGGGGAATTTCACATACATCACCTCATTCAGTACTCTTAGCAATTTTTAAAATATTATAATCTCCATTTTTTCTAATAATTGAGGCTAATTTGAAATTCAAGCAGTCTGACAAACAGGAAAGATCCACAATATAGACTTGACCACACTTCACCATGAATGACCATTTCAGCATATTCAGGAAATATTTATGTCCTGATTCTTTTATTTGTCATAAAAGGATTTTAATGCAGATAGAATTTTCTTGATCGTCAATCCCATTCAGAAAGGGAATAATGAACAATAGTGCTAGCTGAAGAAAGTTGAGATAAAAAAAAAGTTCTTCCGTCACACATAGACTCTGCAGCTTTTCCAAGTTTCTCATTCTTTTCAAGTTAATTAAAAGGAATCCTTAAATAAACATGTAAAAGATAGAAAATGCTGAATCTTGTTATGTCTTCTTAACAGTGACTGCTTTATTTTGTGCCAGCCTATGTACAACTAATAATCTACCCCACAAATTCATTCAAGATACAGTAATTTAACAGGGATATGCATCTGTAGGTTTTAATTATCTGTTTAATCAGGCTGTGAATAAACCAAAGTAGGTTAATTTTTAAAGTCCTTCTTGGAGCAAATGTTTTGACTACATTTGAAACTTGGCCAATACCTGGTGAGATTATAGGAAATAAAGAAAACAAACTGACTACAATTGTGTGTTTGCCATTCTCCACCACTTGACTTTGTTTTGATAAATCAACAGTTTTCTAAACACAGTCCTTTCAATTAATTAAAAGGGGGTCATTAAACCAAATGCTGTGTTATTTTAAAAGTGACTATTTGATAACAGTGTGCTGTTATGCTATGCTAGTTTTAAGAACAGACACTTGGAAATATTGCTTGAGAAAATATTATGGTGAACCAGATAGTGTGGTACAAGAAATAGTTAAGACACTATGTTTCCTATATCCTCATCCTCCTAGGTTTGTAGATGTATCCAAGTCCTTAGTATATTTTTGTCTGTGAAAGGAATATGTACTTTTATATAACATTAAGGCATAATAGTACAAGGTGTCCCCAGTGTGTGTAGCTAATCTCGTTGCTCATTACTGCAATCCTCCAGGGATGACAGCCCATAGTGCAATGTGAATGCTAATTAATTTCAATAACCCATACTTAGAAACTAGTTTCTTTTCAAAATTATTTTGCTACAACTATCACTTGGGAAAAGCAAAGCAATTATTTTCAACTACAGAATTGGGAAAGGAAACTCAAGTTCACTCAACATTTCACTCAACACTGGGGACAGTACTGAACATTTATTGCAGCAACAGATGACACTAAAGTTCTGTCTTTGAAGGTAATACACCGATTCCCCAGAGAAGCAATAACTAGCTTTTTCAGTATGATAAAGGAAAGAGTTGTCTTGTTTTAGTACTTGATCGAGATACCTACATTTGGAAATTTTATGATCAAAACTCAAGATACAGCATTTTATAGCAACTATTTCACTTTAAAGCTAGAGCCTGGAATCTCCAGGCACATAATTCTCATTGTTGTGGAAAACATATGTTGCCTGCAAAGAGAAATAGCATGAAAGGAAAATTAAAATTCTAACTCAGGTTAAAGGAAGTTATACAAAGTTTATTACTGGAATAGATAATACAGCCTATTAAGTCGTACAGGGATGGCTTATTATCTTTGGGTAAGTGATACCCAAAATAACATCATAAATTAAAATATTATTTTAACAATATAAGTTATATTAAAACAATGTTAATTAGATTATTTTTTGATGCTGTATTCTTAAAATGATTGTAATTGATAAATTTCTTATATTTTACTAATTAAAATTTCCAATTTAATAAAAAGGAGGGAAATTTACTTACATCAAAAGTATATCTACTCTGAAATTTCAGTGTGTAATTTGTAGAATCAGTTATATGTTCACTTAAGATATTTTTCTAGACTTTATATATAATTACTATAGATTTAGCTGAAACAAATTGTGATTCTGTTAGATTTTTAAATAACCTTACTGTTGATTATAAGTTATTTTAATTTACAATATCCACAGATGCTCAAATTTATAATTTCACTTGTTGTGATATCTGTAGTTGATTTCAAAATATCTTAATATATTTTCCAGATTGACATTATGTGTTTTGTCATCAAATTATTATTATCAAAATAGGGGAGAATAGTCTATAGAATGAGAGAACATATTTTCAAATCATGTATATGATAAAAGTTGAATATCATCAGTATATAATGAATTCATGAGATTCAACAATAAAAATCTAAAAATTAACTTTAAAGAATTTTCTTCAAAGGAGATGTACAAATCGCCAACAAGCTTATGAAAAAAAATGCTCAAAGCATTAATCATTATGGGAATGCAAGTCAAAATCACAATGAGATACCACATCACATCCACTAGGACAATTATAACATTAAAAATGGAAAATAAGATTTCTTTCCTTCTACTACACCTGGGCTTCTGCATTTCTCCTTTTCTAGTTGCTTTAGGTGTAAAGTTAGGTTATTTATTTGACTTTTTTCTTGTTTCCTAAGGTGAGCTTGTATTGCTATGAACTTTCCCCTTAGCACTGCTTTTATTGTGTCCCATAGGTTTTGGATTGTTGTGTTTTCATTTTCATTCATTTCTATGCATATTTTGATTTCTTTTTTGATTTCTTCTGTGATTTGTTGGTTATTCAGCAGCGTGTTGTTGAGCCTCCATATGTTGGAATTTTTAAATGGTTTTCTCCTGTAATTGATCCAGTTTGGAAAAGAAGAAGTAAAACTCTCTCTGTTTGCAGATGACATGATCCTCTACATAGAAAACCCTACAGACTCTACCAGAAAATTACTAGAGTTAATCAATGAATATAGTAAAGTTTCAGGATACAAAATCAACACATAGAAATCCCTGGCATTCCTATACACTAACAATGAGAAAACAGAAAGAGAAATTAAGGAAACAATTCCATTCACCATCGAAACAAAAAGAATAAAATACTTAGGAGTATTTCTACCTAAAGAAACCAAAGACTTATATATAGAAAACTATAAAACACTGATGAAAGAAATCAAAGAGGACACAAATAGATGGAGAAATATACCGTGTCTGTGGATTGGAAGAACCAGTATAGTGAAAATGAGTATACTACCCAGAGCAATCTATAGATTTAATGAAATTCCTATCAAGCTACCAGAGGTCTTTTTCAGAGAATTAGAACAAATAATTTCACAATTTGTATGGAAATACAAAAAACCTTCTATAGCCAAAGCAATCTTGAGAAAGAAGAATGGAACTGGAGGAATCAACCTATAGTTGATTCCAGCCTATAGTTAGGCTATACTACAAATCCACAGTCATTAAGACAGTATGGTACTGGCACAAAGACAGAAATATAGATCAATGGAACAGAATAGCAAGCCCAGAGATAAATCCATGCATCTATGAACACCTTATCTTTGACAAAGGAGGCAAGAATATACAATGGATAAAAGACAATCTCTTTAACAAGTGGTTCTGGGAAAACTGGACAGCCACTTGTAAAAGAATGAAACTAGAACACTTTCTAACACCATACACAAAAATAAACTCAAAATGGATCAAAGATCTAAGCATAAGACCAGAAGCTATAAAACTCCTAGAGGATAACATAGGCAAAACACTCTCCGACATAAACCAGAGCAGGATCCTCTATGACCCACCTCCCAGAATATTGGAAATAAAAGCACGAATAAACAAATGGGACCTAATTAAAATTAAAAGCTTCTGCACAACAAAGGAAACTATAAGCAAGGTGAAAAGACAGCCTTCAGAATGGGAGAAAATAATAGCCAATGAAGCAACGGACAATTAATCTCAAAAATATACAAACAACTCCTGCAGCTCCATTCTAGAAAAATAAACAACCCAATCAAAAAGTGGGCCAAAGAACTTAACAGACATTTCTCCAAAGAAGACATAAAAATGGCTAACAAACACATGAAAAGATGCTCAACATCACTCATTATCAGAGAAATGCAAATCAAAACCACAATGAGGTACCACTTTACACCAGTCAGAATGGCTGCCATCCAAAAGTCTACAAGCAATAAATGCTGGAGAGGATGTGGAGAAAAGGGAACCCTCTTACACTGTTGGTGGGAATGCAAACTAGTATAGCCACTATGGAGAACAGTGTGGAGATTCCTTAAAAAACTGCAAATAGACCTGCCATATGACCCAGCAATCCCACTGCTTGGCATACACACCGAGGAAACCAGAATTGAAAGAGACACGTCACTCTAGGTTTGTTGCAGTTAAGTCCACAGATAAGACTTCTCGTTTAGATGCGAAGAAGTACCCCAATGTTCATCACCACATTGTTTACAATAGCCAGGACATGGAAGCAACCTAGATGCCCAACTGACGAATGGATAAGAAAGCTGTGGTACAAAAAAAAAAAGAAAGAAAGAAAGAAAGCTGTGGTACATATACACAATGGAATATTACTCAGCATTAAAAAAAAATTTCATTTGAAGCAGTTCTACTCAGGTGGATGGAACTGGAGCCTATTATCCAGAGTGAAGTAAGCCAGAAGGAAAAACAACAATACAGTATACTAACGCATATATATGGAATTTAGAAAGATGGTAACCAGAACCCTGCATGCAAGACAGCAAAAGAAACGCAGATGTATAGAACAGACTCGTGGACTCTGTGGAAGAGGGCAAGGGTGGGATGTTATGGGAGAATGGCATTGAAATATGTTAATTATCATGTGTGAAATCAATCGCCAGCCCAGGGTTGATGCTCGGGGCTGGTGCACCGAGATGTCCCAGGGGGAGGGAATTGGGAGGGAGGAGGGAGTGGGGTCTGGAGGGGGAGCATATGTAAACCCATGGTGGTTTCATGTCAATGTATGAAACACAATAAAGAAAATTTAAAAAATAAATAAATAAATAAAAATAAAAATGGAAAATAAGATTTGGTGAGGATGTGGAAAAGTTAGAATCCTCATACAATTCTGGTGGGAATGCAAAATGATGCAGTTTGATGGTACCTCAAAAAGCAAACAGAATTACCATATAATTCAACCATTCCCCTCCTAGGTATACGCCCCAAAGGATTTGAACATAGAAGTTGGACAGATATTTGTAGCAGTGTTCATTGCAGTATTATTCACAAGAACCAACAGATGTAAACAACGTATGTATGTCAATAGAGAAGTAGAGAAACAAACTTTGGAATGTACAAACAGAGATATATTCACCCTTAAAAAGAAATGAAGTTCGCTGCCTACAACAGTATTGATGAACCTCAAAAATTGTGCGTGTGTGTGTGTGAGTGCGTGCGTGCGCACACACAGGTGCACACGCATGCTCAGTTGTGTCTAACTCTTTGTGATCCCATGGACTGTAGCTCATCAGGCTCCTCTGTCTATGGGATTTTCCAGGCTCCACTTATATGAAATGGCCATGATAGGTACCTCCAGACAAAGAAGGTTGGTGATTACCAATGGCTGAGATCAGTTGGGAATGTGGAGTGACTTCTTAAAGTTATGGTGTGTCCTTTCAGAGTGATGAAAATATTTGGGAACTTGACAGAGGAGGTGGTTACACATAAATGATATACTAAATGCCACTAAATTATATACTTAAGTTAATTTTATGTTGTGTGAATTTTACAGTGTCATGGTGAGGGGGCTGATGGCAAAGCTTTTGAGTTGCTTGACCTATGTCCTCTCAACCTTTAGGAAACTATTCAGGAGTCAATGCTTCATCATTGTCAGATGAAAATACCAAATAGATATACTATACAAACTATCAATTCCCTTTTACAAAAATAAGTGACATTTCACATGTTTTTTTTTTCACTGTAATTGAATAAAACCAACAAATGTATAAACATTTCCCTGAATATTCACTCCTCTTGCTATCAGTTTCATTAACACTAAGTTGCATTTTGTCTTATACTTTAATGAATTTACTTGTCAAACATTTAGTCAACAATATTTATTGGGTGTGTATTCTCTTTGCATGGGATACTTCAGTGAATTAAACAAAGCCCTCTTTCTAGGGATTTTGCATCCTAGTACAGAGATAGAAAATAAGGAATGAATATAATAAATAATTTATATGATGTGTTCATAGAGGCTACAGGGAAAAAAGTTTAGAGTATTATAAGAAGACTGGGGGATTGTTGTGTGTAAAAGTTTTAATATAATATAAAGCTAATTGGGCAGAACCTATGCTGCCTTTTTTTCACTTGATCATAGAATATTATAAGGGTTTATAAATTACTTTAACAATAAACTGTGTTGTCTTTTATCTTTTAACTTTTTACTTCAACTATTCTTTTCTTTGCATTTTGGAAAATTAGGACCAATTTTTCTTATTTTGGTTTATTTGCTTTCATGGTATTTTCCTCCTTTAATTATGACATAAATCATATAAAATATACATAATTTAATGCCCACCAAGTCAGGAACAAATAAAGAGTATGCTGGTGGAACATTAAAATCTTTTAAAGTAATTAATAATGAGGTAGAAGCAATCTCCTTATATGCTTATTCATCCCTTGGATTTCCACTTTTGCATGGTGCTATTTATTATTCATCATCAATTAAGAGGTAGATTGCCTTTGAAAACATATGAATATTTAAATTAACCTTCTCTTGGGATACTTATTCAAATAAATATTTATAAGTAGCTATAGGTATGTTTTGCTCTTGAACATCTAAATTACTAATTAACATCATTTTACTTTCTTTAACACTTCCTCAAAGCAAGCCAGTTCCAATGTAGCTTACCCATGTCTTTCCTTATGCATGCTACACTTGCACTGGGAAATTTTCTAAGGTTTCACAGTCTGCTGACACAAATGATGTTCCATTTGAGTCAATGTCCCAGGTTTTCTGTTTGTGTTCCTACCAGAGAAGGAAGGATCCTTGGGACTCCGAGACATTCTCACTAATAATATCTGAGGAAGTATTTTGAAGGCTACAAACCTATCTACACCCTGGAGTTCACACTCTATTTTGCCCTGTTTTCCCTCTCTCCCAGTTCACCAGGGAAGAGGCCTGGGGCTGCCTTAGAGCTCCGTAGCTTGGATCTCACAGCAAGAAAATCAGCATGCACCCTAGAGGTGATGCTTTCTATTCTCCTCCTTCCAGACACTGTCGAGTTCTTTAGAGAAAAGCAGGGGCTCCATTTCCCAGTGGCTATTTGCACTATCACAATCTGAAATCTGAAGCAAGTACCCAGGGCACAGATTCTAAAACCTTCTCACAAGAAAACAACTTCTTCAGGACCTTACTGCTAATACTTCCTTTCACAGGGAATGAAATTCAGTTCAAAGAGGTCTGCCAGGACACAGAACCCAGACTTTCCCTTCCGGTAGCTTTATTTCGTCTCAGAGTTTCCTGGCTGTTGCACCTCCTCATCCAACATAGCACATTCAATCAAGCATCTGCTGAGAGATTTGAGCTAGCATCCACAGGCTCACCATTTAGCCAGTGCTTAAACGGGAAACCTTCATTCTGTGGCTGGGGCACATTGATAATTTGGACTGGTTTCAACCTGAGGCTACCACGGATTGGCTGTGTGACTTGAAAAACTTCCTTATTGCATGTTTCTCAGTGTGTGTGTGTGTGTGTGTGTGTGTGCTCAGTCGCTCAGTTGTGTCCAACTTTGTGATCCCACGGATGGTAACCCTCCAGGCTCCTCTCTCCATGGGATTTTCTAGGCAAGAGTACTAGAGCAGGTTGCCATTTCCTACTCAGAGAATCTTCCCAATGCAGCGATCAAAACTATGTCTCTTGCATCTCTTTCATTGGCAGGCAGATTCTTTACCACTAGCTCCACCTGGGAAGCCTCTTGTTTCTAGGTTCTCCTCTTTAAAAATTGAAGAGGCTAATAAGAATATCTTTATTAGAGGTTCCTCCTTTAATTGTGAAATATATAACAAGCACATCATTTAAAACCCATCAATTCAGCAAGTCTAATAGTACAACATTAAAATATTTTACATGGTTAATAGTGAGCACATTCATTTGTTACTTGGATTTCTACTTTTGTAAAAGGCCCTGTTCAATATTATTGGCCACTTTTTATGTTTTTCCTGTTGATTTATAGGTATTCTTTATGTATTTCTTATATGAATTCTTTTATCAGTAATCTTTGTGATAAATGTCTCCTCCCACTGTCTATATAATTTTATTTCTCCTACTTATCAGGGTTTCAGTTTAATGTGATTAAATTTATTCATAGTTTTTATTGAAAAGTATTTACTTTTTGACTCACTTAAATTACTTTTTCCTACAGGTCCCTAGAATCGTAACAATATTTGTCTATTTAGTTCCTTTTAAGATAAATAGTTGGCACTTTTAGTTCCCTAATTCACCTGGGGTAGATTTTTTTCTACAGTCTATGATAGGGGTTCATTTTTTTCACCTGGTAGGGATTTTAGTCACCTCTGTCATATGATGAAGAGCCATTATGTGAATACTTCTCAGATTTCCCTTTTCTGTTCAAGTGGCCCATTTGTTTCTACTTGTCTATAGCCACATTTATCACAATGACTTAAAAGTAATTATTTTCTGGTAGAGAAAAATCCTTCTACCACTCCCCTCTACTTCAAAAGAGCCTTACCGATCCTTAACTTTTGACATCAGAGATACATTTCAGAATTAGCTTGTCAAGTTCCACTAAGTCCATATAAGCAAACCTAAAGGACTTTGATTAGTTTGTACTAAACTTGATCATTTTGAGTTGAAGGAACTTTGTACAGCAACACAGTATCTTCTTCCATTTACTTCTTTATTGTTTTCAATAGTTATAGGTTCCTTATAGAATTATTTGCATCTTTAAAAATATTTCTATATAATAATACTCCTATTTATTTCTCAATTTTAGCTTTATCCCTTGGTACTAAATAGATATCAGAGTTGAAAGACTACAGCCTATAGCCAGATTTGGCTCTTATCTTGATTTTGTAAATAAAGTTAGTTAGAACACAGTCAAGTATATTTCTTTATGTATTTTAAGTACTACTCTTGGACTGCAATGACTGAATTGAGTAGTTTTGAGAGAGACATTATGAACTGCAAAACCTAAAATAATTACTACCTGGCTGTCAATAGAAATTATTTGCCAGCCTTTGATGTACAGGGATATATTGATCATTTCTTTGTATGTTGCAATATTTACAATTCCATTAATTAACTAATTTATACACAGTTATATCTGCAAGTAATAACAGATTTGTTTCCTTTTTCTAATTCTCTCTTGCTCTCTCTCACTTTACTGAGCTGGCTAGAATTCTAGCACAAAGTAGAAAAGATATGAAGGCTGTCGCATGGATAGCCTTGTTATTCTGTTATGTATTTTGAACATTTATTTAAGAATATCTATTTATATTCCTACTTTGATATTTACTCTCAGTTTGAAGCTGCTTTTGTTTTTTGTGTCAGTTGAGAGAATTGCAGGATATTTTTCATTTAATTCTACTAATGTGGTAGAATATATTAGTTGATAATTTGCATTCCTGATACAAATCTAACTCCACCAAGATGTGTTTTCTTTCTTATCCCTTTTTAACTTGGCTTAGTTCATTTTGATTTTTTTCAAATTTTTGATGTTATCAAGAATTTTATTAGCAATTTACAGAAGAATGATTAGTTTGAATAACCTAGTCTGTATTGCCAGAAAAGAGGTTGATTTTATGATTTTGAATACATTAAAATGGTCAAAGCAATATCTTCCTCTGTACAATTTTAACTTGAGAGCCTTCAGAAAGGGAAGGCTAACTTAAAGTCAGTAACTTTTTAAAATTAAGAGCCCAATAAGGAATTCATTTATGCTTCAAAATATAAAATTACAACATATATATGAATCTGTTTTAGGACTTTTGTATTACAGTGATCTGTTTATTCCAATATTAGTGCAATGTTGTTCAAATGATTATCATTTTTTATCATTATCAATATTTGACATTTGAAAATATCAAACATAAATATAAAAAATATAAATATAATATCTTGTGAAAAAGTCTTCATTATTCTTTGTAAGATATCTTGAGAGTGTTATTATTTTATTTTTAGAAAACTTTGGAATCATAAAGCTCCAAAACACTATAATTTTTTATTAAAATTATTAAATGCTCAATCTTGGAGAAATGGCATTTCTTTATTTTCCATTAATAATATTTCTCTCTTTAGTAAAGTATAAGTTATGTCTCTCAGGAAAGGGTTTTAGATTTCTTCAAAAAATAATTAAAATGTTTAAATTTCTTCCTTAAGTATTCTTTCATCAGATACAGTTGTGAAAATTTCCCCAGTTTTATTTGTAACCTACAGTTCAATAGTGGTTCTATCCATATAAACACAAAATTTGTCTAAAATTAAAACAAATTTGGTGAGCTAAAATAAGCCAATGCTGTGTATTTATGACTATCTTTGTTGAGTCAAAACTTTCAAAAAGTACTCAGCTTAAAATTCAGCATTTTGCTATAAATATTTGCATTTTTCAGAGATGTCATTTTTCTTGTATTCATCTGTCTTTATAAATATAGCTTATATTTCAATATTTTACCCACCTGCCATTTTATCTCTTAGGACTTTAAATTGAGAGGGGTTTAGAACAAGTCTTTAAATTGAAGGGGTTTAGAACAAGTCTCCCCAAAATGTGCCACTGTTTTGAGCTGTGGACTCTTGAGCTGAAGGCAATCAAGATCCAGCAGATTCAAGAAAAACTTTTGCCTCTCTCTTGTCTTCTGCCTGAGAGAATTTAGGTAGAGAACAACTTGGTCCAGGATGAGAATTATCAGTGAGATAAGCACAAAGAAGATGATGGAGGTGTTGTAAGCTGATGGGGAGATTATTGAGCCTGGAGACCAAATTCCTCTCTGTGTCCCATTGCCTCACTGTGACATGGTAAACATTTGATTACCGAACATTTGCTCTTCCCATGCGCCTGTGAATTTTCTTCCTCCTTCTTGAAGCTCCAGATGCCTACCCCCTCTTCTCCTTAACTCAGAATGACATCTAAGCCCCAGGTGTCTGGCTGCACATGGGCCTCATAGCCTTAAAGGACTCCTGTACATACATGATTTCATTTTCTCCTGTTTATCTGTCTTATGTCAATTTAATTATTACAGTAGCCAAAGAACTTAGAAGGGTGGAGGGAAAATTGTTTGTCTCCACAAGATAAAATGAGTTATTTTGTATTAGTAAAAATTTTGGATGTTTTTATGAAATGTGTGAGAATGGCCGGGAATCTAATATGCAGCAGTTGCTCCAGGGAGGCAGACTCACTGTAGGTCATCCGGGCAAAACTCCAGTTCTGTAGTAAGAGAGCTAGTTCAGGTCTCAGAGCTTGTGCTTTGGGATGAAATTGTTTTGTTTTTTTCTGAAAATGGGAGAAAAATAGTGACTATTCAGGTTTAAATTCAGATACTGTTGTTTTTAGGTACACAATATGGTTAAGTAAATTAGTTAACGTAAATTAACTAAAGTAATACTCAGGATATTAAAATAGTTTTTTCAAAAAGCAACCATTCATTTTCTAATAAAGCGATATATCTTTATCATCATAAAAGCAATGTATTTCTACTAAAACTTCTATTTGACTTATGCTCTTCTCTTGTTTATTATATACATTAAAGTATATAATAGCAAAGAATTTAATATTGTTTTCTTATAACAATCCACCTAAGTTATGATAGTGAGAAGCTGATGTTTAACACCTCACAGGTAGATTTTAGACCCTTCATGATTAAGCAAAACGTGTGTTTATAGACACTACTTTGAAAATCCTTTCCTGAGTTCTTGCCATTGTCTTTATTCCTCTTCCCTCTTGCAAACTAGATCTTTATTCATGTGCGATTTCTTCTCATTTGGGAGTAATAAAAGCAGTTATTTAACGTTATGCTTTCCCTTTTGAAAATATGTAATGGGACCAGTTTTATCCACTAGCTATCATGAAGACTGCAAGCTCACCCTAACCTCAATCCCAACCACTGTCTCCTTGCCTGCACTTGCTAGAGAGATTGTAAAAGCTAAATATGTCCGTTTGCAGTCTGCCTCACAGATGGGGTTTACTTATGTCACTGATCGAGCTAATGAGATGAAGGCAGGAGACGCTTGGCGCCACCATGGAGACATAAACACGAAAACCAGAGCCATAGCAGCTGGTCACACCATGAAAGACAAGCCAAGGGAATCACAGAAATGAGCCTGGATGTGCACAGGCAGCCAGAGGACCAGTAGCGTCATCGGCTCACATGCTTCTTGTTACATGAGAAAATTCAACATCTATTTCCTACAGCTGACATTAGCGAGACGTTCCAATTGACCCACCAGCGTTACCATTTCTTGAGGGAGTTATAAGGTGTTATTCCCATCCTGTACTTGAATGATTGGATAATATAAACTCAAAAATAAATAAAGACAAAATAAGCAAGCAAAATTCTTCCTAAAATAATATAAAATGCCAACAGAAAGCAATAATTGCCAAGAACTCAGAATGCATTCTGTTTTTGAGTACATAAAACACGTGGAGAAATATTTTCATATGCATTCTGTTTTTGAGTACATAAAACACATGGAGAAATATTTTCATAAATCACATTCTTATCCCATTTCATATACACAGTCAGGGAATGTTATGTGATCTAAATACATATCAAACTGAATTAAATGAGGTTAATTAGATATTGCTTTGGTATGGCTCTTTTAGTTAGATTTATGTAAATTGTATTTGAACTAAACATTCAACCTCTAAAGACATTTTGTTTTACTTATTCTTCAATTCCACTAGGGGAAAGTGAAATCAGTTGTTATTCAGTTAACTGAACTGCCATTATTCTATTCATTCTTACTGAACTCAAGGGTAGCATATTTTTTTTTTATTTTGACTCACGCAGATACTGACACAGAACCTGATTAAGTGTAATGATCATCTACTTTCCTCAGTCCTCAGCTTATCAACAAGTAGAAGTCTGCTATATCTGTTAACAATATTTTCTGATTTGATCCTATATGTCACAAGATAACATTTCTACAACTAACCACTTTCTAATACAAAATTTTCATTGGAATGACCCTGCAATTTGCTAGGTCAAAAACAATGATATATATTATACTAATATGTTCTTATTATAAATATAATGTGTACATTTCTAAATAGAGTCAATCATTTTAGAGACTGAGTGGATCACATGGAAACAGTCAATACCATGATAGGTTTAACTTTGACTGCACCACCCAGTGACTTCATTGTCTTAAGCACTTGTGTCTGTTAATGGAGATTCTATATTACTTTCTGTCTTAATTCTATTAGGTCTGTGGAGCAGACATAGTTTAAACTGATAGCTTTGAAAAATAGCCCCTTTAGATCAGTCTCAGCAAGGACATGAGTTGCAATCACTCAACAATTCAATAACAACAGTATTTGCGCAAAGATTTTTCTTAAACACTTATTTTATAAGCAGAGCTATGTTGACACTTTAATATCATTGCTACTTGCACATTTTATTTCTATGGTCAAGGAAAAGTGAATCTATGAGTAAATTCTAAGGAGTAATTTTTTTTCTTCTATGTTTATATCTTGAGAAGAAAACAAAATTTACACTTTCCTACTCAAGATGAAACTTTGAAAGAAACTATGAGTTATGTCTCTCTTGGTTACACCATAACTCACTGAAATTTTAAACAGTACCTAAGATGTATTAATTTCTAAAAGCAGCTGTTTATTTACAGATGATCCTTTTTGCTGTTGCACCAACTTTAACAGTGAAATAGCTATACCCAATAGAAAAAAGTCTTTGAAAATATAGGCTGTACATTTTATAGCTTGTGGGTTAAAATCCAATACTATAGTGTATATATTCTCATTAGAAAATGTGATGTGCCAACCACTATATCAAGAATTTGGGTCCTAAGATGCAATCAAAGAAACTAAAATATGTACTTTGAAAGGCATAAAGAATAAAACAGAATAAGGATTTATTCATCTCAGAACTTCGGTATGTGTGGAGAATTCGTCTCTTTGTGCAACCTAAAAATACCATTTGAAAAAAAAATAAAAATAACTTTTGACTCTTGATAATCCAGAGAAATTGATGAGCAACTCCATAAACTAGCTGTACTGGTCAAAGAGAATGGAGCTATGAGTTAAATCCAAAACCTAAAAATAAGAAACACCATCTGTGATCATAAAGCAAAGTTATTTTTCCCCCTATTTTGTAAAGCTCAAATTTCATTGAGGCCTTAAGTAGAAGCTCTGGATGTCATTTTTAGAGGTATTAATGTTGCATCTACTGTCGGGGAGGAAGAAATTTTCCTCTCTTTTACTAGGTTCTTCTGGCTGGTCTGAGAATTAAATTAACATGAGATAGATTTAATAACATGCATACGGGGGCTTTGCTGGTGGCTCAGATGGTAAAGGATCTGCCTGCAATATAGGAGACCAGGTTTGATCCCTGGATCGGGAAGATCCCCTGGAGAAGGAAATGGCAACCCACTCTAGTACTCTTGCCTGGAAAATTCCATGGACAGAGGAGCCTGGCAGGCTACAGTCTATGGGGTTGCAAAGAGTTGGACACGACTGGGCAACTTCACTTTCACAGTTTCACATACATGGGAGAGACTCAGGAAAGCTGAGAACTTACTAAAATTGCTGAAGCCTTCATCTTAAATACTTTCCTCAGCTAAAATGAAAGAAGATGGTGGGAGTAGTGGTTGGAAATTTCAAAGGTGAGCAAGGTAAATTTGCAAGGAGATGGAGAAGCACATGTTTGGGGAAAAAAATATGTTGACTGGGCCAGGCAGAGATAGCAGACACAGAGTGGATTCTGATTCAGACCCTGCTGAGTTTCCCCATCACACAACCAGCTCATATCCTTCACCAATATCTTTGGGGATAGCTCTATTCCGAGAACAGGGCCTTTATCCAAATTGTTTTAGGCAGTTAAGGGGGAGGTAACAAGAACAAACTTCTCAACTCTTCAGTTTCTTAAAAATAATCAGGCTAAATTAATCCTTGTGCCAAAGAGACATATTTTGGGGTGGCAAATTTTGCTCCCATACACTGTCACTTTTTGAAACTTGAGTTCACCCTTTAATATCTTATGGTGATGTCTCTGTTGCTGAAAGAATAACGTTGACCTTGTGATATTAGACATTACTGAAACATCAGTATAGTGAAAAGATAAATAGACTTAGATCCAGAGTAACTAAATTACAACACCATTATTTTCATAGTAAAATTTGGAGACCAAAAAGTAGAGAAGGCTAATCTTTATTTTAACTGAAAATTCTACATTAAATAAAAGACAAGGGAAATGAAAATTAATGGGTGTGATCAAATATTTGAGTATGAAAATGCAAAAGATTCAACAGATACCATTTAATGAAAAATTAAACTGTGGAAGCGTTCTATTATGTGTTTAAATATGCTTTGTAGTATGTTTACTATTTATTGTTACTGTCTAGTTGCTAAGTTGTGTGTGACTCTTTTGCAAACCCATGGACTGTAGCCCACCAGGCTCCTCTGTCTATGTGATTTCCCAGGCAAGAATACTGGAATGGGTTGCCATTTCCTTCTCCAGGAGATCTGCCCAACCCAGGGATCGAACTCATGTCTCCTGCACTGCAGGCAAATTCTTTACTGCTGAGTCACCAGCGAAGCCGCATATTTACTGTAGTATCTTCTAAATTAATATTTTTCCAGTTGTACAGATAAAAAATTTAAATGACTCTTACTAAGCCAAATCACTGTTTAGTGGCAGACCAAGAGTTTTACCTTGACTCTAAAGCCCACGTTCTTTCTTGTGTACTGCAACTTTGAAGAAAGCAATTTTTGAGATTAAATACCAGAGCAATCTTTACATTGCAGATGAAAATGAATCACTATAGAGAATACAAAAAGCAACCCAGGATATGTAAGGCGTGTCACAGAACACACTCAGGGCATTCTTTGGTTTCAAGTTGATTCACTAATATAACACCTTCACTACACAGTGGAATTATGGCTCTTTGACCAAGGGGACCATCTCATTCAATCATGCCAAGTTTAAACTCAGAAAACCATAAAATTACTCAGTCAGTATCTTTCTTGAAATGAAAAATAGTTTAGCACAAATAGTTGTGCCTATAGGCTTTAAGCCTGGCATTTTATCATCTTTGGCAAAAAGCCAGTCATGTGGCTTATTACAATGCTGTCTGTAACACTGGCAGAAATACAAAATTAAACATTTTGTTCCAATGTCCTGTCAGTCATTAGAAAGAAAAGTAGTCTTTTAAGTACCATGCTACCCCAGAGTAAATTTTGTCTTATTTTCATAAGGATGCAGAGAGGGTCCTACCTTTTTACTATTTAATGGCAGCAGATCATGTTATAACCAGAAATGCAAGATGGAGCACACAAACTTCTAGAGAGGGTGACTGCCTAGCAGCACAGGACACATGATTTATTTCCCCTAAATGTCTTGTAATTTTTTTAAACCATTTAATATCTTGCATTATCAGAAGATAAAACTATACCTTTATTTTAACTCTATGATAGGAGTAATTTAAAGTAATTTCATGGAGTGGGGTGGTACACGCCACTTCTAATAAATTAGTAAAATACATTAAAATGGTTTCTTTGATGATGGTTTTTGTAACTCTGTCTTTCCTAAGACTAACTAAATATTTCTTGATTCATGTAATGCATCAATATATACAATAAAAATAATTTTTTAAAGATCCATTTGATATGAACCATTTTTAAAGTCTTTATTGAATTTTTTGCAATATTGCTTTTATTTTATGTTTTGGTTTTTTGGCTGCAAGGCACATGGGGTCTTAGCTCCCCAGTCAAACCCACAGCCTCTGCCTTGGAAAGCAAAGACTTAAACCACTGGGCCGCCAGGGAAGTCCCATAAAAATAACAATTCTGAAATATTGATTTTTTCTATTGAAAAGGCAATATCACTAATATTAGTTATATAAATATATATCATCTTGCAGTACACTTATTAAAATTCACTATTAGAGAGTCATTTTTAACCTGTAAGTTAACCTTTATTTAAAAAAGAACAATTCAAAATGCTTTATTCAACTTGTGGGAAGAAAGACATAAGGCAGAGGATACATTTTGATTCAGAAAAGTGACTTTGTTTGTCCACAGGGATCAGCTTAGTCAGTTTAGCCAGAGCATATGATTGAATATAAATCTCACTATTTGGAGCACTAGAGAAAGCAAAGAGTTATAATCCTTGAACTCTAAGTTCTGCTTGCTGTCTAAAGGAATATTGATTTAAACAACAGCAACAAAGGAAGCACAAAAAGAAACCCACACATCACCAGCTGGCAGACACTCAAGCAGCTTGCAAATCTATCTGCTGTGGGCTAGCTGGGGCTTTCATGGCAACTCGAGATGCAAATTTCAGCTCTGTCCAAAGTGAGGAGCAAAAATAGGTTGTATAAACACATTCCTGTCTGTGTGTATAAATATGTTATATTTCAGTGATAATTCACCATATTTTAAACTTCCCATTGGAGAAAAAACACATACAATTCAAAGTATATTTTGCTCTTCTGTAGCTTATTTAAAGATGACTAGGGACTGGGTGTTGACTTTGATAGTTTTGGTGACTTGGAGAAAACAAATATTGCTCCATATCTGAGATAGACATATACAGAGAAAGAAGGCCAGGATGACTGAAACAAAACATCAAACCTGATTCCATTCAACTAAGTGGGAGGGGGGGATTAAAAATGTGCCAGGGTATGTGGGAAAGATTAATGAAGAAATCCTTGAGATTTAAGGAGGGAGATCTTTTAAAGCTAGCTGAGCTACAGTCAACAAGCAACACATGAAAAAGATTCTGAAATGGGAGATTTTGAAGAAGCGTATAAGTTTGGCTCCTTATAAAAATTCAGTGGAACGTACTTAAATTTCTTCTCATAGCACTTTTGCAATTGGAATTATTCCAAAGCAAGTGACTTTAACCTCAAAAATCTTATTTCTAAAAGGAAGCTGACATCCTCCTTCACTTGAAATCACTCTGCAAGTGTTGATAAATAGCATATCTCCATCAAAGCATCATTGTGAGATCCAAAGTGAAGAACTTTCTACAGATACTAAATGCTTCTTTGGTAATATTTAAAACTTGGACTTTGCCTCCAGTAATGCTGTTCACAATGATAGAGCAAACAAATTATAGTCCATACATTTTTTTGCTACCTCCCACTTAAATAATTGATGTTCAGTTACTAAATATTGCAGTATGCTAAGTACTAGGTTAAGTAAGACACACACACCACATCACAAACACATAAATGAACAGGATAAGTCCACTGAAATCATGTAATGACTTAGTTAGAAATCTAAATTGCTTTCTAATTTTAACACCTGCAATTATGATAAAAGGACCCACGTTATCATCTGAATTTTGCTGCAAGAAATTTTCTGGTGAGAGCTGTGTATACTTCAGTTCACCATTAGTCAGACTGTAAACTTTCTTTAAAGAAATCTTAAGATATCAACCTTCTGTAAAAACTTGACTCTATGTCTCTGGATTCGTTGTCTATATTATTTGCATAAAATTGAGAAGTCTGTTGGGTTCACCCTCCAAGATGCAGTTTACGTTTTTCCTGACTTTATATTAATAAAGACGGTACTATAGAAAGACAGTGAACTGCCTTGGAGGATAAGGAAGTGTGAGAGAGTGTGTGTGTGTGTGTGTGTGTGTGTGTGTGTGTGTGTATGTGGTGAGTTACTATCCAGAAGAGCAAAGATGAGGAGTAGTTGAGGTCCTGTTTTAGCCATGTGATTCAGAGCCTGAGCGGCAAAGTGTGCTTAGAATGTCAATCAGAGGATCATTTCCTTACTTCTGCACAAAATGAGCAACGTCTGGCCTCCTGAGTAATTTTTATATAAACACCATGATAACATCAAAGTCACCTTCAATGATGGCAGTAGAGAGGGTCCTTGGAGTCAGTTCCAGGAGAGTTAGAAGTACACAGCAGAGCAAAATATTCCACATGTATCTGGAGACTGAAAAGGATGATCTGATTTATAAACAAGCAAGAACCCTCTGAGTGACTAGAGAAGTTATTTCAAGAACACTTTTCATGAGAAAAGGGGTAAGGTATGGCAATATTGAAACATTTTACTTTTTGATCAGGAAATTAATCAAGTTAATCCCTAACTTTTTAATTAATTGTATACGCCTTTTTCCTTCACTGACTCTGCCTGGCTTCCTTGCTGTTCTAACACGCCACGTTTGCTGACACTTCAAGACCTCTGTTCTTATTGCTTCTTCCACCTGGATGTTCTTCTCTCAGACCTTTACTTTTCTTTACCCATCACTCCATTTTTTTTTTATTGTTTTTGCCATACATTGTCATGATATCACCATGGGTTTACATATGCTTCCCCTCCGGAACCCCCCTCCCTCCTCCCTCCCCCCC
>ML662445.1:10426122-10602801 GCA_007570785.1 Antilocapra americana | reverse complement strand
TATATATATATATATATATATATATATATATATATATATATATATAAAGTTATTTTAGTGTTCAGTATGCTTAGTAGTAAGATGGAAAAAAATCAGTAAAAATGGAAAATATAAAAGCAAAGATGAAAGAAGATAAAATGTGGCAGAAGGAAGCTGTAAAGGAGAATGAGGGTATTTAAAGGCATACATGTATGGGACATATTTTCCCTTTGCAGAAGAATACTCACACATTCACTGTGATGCAGAAGAAGAATCAAGAAAAGGATTCAATATTGGAGGCAGATTAAAATTTTCTTTGGGAATGATTTTTTTTTAACTTATGTCATACCTTCTATTTTTTCCTCAAAGAAGTGGAGCATTCTATCCAAATGAAGTGTATGCTATACTTGAGGAAAGAGACAAGGTTCATCAATAACCACTGGACTTCCCTGGCCACCAAGTGGTTAGGATTTCACCTCCCACTGAGGGGGTACAGGTTCAATCCCTAGCCAGGGAACTACGATCCGGCATGGCAGGATCCATACAACATGGCCAAAAAGCAAAAATCAATAATCAGTGATAAAAAAGAGGCACTGCAACTGGGTAACATTATTTACGTGATTTTAGGGACTTTCTTCAGGGACAATATACAATTTGGTTTTTAAACCATAGAGCTGAACACTTAGAGTGATTCAAGGTCAAGCACTTACTGTATTGCGATGTATACGTGTGTGTGTGTGTGTGTGTGTGTGTGCGCGTGTGTGTGCAGGCATGTGTGTGCCAAGGAGACAGACACGTTGTAAACACTGGCAAACAATTAGCATTGCAGAGCGTGACCATGGTATTTGAGCTGTATAACACTAGCTAAAAAGAAGAGGAGGCTTGCTATTAACAGCAGGAGGAAATGATACAAGTGCAAGGACAGACGATTTTGATATTCCTAAAAACCATGGTGGAGACACGAAAGAAAGCAGAAGATTTGGAGGACATTATATGAGAATGGGAATAAAAACATTCTAGACGCTGAGGTGTTTAAGTAATCTCAAGTGTTATTCAAGATAGGAGGCTAAAGCAGAAAGCAAATGGAAATCCCTAGAAATTAAGAGATTAAGGAAACACGGGCTGCCTTATTGGATTCTAAATTAATGTGTAGAATGGAATAAAGTATTGTGAATCAGAATACAGAATTCCCAAAGAATGAGAAGAATTCAGTACTTAGAAGACCATAATAAAATACTAAATGAAAGATAAGTATGAAAGAGTAGCAGAAGCAAAATTTTTATATGAAGATAAAAATATTCTTCATAATACCAATTTCTGAAGTAGAGGGAGTTGGGTTACAGTGTAAATTTAATATATTCTTAATTTAAGAGCTTTAAGAGGATATAGTGTCAGAGGTAGAACTGTTGGTGATAATAATCAATCCTCCAAACTGGGTTGTTTTGTACTCATGTTATATGTACAGTGTAGGTTGGGAGGCTATCTGATACAGGTATCAGTCATACTCAAGCTGATGGAGGCAGTGCCATCTTGTAGCCACATGGTCTGGAAAAGATGTCTTCCACTGTCATCTATGCAGAAAAAGAAAGAATGGGAGAGGTACTCAAAAACCAAAAATGCAAAGCTCCAAAAGGGACCCATATCACTTATTCTCAAAGCCCCATACCCAGAACAAGTCTCATTCCCCTGGCTATTTGAAAGGATGCTGGGAAATTTGGGGAAGAGGTACAGATCTTTTCTAAGAAGTGATAGGTGAAATTACCTAAAGGGAGATGTGAGAATTCAGAGAATTTAATTTATATTTAGCTACAGAAATGTTTTGGGGAAAAATGTACAAATTATATTTAGCTACCATCATCTGAAAATTAATCACATGCATAAATATTTGAATACACACCAGACAAAAGTAATGTTGTTAGTATCACTATTTACTTGGTCATTATTACCTTCTTCATACTATATTGATTATGAGTGTGTGTCTTAGTTCAGTCTGCTAAGTAGAACAGAATGCTAAGGGGATATATTATGTTACAGCTATTAGCTATTTACATAGGAGGGTGCTATTGACAACTACACTTGTCCTTTTGTTTGACTTCCCAGACAAGTAACGTTATATGAATTTATTTGGATTTAAAATCAGTTTCATCAGGCATGATTCACCAAACAGCTGCACACTTCAGGGCTGCAGTTAGGAGCTCCAATATCTTTTTATATTGGATAAGAGAAAAGATAATAAAATTGTCAGAATGAATTGAAGAAAAAAGGGAAAAAGGTTTGTTCAAGATGTTGACCTTATGGTTTCTAAATCAGACTTGTCCATTGAAAGAAAAACAAAACTGAGATTTTGGAACACATAAAAAGTACAATACCCAGGATGAGTAAATATAATTGATTCCAAACTGAGTAAGAGCAAAAAGAAAAAAGAAACAGCCAGAGATGAGAAGTGTCAAGTGGCTTCAGTTGAAGAGCTTCTTTATATTAGCTAGGTATTATTTTACTTATATGCAGAGTACATCATGAGAAATGCTGGACTGGATGAAGCTCAAGCTGGAATCAAGATTGCCAGGAGAAATATCAATAACCTCAGATATACAGATGATACCACATGGCAGAAAGTGAAGGACTAAAGAGCCTCTTGATGAAAGTGAAAGAGGAGAGTGAAAAAGCTGACTTAAAGCTCAACATCCAGAAAACTAAGATCATGAAATCTGTTCCCATCACTTCATGGCAAATACATGGAGAAACAATATAAACAGTGACAGACTTTATTTTGGGGCACTCCAAAATCACTGCACATGGTGACTGCAGCCATGAAATTAAAAGATACTTGCTCCTTGTAAGAAAAATTATGACCAACCTAGACACCATATTAAAAAGCAGAGACATTTCTTTGCCAACAAAGATCTGTCTAGTCAAAGCCATGGTTTCTCCAGTAGTCATGTATGGATGTGAGATTTGGACTATAAAGAAAACTGAGCATCGAAGAACAGATGGTTTTGAACTGTGGTGTTGGAGAAGACTCTTGAGAGTCCCTTGGACTGCAAGGAGATCCAACCAGTCCATCCTAAAGGAGATCAGTCCTGAATGTTCATTGGAAGGACTGATGCTGAAGCTGAAACTCCAATTCTTTGGCCACCTGATGTGAAAAACTGACTCATTTGAAAAGACCCTGATGCTGGGAATGACTGAAGGTGGTAGGAGAAGGGGACAACAGAGGATGAGATGGTTGGATGGCATCACCGACTCAATGGACATGAGTTTGAGCAATCTCTGGGAGTTGGTGATGGACAGGGAGGCCTGGCATGCTGCAGGCCATGGGGTCACAAAGATTCGGACACGACTGAGTGACTGAACTAAATGAGAGCTGCTTAATATTCAAAACTGATCTTTTGTTTTGTATTAGTGAAAGTTTCCAAAGTTCACATAGTTGAGATTTAATAGTGGTTGGGAGAAGCTAAATTAAGCTGATTTCTTATAAACTGCCTCACCTTGAAGGGTAAGAACTGCATGCAGAGAATAACTTTTCATCCTTAGTTATTCCCTGAGGAAATACTTTTGTTTCACCTACCAAATATTCTGTCCAATTTTTCTAGCTATTTTCAGAGTATTCATCACTGTTTCTCATGACAACTGTTACTATTTCCCAGTATTATTTGAGCAGATGACCAGTATTTTGCTTCTCTGTTGGTGGTGGTGGTTTAGTTGCTGTCGTGTCCAACTCTTGCGACCCCATGGTCGACTCTTGCGACTCTTCTGTCCATGGGATTTTCCAGGCAAGTATAGTGGAATGAGTTGCCATTTCCTTCTTCATTTTGCTCTTCTATCTCCCCATAATTAAAGCTTTGAGTTGTAATATCACTTTTTGAAGATTTCTGATAATCTTAGTAAAATGAATCTATGTTAAACCCAAACAAAGTCTGTTTTCCCTATTTATTCTTTGAATGCCTTTTCAAATCACTTCAGGTGCTGTCAATTTTTTATTGCAAAAGGATGACATTTCGATGGTAGGCTTCTTTTGAAATTAAAGAGTTTTCCTTACGGATAACTTCCCTTATGCTGTGGTTAGATGTCTCAATAAAGGTGGCTTTATTTCACATTTTTAAAAAAAAGTCCAGTTTTCCAGTAGTAGTAAGAAATAAATAAATTTTATCTAGTAATACCAGAATGCAAATATCATTCAACAAACATGAAATTGTGAATTCCTCCACTGATATGCCAGAAACACACATTGAGTAGAAATAAATTTTATAAAATCTATGCTTCCCTTTAAAGTCCTACGTAACTTGTTTCTTTTATTCTTGAATTATCCTTTAGTCATAGAACCCTGAAGGGAATGCTAGGTATTCACCACTTGCTACTTTATATTTAAGATTAGGAAAAAAAGCAAGTTTGTGTTTAATCAAAATGAATTATTATTCTGAATATAACAATTTCAATATTGTTGCTGAATATAAAAATTAAATAATTTCAATATTAATTATGTTTATATACTATCATCTGGGAGATACTTTCCAATATTTTAGCTAACAATGCTTTCTTCTGATATTTAGTTGATATGGAATATCTATGTCATTCATAAGTAAGACAGAATACTGAAATATGTATTACTAAGCAACATTTTAAGTTTATGTACATTTGCTTTTAATTTTTCTATATTACAAAGAAGTTCTATCTTTAGAACTTACTGTCTGTACAACAGGGCCAGTCTATTAATGAACATGTTCATTTTTGCGTCTTTTAAAAAATTGTTTAAGAAATAGTTTTGCTGTAGAAATGTGTTTTTGTGTATTCATGAACTCTGTTAAGTCAGAGGGTTCACAATGTCCATTTTACAGTTCTTTGTAATAAAAGAGAAGTTATTCTGATTAAAAGTTATAATTGTTTAGTAATTCAGTTGTGTCCGACTCTTTGTACTCCATGGACTCCAGCATGGCAGGCTTCCCTGTCCTTCACCATCTCCTGGAAATTACTCAAACCCATGTCCATTGAGTTGATGATGCCATCAGCCATCTTGTCTTGTGTCATCACCTTCTCCTCCTGCCTTCAATCTTTCCCAGCATCAGGGTCTTTTCCAATGAGTCCACTCTTCGTATCAAATGGCCAAAATATTGGACCATCAGCTTTAGCATCAGTCTTCCATTGAATATTCAGAGTTGATTTCCTTTAGGATTGATCTCCTTGCCATACAAGGGACTCTCAAGAGTCTTCTCCAACACCACAGTTGAAAAGCATCAGTTCTTTGATTCTCAGCTTTGTTTATAGTCCAACTCTCACATCCATACATGACTACTGGAAAAACCATAGCTTTAACTAGATGGACCTTTGTCAGCAAAGTAATGTCTCTGTTTTTAATATGCTGTCTAGGTTGGTCATAGCTTTTCTTCCAAGGAGCAAGTGTCTTTTAATTTCATGGCTGCAGTCACCATCTGCAGTGATTTTGGAGCCCCCCAAAATGAAGTCTGTCACTGTTTCCATGGTTTCCCCATCTATTTTCCATGAAGTGATGGGACCAGATACCTTGATCTTAGTTTTTTGAATGTTGAGTTTTAAGCCAGATTTTTCACTCTCCTCTTTCACTTTCATCAAGAGGCTCTTTAGTTTCTCTTTGCTTTCTGCCATAAGGGGATATCATCTCCATATCTGAGGTTATTGACATGTCTCTCAGTGATCTTGATTCCAGCTTGTGCTTCTTCCAGCCCAGCATTTCACACATTGCACTCTGCATATAAGTTAAATAAGCAGGGTGACAATATACAGCCTTTACATACTCCTTTCCCAATTTGGAACCAGTCCATTGTTCCATATCTGGTTTTAACTGTTGCTTCTTGACCTGCATACAGATTTCTCAGGAGGCAGATAAGGTGGTCTGATATTCTCATCTCTTTAAGAATTTTCCACAGCTTGTTTTGACCTACACCATCAAAGGCTTCACTGTAGTCAATGAAGCAGAAGTAGATGTTCTTCTGGAATTCTCTTGCTTTTTCTATGATCCATTGGATGTTGGCAATTTGATCTCTGGTTCCTCTGCCTTTTCTAAATCCAACTTGAATATTTGTAAGTTCTCAGTTCACATACTGTTGAAACCCAGCTTGGATAATTTTGAGTATTACTTTGTCAGCATGTGAAATGAGTGCAACTGTGTGATTGTATGAACATTCTTTGGCATTGCCTTCTTTGGGATTGGAATGAAAACTGACCTTTTCCAGTCCTGTGGCCACTGCTGAATTTTCCAAATTTGCTGGCTTATGGAGTACAGCAGTTTCACAGCATCATCTTTTAGGATTTGAAATAGCTCAGCTGGAATTTGATCACCTCTACTAGCTTTGTTTGTAGTGATGCTTCCTATGGCCCACTGACTTCACACTCCAAGATGTCTGGCCTTAGGTGAGAAAGTTATAATTAGTATACATAAATGAAACTAGGAACCATATAGCAGAGAAGTGCAACTTTGTATACAAGAAAATGAGTGTGGGTTTTCATTTATTTATGGAAAATCTCAGCTCTTGACCTAGAGGAAAATGTCTGGCCATCCCAGTATGAGAAAGAGCAGCATGTAGAACAAAACCTGAATGGATATATAAGTTGTAGGTTTGCACAAAAGAATTTTATTTGCCTTAGATTTGAGTTTATGTGAAAATGAATCTGAAAAGAAGTAACACAGTGTGTTACACTTTTGCCAAATTTCAAACTCGATATTCAGTGAAATAAGAATTAATTATATAGGAGTGAGTGAACTGTTGCTTCCCTGGTGGTTCAGTGGTAAAGAACCCGCTGGCCAATGCAGGAGACCAGGTTCGATCCCCAAGTTGGGAAGATCCTCAGGAGAAGGAAATGGCAACCCACTCCAGTATTCTTGCCTGGAGAACCCCATGAACAGAGGAGCCTGGCAGGCTACAGTCCATGGGGTCAAAAAGAGTTGGACATAACTTAGGATGAGCATGATGAACTGATGGGAGTTGAGGGTAATTTGTATTTTCTTCACTATTTCATTTTCTGGACATAGTAGGAAGCCTTCTTTCTCTTTAAGCTATCTATATCTCAAATCAATTTACTGAATTCTGATTTTGTAAACTAAAATAAAACACTTTAAAATGAAATCTTATGCTCCTTGTCTAACTTTCCCACTCCTGGATTTGGAACAGCAATATAATTACATACATAGGTTCATTAAGAAACTGTTCTCTTATTTACCAGAGTATAACTGGAAGATGTTTTTCAATCAAGGGCTTGCTTGGAATGTCATACTTAAGAATGATGCTCATTTAGTAAGATATCAGCAGGGACATTTAAGTAACTGAGGTTGAATTTACAGGGTAGTACTTACAAAGCCCTCTAGGAAAACTGGGCTGGCATTGGCTTACAGGGTTTCCAGCCCTGTAGGTCAGTAAGGGAGGTCACTTCCTGACTAATTCAGGAAACTTAAGATATTTGGGGACTGAGAATTCACCTAAATATACAGGTCCCACAGGTAAAACCAGGTGGACAGAGTGTCTTGACTTGGATTCCTAGCCTCGGCACAGCTTATAAGATGATTCTAAAATCTTTATCAGAGATTGCCTATGAACCTTACAACAAAACAAAGTGAATAAGGGCTAGGTGGTAAGTTTACATTCTTGCTACAGCTAGGTCAATAATCAGTACAGATCTAATGAAAAGAGCCTTCTTTTATGATTCAGAATAATCTTCCTTTGAGATTGTTTATTATAGAATGAAAGGAAAACCTTAAGGAAGAAAATGTGTTTTTAAAAAAGCCAAACTGCATTATCTAGATCATGCAAAGCCATCTTTATGTGAGCTATTTTACCACTGTTGTCCACATGTAACACATTTTTTGATTATTCATTTCTATAACTTCATGGTTTTTGAGTTATTTTACAACTTTTATAATTTTATGTCTGTTCTTTGAATTCTCTTTTGAACTATTTATAATGTTTTCCTAGTTCCTTCAATAAATGAATTAAATAAAATCATTTAGCAAATGTTCATTTTTATATTAGTATGACAGACATTTCAGCTTCTTTTGAAAATTATCTTTAAAGATGAATCTTTCTCTAATATTGTGTTATGGCTTTATATATTCTTCCAGAATTAATAACATGCATATTACTAAATTCTGATCTTTTTGTTTTGTTGTTGATGTTTTTTATTTAATTTATATTTTGTTTTCTAAACATATGTAAGCCTTTTGTTGAATAGTGTGCTCCATATTAAATTATTCCCAAGTGACTATACATAGAGTAATCTGTTCTGAACCTTTTCTTCTGTAGAATTCTATTCCTGTAAATATTCCCACCATCAGACTGTTTTACTGTTTGTGTTAGTTTATTTTTTATTCCTAGAATTTTAGGGTAATACTTAATATATGATATTTTAAGCAATTTGTTTCTTAAAGTTTATTCTTTTTCAGAATATTCTCATCTCTCCTTATGTTATTACTCTTCTGATGATCCTCATAACCTGTTAGTGAAAGTTCATTTAAAAAATTCTATTGATTATTACAATAACTGATAAGGAAATAAAATAAGTCATTCAAGCTCTTTTGTTTCAATCATCAATGAAAAACTCTAAAAAACAAATTGTATCAAGAAAATAGTAACTTAGATGCTAGGGGAATTAAAACATACATTTTTGAAATCTTAACTGTGACTTATTATGTCTTATGAAATTGAAACTCACAACATTGATTACCAATGTGGCAGATCTCATGCTATTTTTTATATACTTATACATTCATTATTTTTTAACATAGTTCAATATAAGGCAAAATACAGTTCTAGCCAGTAAGTTTAAATTTTTTCATTTTTGTTTGTTATAACAAAATAATAACTAGGTCAGAAACTAGTACCTTAGTTACCTCACACAGACATGTACTTGTCATGGCTTGTTTTCAATTTTTGGCCACCAAACTGTTAAAAGTGACAGCTTTTAAAAATAGAGAGCTGTAACACAAAAATCTACATTTTAGACTCTTTTTTTATAAATGGAAAGTATCTAGCCACACAGGACCAGCCATAACAACATAAATGTTCAAATAAAAATTTTTGTATAGTCCATGGGTTCACAAAGAGTCAGACGTGACTGAGCGACTTTCACTTTCAAATCTTAGCTAAGTAGGGTTTATTGGGCTGAAACATCTCACAATGTAAAACACTCTTCAATATTCCAATACCTTAGTGCACTAATATGATTGTATTTCCTACTCATATCAAAGAAAAAAGTAGGTCAGGCAGCTCTTGGAGATGCTGATCACTGAAAAATATTATTGATACAATCTTCCTTGAAATTAGAGGACCCCTCTGGCTCTCATGGCTTCAATCTCTTCAGCTATGTGGCATGTTAAGAAATGAATTTGTCAAATTTCTTTGCTCTGCCCCATGCCTGCTCTTGATCATTAGAAATATATGTACTGTAAATAAGAATGGAGCTTCTGTTTACTGTGTCCATTGCCAGCCATATGTCTACGATTTTACTCTGTTTACTCTTCATAGTTCTAATAGAAGATATGAGGTGCATGAACTTGGGCCACTTGATTTGCTATGTTACAACTGTCACATTTTGATTCCGTGTCGTTAATTATTCGTTTGAACATATACACAGAAGAAAATAGGTAGAAATTAAACAACTGTAACTCAGATGTGCAAAAGAGTTGGACTGTTCCCAACTTCCCCATGGCAACAACCTCCAAACACATTAGACCTGGGGCCTTCCCTCTTTTCACTGTAAAGCTTTCTTACTCCCGTGTCTGACTTTGAGTCTCTGCCAAAGGCAAGTGATGATGGCTGACTTGCCAAAACCAGAACATTTCCTGTCTGTTCTCTTTTGGGTCACCTTCGCAGATTTCTATAACCCCTCATAGAATGCACTAGTGCTTCTGTGTCATGCAAGGAGATTCCCCTCAAAAGCTCCAAATTAAAAATAAGGATCTAATTCCTCCTGTTGTCTGCTTCCCCCTCAATCTGAAATTTCTTAGCATCTTCTTACTCCATGACACTGAGTTCCATCTTAAGAACCAATCAGTACTTTAACCTGATTAACAGATCTTACCTCTGCTGGGTCTGTCCACCTCCTGCTTGAACGCTGTTTTCATAGCAGAGTTGAGGGAAAGCTTTGATCCATCCTGCATATTGCTACTACCTGACTGATTGTGTACATGCGACAATGCTTTATTTTAAGCTTGCTGCAGGAAGTGAGACTTCTAATAAATTTAATTCAAACATTTCCTTCAGCTGGAAAGTTTTTATATAAAAAAAGGTGACCTGATAATAATTTTTTGATGGTGTATAAGAAAGGAAATGTCTGGTTAAAGGTTACTAGGCCCCTCACAAGTCTGCAAGTTAGCTTTCTGGGGGAATCCAACTCAACATAAGGGAATTTTATCCCATAGAGTCTTTTAGAAATTGCTCAAATCCATTCTTTACAAGGTTGTTAATTCCATCAAATAACTAAGTTCCATTCCAGACTGCCTTTTCAGACCATTTTTTTGTTTCCTTTTGAAATCTTTTTTTTTAAGTTTTCGCATGCTAGCATACATAAACCCTTTCCCCATTCAAAAAGAACTTTTTACTATGGACATAAGAGAAATCTCTAATTTGACAACCAAGGTTAAGTAAGTATTTTGGTTCAGTGGCCTTCACCTTCCTCTTCACTTAGGGGGTAAATTTCAGCTTCTTGGTCTAATAGTGGCAAAAAAAAAAAAGCTATAATAGCTAGTGTATGGAGGGAAGGAAGAGGTTATAGCCCCAAGAAACCACTCCTCTGGCCAGGGGAGTCACAGAGTCCAGTAGGACTACCTACCCTAGATTCTGGTAGGGCTGCACTGTGCCTTCACTCCAGGTCTATAGGCTGGGCCATGGGCTGAACCCTGAGCATTCCCTCCAGATGGGGCCCAGACTGTACTTCCCAGCTGGATGTGCCCCACAGCCTTGACTTTCATTAGACAAAGCTTGACATCTGTACCAGCCTCGGCTGCACTTCCTGAAGAGTCAGAGCTCAAGGTATGTCCCAAAGCTGGGAGGGGCTGCAAGCATGGCTCCCTGATCAGGCAGTACAGCGCCCATGCTCAGCTGTTGGAAGAGGTCACTGGCAAGGTTCCTTGGTCAGGTGGGGCCGCGGGCTGAGCGCCATAATTGAGTGAGGTCTCTGGACAGGCCCTCTGCCTGAGAAGGGAGGTAGAAGGTGTGCAGAAAAGGCCCCGGGCTGTTGACTGCTCCCCGCAGCTAGGCAGCACCATAGGCCGAGCTCACAGACTCCCGGAGCGACTGTTCTGTCTCCTCATCGAGGGGGCCGGGGGTTATACTCTACAGTTGGGTGAGGTTAGGGGCTAGACTCTTGGCCCTCTAGGGGCTGTAGCATGAGCTCCGGGGCTGCCCAAGGTCTCTGGCGAGGCTTCCTAGTCAGACGGGGCTGGAGACTGTGCTCAGTAGAAGTGCTCCCTGACCCAGATTTGGTTCTTGGTCCAGAGGGCACTGCAGGCTGGGGTCTGGGGCAGGTAGGCCCACTGACTAAGCAGGCAAGCCAGGACAGCTCCCAAGCTCTAAGCGGCCTCTGGCTTGGCTGCGCGAACCGGCAGAGGCACAGGCCGGACCTGGGCTCACTTCCAGCCATGAGAGCTGCGCAACTAGGGCCGAAGCCTCGCCACTCCTCTGCCTCCCCAGCTCCGTGCCCACAACCCTGCGGTGGTCCCGGGAAGGTGAGGCCCCGGCGGGCCTTCTGGGAAGTGTCTAGATGTGATGAGGAAGCCGGGGATCCACCTTGGACTCTATTTCCACCTGAGAAAAGGTTCAGTTCAGTCGCTTAGTTGTGTCTGACTCTTTGTGACCCCATGGACAGGCCTCCCTGTCCATCACCAACTCCCAGAGATTTCTCAGACTCATGTCCATCAAGTCGGTGAGGCCATCCAACCATCTCATCCTCTTTCATCCCCTTCTCCTCCCTTCAGCCATTCCCAGCATCAGGGTCTTTTCAAATGAGTCAGCTCTTCACATCAGATGGCCAAAGTATTGGAGTTTCAACTTCAACAGCAATCCTTCCAATGAACACCCAGCACTGATCTCCTTTAGGATGGACTGGTTGGATCTCCTTGCAGTCCAAGGGACGCTCAAGAGTCTTCTCCAACACCACAGTTCAAAAGCATCAACTCTTCAATGCTCAGCTTTCTTTATAGTCCAAATCTCACATCCATACATGACTACTGGATAGCTTTGACTAGACGGACCTTTGTTGGTGAAAAGGTAGGCAGGGGCATTCTCTCAGGGCAGCCCTGGGCCAGCCTCTGGGACGGACAAAGGAGTCAACCGCTCCTTTCAGTGAAGCCTCTCCTTTGACGCCTCTGACTAGACGTTCTAGGATTTGTGCTACAAAGAGCTGCTTCAGCCTCACCCCCCGGTTCTAGGCGTCTCACCCCCAGGTGCTAGGGACACCTTGATTATAGCTCCCCTGTCCAGCCTTTCTGCAAGGAGGGCTTGCTTCTGAACCACCTGTGCCACCATCTTGTTTGGTCACCAGCTCAGGTGATTTTTTTCAAAGCTGCTCCCGCTATATTGCACAACTATTTTTAGTGGGAGGTGGGGGGGAACTATTTTTGTAATGAAAACTCCTGAATTTTTAATATTTTTAATAGTGAAATACTTTCTTCCAAAATTTCACAGCCCAGAGATATAATAACTTGGTTTGATATCTTTTCAGTGCAATATAAGTTAATGATAGTAGCTTCCACAACTTCCCACAGGTTTATTTTTATTCAAATTCAGAAACATATTCTCAAGTGTTTGTTTTCTTCCTGGAAATGAGCCTTTGCATTCACTGGGGATTTATATATTATGTCTGTTGTTTGCAAAACCTCTAGGATAGGGTTTCAGGTGAATCTTGAATGGAGTTTGAGACATTTTCAAACTTGCTTCTCCGACAGTTTGAATTGTTTTTCATGAAAATATACACGGAATACTTAAGACTAGTTTTTTCAGTTGGCAGACATTCAGGGAAAGGAGTAGTTATTATATTAATATATCTACTGACACTGGGGCTTCCCAGGCGGCAATAGTGGTAAAGAACCCTCCTGCCAACACAGAAGGCCTAAAAGACAGGGGTTCAAATCCCTGAGTCAGGAAGATCTTCTGCATTGGGGAGATCCCTTGGAGGAGAGCAGAGCAACCCTCTCCAGTATTCTTGTCTGGAGAATCTCATGGACAGAGGAGTCTGATGGGCTACAATCCATGGGGTTACAAAGAGTTGAACACCACTGAAGTGACTTGGCACCCATGCACTAACAATGATGACTCCTGCTAGGGTCAGTAAAGTACTGAATAAACGGATTGATTCTCTGCAGTTGCAATGCTTTTTGAAAACTATTTACAAATATTGTGGAAAGAATTCAAGTCAATCTACTTTCTGTTTTACCTTGTGTCTCACTGCATAAGCCATTCACCATCTGTGCCTTGATTTCTCATTTATATCTTCTTAAATTCTATATTTACATGTTTTCATAAGAATAAAACTGGCATTATTATATCAACAGAAAGGGAGAGTTTCTAATTTTATGGTTAGTGTTTTTTTTTAGTAGAACTGGAGAAAAAATTATTCAAAGCAACCGTATATGACACTTACAGATGTATCACAAGTATAAGTAGTTAAGGCCTTCCCTCATGGCTCAGATGGTAAAGAATCTGCCTGCAATGCAAGAGACCCCAGTTCAATTCCTGGGCCAGAAAAATACTCTGGAGAAGGAATAGGCTATCCACTCCAGTATTCTTGGGCTTCCCTTGTGCCTCAGCTGGTAAAGAATCTGCCTGCAGTGTGGGAGACC
The DNA here is from genome assembly GCA_007570785.1 of Antilocapra americana. Taxonomy (NCBI): domain Eukaryota; kingdom Metazoa; phylum Chordata; class Mammalia; order Artiodactyla; family Antilocapridae; genus Antilocapra; species Antilocapra americana. The sequence goes on along the minus strand of ML662445.1, from coordinate 10,589,021 downwards.
TGGATTTGATCCCTGGGTTGGGAAGATCTCCTGAAAGCATAACCTCCCACTCCAGTATTCTTGCCTGGAGAATCCTCACAGACAGAGGAGGCTGGCGGGCTACAGTCCACAGGGTCGCAAAGAGTCAGACATGACTAAGCAACTGAGCAAATTAATAGTTAAGTCAGTTTCATGACTCACAGTGGCCAAAACTTAATATCAGACTCCAGAATCCCTGGAGCTAACTGAACCAGCCCTCTTCTTTAAAGCATGAATCCCATTACAATGATCACAATAAGTGATCATATACATGAGGATATCCATTGCACTTTTTAATAGTTCTGCTTGTTAGAATTATTCTACTTTGATAATGAGTTGAGTTTTTCCCTCTCAGGAACTCTTCCATGCACTTGATATACATTATTCCCACAATTTTGCAAGATGAGTTCTATTACTCTGTTTTGCAAATGAGATGCTAAAATTGAGAGCTATTGATTTTCTTTTTCAAGCTCACAGAACTGGTAAGCAGCAGAACTAAAATTTCCTTCCCACTCTGCTTCACTCCGTATTTTCTTCACTTTGTTGGTTCTCTGATCATCTTTCCCTGGGTGAATTTCTATGCCTTGAGCTAAGAGCAGCACAAGAGACATATAGAAATCACTTGTTGGAAAGAGAATACCAACTGTGTGTTCATGGCTTACCTGCACAGGGCCTGGTTTGAATAAAATTATTTCAAGAATTACCATGTGCAGTTCCCTAGTGGATCTCTCCTGCCAACCACTAATAAACCAAAAATTAACTTTGGTCCCACACTGAACTGATGGGAAAGAATTGGAATATGAAGCTGAAGAGTTGTTACCTAATGCATATTTCCAGATAATAAAAGCAAAACACAAATTAAATTACTAGGTGATTTAAAAGGCTATTTTCTACTGTTTGGATTTAGCCATTCATTGAGTCATTTTCTAAGGTACAAAGAATGAGATATGGTCTTATCTGTTTATCAAACATTTATCAACTTTCATTCTTTACTTGAATTACTGCTACCATTCTTAACTGAGTATAAAAGAATGAACTACTGAGGTATGTGAAATAAATGAGGCTGCCAAATAGATTTCAACAAATAATCTCGATAAGACTTACAATTTTTAATTAGTTCAATCAGCACTCTTGGAGAATACAATTATCACAAAAAACTCTCTTTTGAAGAATGTCCCACATTTATACATATTTCTGAAAAATGCCTTACAGGCCATTTTTTTTTAATGGGACTTTTCTTCCTCTTAAGAATAATTTCTAAAGCAAAAGCACTTGTAATATAAATACTTTGAAAGAAAGTAAAAATATTCTAATATTCAGCACACTTTGTAAAAATGTCTTTCAAGGAAAGTTTCCACCAGGCCTGACCAAGAGTGTTGTATAAGTTTAGATACTTGTTTTAGTTACAGTGATAAAAATACTTCGTAAGGCTCTAATTATAGAGTATTTTTGCTATAGCCTACATGATTGTTAAAACTTTTTTGGGTAGATCATGTTGCATACTTCCAAAGTTAAGCAGTCTGTATAATGCCTCCCACAAATATAACAGTTGCAGCTATATCCAGAAAACTCCTAAAAGTCAATATGAAATAATGATTAGATTATCACTCATCTAGTATAAACTCATGAAATAGGATAATTTCTTCAACAGTTTATGCTCTTTAATAACAGCCAATAAAACATTCCTTGAATATTTTCTACACAAGGACCATGTCCCCTTTACTGCTCTTTGCTGCAATAGTCTTTTGAGGTAGGCCTTATGATTAGGTCAGTCGTATAGATGAGGGAACTGGGATGCAGAAAGATTGATTGACTCAACTGCACTTAGTCTCAATGCTATCAAGTAATGGAACTGAACTTCGCAGCCTGAACCTACTACTATAGAGCCTGAACAATTAGCCACAAGACAGACAGCCTATTGGTTGATTGCCCATTTGTCTATTTAACTCACCCGACTACAAACCTGAATATTGATTGCCTTGCTATATCATCAGTTAAGCAGATACCTAATGGTACAACTCTTAGGGCTTCCCTGGTGGCTCAGATGGTAAAGCATTAGCCTGCAATGCGGGAGACCCAGGTTCGATCCCTGGGTCAGGAAGATCCCCTTGAGAAGGAAATGGCAACCCACTCCAGTACTCCTGCCTGGAAAATTCCATCGACATAGGAGCCTGGTAGGCTACAGTCCATGGGCTTGCAAAAAATCAGACATGACTGAATGACTTTACTTTCACTAATAGTACATCTCAGTGTTCTAAATAGGGAAGTGCTAATATTGTCAGTAACTGAGTTGTACTCACTTATTAACAGTAATGTTCATAGTAAGACCAACTGATGCTACAACTGATTTCAGTTACAACTGATGCTAAAATGTCTTTTAGTATTTGTTACTTTGTGCCATGAAAATTTTTCAGTACACAATAGATATAACCTTAAAATTGGAGCTTTAAAGAAAAATCTGTAGCAATATTATTATCACTGTAAAATTGGTAGAATTATGTTGAATTACTTAAGAGCTCACTTCATGGAAATGTACTGAGAGCATGGTTATGCATTATTAATGAAGAATTCATATTCCCATAAACTAAATTCCTCATTCTGTGAACTATATGTATTTTACAATTTCAGTAACATCATAAAACATATAAGCATAAAAATTCTCATCCCTCATATCCCTCATTCAGTGCCAAAGAACTTAGAAATATGGATAAAATTAAAATCACTCATAAAATTTTCTTTTATTTTCTTTATAGGTATGTTTAAAACTTTACCTCTATTTTAGGAAAGAAATGTCCCTAAATTTGGAATCAGATACTCTAGAGATAAAACTGTGTTTTACACCTAAAATCTGGGTAGCGGGCTTCCCAGATGGCACAGTGGTAAAGAATCCACTCTGCCAATGCAGGAGACACAGAGATGCAGGTTTGATCCCTGGATCAGGAAGACCCCCCTGGAGAAGGAAAAGGTAACCCATTCCAATATTCTTGCCTGAAAAATTCCATGGACAGAGGAGCCTACTGGGCTATTCTGGGGTCACAAAGAGTTGGAGATGACTGAGCAAATGAGCACATACATAAATAATTTTTAAAAAATTCTGAGTAGTTTCACAGGAATATGTTGCTGTCTTCAGATAAGCAAATAATCTTTTAGATATTTAATGAGAATTTAAAGAAAATACTGGGAATGGCAATAGGATTGGCCAGAAGTAGACATTTAAGAAGCATGTTCTGAAAGAAAATATGATTTTAATTATGTATAATCATACAGTAGAAATAGATAAATTCTAACATAAAGCTTCATATTTTTACTCATTTATATGAAAGTTTCCTCAGTACTTTGGTATTAAAATTTTTTCAGCTAATATGACAGGCATAGAAGATACAGTTATAAACAATTAGTTGCATTATGAGTATATTTTGGATAAGTATTTGAGTTACATGTTTATAAAATCAATAATGTTAATACTCCTAAAAAGGAAAAACATCAGGAAAGCTTAAAGAATGGAGAATAGTATAATGGACACCATTCATATAACCATAATAAAATCTAAATATAAAATTTCATTTGAACACTTGGAATGTTCTTTTCTCCTTGAAAATTGTCAATGCATAATGTATTTATTATCTTTTCCACTATTTAATGTATCAGTTCAGTTCAGTTGCTCAGTCGTGTCCGACTCTGTGACCCCATGAATCGCAGCATGCCAGGCCTCCCTGTCCATCACCAACTCCTGGAATCCACCCAGACCCATGCCCATCGAGTCGGTGATGCCATCCAGCCATCTCATCCTCTGTCATCCCCTTCTCCTCCTGTCCCCAATCCTTGCCAGCATTAGGGTCTTTTCCAATGAGTCAATTCTTCGCATGAGGTGGCCAAAGTATTGGAGTTTCAGCTTCAACATCAGTCCTTCTAATGATCACCCAGGACTGATCTCCTTTAGGATAATTTAATAATATGCCTTTTTTACTTACGTGACAGCTTAAGCATTTTTCATTTCATTGAAGTTTCTTCAGAAACCTGATTCTTAATGGTAGTTTAAATATAGGAATAAATAAATAGAAAGCAATACCGTGTTCATGGGTTGGAAGGCTCAGCACAGTAAAGATGTCAATTTCCCCCTAACTGATATGCTGAGTTAATGTAATTTCTGTCAAAATCTTACCAAAAAAATTTTTTTTAGATATAGACTTGATTATTTTAAAACTTGATATGGAAAGACAAAAGAACTATAATAGTTTAAACAACTTTGAAAAAGAATAATAACATGGAAGAAATCCATCTGCCCAATTTCAAGATTTATTACATAGCTACTATAATCAAGATGTGTGGTTTTGGAACAGGTGTAGACACAAAAATCAATGAAAAGAAATAGAACAGAAAATCCAGAAATAGACCCACACAAATATGTCCAATTGATTTTTTACAAAGGTGGAAAATCAGTTCAGTTGAATAAAACTTTTCAGCAAAATGGTGCTCAAGCAATTGGATATCCATTGGAGGAAAAAAGAAGCAAGAACTAAGTGTCACACTTTATACAAAAGAAATTTACAATGAATCATGGGTTTAAATGTAACCATAAACTATTAAACTTTTAGAAATAAAAAAGCTTGATAAAATCTTCAGAATTTAGGGATAGGCCAAAAATTATTTAGGTTTGACATCAAAAACACTATCCTTAGAGGGAAAATTAGGTAAATTAGACTTCATCAAAGTTAAAGATTGCTTTAAAAATTATTTCATGAGGATATTGAAATGACAAAATACAGACAAGAAGGAAATTATTCACAAATCACATATCTGACAAGGAACTAGAATCTGGAATATATGAAAAAGTCTCAAAGCTTAACAGTAAAAACACAGTCCTATTAGAACATGCGCAGAATATATGAAGAGATAGTTTGCCAAAGATATGCAGATGGTGAATAAGCACATGAAAATATGTTCAACACCATTAGCCATTTGGGAGATACAAATTAAAACCACAATGAGATGTCACCACACACTTAACAAAATGGCAAAAATAGACAAATGTTGTGACATCAGCTACCAGTGAAGATACAGGGAAACTTGATCATTTATACCTTGGTAGTGGGAATACAATAGAGGGCTTATAATTTAATAGCATGCCTTTTATACTTAACATGACACTTCCATCCTGAAAAACAATTTGGCAGTTAAAAAAAATAACCAAACATGTAACTACTACCATATGATCTGGCAATCACACTCCTGGACATTTCTTCCAAGAAACAAAGATTTTCATTCACAAAATATACCTATGAATATTTAGAGCAGCTTTATTCATAATAGCCAAAAACTGCAAATAAGCCAACTGTCTTTTGATATGTGTGTGGTTATGCAAACTGGGGTTCATCCATACCATAGGATACTGCGCTTTATAAAAAGGAAAGGACTGTGGGTACTCCTAACAAAGGGCATGAATAGCCAGAGAGCCATGCTGAGTGGGAAAACAAAAACCGCTGCCCAAAGGTTACAAACTGTGTAATTCCATTTATCTAACATTTTTGAAGTGAGGGAAATTATAGAGGTGGAGAACAGATTAGTGGTTGTCAAGTTTAAAAGCGGTTGACAGGACAGAAGTAGATGTGGCTCTTGAAGTTCAACCCTTTCCTAAAGCTCCCTGTGGTCATAGAAACATTCTGTACTTTGACTGTATCGGTGTCGGTATCATGGCTGTGATGCTGTGCTGTTGTTTTTCAAGACGCTACCATTGGAAGAAACTGGATGAAGGATAGCGAAGATCTCAGTCTATTTTGTTTTCTACAATGGCATGTGTCTCTATAATTATCTCAAACTAAAGCAATTTAAAACCATTTTTCTCATCTAATCTGTTTATTTCTGATAAACTTTAAGTTTTGCAGGGTTTTATTAGTACTTTATTTTATTAACCCTATACATTAATTTGGAAAAGTTTCCTTTCTTTACAATAGTCAGTCCTCCTTTCACAGGTTTTTACATATTTCTGCTTCAAGCAATTGTTAGTGGTGACCATTAAGTGAGATATTATTTGTAATTAGAATGAAGTGCCTGGATCATAGTTTACTATCAATAAATTATCAATTATCTGACATAGAAAAAGCAAATGTTAATAAGTCTGATATGAAATGTAACAAATTTATTAATATAGAATTTTTCTACCAAAGTATAAATTTTTTAAAAACAGCTTTATTGAGCTACGACTGACATGCCTTTGACAGTGACTAGAATGGGCAGAGCTGCGCTTTGCTTTTCACAGCTGTGCTGTCTTGGTTGCTGATCCCAAGATAGCATGACTGACGGTGTAGATGACTCACTCACAGGTAGCTGTGAGTTGGGAAATTTTAATCATGAGAATGCTTGAATGGAAGTGACTGGTTTATAGTTCATCAGTGCCATTTATTTAGCTATCTGTCCTTAGACAAATTACGTAGACTGGCTTTATTGTGGTTCCTTACTTGTAAAATGAAAAGGTGGGCTGACTTGATGTTTTGAATTGCCTTTGGTTCGGGAATCTGTGATCCCACGAGAGCTGACTTTATGTGTATTTCGTATCCCCAGTGCACATCTCACCTCATGTTGACAAATGTCCCAGTTTATCAGTCTCCTTAGCATTACCTGGTTCCCAATGCAAATCGCTGGCCTGTAAAACATTTTCCAAGGACCAGTACTTCCAGCAATCACCTGGGAGACACGGTGAGCTATTTCACATGTTCCCTGAGCACAGATTATCTGCCTTGCTCCCTCGTATGTGTCCTCAGGATTTGGTTCCTAACCTTAGAGGAAGAAGAGGGCATTGACTTTCAGTTTGGCAAGAAATTTCCCACAATTACTTCCATAAGTTTGTTTTATCTTTTCTGAAGACTTGAAAAACAAATCTTGGTCTGCCTACTGGAGTGTGCCATACATGTAATTACCATCTAGCGGGTGTGTTTAAATAAACACAGATATGGACAAAAATGTCTACTTTATTTCCCTAAAGTAGATAATGCAATATCTTTTAAAGAGTAGATAATCAGAATGTTATTGAATAAAAGCAAAGTACTGCTTTTATATTAAACTTAGTTATTTTCATAATTTTGTTTATGCAAAGATTTGCTTAAGTTACAGAATAGAGCTGACTGGAGCATTTTTTTTCCTCCCAATATTCACCAGAGTCAAAAACGAAACTATAAAAATTAAGGATGGCTTTCAGCATTGTTACTGAAGTGTATAGGCTAGTCATAGTCCATACTATGATGTATAGATGTGAAGACAAGAGAGCCCATATTTTCTGTGCTATTTAACAAGAGCATACTCATATATTATTTATACCACATATGTATGACTAATGGTTTATTGAGGAATTATTGCACTAAACAAGATCTCAACCCTTCATTTACTATAACAACTGCAATGAACATATTCTTCTTCATTATTCATACTGATTTCTTCTAGAGATGCTGGCAAGGGCACTGTATTGTAAAGAATGAGTATCATAAAAAAATTTAAAAGCTGAAAGTTCACTATTGTTTGAAGAATAGTTCAGAACAAAATTGCATTTCTACTCAAAGAATATTTTTAAGAGCCTTACTGATGCCATTTAAGGTTTCTTAGAATGAAGAAAAAGTAGTTTTAAAATTTACTGCCAAATTGTAGAACTTCTAAATAACCGAAAATCTATTCACAGTATTCCTAGTGTGTTAAAACACTACTTGATACAGTTTAGTGCAGCATGATATGGGCCAGCTGAAATCAGTCCCCAGGGGACCTATGTTAGAGGTAATTTTACCTAGAGTACGTCTTCATGTCAAAAACTGGAAAGACAAAGATCGAGAAAACAGTGCATGTAGTGGCATATGATAACAAAACTAGTGTGTGCTCAGTGATTTGAGTTTTATTTTGAAGGCAAATTTTCAGTGTTGCAGTTTGGTTGATTTTTTTTAACCCAGTCTTTTTCTCCCTACCCTATCATAGCCATGGATATATACCTATTCCCTTTTTTTTTTTCTTTTCTTTTTTTTTTTATTATTGTTTTTGCCATACATTGTCATGATATCACCATGGGTTTACATATGCTTCCCCTCCGGGTCCCCCCTCCCTCCTCCCTCCCCCCCCGGGAAATCTCGCTGCACCAGCCCCGAGCATCAATCCTGGGCTGGCGATTGATTAGACACATGACAATTAACATGCTTCAATGCCCTTCTCCCATCTCATCCCACCCTTACCCTCATCCACAAAGTCCACGAGTCTATTCTATACATCTGCGTTCCTTTTGTTGTCTCCCATGTTGGGTTCTCGTTACTGTCTTTCTAAATTCCATATATGTGCGTTAATATACTGTATTGTTGTTTTTGCTTCTGGCTTACTTCACTCTGGATAATGGGCTCCAGTTTCGTCCATAAGACCTGCCATATGACCCGGCAATCCCACTGCTGGGCATATACACCGAGGAAACCAGAATTGAAAGAGCCACGTGTACCCCAATGCTCATCGCTGCATTGTTTACAATAGCCAGGACATGGAAGCAACCTAGATGCCCATCAACTGACGAATGGATAAGAAAGCTGTGGTACATATACACAATGGAATATTACTCAGCATTAAAAAAAAATTCATTTGAAGCAATTCTACTCAGATGCACCTATTCCCTTTTTGTATTTGAACTAGATCGTGACAGTTCTTACACAGACTCAAACCTCTGGAAATTTTGGAGGGGATTATATGACAGAGATCAAACATCCCTGTTACTGATTGCTTTAAGACAGTTTACTGAATGGTCTGTTTTTAAATGCTGTTGAGGCTTATTGGTTGTTTGGAGGCCCCAGAACAGTAACTATCGACCGTATCTCTGCCTTTGACTCAACTGAGAAGTTTCTGAGCTTCCAATATTTGAGCCTCGTCTCTAAAAGTTGATTGATCTGGGACAAGGCCCAGGTGCTGACATTTTAATCACTCAGATTATTCCAAGTGTGAGCAGGTCAAGTCTTGCTTAAGGGTTGAACTGGTGAAGTTTGAAGCACGTTGTGTCTTGTAGTGCTAGTGGTGAAGAACCCACCTGCCAATGCAGAAGACATAAGAGACATGAGTTCAATCCCTGGGTCAGGAAGATCCCCCGGAGGAGGGCATGGCAACCCACTGCAGTATTGTTGCCTGGAGAATTCCATGGACAGAGGGGCCTGGCAGGCTACAGGCAGGCTACAGTCCATGGGGTCACAAAGAGTTGGACATGACCAAAGCGACTTAGCACACACACATATGTCTTACGCTGTGACATTGGGAATTACTCAATATCTTTGTGCCTCAGTTTCTTCACACAGAAAATCAGCATGTTAATAGTCTGTAACAGAGGGAGATACTTTAAGAATTGCATGATAAAATGCAGAAGTGATTACATATAATGAGGAAAAGAGTTGTGAAGAAAAGGAGATAGATGTCCCAGAGGAAGTGCGATAGGAGACAATTTCTCATTAAAAGAATTCAGAGATATTTCATGACATTATAAATGCAAAGAATAAAATGCTGAAAGTTGATCCAAACTTAGAGATGATCTGCTTCACTTCATATACTAAGTTACATAAAGAGAAAACTAACACTAGTCAAACTACTCATAATATATTTTTACAAGGGCATAAAACACTTTAATTCTCAATGTTTCTAATGTTTTTATTTAAGGTATACTAAATATGTATTATTTTTTACTATACGTGTTAATTTCCCTCTGCACTGTTAACAGTGTACAGGGATAAGAAAATGTTTCATGTTTCCACAAAATATTTCATTGGTCTTGGGACCAAATTATACTCTTTCCCCTTAACAATTAAGATCATTTTGTATTTTGAGTATACCATTGGAGACCACTAAAAATATACTTATTCATCTCTTTTTTGAAATTATTCTTCAAATGTGAATAAAAAGAAAGGAAGGAATGAAAGATAATCTTTTTTTTGCAATTATGTCATCGTGAATTGATAATGGTAGTGCTTCTAATTATGAATTAATTTAGAATATTGTGCAGTACTAAAAATCTTTCTCAACATTTCATTTACATTCAAAGGTTCCATTTGGATTTGTGTGTGTGTGTGTGTGTGTGTGTGTGTGTTTCAGATTATATAATCTGACCTACATTCTATTTTTCTTACTATCACAAATGTTTTTTTTTTGAGCAATCATTTTTTTATCCAGCAACAAATTTTATTGCTTTATTTTAAGCACTAAATATTCTAATATGCCATGCATTTTTCTAAGATATTTGCTTGTATTAGTGAATTGAATCTATGTAATATTTCTCTAAAATAGATATAGTTTAGATTCTCCTTTAAAAATGAAAAAATTCAGCTGTAGAACAGTTAAATAATTTGCACAAGTTCACACAGCTAGAAAGTAGGGAGCAATCAAAATTTGAAAGAAAATAGTATAATTTCAGAGTCAGATCTATTAAAAATACTAAATATTAATTGCTAAGCTCAAATCAGGCAAGCTATTCTATAAATCAACATTTATATTCAACAAAGTTTTTAATAATGATCAAATAGAGTTTTTATTATTCTCTTTATTGTGAAAATTCTAAACCACATACTTTATTCTCCAAGAGTTTTCTCTTTGTGTTAAAAAATCATAGTATGCTAATTTCTCTACAGTATACCATGATTTACAGTAAACTTGATAATTTGAGCTTCCCTTGTGGCTCAATGGTAAAGAATCTGCCTGCAATACAGGAGACTCAAGTTTGATCCCTGGGTCAGGAAGATTCCCTGGAGAAGGAAATGACAACACACTCTAGTATTCTTGCCTGGAAAATTCACAGAGACAGGAAGCTGGAGGGCTACAGCCCATAGGGTCACAAAGAGTTGGAAACGACTGAGTGACTGAGTGTGCATGCACACACACACACATTTCTTGATAGCTTAGCAAACAGGTAGATGTGGTAGATGGAAAATCGTCAGAATTACAGAATTCTGTGTCTGATTCTCATTCTGCCAGGGGCAAACTTCTGTTGATACCTGTCATCACTGGTATTAGTCATGTTGTTAAATTTTCCTTGTTTTAGAATTCCCTGTGGTCATCATTGATCACAGGATGTCCATTACAATTTGGTTCTGATGCCCTGTGTGATGATCTTTTGTTTCATTTGTTCTCCTTTATTAGGATCATAAGGGTGTTGACATTCACTCTGTTTTACCAGGCAACTGGCCTGCTAGTTCTTATCTGTCATAGTGTCATCATGAAAACTTTTAACTTGCCCAAATCATGACCCCCTACAAAGTAAAAAGAAGCAGATTAGGACACATTATAAAAATAAATTAAAAGGAACACAGAAAGAGACAGAGAAGATTCAGTTGCACTATCAAGAGAACTATGTTTAAAGTACATAGGCCCATGGTTTATATCATGACTGTCATTATAATTAATGCAGCTAAACGTCATTAAATATTTACCTCCCTGATGCTTCCATACCTATTCAAACTGTGCAGCAACCAAAGTGAGTTTTTTGTTCCACTTTGTGATAACTGTCCTTGAGAAAATGTTGCACTTAAGTTTTTAAAAATTTTATCTCTGTCTAATGTTTAAGCATGCCTTCTGTTCAAGAATGTCACCTAATTTTGATCAGAATATGCATTAGTACCATCATTGATTATTATCATGTATTTGAATATAGATCAATCAAATAAAATAAAAATCTAGAGTTTTCTATCAAATTTTTATAGTCCATTAAAATTTACAACGTGATTTGAAACAAAGAAAAAATTAGCCAATATCTGTAAATACTACCTAAAATATCACGAGACTTATGTGACTCTGTAACACTGAAAGACTGGCATTTTAACCAATTTTGGGGTTTCAAGGAAAAGAAAAATAAAATCTTAAGTTTAAATTAGAATGACTTTTTTTAGCCACAATAGAATATTAGGAATCAAATTTATGCTCCCATCTAAATCAACTAAAAATAATACAAAAATATACAAAATAATGATTTTCATAGGCATCAGAGAAACAGTGACAAATTTTATTTTCTTGGGCTCCAAAATCACTGCAGACAATGACTTTAGCCTTGAAATTAAAAGATACTTTCTTCTTAAAAGAAAAACGATGAGAACTTAGATGGCATATTAAAAAGCAGCAGCATCACTTTGCCAACAAAGGTCCATATAGTCAAAGCTATAATTTTTCCAGTAGTCATGTATGAATGTGAGAGTTGGATCATAAAGAAGGCTGAGGACCAAAGAATTGAGGCTTTTGAACTGTGGTTTTGGAGAAGACTCTTGAAAGCCCCTTGGACAGCAAAGAGATCAAACCAGTCAATCCTAAAGGAAATCAGCCCTGAATATTTGTTGGAAGAACTGATGTTAAAGGTGAAGCTCCAGTACTTTCACCACCTGATGCGAAGAGCCAACTCATTGGAAAAGGCCCTGATGCTGGGAAAGATTGAGGGCAGGAAGAGAAAGGGGCAACAGAGGATGAGATGGTTGGATGCCATCACTGACTCAATGGACATGAGTTTAAGTGAACTCCAGGAGATGGAGAAGGACAGGGAAGCCTGTTGTACTGCAGTCCAAGGGATTGCACAGAGTCAGACAGAACATAGTGACTAACAACAACAAAAAGCAGGAAAGTGGTCCCTGAGAGAGGAGAAGCAAATGATGCAAGTCGTATGATTACCCAGGGCTGCTGCCCAGAGGTGTGAGGCTGCCATGCAGGAAGGCCAATTTTCCTGCATTGAAGAGAGCTACCTCTGGTCCAGTGGGGTCGGGAAGACATAGTCCACAGAGAAGCATGCAGAGAAACTTGTTGAAAAGGGCAGAGGGTCCACCTCTAGTTTTCAGCTGACTTCTGATCAACAAAGGAGCATACGAGAACTCTGGAGGCCAGAAAAGAAATAACTGAAAGAAGCAGAGATAATTCCAGGAAAAGTTCATATCCGCACCAGCCAAAGTAGAAAATCTTATAATCCTCAGGGTTTCACAGAGTTCTTAGAACGATATTACCTCTCTAGGGAGTTGAAATAGCCCTATACTAAAAGTTGCTGTGTTCCCACAAGCAAAGCCTAAAAAGAACCCTTTAAAAAAAATCAAAGTTTCCAAGGAAGTTAGTTTTGCCCCAGAACAAACTCAAGAACATTTATAAGGAATGTGAAATTATGCAACACTCAAAAAAGGCAACATTTGCAATGCTTTGCACCTAATCAAAAATTTCCTAGCATAGAATAAAGGCAGAAGTATGACATATTTAAGCAGAAAGATCAATGAGCTAGAAATCCATTAGAAATTATACAAATTATAGATAAACAAAATTTTTAAAACATTTATTAAAACTATCATGTATGTTAAAGGAGGTAGAAAAAAGGTACAGCATGTTAAGAAGAGGTGTGAAATCTATTTAAAAAAAAAATTAAACTTTAGAGGCAAAAAAACAAAGTCTGAGATTAAAAAAGCACACTAAATAAGATTGAGTAGATACTGCCAAGAGGTGAAAAATGATGACTGAACTTACAAAGAGCCTATTTAAATTAAAATACACAATAAAAACACAGAGATCAAGACATAAGACAAGCTTCAGAAGACCTACTCATATGTAACTGGAGTCTCTGAAAAAGGGAGTGCAAAAATCTTTAAAGAAATAGTGGATGAAAGTTTCTAAGTCGGTTGAGAACTACGAGGTGTTGGGAAAGGCAGTACCTACAGCTGGCTCAGTCCTTGTTGGCTGCATAAGCGTGTTCCTTGGCCCTGTGACATTTGCTTGCATGGAGCCGTCATAGTCTGTGCTAGGCTTCTCGTCTTATTTGGGAGTGTCTTTCCCTTTTCTGCGCTTCATGTATGCTTCTTTGTTTTGCTTAATCACTTCTTTGCTCCTTGTAGGGAAGAAATGGCATCCTCTGCAGACCATCTCCTTGCCTTGGCTATGGGGCAACTCCTGTTGGGCATGGGGTACTACACACTCACTGATGAAGCTGATCTTGTTCTCCCCCTTCTTGTTTTTCCATCCAGTGCCTATATGACTTGTGTCTTTCACGACGAGTCTGCTACCCACAAGCCATGCAATAGGTGAATATCCTGGGACTGCTGCTCTTGGCATGGGCAGCAAGAGTCACTTGCTTGACACAACCCAACAGATCTAAGATGCTTAGTAAGCTGCAGGAAGGAAGGAAGGAAAAAAAAAGGAAAAGAGATAAAAAGAAAAAAGACAGCAAATTACATAATCAACTTGCTTAAAATCAGGGATAAAGAGAATTCTCAAAAGTAACTGGATAGAGAAGCAGTGGAGTGGATACTATGTACAGGAGAATAAAAATAAAATGGACACCAGACTTCTTGATGGACACAATATAAGCAAGAACACAGAAAAGCAACATTAATGTACGGAAACAGCACATCTTTCAACATAAATTATATATCAAGCAAACTTTTAAAAAAAGTGAAAGACTATCATATATAAAAAACTGAAAAAGTCACAATCGCTTGCATGCTCTACAAGGTAAAAGGAAATGTTACTAGAGGTAATATGCAGTTTATAAAATATTAATATGTAGAAGTAAAATATGCATCAGAGTAAAAAAGATTGGGAGAGGAGAAATGGATGTATACTGTTGTAAGGTTTTAGTACTATATGTGAAATGGCATAATGTTATCTGGGCTTCCCTGATGGCTCAAACAGTAAAGAATCTGCTTGCAATGCAGGAGACCTGGGTTCAATCCCTGGGTCAGGAAGATCCCCTGGAGAAGGGAATGGCTACCCACTCCAGTATTCTTGCCTGGAGAATCCCATAGACAGAGAAACCTGGTGGGCTATAGTCCATGGGGTCACAAAGAGTCAGACCTGACTAGGCACTCACACTTGCACTGTCTATAATATCATTTGAAGGTAGACAATGATAAATTATAAATATATACTATACAGGGTTATTGTTACCATCTTTCTAAATTCCATATATATGCGTTAGTATACTGCCTGTATGCAAGACAGCAAAAGAGATGCAGATGTATAAAACAGTCTTTTGGACTCTGGGAGAGTAAATTATCATATGTGAAATGAATCGCTAGCTCAGGTTTGATGCATGATACAGGGTGCTCAGAGCTGGTGAACCAGGATGACCCAGAGGGATGGAATCGGGAGGGAGGTGGGAGGGGGGTTCTGGAAGGGGAACACATGTATACCCATGGCAGACTCATGTCAATATATGGCAAAGCCAACAGAATAATGTAAAGAAAAAAATTAATTAATTTAAAAAATAAAAATAAAATAAATAAATATATACTATAAATCCCAAAGCAATTTCACAGAAAAGTGTGCAGTAATAATCAGCCTACAGAGGATAAAATAAAATCATAAATTATTCATTCCAAAAGAAGGAAGAAAATGGAACTAAGAAAAGTAAATAAATGGAAATAGCAAGGTGGTGAATTTAAACCCATCCTTGTCAATAATCACATTAAATGTAAATGGTCAAAATATATTAATTAAAAGTGAGAGAAAGAGGTTGGTCAAGATGGCAGAGTAGAAGAACATGCACTTATCTTCTGCCAGAACACTGAAATCTCAACTAGCTGTTGAACAACCACTGACATGAGCACACTAGAACCCACCAAATAAATGAAAGGTTAATAAGATCACACGAAAAACTAAGATCCAACTATATGCTGCCTTCAATAACAGCAGCAAAAAAAACCCAAAAACCTCAAAATACTTTAAGTATAAGGATATATGTAGGTTAAACAGAAAATACTGAAATCCAGTATGTTAAGTAACACTAATCGAATTAAATTGGAGTGACTTCATTAGTATCTGTAATTGACTAACCTTTGAGTTGCCCTGTGATCCCCATCCCCTGCGCCATCCTGTATAATTTCCTCCCCCTGAATGTAAGCAAGACCTGGAACATGCTTCAGCAAACACAAAATGTCAGGCATGAAGGAATTTTGCAAATGTAATTAATCGCTATGATTTTTGAGGTAACCAAAAGAAAGATCTTCCTGGGTAGCTCTTGACTCATCAGTGGAAGTACCAAGCCCTACCAGCAGAGAGATCCTCCCCTTGAAGGCTTGATGAAATAAGTGGCCAGGTTGAAGAGCTTGCTTAACAAGAAACTGTCAGCAGTCGCTAGGACCTAGTGATAGCCTCCAGCTTACACTAAGCAAAATGCCAGAAACCACAGTCATACTGCTGCAGAGAAATAAATTCTGCCAACAACCTGAATGGCCTTGGGAGGAGATTCTGCCCTAGCTAAGCCTCCAGATGGAACGCATGCTAGCCAACACCTTGGACTCTGAACAAAGCATCCAGAAAAGCTATGCTTGGACTACCAACACAAGGAAACTGTTAAAGAATAAGTGGATGTTGTATTGAAAATGAAAATGTTAGTTGCTCAGTCATGTCCAACTCTTTGCAACCCCAGGAACTGTAGCCCACCATTCTCCTCCGTCCATGGAATTCTCCAGCAAAGAATCCTGGGGTGGGTAGCCATTCCCTTCTCCAGGAGATCTTCCCAACCCAGGGATTGAACCCAGGTCTTAGGCATTGCCTGCAGATTCTTTACCATCTGAGCCACGAGGGAGAATTCCATGAATGTTGTATTAAGTCTCTTAAATTGTGTTTCCTTGTTATGCATGATTAGAAAACTATTACAGTATCAGACAAAGTAAATTTCAGAGCAAAGATCCGAGACAAAGAAGTTTATTTCATAATAATTAAGGAGTCAGTTCAGCAAGTACACTAAAACGTCCTAGCCATTTAACATCTTAGTAACAGAACTTCAACATTCATTCGGCAAAAACGGATATAACTGCAAGGAGAAATTTAAAAACATGTCATTATAGTTGGAGATTTTACCCAAGAGGAGTGAAAGCATATGTCCATACAAAGACTTGTGCATAAATATTCATAGCAACTTTATTGGTAATAATAAAAAAAAACTGGTAACAATTCCAATGGCCATAAACACATGAATGCATCAGGAAACTATGCTGTATTCCTCCAATGGAATTCCACTCAGTAATAAAAAGGGATAAACTATCAAGTCATACAGCAGCATGGATGATCTCAAAGCAATTATCCTGAAAGAAAATAAAAGAGTATAGTATGGTTACATTAAAAAAAATAAAGACATCTTAAATTCGAGAAAATGTAAACTAATTTACAGTTATAGAAAGTAGATCAGCAGTCGGTTGGCATGAAATGGGAATGTGAGGGAGAATGGGAAGGAGAGGCCCAAAAGAGGGATGAGGAACTCTGGGAAGTAATGAATATGTTCATTACCATAATTATGTTGATGGATTCATGGGAATATACACGTCCAAAATTTGTCAAATCACATACTTTAAATATGCACAGTTTATTGCATGTCAGTTGCACCCCATTATTCTATAAAAGTTTCAATTGAGATAAATTTCATTATAAAATCAGAGTGTACTTGAAAATAATTGATTTATATCTTTCTAAAAAATTACTTTACTGTAATTATAACTTGTCCACTATATCATAGTTTCCACCTTCCCCCTGGTAGCTCAGCTGGTAAAGAATCCATCTGTAATGCAGGAGACCCTGGTTCAATTCCTGGATCAGGAAGATCTTCTGGAGAAGGGATAGGCTACCCTCTCCAGTATTCTTGGGCTTCCCTGGTGGCTCAGCTGGTAAAGAATCCACCTGCAGTGTGGGAGACCTGGGTTCAATCCCTGGGTTGGGAAGATCTCTGGAGGAGGGAATGGCTACCCACTCCAGTATTCTGGCCTGGAGAATTACATGGACTATATAGTAGTCAAGGAGATCACAAAGAGTCAGATAGGACTGATCAACTTTCACTTTCACTTTGATTTCACTTTCACTTCATATTATAGTTTGGGAGGGGAATTAAAAATGGGAAAAATAAAATCAAAATAAAATATATAAATAAGTAAAACAATTATCTGGACAATTAATATATTGATAAAGTCTTCTTAATTCATCTTTTTTTCCTATTTCTGCCTGTATTTTTCAAATACAGATAAAAATAGAAATATAAAGTAAAAAATCCACACTCTGTCTTTCAAGACTTAGGTAATACCAGAGAGATTTTGCAATCCCTTGTTTTATTAGTAGACAGCCTTCTCCAGAAGTATGCCAGTGTCATATTTTCTTGAGAGAAAAACTTTATTACCTTATTTTGCAAAGAATATGATTTCTACATTAATGTCACCCTTTCCCTGTCCCAAAATATTAAAATGACTATCAATAATTAAAAGCAAAAATGAAATATGAAATTATGTTGTTTCATAAATGCCGTCCTTAGTTACACTAAACAGTTAGGAAAGTAACTATTTTCCATTTAACAAAAGTTTATATGACAACCTTAATGGGGGAAATTAGGAAAAGGGAACACAGCCACTTCTGCTTCCCCAATGGCAGAAAGGGCTGTACTCATAGTAAGTGCTCTGACTTGATGAGGGACAAAACAAAGGCAGCCATGGGCAGTCTTCTAGATTTATCTGGTACACAACTCAAGCATAAGAAAACAGATATTAAGCACCAGCTTTCGTTTTACAAAGGAAAACTACAAAGGCAGAATATTGAGATGGAAATGCCTGTTACATCTATCGTGGAAGAACTACAGGGAGCCCAGCTAATGATGTAGCCCTGATAGATAAAGGAAACCTCACAACTATGAATGCAGCCGCTATGCATACGTCATTTAGAATGTGCCTTCAGAGGGGCTGATTCTCCTAGCACAGCTCAGACCCTGTCCATCCACTGATTGTGGAGTAATGCGGAACCTCTTTAACTCACACATCGCCCTGGATTTCAGTACACTGCAAATATTCTGTTACCCTCTTTTTTCTGAATTCATGTGGAGAAAAAAATATTTTAAAATTGTTAACATTGGGAGGCGAAACAACCAAACAAATTCTTAACTCTTAACAAGTGATGACTTGAAACTTCTTTTTAACACCTAATAATGTTTGGCACTATTTTCTTTTCTAGTTCACTCTCTAAACACTATAAAAGTGAGAGCAAAACCAATGCATTGGGCAATAGGATTGATTCATTTGTCTTTAAGAAAACACAGATATGATGGCCCCTTACCATGTGTAAAATATCTATATCAGATCTTTTGTATTCTGAGTTATTCTGTTATTTTATCCCGGTGACATCAAGGCCTTCAACAGATACCAACTCAGCCAGTTGTCCTCTGGCCAGAAGAAAAATTAAAACAAACACCTTAAATTGGTCATCCCTATCACTGCAGATGGTGATTGCAGCCATGAAATTAAAAGACGCTTACTCCTTGGAAGGAAAGTTATGACCAACCTAAATAGCATATTAAAAAGCAGAGACATTACTTTGCCAACAAAGGTCCACCTAGTCAAGGCTATGGTTTTTACAGTAGTCATGTATGGATGTGAGAGTGGGATGGTGAAGAAAGCTGAGCGCCGAAGAATTGATGCTTTTGAACTGTGGTGTTGGAGAAGACTCCTGAGAGTCCTTTAGACTGCAAGGAGATCCAACCAGTCCATCCTAAAGGAGATCAGTCCTGGGTGTTCACTGGAAGGATTGATGTTGAAGCTGAAACTCCAGTACTTTGGCCACCTCATGCGAAGAGCTAACTCATTGGAAAAGACCCTGATGCTGGGAACGACTGAAGGGAGGAGAAGGGGACGACAGAGGATGAGATGGCTGGATGCCATCACTGACTCAATGCACATGGGTTTGGGTGGACTCCAGGAGTTGGTGATAGACGGGGTGGCCTGATGTGCCATGAATCATGGGGTCACAGAGAGTCAGACACGACTGAGCGACTGAACTGACTGGCTGACTGAAGTTGAATATATGGTACTCATGGGCATGCTCTGGGATATTGGCGAAGGCTCTGCTAAATAATTGTGACTTGCGGTCCTGCAGGGGTCTAGCAGTCTTAGTTATTTAGCTGATGTACTTAGCTCACATTCATCCCTGAGGGAAAGATGCTCCTTCTCTAAGCAGCTGACCACTATCGCTGGGTATCCTGAACTGTGCTATTTATTCGATCTCACTTGAGAATCACAGAGAATCCACTTGTTTAATAGAAAACAGCCTAGTTTAGAGTCAGTTTCCTCTAGACATGCTTCACAGCAAAGTGAAGCTGCTTGCCTGTGAAAATAAGGGGACATAATTAGTAAAATAAAAATAGTTTCATAAACATTGTTATAGACAGCAGGTCTTGCTTTTAGTTCCTAAGGATCAGTCTGGGAATTTTTTAGAAAGATAACAGGGTCTGTAAACTTGTAGTGTGTTTTATCTACAGGAGTACCATACGCTGCAGACACAAAATCATCTTTAAGAGCTGAACACTCTGTTCCAGTTGGTCATTTCTTGGTGTGGATCACGTAAAAAGTTAGAAGTGCTAATGGGTTACATCACATAAAAGTGGCTTCTTTTTCTTCATCCTAGGTTGAAGTGTTTAAGAACAGCAGAGATGTTGGCTCTCTGCCCTATCCTATATTTTTTATTAATAGAAGTTAATATACTTTCCTCTAGTACGCCTGTATGAATATTTTAGCATTCAATTCAAACATTATATTTAATTATATTAAGGGAATATAAATTTCAAGCAAATGTGAACCCAAGAGAAGCAGAGAGTATGTTCATTGATGTAATAAGACCATATGTATTGCACTATAGTTTTCCAAACAGCATTTCCAAAGTATATATTTCTGTATAACTATTTCCTATAGTATATTAATTGTGCCAGTGGTGTGATATACTTGACTTATGACTGTGAAATCAAAAAAGTTTATATTTAAGGAAATGAGTCTGTTACTATATAATTTTTTTACATAATTAAAATAAATGTCCACGTTTACATAAGATTTCTAGTCATATAGATGTGTGTCCATGAAATTGTACAAACCAAGAAATTGCAGTCAAACTATTAGCTTTAAACTTTCATTGAGATTATATGCATTCTAGAATTGAACTCATTTTACACTTATGTATTTCTGTTAACTCTGATTTCCACTAAGATTCTTTAAAAGAATTTCCTGAGTTTCCCTCTGTCTATTCTCTACAAACATATTCCAATTAGGTTGTTACCTTCCCCACTCCCAGGGCCACTAAGACTGCTCTTAACAAGGCACAAGCACTGTCCTTTGTCGTTGTTCAGTGATCAGTTGTGTCCAGCTCTTTGCAACCCCATGGACTGTAGGACGCCAGGCTTCCCTGTCCTTCATTATCTCCTGGAGTTTGCTCAAACTCATGCCCTTTGAGTCGGTGATGCCATCCAATCGTCTCATCCTCTTTCATCCCCTTCTCCTCCTGACTTCAATCTCCTGCTGTCCTATGTGTTTCTAAATTCAGTGGTCCATTCTTTTAGCTTACTTAATCTAGCAACAGCATTAGAATCAGTCACTCCCACCTCTTTGAGAGACTTCCTCTCTGGTTTTGCAGGACACCACGCCCTCTTTGCTTTTCACCTGCTTTCCTGTTCACACCTTCCCCTTCTCAGTTACTGCTTCCTCATCTTCTCAGACTCCTTCATGTGGCTGCCCAGAATTTGTCTTCTGTGGTTGTTTGTGCTCTTGGTGATCTTTTTCAGTGTCATGACTTTTTACACAGCCCAAATCCCAACACCACTGAAGCCCCATCTCTAACCCAGACGCATGTGTATTCAGCCACCTATTAGATTTCTCCTCTCGAATGTTTAGTATACATCCGACAGTTAGTATACATCTAACACACACATCGAGATTTAACATTTTAAAACAGAACTCCAAATCCCTAGAAACATCCTCCAGCTGCAGCATTACTCATCTTAGTTGGTGGCAACTTGAATAATCCAGTAGTTTAGATCAAAATATTTTTGATCTGTTTTTGTTTCTTCTTTGATTCTCACACTATGCCCAGCTCACAAAGCCTCCTGTTGTCTTAAATTCCAAAATACACTTATGACATGACCGTGTTCACTGACACCACTGGTGCCACCCTTGTCTGAACTATCCTTACCTCTAAGCTAGATTTATGTCATTAATGTCCTAGATTTATGTCATTAATGCTTTCCTCCAGACAGTCAAATCTTGACAAAGTCAAGTAATCCTCTTAAAACAAAAGATGGATTATGTCACTCCTGCACTTAAACTCTGCAGTGGCTTCTGGATGAACTTAAAGGAAAAGCCAAAGAGCTTACATGACCCTGCATGATATACACCCCACCTTCTGCCACACCCTCTGGATTTATCCTCGACATTTATCTCCCTAACTCACTGCATCTCACTGGCCACATCCTTCTGTTCGGGAAACAGACCAGAAAGTGTCCTACCACCGTGTGTTTCTGCATTTTCTGGTGCCCTTGACTGAAATTCTTTTTTCTTGTCTATCTAAGCTGTCTATGTGGTTAATTTCAAGTCTGTGTTTGAAAATTATGTTAGTAATGAGACTTATCTACTCTGAACACATGACTTTAAATTGCAGCTCACTCCAAGGTACATGATTCTTTCTGCCCTACTCTATTTTATATATATTTTTCATCAATCATTAGCTTCTTCTATATTATATTACACACTAATTTATTATGTTTATTGTTCATTTTTTTTCTCTCTCTCCATGTGCCTTGTTCACTGATATCACTCAGCCCCCACAAGTACAAACTAGTCTCTTAACTAAAGATTTGTCATAATGAACTACCTCAGCTATATTATCAGGAGAAACACAGAGCAAATCCTTCCCTGCTTATCAGTGATCTTTCTAGAAGAGGTTTTATATAACACAAAGTGGAACAAAGAACCCATCATAGAATTTACAGAATCATCTTACACTCCATTTTTCCCCCCACTTAAAATAGACTTTATTTTTTAGAATAGTTGTAAGTTGACAGAAAAAGAAAATTGATCAAAACAGACAGAGAGTACTCACACCCCTCTACCCGTGCATAAGCACAGCCTCCCCTACTATCAGTCCCCCCAAGAGTGGCATAGTTACACTCTACTTTGTTATTTGTGAATCCGTGAACTAATAAAATGAAATAAACTTTAGTTTCCTCAAACACTAAAATGGTTAACTGAGATAAAATAAGTGAAATAATTAAAAAGCTAAATTAGATTTTGAAAAAATGTGGAATGCCCAGCATAGTCCCTGGAAATGAACTGGCAATTAATTATAGTTTTCTTTCATCCTTCACCTTCTCTATTTTCTTTCAAGTTTTCAGTTACCTTGCCCTGAGGAATCATGATTTTAAAGATAAAGCTTTGTTTTGGTTTATTTTTAATGCATATTTATTGCACATACTGTTGTGCCCGTTAGTATTCTGTTGTGTCATGTGTGTTAGTGCTTGCCAGGTTCCTGAACTTTTAGCAGCAGTCTCTTAAAAATATACTTGCACCTGAGGAGGCAAATTTCATCCAAATGTCATTCATTCACTATTACACATTAGGATGCAAATGGAACTTTTTCTCTGCTAGAAGATTATGATTTATTATTAATAAGAAAAGATAACTTTAAATAAATTAATGTAAAGATCTCCAAATATTCTACATCATTAAAAACAAACTTGATCTTTGGAATAATTGCTTTTGATAGACAGGCATAATTTGTTTCAGTTTATGGATGGAGAAGTCAAGGTTATATGAGCTATCTAGGTACAGAACTCAGCCAATCAGTCAATCAGCGTGCAAGTCAGTCATGTTATTCTTCCCACTTAGTTCACTTTCCTAACACTCAGTGGCACTTGCCCAAGCATTGTAATGTAACACTGTTATCAAATAGTCACAGGAGGACTCTATCTCATTGCCTTGCACAGAGCATCGAATGCCTTTGACTTCAGTTAACCTGTCCATGAGGACTACTAAAAGTATTTTCATGTAGAATGCATTGATATTCAAATGTATGGAAAACATTTAACTTTTATACATACCATATATATACATATATATACATATTACATATATATATGTATATATAAAATAAATATAATATATATATATATATATATATATATATATGTCCCACTTGGCTATATAACAAACTCTTCCTTCCACTCTGAAAGTGTAAAACAGAGAGTAAAGCAGTCCAGTCTTTAAAGTGTGATTGATGACTCTCTCCACCCCTCTTCCATCCAATCTTACCATGGATACTTTAAATAAGAGAATATGAAAGTGGATGACATATAAGTTAAAGATGTTACATATGAGAAAAAAGTTATCTTCAATAACTCAGAAATAGTCACAAATATTTCTGCCTGTATTTCCCAAATTATAAAACTCAGTATTTCTTCTCTGTAATGTCTTCCACTTTGCAATATTTTTTTTTCAAAAACAAGATAAACCAAGCAAACAACAAAACAAAGAGAAAAAAATTAAAAAGGAAATGCACTCAGGATAACATGGCATATGTTCTCAAGGAATACTGCTACCCTGAACCTAACTCTAAGACTTCAAACTGAGAAAGAGTAGGACTTTCTCCAAGTTGTTATTGTTTAGTCGTTCAGTTGTGTCCGACTCTTTGCAACCCCATGGACTGTAACCTGCCAGGCTCCGCTGTCTGTGGAATTTCCTAGGCAAGAAAACTGGAGTGGGTTGCCATTTCCTTCTTCAGGGGATCTTCCCAGCCCAAGGATTGAACCCGTGTTTCCTGCATTAGCAGGCAGATTCTTTACCACTGAGCCACCAGGGAAGCCGTCTCTGCAAGTTCCAGCTCCAGTTCAGTCGCTCAGTCCTTTCTGACTCTTTGCGACCCATGGACTGCAGCACACCAGTCTTCCTGTCCATCACCAACTCCCGGAGCTTACTCAAACTCATGTCCATTGAGTCGGTGATGCCATCGAATCATTTCATCCTCTGTCATCGCCTTCTTCTCCTGCCTTCAGTTATTCCCAGCATCAGGGTCTTTCCGAATGAGTCAGTTCTTCACATAAATAGCCAAAGTACTGGAGTTTCAGCTTCAGCATCTGTCCTTCCAATGACTATTCAGGACTGATTTCCTTTAGGATGGACGGGTTGGATCTCCTTGCAGTCCAAAGGACTCTCAAGAGTCTTCTCCAACACCACAGTTCAAAAGCATCAATTCTTCAGTGCTCAACTTTCTTTATAGTCAAACTCCCACATCCATACATGACTACTGATAAAACCAAAGCTTTGAAGAAGTGAAGTCACTCAGTCATGTCTGACTCTTTGCAACTCTGTGGACTGTAGCCTACAAGACTCCTCTGTCCATTAGATTTTCCAGGCAAATGTACTGAAGTGGATTGCCATTTCCTTCTCCAGGGGATCTTCCTGACCCAGGGATCAAACCCAGGTCTCCCACACTGTAGGCAGATATTTTACTGTCTGAGCCACCAGGGAAGTCACACCAAAACTTTGACCAGAGAACACAAAGATGATAATGTGTAGTGGCAACTGATCAACCTGTGACCCATAAATAAGTGAAAGAATGAACATGAATTATGTAGCTCCTATTAGGTCCACCTGAGTGTTATTGTCTGTATCAGTGAATGAAAGAGAGAAGTGAAGATGGAGAAGGAAAAAAAAAAAGTGCTAACATTTTTTAGCACTTACCAAAGGCCAGGCAGTTGGCTGTGAGGTTTTATATTTTACTGGATTTAATTTTCTCATGACCCTATGGGGTATAATTGGATCTATTTTTCCGATGCTTAAATATGAGCCTTGGCTCAGTTGAGTCTTGTTAGACTTTGTCAGCTCTTGACCTTGTTGACATAGCTGCAAGTGATAACACATCAATGGATGAGCCAAGAGAAAGCTATCTGGTAGATACTATGCAGTGGGAGGAAAATGAGATTATAGTCAGGGCCTGGGATGCCTGATTTATTAATAGCATTCCAAATATGGTTGGTAAGTTGGTTGAAATGTTCTATAAGTCTTAAAAGCTTATTTCTGCTGAAAGTCTTTAAAACCCTAAGAGGACAAGTTTTCATCATAGAGTAGTAATTTGAACATTAGCCAAGTCGGATATATTGTATTTTCAGTTATGAAGGGTTTTTGTTTATTTCCCCATTCATATTTAGATGAAATTATCTGACATGAGTTTAGGAAAATGAAAAAACAGGTGATAACAGATTAGATTCTACCAAAAATGCTGATTGTTACAAGAGGTCTAACAAGACGGGTGTCAGAAGTGCTTGGGGACCAATAAACCCTGCATGGTTGCTTCCCTTAGACAGGTGGCTGCAGGATTCTTACATTATAAATTAAGGAAACAGTTGGAACTCACCTTTAAACGTCAGCATTCCTGTCAGAGCCCTGACAAGGTGATCTGTGGCGCTGACTCTGTTTCAGCAACTGTTTGCAGGCACATTTTTAGAATCAGATGCTTCATTTAAACAAAATACGTTTCCTTGCCACTCAGTTGAAGCCTTGAACCTATTTCTTCTGTTGTGTCTGCCTGTACAAGTTGAGCACTGATTTGGACAGAGAAGTTCTGTTTTAGTGTAATATGTAACTTGTGTTTCAAGGCTCAAACTATTGACTAATTAAAGTGTAGAAGATGCTGTGATTTGAGCCACAATCATTCCAACAGGAGTGCTCTTCCTCCTAAGTGTTTCATATTTGCTTTCATTTTATTAAGGAAATGAAATCTGTTACTACTGTACATATTGGTGCATAGTTTGTACTGTACATGCCAAGAACTTTTCTAGTTGGTAAACAAATCTAGATATAAGTGTATTTAAGATATAAGTATAGGCTTTTTGGCGCTAGTGGTAAAGGTCCTGCCAATGCAGGAGACTTAAGAATTTGATCCCTGGGTTGGGAAGTCTGTTAAGACACTTAAGAGTGTGATTCCTGGATTGGGAAGATCTCCAGGAGAAGGGCATGGCAACCCTCTCCAGTATTCTTGCCTGGAGAATTCCAAGGACAGAGCAGCCAGCGTACTACAGTCCATAGTGTCTCAGAGTCGGACTTGACTGAAGTGAGTTAGCATGCACACAAGATATAAGTATATATCAGATGATTTTTGGTAGATCAAACTCCCTTGGGTCTAACTTCTCATGTGTTTCTAGAACTTAAAAAAATAAGCATATTTCAGACTGGCTTTGCCCTGAAGAGACGTACAACTTTGAAACTTTATCTCCTCATCTGTAAAGTGATGATAACACCTACTTTGTTAAGCTAGATTGACATATATGAACCTTACAAATATGGGCATGTATTGAATCACACTAAGTAAATTACACATACGGTATAAACATTACAGCTAAAGGGAACAATGCCTGAGAAGTACATAGCATACTGTCTGGCACTAGAGAATACTCAAAATCACAGCAGTGGTGATAATGATGAAAAAGGTGATGGTGACTGTTTTTATGATTTTGTCAGCAGTCCTTTTATTAGGTACATAAATAAGCACAGGATTGATCTTAAAATCTTACTTAGATTGTTCATGTATTTTTAGCTTGATTTGATTTTTAATTGAAATTTAGTTACTGGTGGTACGATTTTAAATGAGTTGGACACGGGCTAGCAGTAACTTGAGGAGTTCGTGGTGAAATGTTTCATGAGTGAACTTCAGCACTAACTGAAAATTGCAACTGAGTACCTGGGGGGAGAGAGTAGAGAGTCAGCTCTGAGAGCCAAGTTGGAGAATCAGTCAGGTGCGAAACGAAAATGACTTCCTTCTGATTAGAAACAGAGAGCCATGGGAATTTGTTTTGCTGATGAGAAGACATGTAACATAATGGAGATTTTTTTTTCTTTCTGCTTCTGCCTGGAAAGAGAGAAACAGAGAAAGTCATAATAAAGAGCGAAGGGGAAATAAAGCAGGGACTTTTGAGATGATTAGGAAAACCAGAAAGCAAAAAGGAGAACCATCTCCTTAATAGACTTAGGGACTGAATGAAGGAAAACCTCTAGCAGAAAATTTACTCACAGATCGTTTTACACCCAGTTTCCCTGGAACCTGGAACAAGTTGCTATTACATAAGTGACCCACAGACTGTTTTGGTCTGAAGTTATCTTCTAGATGCAGCTTGGTATGGTGGGAAAAGAAATGGCTTTTGATCCAGGTGGACCAGGTCCTATATATTGATAACTGTGCAAATTATTTAACCTATTCTGAAGCCCATCTTCTTCTTTATTAAAACAAATTAATAAAGTGAAGTCACTCAGTCGTGCCTGTTTCTTTACAACCCCATGGACTATAGCCTGCCAGTCTCCTCTGTCCATGGGATTCTCCAGGAAAGAATACTGGAGTGGGTTGCCATTTCCTTCTCCAGGGGATCTTTGCAACCCAGGGATTGAACCCAGGTCTCCCACGCTGCAAGCAGACTCTTTACTATCTAAGCCACTAGGGAAGCAATAGCATCCTGAAAGTATATGGTAAGAACAAATAAAAATACAGTTGTGTACATACCTTCTTGCAGAAAATGATTTAAAATGCTAATTATAATCCACCATCTAAGACCATTTCCTCTATCTTTTCTACTGATCTTTCTCCTTCCATCTCACAGGGTTCTCCCTTGCTACTGTATTCTTAAAAAGCAATATTTGTCATTCCTAGTCAATATTGGCTTGTCCTTTGTCTCCCATAATTGAATATATAATGATGCTTGGCCACAGAGATTGTTTCCTAGCTCCAGATCTACATTTAAACTACTAACTAAATTGCTATCTCCACTTGTATGTCCTTCATACACAATAGATTCAGCACATCCCTCAGCGACAGCATCAGATCACCTCTTAACCTCTTCCTTCTCTTCCAATAATCACTAGCTTTATTCATGGTTTTATAGCACTATTTGTTTTCAAAGTTATAACCCAGAGGTTGGATCCCATATTTATCACTTCGAACTTGGTAAAAAATCATGTTCTTTCTAATGTTTGGAAGCTAGACTAATTTCCAGGCCTCTCGTTTAAATCTGTGCCATCATCACCTAGACCAATCTCTTAGAGGGTCACTTTTCCTTTGACCTCTTCCCTCTTCAGTGAATCACCAAAATTTGTTCTGGGTTCAGTGAAAGTCAAACATTTTATAACTAAGCACAACTGAACTATGAAGAAAAAAAGAAAATTTAGTAAAAGAGTCAGACAAATTAAAGCTAGAATGAAGTGAAAATGAAAGTATTAGTCACTCAGCAGTGTCTGACAATTTACAACCCTGTGGAGCCCACCAGGCTCCTCTGTTCATGGGATTCTCCAGACAAGAATACTGGAGTGGGTAGCCATTTCTTTCTACAGGGGATCTTCCCAACCCAGGGATTATACCTGGGCCAGGGCTCCTGCATTGCAGGCAAATTCTTTACCATCTGAGCCACCAAGGAAGCCCAGAAGGAAATGGTACACGATTATACTAGGTTGCATTGCAATTGGTACTAGATATTGACTGTAAGTTCTCATGTCTCGTCAGGTAAGAAGTGCAATTATCTGTAAAGCATTTGTACATAGTGAAAAAAATAGAAAATATCAAAATCTTCAATGGTGGCTTCACTGGCGGCTGATGACATTAACTCTTACTTTGCTAGAAAGGTTGCTGTCAGGAAATATGAACTCACTTATCTTCCATAGTTTCTATAATAAACTACTTCATATATTAACTCAGCATCTTTCTCTCTCTTTTTTAAATATATGAAGTAATTTCTATTGTTATAGCTGAAACAAATGCATAGCTTGCATCATATCGTAGGACAAGCATGCTCACATATATCAGTGATCCACAATGTACAAATTTAGGTTCTGCCATCCAGGTCAGTTCAGTTCAGTTCAGTTGCTCAGTCGTGACCAACTCTTTGTGACCCCATGAACCGCAGCACGCCAGGCCTCCCTGTCCATCACCAACTCCCAGAGTCCACCCAAACCCATGGCCATTGAGTTGGTGATGCCATCCAGCCATCTCATCCTCTGTCGTCCCCTTCTCCTCCTGCCCCCAATCCTTCCCAGCATCAGGGTCTTTTCCAATGAATCAGCTCATCGCATGAGGTGGGCAAAGTATTGCAGTTTCAACTTTAACATCAGTCCTTCCAATGAACACCCAGGACTGATCTCCTTTAGAATGGACTGGTTGGATCTCCTTGCAGCCCAAGGGACTCTCAAGAGTCTTCTTCAACACCACAGTTCAAAAGCATCAATTCTTTGGTGCTCAGCTTTTTTCACCGTCCAGCTCTCACAACCATACATGACTACTGGAAAAATCATAGCCTTTACTAGATGAAACTTTGTTGGCAAAGTAATGTCTCTGCTTTTCAATATGCTATCCAGGTTGGCCATAGTTTTCCTTCCAAGGAGTAGGCATCTTTTGATTTCATGGCTGCAATCACCATGAAATGCCATCCAGGTCATTCCTCCATAAATCTTTTCTTCTGCTAGTAAATCTTCAACCTTATTAATAAAGTGCTCCATTTGTTATCCAAAGCATAAATACATAATATATTCTTCCCTAAATGAAAATAAACACAATATAATGAACAAGCAAGCAAAAAGAAAGTCCTTCTCCCTCATACAACCTCTCTCTCTCTGGATTTTGAATATCTTGAAGGAGCAGTCAACTCCCATAACTTGCACTTCCTCAGTACCCTCTCCTTTCAATCTGGCATGTATTTCCACAATGTTAGAAAACAACCCTTTACAAAACACTATTTCTAGAGTTATTACTGGTTTTAATTCCTTAAATCCACCTAGTTTATATCGGTCCTCTTCCTACTTAGCTTTTGTGTAGTATTGGGCATTTTATGACATTTCTTAAATGTGTGGTAGAGAATCAAGCTTTCACCTTGTGTTTAAAATTACTCTTTAAGAGTAACGCCTATTTTACTTGTAAAAGTGAGTTTTTCACAGTGTGGAATGCTAATAGATATATATGTTATTTAATCTGCAGTATTTATACTTAACTGTAAGTTAGAAGTGAATCAATGAGGTCGTAGTGGATTAAGTAATACATGGCTGAAAAGTAAATTTGTATTTCTGTGATGATCATAGTTTACAACCTTAATCAAGTCATTGAGAGTCTAACAAATGTGGTTTCCTTCAATAACATCCATAGTCTAATGTTATTAGATGAATGTCCCCAAATCATTAATATGTTCATTATTATAAGAAAACTATGTGCCCCTTTAGTAAATAGACTTGAAATTTGATATATGATGATAAGGTGTAAAAGAATTCATAAGGCAGTCCCCTGAGACCAAAATTAGTACTATTAAAAGGTGTGATCTGCTAAGAATTATGAAGTATCCCAAATGGGCAGACTCTCAAGTGCTCACTTTTAGATGTAAATTTGGAGGAAATTAAGACCAACAAAGTTGTTTATTCCAGAGACAGAGTTTAGGACCATGGAAGACAATGAGAAGGGGTATCGTCGAAGGAACAGAATTGAGGGTGGCCATATGGGATCAGGCTCTGACAAGCCAGACTCCCTCAGTGCTCATCTAATAGGATGGCATTTGTATAGTTTCCTCTTAAAGTTTTTTGTAAAATGTAGGGCTACACTATAGCTATTTAGTTCCTTTCCTACCTTTATGAACTGAGTGTGTGTATTATGTTTAGTGTGTTGGGCAAATCTAATTCTAATCTGAACCAATACCTATCTCCCTGGTGACTATGCTTGTCATAAGGAAGAAACATGATTAAGTTGATTTAGACTGAAAAGAAGGATTTTATCATGGGTGAGAGAAATGTTCTTTATCCTAGGCAGGAAGTGAACAGGGAAGTAGTTTGGCCTGGATTTTGTGGGCAATTATCCTAAGACCACGAAGAGAAACTAATCTTGAAATGAGGCTGAGGTGAACAGAAAAAAAAGACAGAACAATGTTGAGTTCTAGATGTCATGATTGAAATGCTCCACCTACCAGCCCTGCGTGCTGCCATGCGAGATAATGGGTTTATTTGTTTTGAAGACTAAGGTTGCATGGTTTCTGCTACTTATAACAAAAAATATCTTAATTCAGACATTATTTTAAATCAGCCCCTTATATTCCCTCTTTTTCCCAATCACTTTATTCAAGCTACTTCATTTCTTTCAACTGTATCTTTCCCCGCCCCCCACCAGTGGGCAGAACTAGAAATCTTGGAGTAAATCTTGAAATCCCTTCATGCATCCTGTAAATCCTACTATACTAGGCAACCAAGGGTCACTTCCCCTTAAACACCCCTAAAATGTCTTCATATCTTATCTTTTACTCAAATAGAAGTTACAGAAAGCCTCCTAGGTATGCGGTGTATTTGGGGTCTGTCTGTCTTTAATGCTGTCTTTAATGCTGCCTATAGAATTCTACCAGTCTGATCTTCTAATGTTCCTAACTAATATAATCCCCATTTACAGTTTCTATTTATTTCCAACCACTCAATTAGGACACTGTTAGTGGAAACAGAGTTAATGATGTAATCTTGGGAATGAGTTAGATAACAGGACTCAGGTTCCATCAGACAGAACAGTTCATTTTACGGTTGTGATTCTCCTGAGCACTTTTCTCAGTTTGTGGCAAACAATGAAAACATTTCAATATTTCTTTTGTGCATCTTTGCCTTTCTGGCTGTATTCTGGGATTTCTTACAGTTTCAAACCATGGTCTACCTTTTGCTTCTTTTGCATCACTTATAACACTAGTGACCATATTACATATTCATGGGACACTCTACATATTGAGTAATAATGACAACTAGGAAAAAATACGTCTCAGTTTTCTACTACTGAGTAACAAGTTGCCAGAAATTTATTAACTTGAAACACCATTTATTATTTTGTAATTCCTATTTGTTAGAAGTCTAGCATGATGTGTCTGAATCTTCTTCTAAGGCTCTCCTTGGGCTAAAATTAGGACATCAGTCGAAGTTGAGGCTGCTCTTCTCATCTGGAGTTCTGGATGCTCTTCTGGTGCAGTGCATTTTGATAGAATGCATTTATTTCTCATATTTTCCTTGTGTATCCCTCTCTCTTCAAGCACATCAACTACTTCTCTTACTTCAAATCTCTTCAACTTTCTCTCCTGCTCTTAACGGCTCATGTGATCACACTGAGCCCACCAGGATACCCAGGATAATCTTCTTGTCCTAAATTCAACTGAATGGTAAAACTATATGTAGAGTTCCTTTTTTTCAGGTAATGTAACATTTTCATGGGCTTCTCTGGTGGCTTATGCAGGAGATGTAAGTTTGATCCCTGGATCAGGAAGATCCCCTGGAGAAGGAAATGGCAACCTGCTTCAGTATTCTTGCTTGGAAGATTCCAAGGGCAGAGGAGGCTGGCAGGCCCCACAGTCCATGGGGTCGCAGAAGAGTCAGACACGACTCTGCCACTAAGGAACAACAACATTATCATAGACACAGCACCGGGGGACAACATTACTGGGGGACAGGATTCTGCCAGTCACAGCATGCATAAAGTATATGTCAGTTGAGCATAGCAGAATACAAAATGTTTTACAATAAATGTGTAAAAAAAATATGGGCAGGCAGAGTCAGAAAATTATTCAAAAATATTAAGAATGATATAAGTTAATTGTTTCTATGTATAAAATAGTTTTTCATCTTTTATAACTTATAAAATAGAAGAAATGTAAACACCAACATAAAATTTATGTTTAAAGGGTTAAGGGAAAAGTCGTTCAGTCTGATTTTTTGCAACCCCATGGACTATATAGTCCATGCAATTTTCTAGGCCAGAATACTGGGATGGGTAGCCTTTTCCATCTCTAAGGGATCTTCCCAACCCAGGGACCAAACCCAGGTCTCCCGCATTGCAGGCAGATTCTTTACCAGCTGAGCCACAAGGAAAGCCCTTAAAGGGTTAAAAACTGCATCTAAATGTTTGTTAGTAGCAAGGCTTATTAGTGAATTTTATTTCTTACGTTATTAAATAAGGTTGAAATTTTTCCTTGATTTAGAAAAGCTTATGGGGTTATTTTTCATTTTATTAGATAATGATAAATAACCTCTCTGTCAGAATCACCCAATACATCAAGTATCTAATTTGTGTAGCTGATGGAGGGAGGGGGAAAAAAAAGCATTATTACAGTGTTAATGGAAGAAATGCAATTATATATTAACTCAGCATATGTGCCCTGGAAAGAGAATAGGTGATACTGTGGCATGTTCAGAGACACCTGTGAGTAAGAATAGTTGACTTTCATTCTAATCTTATGATTATGAAGCACATTTTATAATGGAGCAAGTACTCATATAAGGGTAAAAGGTATGTTTAACAACTATTGTGTAGAAACATTATTTTATTTTTATTAACTTTTAACGTTTTAATCTTGTTAGCTGTTAATATCAAATAGAGGGTATTATGCAAATCCAGACAATAATCTGAGAATCTTCCAAATGAAACATGTCTGTACAGATGGTATGAAATACTGAATTGTTTTCCGTGTCGTTTAGTTTAACAACTGTCCAAACAGAAGTACACTTGCAGGCCTGCTCTCATTTTCACTCGTAAATCATGAATTATTTTGAGACATATTAAGTTGGACGACACTCAGGAAAAACATAGCTGTTTCTACATTGTAAATAAACTTTGAAAACAAACACGAATAAGCAGGCAGCCCTTGAGATGTGTGTGACAGTAGATTCGTGAACATAGTTTTAAATAACTTTTTTTTAATAAATTTAAAGATTTTCTACATTTTTTCCTCCTTTCCTCCCACCTTTCAACATCCAAATACACTTGTGGTTTTGTGTAAAAATGTAGTACACACCCCTTTCTGGTGGCTAAGGATGAAAAGACTGCATTGATCGTGATAGAGTAGTTTTATTCCCCAAGCTGCTTGGTGCTGTTGAGATGATCGCAGGAGTTGACAGATAATGTGACTGGAGATAATCAAGAGATTTTTTTTATACATTATTCACACATTGTTTCTATCAATTCAACAGCCTTCAAAAAGGTCTATCCATTTTATAGCAATCTAGTTCTCTTACTCTGAAGGTAAGGTTAAGACAAATATATTTCTATACAGTATATAAGAAATTGTGTGAAATTCATAGATTCATTTTTAATGGATCAGGATTTAAAATTATACAATACTATTTTTAACTGTAAAAAGTAGTACTAAGTGAAGCATTTCTTGTTCTAAATAAAATAATTGTTCCTATTTATTAAGTGTTGTTTATCCTTATATTATTTTACTATAAAATTGATAAAATAGATAACAATCATTTTAGAAGAAAGATAAAATTTATGTCATTTGGTACTCTTTTTTAAAAAACTGTAAAATTATCTTTATTAAGTTCCTATCTATGAACTAAATCTTTTCTTATTTTAAAACTCCAGTTGGAAGGTTGACAACAGGAAAAGCCAACACTCATGCTAAAAAGGTGCTGTTGAGAGCTCATTTGAAGAAACTGTGAGAAAAAGAGGAAAGCATATGTAGAGTAAAAAATTACAAATTTCTTAAGCAGCAATGTGATTAAATATTATAAAGATCACCTACAATTAAGCCAAACTTAAAAATAACTCGTGAGATAAACCAAAATTAATAGTGCAATGTGCAGATAGGTTGAGGAAGCATTTTTACTAAGTAACAGTACATCGTAATTGCCTTTGTCTACACTTACTATAACTCTTTTTCAATTCTTGATCTACTTTGCCATTGATAGATTTGTAGTTTATAAGAGGAGATTTTATTCATTCTTATGAACTTTTTATTTGTCCCTTTCCTCTTTATAGATGGATAGATACATAGATAGATAAATATACATTAAACCTCCCATATGCTAGGCGCGAGGAAAAGAGACATGTGAAATCTAACAGCCATGTTGTAATAGGGAGTTAAACAAATAGATAAATAGTTACATAAATATGGGAAGAGTTCTAAAGTGTAGAGAATGAAGGAAATATACTGAGAGGCTTATAGAAAGCATCTAACTGCCTGGAGTGGTCTGGGGGCATCAAGGGTGAATGTGTTCACTAATATGACTAAGTGGATAGGTGAGCAAAATATCAGAAATAAACCATGTGCTTCACTTAGGAAAATATGATTTGAAATGTCCAAAAAAGGCTGTGAGAAAAATCCATCAGGTCAAGAATACAAAGATTGTTACTAATATTTTTCCTCACAAATGAATATGAGCTGCTCTGTCTTGACCCAGATTGTCATTTAGGGTGGTTTAAGTGGCAAAGAATCTGCAGTGCAGGAGACACAAGAGACATAGGTTCAATCCCTAGGTCAGGAAGATCCCCTGGAGGAGGAAAGGACAACCCACTCCAGTATTCTTGCCTGGGAAATCCCATGGATAGAGGAGCTTGATGGGCTACAGACTAGGAGGTTGCAAAGAGTTTGACATGACTAGTGACTGGACATACAAACACACAGTATATTTAAAAGCCCTTGATTCAAGAAAAAATAGTTATATTAACAAACATCAATATATTTATAGTGAAAAATGTTAGTTGCTCAGTCATGTCTCTTTGTGACCCCAAGGACTGTAGCCCACCAGGCTCCTCTATCCATGGGATCCTCCAGGCAGGAATACTAGAGTGGGTAGCCTTTTCCTTCTCCAGGAGACCTTCCAGACCGAGGGATCAAACCCAAGTTTCCTGCATTGCAGGCAGATTCTTTATTGTCTGAGCCATCAGGGAGGTCCTCAATATATTTATAGGGCTTCAGGTTACACATTAAAACACAAAATCTAAAGAGTAAATTCTTCCTAAATCCTAGCATAAATGAAAGACAAGGTCTCTCTGGGCTCTTTTATAACATTCTAGAAGTTCTAAGTTTACAAGACCACAGCTAAGAAGTAGGCCGAAGGAGAAAAGAGTGGTGAATGTGGCTTATATCCACAGATGTGGGGCCAGGAAGCTAAAATGAATAATAAACCAAGGCTTTAATGGTGGAAGTGAACAACTAAGCACCAAGTAAATGTAAAAGTAGAGTGATAAGTTCTGGCAAATTGCATGTCGAGGGTGTTGCAACTATATTTCTGCATTGTGGCAAGACAATTAATGAAGGTGGCAGGAAAGCCAGCAAGTAATGCATTATAATTATCAATCAATAAGTGCAATGAATGCATTGATCAAAGTCTAAATATCTCCTGCATTAAGTAGGGGCATAATGGAACTATAATTACTAGTATCAGTGGACTTCCAGAACAGTTTCTTCAAGGTCAATCATAATGCTGAAATGTGAAAATGTTGGGCAAATAGCCCAATTAGAGACATTTATAAGTTTGAGATAAAGGAAGCTGGAAGACAGCTGAATCAGTAAAAGATAAGAAGAATTTTCCATGCTTAGTACTTGCTGGGCTTCTGATTAGCCAACTCAAATTAAAACATAACCAAAGGGGCAAAAAGTAATAGAATACTCTCATTTATCAGGATGAAGTTGGATGTTACATATATACATTGTGTGTGTTGAGAAATACACAAAATTTAATGTTAAGTCATTTATCCCTCAAGTGGGAATAACAACAGCAAAATAATTTACTTGTTACAACTAAAGAGAACATGAAACTATATAAATATTACTTTAAATTCTATTTATCAGGGCTTTAAAAGGGCAAACATATGATGCATGATAAAAATTCATATGATTCTTTGTTTTAAAAATTGCTATGTACATCTCTTTGGCGTGTCAGTGTTATTGATTAGATTAGATTTGGTTTACTCAGGTTGCCTCAAACCAATTTAACTGGCTAGACTTAAATGTTCTAGCTGACAGATCACTCTTCCCCGTGTCAGTTAGGGAATTGCAATGATTTTTTTTGAACTCCGTAAAAAGTGTCATTAAGGATTTCCTCCATGCTAGGCATGACTATCGCCTTCAACCCTGCTTTGACATATCATTTATTCAAGGGTGTCCTTGTTGCCTTTCCCTCCTCTAAACTCAATAATTACGGTGCCACACTATTTAGCCTTAGAGAAAAATTTCCAGAACAATTCCAGATAGTTCAGAACTCAGCAAGCTGTCAGTCCATTTGCTCCCGCAATGATACAACCATTTATATTGCAGAAGAATTCTATAGCCTTATGAGGCAGTATAAACTCAAAATTTAAAATATCCTCTTCTCCCTTTGCAAAAATGTCTACCTGAGCTGCTTTCAGTGATGTATCTCTTTAAATATTCCTGTCAATATTTATTATATCAATTTAAAATGGATTACATGAATGAAACTTTTAATTCTGCATCAATACAGACAAATGAAACAATAATCAGAGGTGTTAAATATTAGCTGATGTAACTTCCAATATTTCTCTTCCATCTCGAAATAATTCTTTTTAAATTCTTGACCTTAGATAGTACCATTTGCTACTTTCATTCATTGTGTTAGGCTACTAATCACCTAGTTAGACTGGATTCCGTTCCACCATTTCTGGGATCATCCCTGGTAACTTCAGCATCACAGTAGCGCAGGGTGTTTGTGGCAGTTGCTTTACACTTTGATCCATTCACCATGTCATGTAAGTCCTTTTCATGCTCACCTCTAACATGTATTTTCTCTACCTCCTTCAACTACCTACTTCCTTAGGATTGGCTTAAACCTTTGTATTACCAGTAGCTTCTTCTCCAAGTAGAGCATATCACCCCATGTTCCTAACTCATTAACTCAATCATTCCCATGTCAAGGCTCCAGCACTCCAGAAAATTTTTCTTTTTCAAAAATCTTTGTATTTATTTTTTGTTTTTTCACAGTATCCAGTGTTTTTTTTTTTTCTGACCTCTAGGCATATGAGATCTCAATGCCCTGACCAAGGATCAAATCAGAGCCCCTTGCATTGGAAGCATGGAGTCTTAACCACTGGACTTCCAGGGAAGTCCCCAGAAAAACTTTCTAAACACACTGATATTGCCATTTTTCCAGAGGAGTTTCAACTGAATGCATCACAAATTTTTTGTAAAAAAAGGAAAACATATGTAAAAGAGGGGAACTTTTAAAATCATAAAGCATATTCTAATATACAAAAAAAAAAAGATTTGAAAAGCTAGTGAGTGATCATTCATTTTACTAAGGTTAGTGATATGTGAAGGACTGCATAGCGAGATGTTCGGGGAGGAAAGTGAGAGAAGCACGCTTTGGCAATCTGTGTTGCTTATTGTATGTCTGCATGAAGATATCAACTCACCACTGCACTGTTTTGCAAATATATGTGTGTGTAATCTTAATATTATACAAATAGTCATCATTTTTAGGTTTTGCTCCAGCTTCCATCCCATTTTTTTGTTCTCCTTCCTTGTAAAATTCTTCACAAGCTGCTTGCTGACTCTGCTCCCTTTCTTCCTTTGTCTCTTCTGTCCACTCTAGGCTTGAGGAGTCTCCCTGATTCACAGTGACTAATCTTGTCTAGGCAGTCATAAACATTTTGTTATTCAGTCGCGAAGCCGGATCCAACTCTTTGCAACCCCAAGGACTGTAACCCACCAGGCTCCTCTGGCTATTGGATTCTCCAGGCAAGAATACTGGAATGGTTGCCATTTCCTTCTCCAGGGAATCTTCCCAACCCGTGTTTCCTGCTTGGCAGGGTGGATTCTTTATCACTAAGCCACCTGGGAAGATATATAAAGGTCTGCTGCTGCTGCTGCTGCTGAGTCGCTTCAGTCGTGTCTGACTCTGTGCGACCCCATAGACAGCAGCCCACCAGGCTCCCCCGTCCCTGGGATTCTCCAGGCATCAATACTGGAGTGGGTTGCCATTTCC
This sequence comes from Antilocapra americana, assembly GCA_007570785.1. Lineage (NCBI taxonomy): Eukaryota > Metazoa > Chordata > Mammalia > Artiodactyla > Antilocapridae > Antilocapra > Antilocapra americana. Next base: position 10,549,524 of record ML662445.1, on the reverse strand, counting down.
TTCTCCAATATGAAGGTCATTCACTATCAAATTAGTAGGGTAATCACTGCACTGCCTTGGAATCCAGACACATATAGTGCAACAGCTACTTGATGGCTTTATTGGATGTTTTTGTAACCAGCCACAATTTAGCATGCCAAAACATGACTGTCATTTTCTCATCAAATATTTTTCTTTTCAGTCTTTCTCATATTAGTAATCTTAATAAATGTGCTATCCATCATTGTCTACTTTTATTTCATTAAAATGTACTAAAATTTTATGTAATCATACACAATATATTGATTTGTATAATAAAACTTTTTTAAAATTTGTAAAAAATATCATTACCAGTGACAACAATGATACCTAGACATAATCTTGATGTGCATCTTTTTTCCTTACACTCAACAGCAAGATCTGCAACTTTGTCTCCAAAACATAAGTGACCTTTTCCTGATTTTCTCCATATCCACAGCTCAGCTTTCATGGTTCCCATACAACAGCCAGAATGGCCTTTTAATATACATTAGATCATGTAACTCTACTGTATAACATTCTGCAACGATCTGTTAAGCGTTCAGAATTCAATCCAGTGTCTATATATACCATGACTTTCAAGCCTTTCCAAACTTGGACTTTGCTTATTACAACTATCTCTCTCCCCCAAATACAATGCTGCCGCTTTGCACTTTCTGTTGTTTGTCCTAGCCATAGTTTGGACCACTTTACATATGGAAATTTCCATAGCCAGATTTCTTAGTACTCCAGATGCCAATTAAATTAGATAAATTTTAGAAAGTGAGTGAAGAGCTACATATGTTAATCTGATCAGAGGCTACATCTGTACCATTTGTTAGTTTCACTGGCTTCGTAGAACTTGTCACTGCTTGAAGCTATCTTACTTATTGATTTGCTTTTTTCCCCCTCTTTCTGCCAACTAGAATTTATGCTTCAGGAGAAAAAGGTCATTGTAAATATTGCTGAGTGTTGAAGCCTCATCACCTGGAACACTTAATTATAGGATAAGCTCTGTAACTATTATATTTAATGAATAAACCAAATAAATAAGCACAATTGTGAATATTTTCTCCTTATGGAATCAAGTTAAAGTTTTGTTCTAGGCTTTAACATCAGTTTATCTTTGTAATGTGTTTTTAATTTGATAAGCCCCTTAAGACATAGATGTATAGATCCAGTGTTTCCTACCATTCCTAAAGTCAACAAGAAAATGAGGAAATAATAAATTGTGGGTGCTCAGTCCAACAAGCTGGCTCTTCTCCTTCCAAATTCCAAATATGACTCACATTTCCTGAGTTTCTTAACAAGTATGTATCTTTTTCTTTTCTGAAAAAAATGCCCTAAGGCATTAAATCTCGGCGCCTGTTGGCAGCGGGGGCTCTCCACACCTGCTGTCCTCAGCAGCTCTTATTCCTGCTTCTGGCTCTGCTCCCCTGACCAGAACATCTCTCCTAAGTCGCTCATGGCATCCGTCACTCTTGGAGTGCCCAGACAACGCTAGTAGTTTCCCTGGGGCTCCCTCTCTCACTTCGTTTGACCTGTGGCTTCTTTGTCTTCTTTGCACTCAACCCTAGCGCCAGTTTCTTGCCCTCAGCCTCGCAGCCCTTTGGAGTGGATAGTTGACCTGACATGACAGCCTTTCCTTCATATTGTTGGATATTTAGCAGCATCCCTGGCCTCTTGCCACTAGATCCAGTGGCTCCTCCCAGCTGTGGCACCCGCAAATGTTCCCAGATAATGACATGTTTCCTTAGGATCCCGAGTCACCCACCCACCCATGAGAAACACCGCTCTCAGGGACAAGTCACTGGACAATACTTTCTACAAAATACCCCTTCCCTTGACTTCCATGGACTGATTGTCTTTTAATCTCTACCTGCTTGTCTGCTTTGTCTTTTATGAGAAATGATGTCCTGGAATTCCTAAGGTTCAGTTCTTCATTTTTCTCTTTTCATTTTATACATATCCCATAAAAGTCATGGGTGGCCAGGGAAATCTGGTCGCCCATAACTTCAACATTACCTTAAAAGCTGTTTTCTCTGGAAAGAGCCCCAAAGTCCCAGTAGACGTTCTATGTCTTTGTTATACACTCTTTCAAACCTGTTGCTTTCCTTCAGAGCACTAATCTCAGATTGTAAGTCTTAAGTAATGCATTCATAGTTTCATACTGTTTTTTATTAATGTCTGTCTCCTACATAAGACTATAAGCTCCCTGAGAGCTGGATCAGTTATATATTTTGTTTGCCATGTATTCCAATAAGGCTCAAAATACCCTCAACCGAGTTCTAGGAACAACTTGGATTTCCCCAGGCTAGACATAAAATATACCCTTTGAATAGCCTTCTTAACTAAGATTATTTCTGACAATACCCGCTTAGGTATTTTCAATAAACCCAGTACGTTCCAGTTCTGTAGATTCAGTCTTCTCTCCCTTACAAGATTTGTCTTGACGTAAAACATTCAGTACTATCAATAACTTCATTCAGGAAAATGTGGTTACTGTCTGTTAGGTTTAACCAGGACATCTGAACCGTTACTCATTTTTTTTCATTTTTGTTTCACAGGAATACATCCTTTTTTATGTACTCTCTTTTTCAGTTTTTTATTCTAGTTTTTTTTTTTAAGAAGATTTTGTTCTTGTCTCTATTTTTAGAAACTGGTTTAATTTTGGCCAGTTTTCTTCTTTTGCCTGAAGCCTCTGTTTGTGCTCTGTTGTTTGTGGACAGATAACCTCATAGGCTAATGGCCAACATCATGAGTACGGCTTCTACCCTGACAACACACTTACCTCTTAGGAAACATTTCTTATGGTTCAAGCTGCATGACTTGAACTTTTTACCTTATCTTAACATAAGCTGAAGTCAGCACACAGCAGCCCCCATGCGACCTTATAAGGGACAGACAAGTCTAAAACTTAGTCCTGAACCATGCCTAATGCCTTACTACAAAGAAGCACATACCCCTCACAAGTGCAAAATATGATGATCATCTTCACGTATATGTTGTCAGAGATATACCATTATCAAGAAACAGAGATATCAATGGAAATGCAACTTAATTAAGCATCAAAACTATCCTACCCCTTCAGCAAATGTTAACAGAGGGATGATGCTTCTAGGCTTTCAGTATATCAACACACAAAATGCACACACACAAAATTCAAAGAGAAAACCCTTGCTGTAAAGGATTGTCTCCACAAATAACACACAGTGAGGATGTGGTTGAGTGATTTTTTTTTTCTTCTGAGCTTCAGTGTTCTCATTGTAAAGGGAAGATTGATAATATCAAATTAATCCTTGGAAAGTCTAAATTAGAGAGGACTGATACAGTGCTTAGAATAAGAGAATACCAGTTGTCCATGGTTTTTCATTTATTTATTTTTCTTTAGATTATTCCTACAGTCTCTCCAAAATAACACATGAGATTTTGAGCTATGCCTCAGCAATCTCATGACCCTAACTTTCATATCTACTAAATATACTTGGGTCAAAATGATAAGAGCCTCCTCAGAAAATGAGGTATAATTATGATTTCTTCAAACCTGATACAAACTAACTACAGTAATAATCATTTTACAACTGAAGATTTTTAAACTTTGTGTGTGTGTGTGTGTGTGTGTTTTTAAGAAAGGAATTGAAGTTCAGTTGTAGGAATGGCTGCACTTCCGAAACAAAGGGGTAAATCCTAAAAATGATCCTCTGACAGGTTCAGGTGCCTCCCTGTTAAGCACCCTCCTATGGGGATGCTCACTATCAGGGTCTGCGCATGAGAACAGGGGCTGCCTCCTGACATTTCCCAACCTCTAGGGCCCTGCCTACCCACCCACTCCTGATGTTCCCATTCACCTTGGTGCCTGTAGTCTTGGCTCCAGCAAGGAAGCACAAGATCGAAAAGAAAGTCACAAGGCAACCTGTATGTATGAGCGTGGATTCAAAGGAAGATGGCTTGCAGAGTGAGTTGGGCGACAACAGTCCATCTGGGGGAATTTCTTTTCCTTGGGTTATGAGATTTTGTCAAAAGGAAGTATTTCTCCCAAAATTGGGAGCATACAAACTACTAATTACTTTAAGTTTGTGTTGTATGCTAGTTTAAAAAAGAAAATACAATGTTAAAAAAAGCCTTTATGATGGATTTTGTAAATAGATTGTCACAGGGTAACCTGTTCTCTGAGCCACCAGTGGTGGCTCACTGGTAAAGAATCCTTCTACCAATGGAGGAACCACAGGACATGCAGGTTTGATCCAGTAGGTCAGGAAGATCTACTGGAGGAGGGCATGGCAACCCACTCCAGCATTCTTGCCTGAGAATCCCAAGGACAGAGGAGCCTGGCAGTCCATGGTGTCACAAAGAGTTGGACACAACTGAGCAACTAAACAATAACAACCTATTCTCTAGCTGTGATCCCATCACCTCATATTGGTGTAGCCTGAATAAATTTTGTATGGTAGATGATCAATAAAAGGATTTTTTAAGGAAAAAAGAAAGGCACAAGGATTGGAAAGAGTAAAACTTTTATTTTCAGATGATCAATTGTGTGTAAAAATTCCTAAGAAATTATTAGGAATAATAAATAATTAGATAAGTTTACAGATTGCAAGAGCAAGAAAATAATAGAATAATTGTGCAGTAAGCAAAAGGAAGGATATCATCCATATTTACATTGGCCTCACAAAATATAGGATGTGTAACAGCATTGGTGGGTACACCAAGACTAAGAGACGTTGCTGAAAATTAATGAAGACGAAGAAATGGAAAATATGTCACCTTCATGATTGGATGATTTAATGCTGTCAGGTTAGCAATACTTTCCAAATGAATCTGTACTTTCAGTAAAAGCTTCGATCAGTATTTCAGCAGGCATATTCAAAAATTAATAGGGAAGTGAAAAGGCCCTAGATAGTCAAAATAATCTTTAAAGCGATGAACAAATTTGTGGAATTTGCTGTCTCGTTTCAGGACTTTCTCAAAAGCTACAAAAACAGGGAAACTGTGTACGAATAGACAGATCAATCAACGTGATTTATAACTAAAAAAAAAAACAGAAAAGCAATTAAAAAGAGAAAAAAAACTATAAGGGTAAATATAAATTAAAAATAAGAGGCCTAAATATTCCTGTTGAAAATAAGGAAAGAAATTCCTCCTCACTCTCTTTTTTTCAGCCTGTACTTTAGAAAACTTGCAATTATAACTTCTTTCTCAGTCTCTTTGAAATGTATGTAAATCTTTTCAAAAGCTAAATAAGTCTCTCACCAGCTTAGCTGGTTCCTCAAAGACCTGGGAACCATCTCTCTGAAATGTCATCATCAAAGAAGTGAACACCCAGTGTCTGGGAGGTGAGGCTGTGAGAGGGGTGGTTGGAGTCCAGCCTGGACCAAGGCTGAGGCCTTGCTCCAAAGCTACATCCTGTCGTTAAGACAGAAGTAAAAGTAAGGAACAGGTGAACTCCACATAAGATACTTTACTTAATACATTAGGTTAAGAATTATGTCTACACAAGTATAAACTGCAAAGTACTGAGTTCTCCTAAGTGTACAATTGAAGAATTTAGACTTCCTTTCAAACCCCATCTGTCTTAACCTCCATCCTTTCAGAAGCAAATTAATAATTGAGCAGAGTATGTGAGGGCCTCTCAGGTGAGGCTGTAAAGCCTTGTCTTGTCTGCCGTGTGTGGATATTAAACATCCCTTGACACTCTTTTACAAAGATAGAGTTAATCCTGAAATGACCTTGGTCAAACTTCTCTTTTCTTTTTCATTTGTAGGTTGTAGCAGGCTCTAACAGCAGCTCACTGAACTCTGGATCATGTGACCATCACTTTCAGGTAGTAATCATAAGCTTTAAAAAGATTTAGATTATTAGTCAAAATTTTTTTTAAAAATGTACATTATACTAGTTTCTCATACAGCATTTAATAAAATGCTACAATGTTATATATATGGGGCATGCATACATGTTATGTTTATATATTACCTATACTGTATGTAATAGATAAGACATAGGTTTTCATTTGAGATTACTGGAGGGATAAGTAATGCATCAAATACCTACTTAACTCGATAACTCAAATCGATGTCTCCCTATAAATGGAAATGGTTTCATAGCTTTATCTTGAAGAAAATTAATAATTAGCCATGCAAATTTTAAGAAGTGTTGTGTTAGTCGCTCAATCACGTCCAACTCTTTGTGACCCATGGACTGTAGCCCACCAGACTCTTCTGTCCATGGAATTCTCCAGGCAAGACTACTGGAGTGGGTAGCCATTCTCGTCTCCAGGGAGTCTTTCTGACCCAGGGATTGGGCTGGGTCTCCAGCATTTCAGGCAGATTCTTTACCATCTAAGCCACCAGGGAACCCTATATGATGTAATAGACTAATATTCACATACTGAAGAAATATTAGGTCAAATCCCATAGAGCAATTGAGTATCTTTGCAGGAGGGGGGTTATGAAACTAGAACATTTTGAATAGTGAATGATCTATGATCGTAAACCCATGATTTTAGGCACTAGCCACATTTAATTTTTTCAGATTAAGAAAAAATATAGCCTATCTGCTTAAAACAGAAAAATAAATCCCAAAGAGTGTGCCTATGATCCCTGAAAGATGCCACTTTAACAAGCCAGATGTTGTTGAATGGCCAGTGAACCAATAAAGGTTTCAGTAGTTCTTCCATTCACTTGTCAAATCATATTAAATTTTTACTTAATTTTATAGATACAGTACTGTGAATAAATACTAATTTTATCCATAAAAGAGAGAAGGAACAACTTTGAAAAAGCTAAAATCACTGAGCAACGGTTGTTAGTTAATTTTTATTTGAAGCTATCACTAAACATTGGAGATTTGCAAATACCTGATTAAGACTTTTCCAAGAAGCTATTTTATTAATGTTCATTCTACAAGGTTTATTACATGCTTCTTTGGATTAACAAGTTGTTAATTTGGTTATAAAATGTAACCATCCTCATGATTAAATGTTCTTCTGGTATAGATGATAAATTATGGACTCAGAAGAATTTACCTTTTCTTGTTAGAAATATTGTTATTCATTACTCTTAATTTCCTTACAATATCTTTATTCTCACTATAATTCATAAAAGGTGCTCAAAAAAGGCATATAGATGAGTTATAGAACTCTACTGGCAACTTTACAAGAACCTTTGCAAATAGTAATATAGCACAGACTCCAACTTTATTCTGTTATAATCTCTATTTATATTAAATAACAAATTGAAACTATTTTGTGCTAAATAAGTTGGACAATAAATGACATTTGTTAAAAGTAAAAAAAAAAACTTTCTCTAAGCTTTTATGATATGCTGAAGGACAGGGAGCCCTGGCGTGCTGCGATTCATGGGGTCACAAAGAGCTGGACACGACTGAGCGACTGAACTGAACTTAAGTGTGGTATAACAGTCGGACAGTTTGGGATTAGGTAAAAGAAAGAAAACTGAGTCATGACTATTTGTTTCCCATCCCCTGATGCATTCAGGATTACTCAGCAAGTTTTCAGGACCTAAATCTTTGTTCCAGATGTATTTTATAGAGATCATATTTGTACTTTACTAACCTGCTTTACATCAAATTTTGATATGTATTATTGTAAATTGCAGCGTGGCTGGAAAGGAATGACTGTATAAAGTAGTTACTCAGTGATCCCATTTCAGAAAGGGAAGTCTGGGTGATAAACTGGAAAGCTTATAAACTTAAAATTAACTGAGTCTTCTGCCCCAAATATTACTTGTCTTTCCTAAACTCTACAATCTCTATACGGCTTTTTCTGAGATTTAGTTTAAATTTAGAGCATATCGCTCATCTTCCTCATTCTCTTCTCCCTCCCTGCTTTTTTGTCTGTAAGCCATTTATCAGCTTCTAATTAGTTGCTATATCCTGCTTCACATGTAGCACACATGGCTTTTAACTGAGTGTTCTCACTGCTGCTCTCTCATCCCTCCTAGCATTGACATCATTCACTTCACTGTCCATATGCTTTTTTTATCCTATGCCATAATATATTGTTAATATCAGTAGTTTAATCCAGTAGTTATCTCTTTCTCTTATTCAGTTTCTAAGTCACGTCTGACTCTTTGCGACCCCATGGACTGCAGCAGGCTTCCATGTCCTTCACTATCTCCCAGAGTTTGCTCAAATTCATGTCCATTGAGTCAGTGATGCCATCCAACCATCTCATCCTCTGTCACCCTCTTCTCCCCTTACCCTCAATCTTTCCCAGCATCAGGGTCTTTTCCAATAAGTTGGTTCTTTGCATCAGGTGGCCAAAGTATCGGAACTTCAGCTTCAGTCCTTCCAATGAATAATCAGAGTTGATTTCCTTTAGGATTGACTGGTTTGACCTCCTTGCAGTCCAAGGGACTGATACCTGGCTGGGCCTTTCCCAACATCTCCTAAGCTCTTCTTTAGTTCCTGCTCCACAAAGGAGCCCCTCATCCTAGGGTCTGCCTTGAACAGCTCCAGGTTCCACATCCGCTTCATTTTTCTGCATTCCGAACATGTCTTGATGTGGATGGGGTGGTGGGGGGTGTTGTTATACTTAGTGAACTCAGTTCTCTGGCTCAGTTTATTCTTTTTTTTTCTTGTTGTAAGATGGGAGTGACAACTTTCCAGCCCTTCAGTGTCAGAACTGAAACTTACCTTCTTTCAGATGGCACCAAGATGATGAGTAATGGAATATTCGGGTTTCATGTATCACAGAACAGACAACGTATTGTACTCCCTCACTGGCCATGAGCATTCTGAAATGAGGTAAGCCTCACAACACACTGCACAACATTTTAAATTCAATGGCTTTCTAATACAAAATACTAAATACATGCCAGAATACTGGAGGGAGCGAGGATTTTACTTAGCATTTACTCTTCATGTGACATAGTTTATTGTATGGTGACCACACATACGTACTCTTCTGTAGTCAGCATATATATAAAAATAACTCACTAAAATTTTGCCACACATCAGGCAGTGTGCTTGGTACTGGTGATTCAAAGTGGGTAAACACATTCTATACTCCAAAAATGTTTGTGCCCTTGATCCTTGAGGCACCCCACCCCTCACACAGCTGAAAATCCAAATAGTGCTATCTCTGCCTCAAAACAAAATGATTCATCCAAGGTCAGGAAGATGAAATGGTTTGGATAGAATCTGAACTCAAATCCTAGTTTGTTTACTTTTTTACTCCATATACTGTTATCTCTATCCAAACACATAAAGATACTGTTATCTTTGCCCAAAACAAAGAACAGTAAGCTGAAAATAGCCTACATTTAAGTGGACTGTGAAGTTCAAACCCATGTTGTTCAAGAATCGACTGTAATTATGTATGAAGGAGGTAAAAAGTAACAAAGCCCTCTGTGGCCCCCCTGCCTCTATTTAGCCCAAACTTAGTATTTTCTATAGTGATATTTGATAATGTTAATGACATAATTCTAGTAATTTAAATATAAAACCTTTTATTTCCATCCATGTTATTTAGAAAGTTCATCTCACTACCAAGCTAAGCTAAATAGCCATATGAATTTGCCAAGAAACTTTTACATGCTTCCTTGTGGGTTGGTGGGCGTGTGTCATGAAACATGATAGCACAGACACGAGGACACTGAGTGTGTCCCATCTGTGAGATCAGCCCTGGGCTCACACCCACCGTAAAATCGCATTTTGAAATGCAATTCGGCAGCCATTTATTGGGAACCAATAATTTTACTCTGAAACTTTTCTTTATCTTTTTATTTAATAATTGAGTCATTACTGTGAAATATTCCAAGTATTCCCAGATGGGCAAACTGTTATGGTCTGTTGTTTGCATTGCTAGTTTCATTAACTACCCTTCTCCATCCTCTTAAGAAAGTGAAGTCACTCAGTCCTGTCCAACTCTTTGTAAGCCCATGAACTGTAGCCTGCCAGGCTCCTCTGTCCATGGGATTTTCTAGGCAAGAATACTGGACTGGTTGCCCTTTCCTTCTCCAAAGGATCTTCCCAACCCAGGCACCGATCCTGGGTCTCCTGCATTGCAGGTAGCTGCTTTACCGTCTGAGCCACCAGAGAAGCCCCTCCATCCTCTTAAGAGGCACAGTAACATGGACATCAGTGGACACATATGTGTGTTTGCATATGCTTAAACACTGTTTCATATACTGTAAAGTAAATCTTTACTAGGGTATTTATTTTGTAAAATGGTGCCTTGCAAAAATTAGAAAGTGAAAGTTGAATAAGAGATTGGTGTTTTATTCTTTCCAAAAGCATATTGACAAAATCATTTCAAAATATTATTAGGATTAAAGTTTTGCTGACATGGCTCTTTTGTCTGATTAAGATAATTATATTTTACTTAATTAAAAATAGCCAAATGCTAATTTGGTTTTCTCTTTCTTTACTGAATTATACAAAGCTTTAATTTTCATTTTGTTCACCAGCATGTTCAGTGCTACAAGAAATTTCAAACCAAACAATTTTCCAAGTGCTAAAATTATTTTTTCCATTTGTAACTCCTTAATCTAATTTAGAAGTATGCAGTTTAAAATGTGAAGACTGCAAAACACATACTGAATTTGGTCTTTGGAGCAAGACTGCCAGCTGAAAATGACCATAGACTGAGAAAAGTCTTTTTTTTTTCTTTGCATACTGATGAGAGTTTATGGTTTCTACTTATGCAGATGGTAGTCTATCTTATTTCATAACCATTTTAGAGGTAAAGAAATTTTGCCAGGTTTCTCTCTAGCACATATTTGTTAGACCAAGAAAAAAATCTTAGCTCTATTTCTTACTTTTTCTCTCTTCACCTCTCTGGAATAAGTGGAGTATCTTTCTTAGGTGCCAAAAATAAAATTAATAACTCCACCTTCTGACTCTCATAGATGACAGAAACTTTATTGCTTCAGAGAAAGAAAAGAGTATTACATTCAATTTCACTGATTTCATAATTTTCTAGTTACTGTTTCCAGATGTCTCTTATCAGACTGTTCTGGAGAGAATCAGGAAGGACTTAAAGGGGCAAACAGTCTGACCCCTGGGATGCTGGGCCATCTTCCCTCACAGAGAAATGTGGGACTTCTTTGCATGCTTCAGTTTTCATCATTCGGATGAGTTACAGAATTCTGTAGCTCATTATTGGCCATAAACCATGGCAAAGTGGAAAAGGAGCCTGTTGCCAGCAAAAGAACCTCAGACAGCTTGGAAAAAAAGGGAGCCTCTCTAGTGCAAAGATGCAGTTTGGGAGCAAGCAGCTCTCTGATTGTGAGCTATACTGGGAAGACTCCGGAGAACAAGGACAGCCCTCATATGAGATTTTAGTACCTGTGGATGCTTTATTCTACAAGCGTTAGAAAGACTAATAATTTGACTCAGCTATAAAAGCATGTTTTCTAACTAAGGCAGACATGTTAAGAGGCCTTTGGGTTCTAGATTAATATTCTGTCATCAAATGGTGATATATTTAGAATCTGTTGAATCTTTTGAGGCCCAAGGTATTTTAGTATGTAAAAGCAGCAATTCTTTCTTTCAAATGACCATTGACAAATGTTGTTTTCTCTCATAATGAACTGAAGGAGTTAATAGTAAGTGAAAACATATGGCAAATTTTAACCTGGCATACTGATTTACACTTCTCTGAGTGGCCCTACAGAGCTCACTAGGATATTGATGTCTAGGCCAGCAGTTTGCTAGCTTATGGAGTGTGTGTGTTAGTCTTTAAGTCACGTCTGACTCTTTGTGACCCCATGGACTGTAGCCCGCCAGGCTCCTCTGTCCAAGGAATTCTCCAGGCAAGAATACTAGAGTGGGTAGCCATTTCCTTCTCCAGGGGATCTTCCTGACCCAAGGGTCAAACCCAGGTCTCCTCCATTGCAGGCAGACTCTTTACCATCTGAGCCACCAAGGAGAGTGTTCAGAAAATCCAGGGCCGCATCAGTCAGAGCTTCCAGTGGAGCAGGGCAGTTTTCGGGGTTTGTTTGTTTGTTTGTTGGCTGTACTGGGTCTCCACTGCTGTGTGCTAGCCTCCAGGTTTCAATAGTTGTGGCACATGAGCTTAGTTGCTCCACAGCATGTGGGATTCTCCCAGCCCAGGGATCAGATCCATGTCCCCTGCGCTGGGAGGTGGATTCTTATCCCTAGGCCACAAGAGCAGCCCGGGACAGTTTGATGGGTGCTGGGCTGCAGCAGGTGCCCTGGAGGTCAGGCTGCCCCACTGCAGCAGCGACGCTGGCAGCCCTAGAGGAGTGTGGCACAGGATGCTCTCGGTGCAAAGCTTAGCAGCAGCTGAGCACAAGGAACAGAAGGATGGCTGTGTGTGTGTGCCTGGTCATGTCCGACTCTTTGTGACCCCATGGGCTGTAACTGTCCAGGCTCCTCTGTGCATGAAATTTTTCAGGCAAGAATTCTTGAGTGAGTCACCATTTCCTCTTCCAGGGGGATCTCCCCAACCCAAGGATGGCAGCCGTGTCTCCTGTGTCTCCTGCACTGCAGGCAGATTCCTTTGAGCCACTGGGAAAGCCCTCTGGTAGCTAGTCTTTGTCAAATGTTCACTCTTTGGACAAGCATCTGAGATTGAGCAACTTGATAAAGACAGAGTGAAACAACTTCCAAGTAATCCCGTAGGAATGAGAAAGAGAGTAAGCTCTACTGTTCTTTTGCTCATTCCTAACAAGTTGCGTGGGAAGCATTCATTCTTTGTGGTCTATCGTCTTCTAACATCTGAGGACAAAGTAACTTCTATATATACAAATTATACAAAGTGGGGGAAAATGACAATAGTGTCAGATACAGAGTGACAAGGACTAAGTAATTCAGAAACTAGTTTCTTTTCTTTAGTCTCCTTATAAAGTACTTTTGGCATGTGATTGATAGATATTGTGTTAAATCTAGGAGGAAAAGTTCCAGGGGAAAACTTAGATGTAAACTTTATCTTTTTCTTCATATCCAAAACATGCATGCAGAAAGAAGCAAGTGCAGTCTCAAGGTCATACTGCCCCAGCATTCAGAAGGACAGAGCTCAGTGTCCTGTAGCATGAACATGCTTTAAACCCAGGTCATTATGTGAAGGGCTGGAAGGGAGTAAAAGGCTTCTTCCATCTACTTGCGTGCCAAGTCGCTCCAGTTGTGTCCTATTCTTTGGGACCCGATGGACTGTAGCCCACCAGGCTCTGTCCATGGGATTCCCAAGGCAAGAATACTGGAGTAGGTTGCCATGCTGTCTTCCATCTGTAAGTCGTTCCAAGGCCTGAGTAGAATCATATGGTAAAGGCAGAGTCATGGTTTTGAATTTAAAAATTTTAAAGCCATTTGTGTTTCATCCATGAACATTTTATATTTTGTTTATTTGGACCCTGATTGCAGTTGCTAAGATTAGTAATACTACATCATTTGTACTCATTGGTATATTGCATCAATTCTCAAGTAGTTTCTACATGTGTGTTCCTTACAAATCTCCATGTTAATATTTTTAAGGCCTCTCTCTGACACAAAAATCATATACAGTGTGTGTTCAATAAACAATACCAATTAATAATTTAATTGCTCATTTAGAATTAAAATATCATTCTTACATATATATTCTGTTTTAGTAGATACCACTGTCATGAGAAGAAGAAAGTGTTACCTGATAGAAACTGTGTATACTATTACATTTTTTATTCCTTAAAGCCTCTAAGGACTAAGAGCAGAGATGATATCGTACAGATAATTGATTTTAATTATTATTACAAATGTTCCATATTATTATTTTGCCTATTGCATTGCATGCAATTGCTGTTACCAAAACTCTTGAACATCACTTCAATTAGTGGTTGAACTGCTATTCTCGGCAAGATGTAAATGATGGATACTGCTGGGTAGTAGAGTGAATGCTGCAGATTAAGTTACTTTTACCTTTGTCCTTTAGCTACATACATAGGTATACATACATAACTACACAGATAGCCTTTCTACTCCTTTAGCTTCCTATGATAAATTGTTTAACCCAGGAGAATCCTTCTTTCTTAGCTCATGACTGTCCTTCTGCTCACCTCTATTTCTCATCTGGAAGTTTCCTCCCAATCTTTGATGATTATTTGGTAGTCAATTAATGACTAATAATTAGCTACATATGTATATAATATTCCCAAGATCTTAATTTATATGAAAACTTAAGAAAATTCATAAATGGGCACACAGGGCTTCCGGCTTCTGCATGTCACCACTCAGCACATTTGTCTTGCTTTCTAGCTAGAGCAGCCCTTGCCAAGATGTGCTCCATCATCTGGGTCTTTGGGACCGGACTCTGCCCCTCCATCACTGCTGCTCACCTGCACTTCACCTCCCTCCGGGGGCCTTCTCTGTCCACTAGGGCCCTAGATTGTTGCTGTCCTCACTCGGTGATCTTACCCCAGAGAAGACAAGAATTATAGGTGCAACCCTCCTACCTCCTAAATACCAGAAAGATCTAGGAACTCTCAACATTGGTACGTTTTTAGGAATCCAGAAATTTGAAGCACCCTTGAATATCTCCTGTGAGATAGAAGATAAAATGTTGCTCCTCACATTCCGTCACATTAAGTAGGACTTAATGGTTTGACTTGGGCTTCCCAGGTGGTGCTAAGTGGTAAAGAACCCGCCTGCTAATGCAGGAGATGTAAGAGACATAGGGTCAATCTCGGGGTCAGGAAGATCCCCTCAAGGAGGTCAAGGTAACCCATTCCAGTATTCTTGCCTGGAGAATCTCATTGACTGAGAAGCCTGATGGGCTACAGTCCATAGGATCACAAAGAATCAGGCACGACTGAAGCAATTTAGCATGTGGGCACACAATGGTTCTACATATATCGTCTCAGATCATGAAATTTTGTGGCAGATGACAACAGGACTCATTGATCTTATATGCATTATTAGCCACACACGCCCAATCTGGAAGCTCAGCTCAAAGTGCCAACTCAAGGAAAGTAATTTGCGTATCTGGGACACTCTACTCCATCACGCACTATGGACACTGACCCAGAGGCTAATAGGAAGTTCTGCATCCCCTTGACCTGCAGCGGACAGGAACCAACTTCTGTTACTACCGTGCTCAGGGACTGAATTGTGAGATTTATGCTTTTCAGTCCACCATCTTAAACTCTGCCAGTTAGAAGTTCTGGTTGCTGGGCGCAACTAGCTTCTTTCAGGTTCCACTGAGCTGATTGCTGTGCCCACTATTTGATCACTGTAGGATCCTCTTGCCAAAGTACCAGAAGGCAAATAAAGGAATTACAGGACTGACAGGGATAATCAACTCTGATCATAAGCTTCCAGGGTGGCTGCCACACTGGAGCTGAGAGGAGGAAGTCTGGAAACAAGAACCTTCACTGGGATGTAGCATGGTACCGGTGACAGCTATAAGTAGTTCATTTCAGCAACTATGCCCCAACAAGGCAAGATGGCTAAGGACAGAACACTTCATGAAGAGACTGTTTGCTCATTGTATTATATTAGCTTCTTTGTCAAAGATCAGTTGACATATTTGTGACACAGTCGTTGAGTAGGAGTCTTTTTCTGGCTCTCTATTCTGTTTCATTGATTTATTTGTCTGCTCTCCCACCAATACCACCCTGTCTTCATTACTTTAGCTTTATAAGAAGTCTTCAAGTTGACTAGTGTCAGTCCTCTAACTGTCTGCATCAGTCTGTGTCTCCAAGTCTTTTTGCCTGTCCATATAAACCTTAGAGTCATTTTGCCAATGTTCACAAAATAATTTTCTAGGATTTTAATTGGCACTGCATTGAATCTCTAGGTCAAGTTGGGAAGAACTGATAATCTGAACAATATTAAATCTTGCCATTTATGGCCACAGACTATCTCTTCCTTTGTTTAGTTTTTCTTTGACTTTGTTCTCAGAATTTTGTAGTTTTCTTCATATAGATCCTGTTTGTATTTTGTTAAATTTATACCTAGCTATTTAATTTTGGTGGGTGCTAATGTAAGTGGTATTATGTTTTTAATTTCAAATTTCACTTGTCTTGCTAGTATACAAAAAGTGTTTGACCTCCCTGTTTGGGGAGTGTTTAATCTTAGAAAGCCTATAATTATAAACTCTCAGCTCCTTTGACATATATATCTTTTAAAAGCCTCCTTCCAGTTTTATACCTCAAGAGTGTATTTGTCAAGGACACGGTAATCATCCTTTTAAAAGATAACTTTTAATATCAAGGAAACTAGTGTAGGAGCCTCACTTAGATGAGTACCTTGCTCCAAAGTGTAAAACTACGTCCTGTCCTGAAGATATGAAAAGTTTACTTTTCCTTTGGGTAAAACCAATTAGTAAACACGGATGGTCTATGATCTCTCCTCCCATGAAATCCCTGTTCCTTTTATTTCACTCAGACTCACTTGTGGCCTTTCTCTCCTATCTCAATATCCTCAAACAAGGCCTTCCTTGCCAGCTTAGTTTTGTCCAGTGCAAATGTTTATTTTGAAAGAGATCATACTGTTTGGGCTAAAGAAGTCAGGAAAACCTTTCCTAAGAAGGTGATATATAATCAGAGGCATGGATCATGTGAAGGACTAACTGTTATAAAACATCAGGAAATATACTCTAGAGGGAGGAGGAAGCAGATATTCTCTGGGGCAGCAGTGGGCTCGGTTTGTTTTAGGAGCAGCACAAGTACAGTGCAGTTAAAATAGATGGAGACGAGAATAGCAACTGAGATGCAAGTGTTTCATCTAGTTGTTGAAGCCCTTGTAAAACATTTAACAAGGGCCATTTAAAACATTTAATGCCTTGTCTTTATGAGATAAGATGCCATTTTTCACTAGGAGAACGGCATGCTCTGATCCATTTATAAAAGACAATTCTGGATTCTAAGTGGAGAACATATTGAATGAAAGTCAAGAACGTAAGCATGCAGACCATTTAGGAAGTGGTCCAGACAAGTGTCAGATCATGGAGGCTTGTGCCAGAGTATTAGCAGTTAATGTGGAGTCAGATTCAGCTGTGATTTCAAGTTAAATGTAGCAAGATTTGCTGAAAGGCAATGTTGGATGAGAAGGAAAAATGTGAGCCTAAGACACTGCTTAGTCTTCTAACTCAGGAATTGAATGTGACTTTGGTCAAGTGGCTTTGATTTGGAACTCAAAGCAACCTTTTGTGGAGGAAGCAGGAGGTCAAAAGTATTACTGTGAACAAAACTGACTTGCAAGGCCTGCTAGATATTCACATGGGATTTTCTAGTCAAAATTTCCATCTATGCATCTGTGGAAACAGTGACAGATTTTATTTTCTTGGGCTTCAAAATCACTGCAGATGGTGACTGCAGCCATGAATTAAAAGATGTTTGCTCCTTGGAAGAAAGGCTCTGACAAACCTAGAGAGCATATTAAAAAGTGGAGACATTACTTTGCCAACAAAAGTCTGTCTAGTCAAAGCTGTGGTTTTTCCAGTAGTCATGTATGGATGTGAGAGTTGGACCATAAAGAAGGCTGAGTGCCAAAGAATTGATGATTTTAAACTGTGGTGTTGAGAAGACTCTTCAGAGTCCCTTAGACAGCAAGGAAATGAGTCCTGAATATTCATTGGAAGGACTGATGCTGAAGCTGAAACTCCAATACTCTGGCCATCTGAAACTAAGAACTGACTCATTGGAAAAGACCCTGATGCTGGGAAAGATTGAAGGCAGGGGGAGAAGGGGATGACAGAGGTTGAGATGGTTGGATGGCATCAACCGACTCAATGGACATGAGTTTGAGCAAGATCCCGAAGTTGGTGATGGACAGGGAAGCCTGGCATGCTGCGGTCCATGGGATCGCAAAACATGGGACACGCCTGAGGGACTGAACTGAACCAATGCATCTGTAATCAAGGAGAGTTCATGACTGGTACTTGAACTTCGTATAATTGGCTCCATGGCTTCCCAACAGTAGTGTGGGGTGGGGAGGGAGGAGGCACAGGTGCAGTGAGGTGGATTCAATGAGTTATAGGTAATGGGGGAGATAAATCATGCCAGGAGATTATCTAAAGATATAGGAGTAACTTGTTAATATAGTCACCTTTTTATACATGAGTAAGTAGTCAACTCTAACTTCTTTTCTAGAACTCAGATATTTTAAGAGAAAGAAGAAATTTAAAACATGTATTTAAAAAAAACCCTGAAACTATAACTGGAAAGAAAATAAGTGAATGGCTATTAAACATCTAAAAGTCAGTACAGTATTTTCACAAAATTAAATGTGAAAAATAATATGGTAAACATTGTATGATATATTTCACATATCCTCTAAGCAAAATGTCTATTTTCTAATCAAGCTTGAGCTTTTTATTCCTTCAGTGTCTTCATAAACCAAAGTGCAGATTTGGACACTAATAGCATCTTGAGTCTGTCCACTTAAATTACATTTACTACGTGAAGAAAAAGGCTAAATCTTTCCCAGTCAATCAGAAAGGATATTTTCTTAATAGATGTCATGTCTCCAGTTATTTAGCCAGCTTGAAATCTGTATTTTCAAAATTATATACTCCTACCACACAAGGCAGATCATTTTGGATTCAACATAATAAGATATATATTTGAAAAAAAAATTTGTTCTCTCTTTAGCTTATCAATAAATATGGCTAATATGTTTAAGTATGATTTAAAATATTCATTCAAAAAATCTTTGTTTTTGAGAAACATTCACCTAAAATCTAATCTCCAAGTATGGTGCATTTTGGCTATCTTGATTAACAGTCTTTCTGTTTTATCCCCCACAAGATTCCATTAGGAGAAATAAAGTATGAGAAATTACAGAATTTTATGACGTTTTAAACATTATTTATACTGATTAAACTGCTGCAGTAAATCTGCTCAGACAATGAATCTTAAAAGTACTCATCACAAGAAAAACATTTTATAAGTGGTGACAGATGTTCACTAGACATTTTAGTGATCGTTTTACAATAAATACAAATATTGAAACATTATTGTACACCTGAAACTAATATAATGTTATGTGTCAATTACATCTCTATAAAAAAATAAAAGCTCAGATGCAATCTACATTTGCCTGCATAATGCATAATGGAGTGCCCCACACAAGCTTTCTGCCCCAGCGCCCTTACTAGACAGAAATAATAAGTTCTGCAAAGTCAGTGCACTGTTAATATCTTGTCAGAAAAGTCTTAAGTAGATGTGACATTTGATAGTGATTATTAACCTGGCACTGAACCAGTAATTAAACAATGCGGTCTGAGTGAAGGGGTGGGGGGGTGCATTGCCTACTCTTGTTCAGTGATCCTTCTGATTCTAGTTCCCTAATCTGGCCTTATTTAGGCTCATTATTATTTTCTGTCAGAGCTGAAGATCTCAGTCATCACATAAGATATTTCTTTTTATTCTATATTCCTATTTTATTCTCAGATAGATTTGTTGTATTCTTCAGAACTAATAAAATAAAAAGTAACACAAAACAAAAACCAGACTCAATTCAGGTCTCAACTACCTTTATTACACTAGTTTGACAAAATCCCAAATGGATTGGAACATCAAATAAAATACCTTCTTTGCGTTTGAGTCCTTCCATGAGTTTTAGAGGCTTCCTATTTTCAATGTCAGTGTGTATTTTTTGTCTTGGCTCATTTAAGATATGTAGGTGATGAGGTCAGGAGCGAGCAGAAGGAGATTCATTAAATGCCTTTTAAGTGCAGTGCAGTCTTCTTACTACTTTATTCTCATTGGCCCACTTAATCCTCCTTAATACTGTTATTGTCATTTTAATTAAAAAAAACTGAAGCTCAAAGTGTTTATGTTGCTCTGTTAAAATTACAGTTTCCACTTTACAATTCCGTCTCTCCAGGAACTTTTAAAATAGTTTACTTTCTGTAGTGGACAATGAGTGATAAAGCCACCGTTTGCTGGATGAAGAGAAACTGGACATAAATTACAACTTCACTATGAATAGTTGATATCAGCTCATGAAAAGAAAACTACCTATAAGTACAGTCAGTGAGTCTTTCTAAATGATCATAAGTTATTATGTAATTAACAAATAATGTACTCCTGATTTCTATAATGTATTTATTCTGAAACTCTATATTGATACAAATTACCACTCACTGACCCAAAATACATTGATGAAGTGCCTTCTAAAGGCCAGACCTGACCTAGGAACTGGGGGATTGATGTCCTTCACAGGTAGAGTTGCCATGTTTAGCACATAAATATTCAGGATGCCTAGTTAAATTTAAATTCCAGATAAAGAACATATAATACTTTAGTATAAGTATGTTTCCTGAAGTATTGGAACATTCTTATACTAAAAAAAAAAAAAAAAGTATGCATTCTTTATCCGAAGTTTACCTTTAACTGGGAATCTCATATTTTATGTACACTGGAATTAGGAAAAATGAGAAATAATGGAATAAATGTCAAATCCAAAAGATGAGTAAGAGTTAAGTATACACAGATGGAAGGGAAGGGTTTTTCAAGAAGTAATAGGAACAATGATGCTGTGGCAGGAGGCACAGAAAGAGAGGCCCTGCGAGTCAGGCAGGAATGGAAAGAGAGAGGCTGGGTTTTAAGGGGAACCTGCTAAGCAGAGGGCTTCCCAGGTGGCTGAGCAGTACAGAAGCCACCTGCCAATGCAGGAGACGCGGGTTTGAATCCCTGGGTCGGGAAGATCCCCTGGAGGAGGAAATGGCAACCCACTCATGTTCTTGCCTGGAGAATCCCATGGACGGAGGAGCCTGGCGGGCTATAGTCCCTGGGGTCGCAGAGAGTCAGACATGACTGAGTAGGCATGCCCCTGCTAAGCAGAGCTGGGGTCTAACAATGAAGGTCCATGGAAGGCGTGGGGCAGGCGGCCTCTAGAGGGCCCGCAGCAATTCCTGCCTCCTTGTGTTAAAGCCCTTGGATTCTCTGCTCATAAGGAATGGAATATGCAGACGTGACCGTGGGTCACTTCTGAGATTAGGGACAAAAAAACTGTGACTTCTCTCTCACCAGGTCTTTCTCTCCTCTCCTCTCCCCTCTCCCTTCTCTCCTCTCCTCCTCCTTCCCTCCTCTCCTCTCTCCCCCTTCCTTCTTTGCCCAGCAGAACCAGCCCATCCCACCGTGGAGTTCGGTTGGCACTTGTGTTACTTGCATACCAGCTCTCTTCTCAGGGGCCTCTGCCTCTGGCTGCCGGGCCACCAGGAGCTGATGGTCCTCCCAGAGCACATATGACTAGTTTGGAGGCACATCACAGTCTTACAGCTTACTTCCTATAGATTTGACTTCCCAGTTAGAGGACTGCTTGGACTAATAAAATTAGCTTGGACACATCACCTGAAAGTGCGAAGCAGGCTCTGAGAAGACAAACGTAACCTAGCAGAGAATTCAGGCTCTGCCGCAAATGATCTGTAAAGTATTCCTCAACCTTAAAAAAAACTATCGTTCCCCTAAGTAGCCTTTTAAGGAATACATTTTTTTTTCTAATGGCCTTACCCCATGAAATTTAGTGCCACCATATATTGCACAGCGGTTTACATAGCGTGCTTGGAAGCTCTGCATACTATTGTCATATCTAAGTTTTTTTCACTAAAGCAAGAACTGATCTTTTATCGCACTGGAAACATCAGTCCCATTGAGACTGTTTAATATACAGAATGGTGACTCTCAATCAAAGCAAGTGAATAAAAGGCAGAAGTCTTTCAGTAAATTACACACTCCTTATGACAGAAAAATTTCCACTGTATCACACGTGCATACATGCTGTTGCTTCAATCGTGTCCCACTCTTGCAACCCCGTGGACTGTAGTCCACCAGGCTCCTCTGCCCATGGGATTCTCCAGACAAAAATACTGGAGTGGGCTGCCATGCCCTCCTCTAGGGGACCTTCCAGATCCAGGGATTGAACCCATGTCTTATCTCTGGCGTTGGCAGGTAGGTTGTTTACCACTAGCGCCCCCTGGGGAGCCCCTCCATTGTATTATATATGTACTTTAAAAAATATATTTAGGATGTGCAAAGTTAAGTTATATTTCTGCCATTACTGCTTGCTTTAAACTTCCTGACATTATTTCCATGGTAAGAAGCCTTTGCTGTGGCCAGGAGACTGTCTTGATGTGATCAGGGCCTTTGGTCGGCCCAATAGAATCATTTGCTGGGTAAGACGAATGAGATTTTATATATTTTATGTCAGGCCCATCCCTGCAGTGGAGAGAAAGGTTAGTCTCATCCAAACTGTTAGATTGCTGGGGACTCCCCTACTGGTCCAGTGGTTAAGACTCCACGCTCCAGTGAAAGGGGTACAGATTCAACCCCTGGTCAGGGAACTAAGACAGTACACGCAGCATAGTATAGCCAAAAAATATATTAAAAGGGAAAAGACTGCCCTGTAGATGCTGCTGGGAAATAGGAGTATCTCCTTTTTCCTATTGGAAAAAGGGGTCACATTCTCCATCTTCGAGAGTCCTTGAGTTTGTTGATCAATGGATTAACCAAGGACATGATACCGCAGACCTTCTGCCCTGAGTTATAGCCTCAGAAAGCTCTCTTTCCACCTGAGGCCTGAGTCAGCCACTCCATCAACTGGTGCCATAGGTAAGTAAGTTCCATGGGGAGCAGAGAATTCCAATCGGAAGTTAACAAAAATTAACCCCTGCTGCCTGGAAGGTGATTTCATACTGGAAAATTGAATCTTTAAATCTGCTAGAAAACAAAAGTTCAGAACACATTCACATACATTTAAAGAAAACTGTCTGTTTGGAGAAACTCTAGATTCTTACCAAGTCATGGCCTTTAAGGTAGACACTATTTATTTTGTATAAATTTATTCATTCAACTAATATTTATTGCATGACTTCTGATTGCTCAGAACACTGTTGAGCACAAAGAATACAAAGAAGGGAGTAAAACATTGGCCTCTCTGAGCTTGTAGACTAACGGAAGTACAGATAAGCAAACATCATTTGTGGAACAGAGGAACAGCTCAGTATCAGGGAGCAACATCTGTGCCCAGATATCAGGCAAGACCTCACATAAGAGGTAACAGTAAAGCTAAGAAATGAAGCCTAACAAAAATAAACAAGGGGGACTACATCAAACTAAAAAGCTGCTGCACAGCAAAAGAAACAGTCAACAAAATGAAAAAGCAGCTTACAGAATAGAGAAAATATTTGAGAACTACATATCAGATAAGACCCACTCCTAGTGGCTCAGACAGTAAAGAATCTGCCTGCAATGCAGGAGACCCTAGCTGGATCCCTGGATTGGGACGATCCCCTGAAAAAGAGAACGGCTACTCCTTCCAGTATTCTTGCCTGGAGAATTCCATTACCAGAGGAGCCTGGCAGACTACAGTCCATGAGGTTACAAAGAGTCAGACATGACTGAGTGACTAACAATTTTCACCTTCAGATAAGGGGCTAATATCCCCATATACAAGGAACCCCAACAATGCAACGGTAGAACGACAAATAACCCAGTTTAAAACTGGACAAAGGCCCGAAACAAACACCTTTTCAAAGAAGATATATAGATACATGGAAAGGTAGGAAAAGGCCAACAGGTATATAAAACGATGTCCGACATCACTCATCATCAGGAATTGCAAATCAAAACCAATTAGATATCACTTCACACCTGATAGGATGGCTACCAACTAAGACAGCAATAAATTCTGGCAAGAATGTAGAGAAAAGGAGTCCTTGCCCACAGGTGGAGAATCATTGCAGCATTATTCACAATAAACAAAGTACAGAAAATGCTTGTACCCACTGGTGGATGAATGGATAAAGAAAATGCAGAATTTATCCTTTAAAAGAATAACATACTTCCATTTGCAACAAAATGAATGAATTTGGAGGACATTTTTTAAAGTGAAATATGCCAGATAGAATACTGCAGGATATAACTATATGTGGAATCTGAAAAAAAAAATGTTGAATGTATAGGAATAAAGAGTAGAACTTTGATTGCCAGGGCATGGGGATGATAGAAATGTGGAGAGGTGGGTAACATGTACAAACTTTCAGTTATAAAATGAATAAGGCCTGAGATCAAATGGTGACTTGAGTTTAAAATACTGTTTTGTATAAATGAAATTTGCTGAGAGAATAGAACTTCACCTTTCCCAACAACAACAACAACAAACCACTGAAGTAAATATGTGAGGTGATGGATGTATTAATTAACTTGACCACCAGAATCCTTTTGCAATGCATGTTTGTGCAATACCTTAAATATATTATAATTTTCTATATCGATTATATCTCAATAAAGTTAAAAAAAAGAGAGCTTGAGTCACATTGTCCATAAAATGTATGAAAGAGTTGAATGTATAGCAAAATATCTCCCATAGAAATTAGAATTCTCAAATTATCCATTCCTATAAATAAAGATCCATTTATTTAAAGATTGTATGACATTGAAATAGTTTCTCAGGAATTAGAAAGAAGTGATTATTACCCTGATTTAAATGCATTGATCACACCAGTTCTTTAGCCATATTATAAAGCCCAGGAAAAATGAGTAACAAAGTGACCTAGTGGATAAACCTGGAAGGCAACTGGTCTTGGAACTTACCCAGAATAAGAGGCCAAGGGAGTCACTAAAATGACAATCCAGCTGCCTCACAGCTGTAGGGAGGACATAAAGAGAATTTAGACTACTGTAGAAACACTGCTTCTTTCATTATTTTTCCTTTAACCTGTTCTGAGCTTCTGTTCTGTTTACTGGGCAAAAATGAACTCAGTACTACGTGTTTTAATTGCTTGGACTGGCTTCTGCTGCTTTGCTACACTCTGCTCAAATTTTCCCACCAAGCCAGGCTGATGAACACCTAATTATCTTTTAAGTTATAAATGACTTTTCCCCCTGCTGTTTAGCCTCTCCCATCCCTCCCTGATACAGGTGCACATGGTCCATCCTCGCCTGTAACATGGGCGGTCTTCCATCAGTATCGAGCACTTTACTTTCATGCATCTGTTCACTCATTCATCTCACAAACATTGAGTGACTGTTACTTACTACAGTAAACATTTTCATGCCAGCCAGGAGTGCAAAGAGTGAACAAGACAAACCTGATTCCTGTTGTCATGGAACTTACATTTTTAAGTGAAACATAGTCTTTCTCTGTTGTTCCTAAGAACTTGTGAGTTCCATAATAGAAAAAGTCATGAATTATTCAGTTTAGTATCTCATAATTTTAATGCAGTTGCTGGCCCTCGCCATAAAGAATAAATTTAACATATTTTCAGTGATACACAATGAAAAATAGTGGGGTTTTTTTTTGCTTATTTCTTTTAAAGGATAGGTACATTCAATGTAAGTTTTGCTAATGAGGATGGCAATTTATGTCTCAACAGATATTATTATCTATTTTTTAATATTATTATTGAGCATCAGAAATGTTAAGTAATTTTTCCAAAGCCACAGAGACCAGAAATTGTACAGCCAATATTCAAACACAAACCTATCAGACTCTAAAGCTCAAGTGATTAGACCTCCACCCCTTGTCTCAGGCTGAGCACCAAAGACTTGATGCTTTTGAGCTGTTATGCTGGGAAGACTCTTGAGAGTCTCTTCGACAGCAGGAAGATCAAACCAGTTGGTCCTACCAGAAAATCAACCCTGAATATTCATTGGAAGTACTGATACTGAAGCTGAAGCTCCAATACTGTGGCCATCTGCTGTGAAGAGCTGACCCATTGGAAAAGAACAGGATGCTGGGAAAGACTGAAGGCAGGAGGACAAGGGGATGACAGAGGATGAGATGGTTGGATGGCATCACTAACTCAATGGACATCAATTTGAACAAACTGCAATAGATAGTGATGGACAGAGAAGCCTGGTGTGCTGCAGTCCATGGGGTCCCTAAGAGTCAGGCATGACTGAGAGCCTGAACAATGACCACCTGCCTCACAGTGCATTGTTGTGACAATTTTAATAACTGTCATTTGTCCACTGAATCCACTGTTGGTTTTCTCTAAGTTTGTCTCTTAAAACTCCTGCAGCTCCATTCTATAAAAATAAACGACCCAATCAAAAAGTGGGCCAAAGAACTTAACAGACATTTCTCCAAACAAGACATAAAAATGGCTAACAAACACATGAAAAGATGCTCAACATCACTCATTATCAGAGAAATGCAAATCAAAACCACAATGAGGTAACACTTTACACCAGTCAGAATGGCTGCCATCCAGAAGTCTACAAGCAATAAATGCTGGAGAGGATGTGGAGAAAAGGGAACCCTCTTACACTGTTGGTGGGAATGCAAACTAGTACAGCCACTATGGAGAACAGTGTGGAGATTCCTTAAAAAACTGCAAACAGAACTGCCATATGACCCAGCAATCCCACTGCTGGGCATATACACCGAGGAAACCAGAATTGAAAGAGACACATGTACCCCAATGTTAATCTCCGCATTGTTTACAATAGCCAGGACATGGAAGCATAGATGCCCATCAACTGACGAATGGATAAGAAAGCTGTGGTACATATACACAATGGAATATTATTCAGCATTAAAGAAAAATTCATTTGAATCAGTTCTACTCAGGTGGACGGAACTGGAGCCTATTATCCAGAGTGAAGTAAGCCAGAAGGAAAAACAACAATACAGTATACTAAGACATATATATGGAATTTAGAAAGATGGTAACGAGAACCCTGCATGTGAGACAGCAAAAGGAACACAGATATATAGAACAGTCTCATGGACTCTGTGGAAGAGGGCAAGGGTGGGGTGATATGGGAGAATGGCATTGAAACATGTTAATTATCATACGTGAAATCAATCGCCAGCCCAGGGATGATGCTCAGGGCTGGTGCACCGAGATGTCCCAGGGGGAGGGAATCGGAAGGGAGGAGGGAGAGGGGTTCTGGAGGGGGAACATATGTATACCCATGGCGGATTCTTGTCAATGTATGGCAAAACCAACACAATAAAGTAAAGAAAATTTAAAAAAAAAAACTACTGGTAATATATAATTGAATGCTGATGTGTTTATTTCCTAAGACTGCTGTAACAAAGTACCAAAAAGTGGGTATGTTTTGGGGTGGCCAAAAACAATGAAAAATTGTTTTCTCACAGTTCTAAGAGCCAGGAATCTGATATCAAGGTGTCTGCAGGACTGTGGCCCCTCTGAAGGCTCCAGGGATGAATCATTCCTTGTCTTCCCTCAGCTTCTGGTGGCTACTGGTGATCCTTTGCGTGCCTTGGCTTGTAGCTGCTCTATTCCAACCTCTGATTCCATCCTCACTTTGTTTTCTCTTATAGTGTGTGTCCTCTCCTCTTCTCCTACGGACACTGGTCATTGAATGTAGGTCCCACTTTAACTTAGATGATTTTATACACGCTTCATTACACCTACAAAGACTCTATCTCCAAAGAAGGTCACATCCATATGTATCAGAGTTAGGGCTTGAATATGTGTATTTTTGGATATACAATTCAGCCCACTGTAGCTGGATACTACATATGGAATGTTTTTGAGAATTTGATAATATTATTTTTCTTTAAAATGAGTTTAGCTTATTTTTTTTCACATACAAACGTTTTCCAGGTATCTTGTTCTACTTTCTTTAGCCTGTTATTTTTTTTAGTAGAGCAGAAACTGAGCTCACTTAAGTTTGACTACAGTATCTGTAGGATTGTCCTTCTGATTAATCTCAGATCTTTGATTTTGTATACCATAGGTCCTCACTGAGAGCTGGGGATAGCATCTAGCATATTCTAGATTCTTTCTTTTCTAGCAGATTCTTCTGCCAGCTTTTGTGTCCCTAGCACTATAAGACTGATTTTAAAAAAAAATCAAAACACTGCTTTTTAGAGACTTTTAAATTACCATTTTATTTCTTTGCTTTATGAAGCTTAAGAAATTGGCATATGTATCCAGTGGAAAACTGGAATGTCAGATTGATTTCTCTATACTTCATTTTCTCTGAAATTGAACCCTCAAGTTCAGAGTTCCTTGGCATTTCCAAACTAAAAGATTTGTCTCTATAATATTGTGAGTTTGCCAGAAACTCTGATGACTTGTCTACTCTTGATGGCTAAAATGTTCTCAATGTGTTTTCAACAACTCTAGCTTATACCTTGTGGGTCAGAAATAAACTAAGCAGTTGGTCATTTCCTAAATTCTTCAGAATATTTTGAAAATTAAATTTGACAATCAAATGAAATTGTTCTCCTAAACCACTAGGTTCTGAGATGGTTTGTTCTACCATAGTAAAAAATAACAAACAAAACACAAAGGAACTGACAATATTAATTCACTAAACATCTATTATCAACTTTCTTCTTGCTTGATTTTTTTCACTGTAAGGGCTAGTAAATCAAATACTTCATCTAAAATATCCCTTCCTACTGGAGGTTCATGCAACATAAAATTGTTTAATAAAAAAGTATAGGTACAAATCCCTGAATATGGAGTATCTGCCTAAATAGGAAAAAAAAAAGAGAGAGAGAGAAAGAGAAAGAAGAAAAGTCTTGTGGGAACTTTTTACCCCTTAAACATTCATTCTTTTCCCTTTCTGGAATATGCACTTGAATAGCAGAACTCTTATTTCCATTCACTGACAAACATGGTGACAGAGGTCTGCCTGCTGCGAATGGCAGAAATAAAAGGTAGAAAAGCTTGAATAGTCACACCAGCCCTGGACTCCCATATTTCAACTTATTATTGTTCAGTCCTAAGTTGTGTCCTACTTTTTGCAACCCCTGTCCTCCATTATCTCCCAGAGTTTGCTCTGGGAGTTTGCTCAAACTCATGCCCATTGAGTTGATGTTATGCAACCATTTCTTTCTCTACTGCCCGCTTCTCCTCTTGCCCTTAATCTTTCCCAGCATCAGGGTTTTTTCCCCATGAATTGGCTCTTCGAATCAGATGGCCAAAGTATTTGAGCTTCAGCTTCAGCATTTGTCCTTCCAATGAATATTCAGGATTGATTTTCTTTAGGATTAACTGGTTTGATCTCCTTGCAGTTCAAGGGACTCTCGAGAGTCTTCTCCAGCACCACAATTCTAAAGAATCAATTCATTGGCACTCAGCCTGCTTTATGGTTCAACTCTCAACATCCTTACATGACTACTGGAAAAACCATAGGTTTGACTATATAGAACTTTGTTGGCAAAGTGATATCTCTGCACCTTAATACGCTGCTGAGATTTGTCACAGATTCTTTTCCAAGGAGCAAGCATCTTTTAATTTCATGGCTGCAGTCACCATCTGCCATGAATTTTGGATCCCAAGAAAAGAAAATCTGTCACTGCTTCCACTTTTTTCCCTTCTATTTGTCATGACATGATGGAACTGGACATCATGATCTTAGTTTTTTTAATGTTAAGTTTTAAGCTAGCTTTTTCACTCTCCTCTTTTATCCTCATTTATACTCTCTGCCATTGGAGTGGTATCATCTGCATACCTGAGGTTGTTGATATTTCTCCTGGAAATCTTGATTCCAGCTTATGCTTCATCCAGTCCAGCATTTTACATGATGTACTCTGCATGTAAGTTAAATAAGCAGGGTGACAACATACAACCTTTTTGCACTCCTTTCCAAATTTTGAACTTGTCATTTGTCCCAAGTCTGGTTCTAACTGTTGTTTCTTAACCTGCATACAGGTTTCTCAGGAGACAGGTCAGGTGTTCTGGTACTGCCATCTCTTTAAGAATTTTCCATAGTTTGTTGTGATCCACACAGTAAAAGACTTTAGCATAGTCAATGAAGGAGAAGTAGACATTTTTCTGGACTCATTTGCTTTCTCTGTGATCCAGTGAATGTTGGCAATTTGATCTCTGGCTCCTCTGCCTTTTCAAACCCAGCTTGTACATCTAGAAGTTCTCAGTTCATGTATTGCTGAAACCTAGCTTGAAGGAGTTTGAGTGTTACCTTGCTAACATGTGAAATGAGTGGATTTGTATAGTAGTTTAAGCATTTTTTGGCATTGCCCTTCTTTGGGATTGGAATGAAAACTGACCTTTTCCAGTCCTGAGGCCCCTACTGAGTTTTCCAAATTTGCTGACATATTGAGTGCAGCACTTTAACATCACCTTTTAGGATTTGATATAGCTCAGCTGGAATTCTGTCACTTCCACTAGCTTTGTTTGTAGTAAAGCTTCCTAAGGCCCACTTGACTTCGCACTCTGGGATCTCTGGCTCTAGGTGAGTAACCATACCATCATGGTTTTCTGGGTCTTAATTACCTTTTTTGTATAGTTCTTCTGTATATTCTTGCCACCTTTTAATTATTCTGCTCTGTTATGTCCTTACCATTTCTGTCCTTTATCATGCTCATCCTTGTATGAACTGTTCCTTTAACAGCTCTAAATTTCTTGAAGAGATCTCTAGTCTTTCCCATTCTACTGTTTTCCTCTATTTTTTTGCATTGTTCATTTAAGAAGGCCTTCCTATTTCTCCTTGTTATTCTCTGGAGCTTTCAACTTACTACATGGAACAAATAAATTTTTATTGTGTAAGATACTCTCTTCTTAAGTTTCCTGTTATATAGTGATAAAGACATTACTAAACAATACAGATATACTGTGATTTATTCATCTAATTGGGACTAGAACAGTTCTAAAATATTATTGCATTGCTATTTTCATATAGCTAATTCCTAGAATAACAAGGCATACACACACATACACACACACACACACACACACACACACACACACACACACACACACACACACATATATATATATACATACAAACATATGCCCTTTCCCAGTAGGTCATTTTAAAAATGTGTATTAACTTTCAGACTCTCATTAAAATGAATAATTGGCAAATGTGTTTGATATACTAAAGCCGTCAGGTTTACTTCAAAGAGAGATTGTGAATGTTTTCTTCACATACAGAATCACCCACAATAAAACTACTTCTTGATAATTTGTAAAATATTAAATTCCAAACCATACATTGACAAAGTATTGTGTTGTAGGCTACAGATACTTACTGTTTGAGAAACCTAACATATAACTATTTGAACTTGATGAGGTTATGAAGTAGTAACCTCATTTACTTTATGAAACCATAACACTCAATCATAAAGAATTTTGAGGTGAAAATAGTCAGAGTTAAATTCCTTTAGGCAATAAATACTATTATAAAACAGGAAGAGGAAATCAATTTTCTAAGATTAGAATCAGAGGCTCATTAAAATATTCATTATGCATATGAGATACTCTTGTGGTCCACAAGAGTACCAGATTGAGTGACAGAAAAGACATTGAGGCCAAAAACTTGACTTTATGTAAGTGACAACTCTCAGCAGTTCAAATCAACTTTTGTGTAACATTATGCCACATGCCAGAAATCTGTTATATCACTCTCTTTTTTCCTAAAGCTTTTTACTTAATCTTAATTTCATAGTAAATTCATATTGATATTGCATGGAATAATACAATTGTCTATACTATCTATTTATAATTTATAGTAAATTTGCTGAAATTTGTTTAATTCACAAACTATGCGATGCATATATAGCTATTAAATGTGACCTAAGATCTCTATCATACTCTCTGTAGCAGAAAGAAAATTATATTTTGAAGAATTTTTACCTTTTCTCTTAAGTTTTGCTCCATTTAACATGCCTGGGAAAGAAATAAGGCTGACTGTATTATAAGGAGACAGTCCTGAGTGCCACTGGGGAAGAATTTTCTTCCACTGAACCCTTTAAAAAATCAGTGTAATGGATCTTAACCAGAACCAGTAGAAGAAGTAAAGGAAATGATTTGCCCTTCTCTTGATAAAAATCAATGGAAACATCCTATGGAAAAAAAAAAAAAAAAAACTTAAGTTCATTTCAAGAAATGGTGCTGGAAGAACTAGACATGCAGTTCTAGGCAAAAAAAAAAATAGCCAAGAATTTACACAACTCAAAAACATTAATCCAAGATGGATCACAAACTTACATGTAAAATATAAAACTATAAAACTCTTAGAAAATAACATATGAGAAAATTCAGATGGCCTTGGTTTTGGCAATGACTTTTTAGACAGAACATCTAAGAATCAAATAACTGGTAAACTGGACTTAATTAACATTAAAAAAAATTGCTCTGCAATAGACACTGTTAAGAAAATAAAAAGAAAAAACACAGATTGGGAGAAAATATTTGCAAAAGAAACATCTGATAAAAGATTCCTATCTACACAAAGACAGAAATATAGATCAATGGAACAAAACAGAAAGCCCAGAGATAAATCCACGCATCTATGGACACCTTATCTTTGACAAAGGAGGCAAGAATATACAATGGAGAAAAGTCAATCTCTTTAACAAGTGGTGCTGGGAAAACTGGACAGCCACTTGTAAAAGAATGAAACTAGAACACTTTCTAACACCATACACAAAAATAAACTCAAAATGGATCAAAGATCTAAGCATAAGACCAGAAACTATAAAACTCCTAGAGGATAACATAGGCAAAACACTCTCCAGCATAAACCAGAGCAGGATCCTCTATGACCCACCTCCCAGAATATCAGAAATAAAAGCACGAATAAACAAATGGGACCTAATTAAAATTAAAAGCTTCTGCACAACAAAGGAAACTATAAGCAAGGTGAAAAGACAGCCTTCAGAATGGGAGAAAATAATAGCCAATGAAGCAACAGACAAACAATTAATCTCAAAAATATACAAGCAACTTCTGCAGCTCCATTCTAGGAAAATAAACAACCCAATTAAAAAGTGGGCCAAAGAACTAAACAGACATTTCTCCAAAGAAGACATAAAAATGGCTAACAAACACATAAAAAG
Organism: Antilocapra americana; assembly: GCA_007570785.1. NCBI lineage: Eukaryota > Metazoa > Chordata > Mammalia > Artiodactyla > Antilocapridae > Antilocapra > Antilocapra americana. The sequence goes on along the minus strand of ML662445.1, from coordinate 10,516,833 downwards.
ATGCTCAACATCGGCTCATTATCAGAGAAATGCAAATCAAAACCACAATGAGGTACCACTTTACACCAGTCAGAATGGCTGCCATCCAGAAGTCTACAAGCAATAAATGCTGGAGAGGATGTGGAGAAAAGGGAACTCTCTTACACTGTTGGTGGGAATGCAAACTAGTACAGCCACTATGGAGAACAGTGTGGAGATTCCTTAAAAAACTGCAAATAGACATGCCATATGACCCAGCAATCCCACTGCTGGGCATATACACTGAGGAAACCAGAATTGAAAGAGACACGTGTACCCCAATGTTCATCACTGCATTGTTTACAATAGCCAGGACATGGAAGCAACCTAGATGCCCATCAACTGACGAATGGATAAGAAAGCTGTGGTACATATACACAATGGAATATTACTCAGCATTAAAAAAAAATTCATTTGAATCAGTTCTACTCAGGTGGACAGAACTGGAGCCTATTATCCAGAGTGAAATAAGCCAGAAGGGAAAACAACAATACAGTACACTAATGCATATATATGGAATTTAGAAAGATGATAATGAGGACCCTGCATGCGAGACAGCAAAAGGAACACAGATATATAGAACAGTCTCATAGACTCTGTGGAAGAGGGCAAGGGTGGGATGATATGGGAGAATGGCATTGAAACATGTTAATTATCATATGTGAAATCAATCGCCAGCCCAGGATTGATGTTCGGGGCTGGTGCACTGAGATGTCCCAAGGGGAGGGAATCGGGAGGCAGGTGGGAGGGGGGTTCTGGAGGGGGAGCATATGTAAGCATATGGCGGTTTCAGGTCATTGAATGGCAAAACCAACACAATAAAGTAAAGAAAATTAAAAAAAAAAAAGATTCCTATCTAAAATATATAAGGCCTCTTAAGCTTTAAAATAAGAAAAAAACAACCGTATTTAAAAATGGTCTCCATATCATATGCCATCAGGAGAATGCAATTTAAAACAACAATAGATACCACTAGTAATACATACCTATTAGAACAGCAAATGCAGAGTACAGATAATGCTGCACGCTGGTGAGGATGTGGAGCAACAAGAGCAGTGGGAATGAAAAGCAGTAGAGCCACTTAGGAAGACAATCTGGTTGTTTCTTACAGAATGAGCATACTCTTACCATATGATCCAGCAATTGTATTCATTGCTGTTTACCCAAATGAACTGAAAATTATGTCCACACGAAAACCTGCACACGGATGTTAATAGAAAATTTATTCATAATTGCTCAAACTTAGAAACTAGCAGGATGTCCTTCAACAGGTAAAAGGATACATAAACTATTGCTCATCCAAACAACAGACTATTTTTCTGTACTAAAAATAAATGAACTGTCAAGCAAGGATAAGACAGAGAAAATTTAAATGCAGATTACAAAGTAAAAGAAACTGATTTGAAAAAGCTATATACTGTCTAATTAGAACTTTATGACATTCTGAAAATGGCGAAACTATAGAGACAGTGCTGGAAAAGACTTCTGAGAGTCCCTTGGGCAGCAAGGAGATCACATCAGTCAATCCTAAAGGATATTAACCCTGAATATTCACTGGAAGAACAGGTGCTGAAGCTTGAATAATCTGGCCATCTGATGCAAAGAGCCGACTCATTGGAAAAGACCCTGATGCTGGGAAAGATTGAGGGTGAGAGGAGAAAGGGACAACAGAGGATGAGATGGTTGGATAGCATCACTGACTCAATGAACATGAGTTTGAGCAAACCCAGGGAGATAGTGAAGGACAGGGAAGCTGGGTATGCTGCAGTCCATGGGATCGCAAAGAGTCAGACATGACTTAGAGACCGAACAACAACAACAAAATTCGCCATAAAGTGATGGGACCAGAAGCCATGATCTTAGTTTTTTGAATGTTGAGTTTTAAGCTAGCTTTTTCACACTTCTCTTTCAACTTCATCAAGAGGCTCTTTAGTTCCTCTTTGCTTTCTGCCTTTATGGTGGTATCATCTGCATTATCTGAGATTATTTATATATTTCCGTTTACTGAAATCCATTTTCACTTGAAGATACAGGCTTTATCATTACTTTACTTTTAATATTAATGGCATCAGTTTAATTCAGTTCAGTCAGTCATATCTGAATCTTTGTGACGCTGTGGACTGCAGCATGCCAGGCCACCCTGTCCATCACCAACTCCCAGAGTTTACTCAAACTCATGTCCATTGAGTCAGTGATGCCATCGAACCATCTCATCCTCTGTCCTCCCCTTCTTGTCCCACCTTCAATCTTTCCCAACATCAGGGTCTTATCAAATGTGTTAGTTCTTCGCATCAGGTGGCCAAAGTATTGAAGTTTCAGCTTCAGCATCGTCCTTCCAATGAATACTCAGGACTAATTTCCTTTAGGATGGACTGGTTGGCTCTCCCTGCAGTCCAAGGGACTCTCAAGAGTCTTCTCCGACACCACAGTTCAAAAGCATCAATTCTTTCGCACTCAGCTTTCTTTATAGTCCAACTCTCACACGTATACATGATTACTGGAAAAACCATAGCTTTGATTAGATGGACCTTGGTTGGCAAAGTAATGTCTCTGCTTTTAAATATGCTGTCTAGGTTGGTCATAACTTTTCTTCCAAGGAGTGTCTTTTAATTTCATGCCTGAAGTAACCATCTGCAGTGATTTTGGAACCCAAGAAATAAAGTCTGCCACTGTTTCCACTGTTTCCCCATCTATTTGCCATGAAGTAATGGGACCAGATGCCATGATCTTAGTTTTCTAAATGTTGAGCTTTAAGCTAGCTTTTACATTCTCCTCTCTCACTTTCAAGAGGCTCTTTAGTTCTTGTTCACCTTCTGCCAGAAGGGTAGTATCATCTGCATATGTGAAGTTATTGATATTTCTCCCAGCAATCTTGATTCCAGCTTGTCCTTCATCTAGTCCAGCATTTCTCATGATGTACTCTGCACATAAGTTTAATAAACAGGATGACAATATACAGCCTGGACATACTCCTTTCCCTATTTGGAACCAGTCTGTTGTTTCATGTCCAGTTCTAACTGTTGCTTCCTGACCTGCATACAGATTTCTCAGGAGGCAGGTCAAGTGGTCTGGTATTCCCATCTCTTTAAGAATTTTCCAGTTTGTTGTGATCCACACAGTCAAAGGCTTTGGCATAGTCAATAAAGCAGAAATAGATGTTTTTCTGGAACTCTTGCTTTTTTGATGATCCAGAGGACATTGGCAGTTTGATCTCTGGTTACTTTGCCTTTTCTAAAACCAGCTTGAACATCTGGAAGTTCACAGTTCACATACTGTTGAAGCCTGGCTTGGAGAATTTTAGTTTATTCTAAACCTTTATATATACACACACACACCTATATATATATAAATATGGAGAAGAAGAGAGACTTATATGTAATCAAAGGAATAGAAAAAGATCATAATTAATACCATAGACTGAAGGCATCATGTTTAACTAAATTACCAGCAAATGGTTTATTTCCACTTTTTCCATTTATTGGAGTTGTGTGAAATAGATAAAGTAATAGGAAATTTAATATTTTTAAAAATCAGTCCAAATAATAATGATAATATAAGCTATTATTTACAAAGCTCTAAGTTAAATATTGAAGCAGGAAATGGCAACCCACTCCAGTACTCTTGCCTGGAAAATCCCATGGACGGAGGAGCCTGGTAGGCTACAGTTCATGGGGTCTCGAAGAGTCGGACACAACTGAGCGACTTCACTTTCACTTTTCATTTTCATGCATTGGAGAAGGAAATGGCACTCCACTCCAGTGTTCTTGCCTGGAGAATCCCAGGCATGGGGGAGCCTGGTGGGCTGCCATCTATAGGGTCGCACAGAGTCGGACACGACTGAAGCGACTTAGCAGCAGCAGCAGCAATGTAAATATTATTGTAATTGCTTTATTGCTATGAAAACTGAGGTATTAAAAGTTTAAATGGATGTTCAAGGTTAAAGAGTCAGTGAATGAAAGAACAGGGATTTTAACTTAGACCCCTGTGATCTCACTCTGACCCCCTGACCAAGACCAAGTGCATGTTAATAGACTTCATCCAGACTATTATGCTCACAGTGGGCTTTTCTATTTCACATTTCTTTGGTTGCTCAAATTCATTACATCCTTCCAAATGGTATCCTTTATTTGTCTGTCCTTAAACGAAATCATTTTAAAGGATATGTTATCAATTATAAAGGTGATGAATTGCTGCATTACTTTTCAAAGAGCTGCTTCAGCAGGCTGTCAAGTACAACATTTCTTCAACAAGCACTGAGGTCAGGAGTCATCTTGTCTCAGCCCTAACAAGGACTCTTCCTTTGCTAGTGATGCAATTAATTGTCAGGTCTCATCACACGTTGTTTCCTCATAAGTAATTCAAGACAAATATCAAGTTGCATGGAAGCTCATTTTAAACAGGATTTCAGTGGTCTTTTGAGACTTACTCATTGAAGCATGCATAGATGGTGAGCAAAACTGGATGTTCAGTTAGTACTCCTAAACATATTTAAGTATATTTCATGAAAAATATTAAACAAAGGCAGTATTATGAAAATCTGTTTAATTAAAGCCAAATGAGAAAGGAGGTTATGAAGAAGTTGGCATAAAACTTATAATACCAAATACTGCTGTAGGCTTTGTATTTCCTCTTTCCTCTCCATGAATTTCTTCATGAGATCTTTTTCATACCTGTAAACGTCTCATTATTTAGTTGTTACATTTTTTAAAATATTTATTTATTTGGCCTCATCTGGTTTCCAGGGCTTCCCTAGTGGCTCAGGTGGTAAAGAATCTGCCTAAAATGGAAGAGACTCAGGTTTGATCCCTGGGCTGGGAAAATCCACTGGAGAAGGGAACGGCTACCCACTCCAATATTCTTGCCTGGAGAATTCCATGGACAAGTGAACCTAGCGGGCTATAGTCCATGGAGTCTCAATGAGTCAGACACAACTGAATGACTAACACTTTCACTTTTTATGGAGTCTTTAGTTGTGACATGCAGTATCTTTGACTGAGGCCCAGGGACTCTCTGGTTGTGGCCAGAGGGATCAGTAGTTGCAGCCCATGGATTTAGTTGCCCCATCATGTGGGGTGATCTTAGTTTCCCAACTGAGAATCAAACCTACACTTGATCAAATCTCTCACACTGCAAGGCAAACCCTCAACCACTGGACTGCCATGTGTAACATTTAATGCTCATTCTTAGGGAGATTTCCTTATCATCTTACCTAAAATCATGTTCCTTTCTCCTTTTGTTCTCTATTATATGACTCTTTATTTCATTACTTATGTACCATTAAGGATGGAATGTTTGTGTCCCCCTAAAACTCATGTGTTGAAATCCTAACCCCCAGTGTGATACCATTAGGAGGCTGAGCCTTCTGAAGATAATTAGATCATGAGGACAGAGCCCTCAGAGATGGGATTAGTGCCACAGAAGAAGAGACTCCAGGGAGCTGGTTCATTTTTTTCTGTGATGCACTAGGAAGCCAGGAGCAGGCCTTCATCAGATCCTGAGTGTGCCAGCTCCTTGAACATGAACAGCTCAGCCACCAAAACTGTGAGATGTAAATGTTAAAGTGTATGATTTCAGGGCACTTCAATTTTCCTTCTACAATATCTGATCTTAAACACTCTGAACTGGTAAGTCATTAGCCAATTTGTCAGTGATGTCTTGGTTTTCATTCTGTATTGTGATTTTTATGTAATCTGTGTCCATATCAGTATTTCATGACACATTAGAGAGAAATTTAAATATTTTTCCAATATGTTTATATAATTCATGCCACTTCACTAATTGGATTATCAAGCAATGCAAATCATAGTCACTCAGTCATGTCTGATTCTTTGCAATTCCATGGACTGTAGCCCACCAGTCTCCTTTGTCCATGGAATTCTCCAGGCAAAAATAATGGAGTAACCATTCCCTTCTCCAGGGGATCTTCCTGACCCAGGGATTGAACCTGGGTCGCCCACATTGGAGACAGATTCTTTACCACCTGAGCCACCAGGGAAGCCCAAAATAATGTAAGAGCCTATGTATTATCTGCATGAAAATGTATTGCTTCCTTTAATGAGTTACTGCTTTTGGTGTGATCTGAAATCATTTGTCATTGCAATTAGTGTCTCAGTGACAGAATTCTCTTAATTTATTATTTTTTTTGTTTTACGTTTTATTCATTTTATCTATGTTTCCTCTGAGGTCTTTACTAAATGAGTTTAATATTCATATGTACTTTCATTTCAGAAGTTTGCAGTTTCTTTATTTTAATTGTACTTTTCCTATTTTTTTTTCAAACTGTAGGTCTCCCAGCCTGTTTTCATTCACATGTTACTTTGGTCCATTCCAGTGATATCCCAGATAGGAAGAATATCATGTAGGAAAGTCATAATGGAAGAAGGCACCAATCTAAATAATTTTGGTAAAAGTACATAATTTTTGAATTTTTTTTAAATGTATTTGACCCCATGCATACATCAACACATTCACCTGAGGTAGCAGAAGTAAGAGGCCTTGCAACTTAAACTTCCTTCATTCTATGGAAAGTTCATTGCTGTCAAAGGTATTTTTTTTTATTTTTAATTGAAGGATAATTGCTTTACAATATTGTGTTTATTTCTGCCATATTTCAACATGCCCTTCTGGGACCTCCCTCTTACCTTCTACCCCATCCCACCCCTCTAGGTTGTCACAGTACACAGGGTTTGAGCTCCTTGAGTCATACAACAAATTCCCACTGGCTATTTTACATATGGTAGTATATATGTTTCTATGCTACTCTCTACATTCCTCCTATCCTCTCCTTCCTACTGATCAAAGGTATTAAAAAGAAAAACTACAGACCCAAAATGGAATCACTTATTCTATAGCCCATGATACCAAAAGTAGATTTAATACCTACCTAATTGCAGTTCCAGCTTTCACCAGAAATGGAGTCTTAATCAACCAGCCTGGAATTTTCTGATTAGCACCAAGGAGGTAATCTGCCAGTGATACCCTCTACTTCTCCTCCCAAGGAGAAGAGGAAGTCTCCACAAATGCTGGCGATTCCTTCCCATTTCCCCCCCAAAAGGTGTCCTGCTCTAAAAATAACTCTTTATTTTCTTTTGCTAATAGCTCCCTTGCTCCACCCTTCGTCCTAAAGGAGCCTTTCATTTTTCACAACCCCTTGGAGCATCCTGCTAGTTACTAGATTGGACACTGCTCAAACCATGAATTGCCTAGTGAAACCAACTAGTTCTTCAAATTTACCTGGTTGAATTTTTTTAACAAAAGTAAAAACTAAGACTAACATCTTGTTCAGTGTATTTGATAAATAGGTATATGCTTTTAATGCTAAGCTCCAAAGATGATAAGACACACACTTTATTTTTTTTTTAATCTGTATTTTATAAACAAGTTGGAGGAAAACTATAAGAAGATAGGTTAGGGCATCCCCAGAGAAAAAGAATCAGGCTTGGCTTTCTTGAAGCAGGAGAACCCATTTGGCCTAAGCCATTTTGTGACCTGAGCCTGGCCACAATGCTCATCCTTGAACAGGTATTGGCAACTAATGATCTTAAGGTACCAAGGAATGTAGAACAGAGAAAAGGCAATGAAACAATTGCTGCTGTTGCTCAGTCAGCCAGTCATGTCCAACTCTTTGCAATCCTGCGGACTGCACCAAACCAGGCCTCCCTGTCCCTTACCATCTCCCAAAGTTTGCCCAAGTACATGTTCATCACACTGATGCTGCCAGCCAGTGAGACAACAGTTCAGTGATAAAGCAGAGTCCTAGTTGCCCCTCAAGGGATAGACATGATATATCTTTGAGTTCTGCAGGAACAAAGGCCCCACCCAGGTGGAGGATGGAATGATGTTGACTATCCTGGCTTCAATCAACAAAGACTTAGATTCTGTTGACCCTTACCACAACACTGTGCTGAATTCGCCTCTGCTCACACCCCTTTATGCATATGTATGTCGCCTTAGCTTAAACCTTCCCCAGTCTTGCTGTTCATGGAAACGTTGCTTTAGTAAAGATCCAGTGTTCTTACTGAAGTTTCCATACCCCAACACCCAAATTGTACTTCCATACCCTGACACCAATTAAATTGTTAGGTAGTTAGAATAGGGATAAGGTGTCTAGAATGGAGGTGACTAAAAGACAAAGAAGGGAAAAGCCTGTGAAAATAGAACAAAGGAAGGTCTGAGAACCAGAATAAGGACCTCAGGTAAAACAAACAGCCCTCCTGGGTAGCCCAATTTACATAGGGCAGGCTCAGGAGGAGGAGAAAACACACAGAAAAAGAGGAGCCAAAATTGAGCCAGAGGGCTTAGCTTCTCTTCATGTCTTTTGGGTCAGCCCACCCTCACTCCCGAGGATGTATTTTCCTTTGCTTCTCAAATAAAACTGAGCTGTGATACGGAGCTGTAACACTGGTCTGTCTGTTGCTTTAAATTTTTGCTGTGGTGAGACACAACCAAGGAAATTATGAGCTCCCCCAACAAAATCGCAGAGACAACAGTTTTGGGTAAAGTTGAAAAGAATAGCCTTACTGCTTTCCCAGGCAAAGGGAGCCACAGCAGGCTAGTACCCTCAGAACTGTCTTTCGACCAAAGGGTGTAATGAGGAGTATTTTAGAAGTGGGTTAAGAATCCATGATCAGCCTTTGGACATTCTTCTGTTTGGTTGATGGCTATGTAAGTGAAACATTATCAACTGGCTCTGCCAACCAGTCTGGGGTCTACGTGGGCAGCCTACAGTTAACTTCTTCCACCTGGTGGGGCTTCCAGTATCTGCAAAACAGCTCAAAGATATTGTTATGTATACCCCTTGAGGGGGACCAGGACCTGCACCATGGCTGCGCTACTGTTTCTTTGATTCCATCCCTTCCCTAATTAGCAACTGCTTGAACAGCCCCTTGGAACTCAGGGACGGCCTTGGAAACTGAATAAAGCCTATTTCCTGTAATCCAGAAATGGAGGACCCAGGAAGGAGGTGTGTCCAGGAGCCCCACAGGGTTATGCTTGGTGTCATTACTTGTTGCAATAAATCTTTCCTCCCCCAACTCTTTGGCCGGGTTATGGACATTGGCTCAACATACACGAAGAGGTGAACCCAGTTTTCAGGTGACAAATCTTCTATGTAACTCTTTGAAAGTAATTCTATTTTTTTTAAAAATATGTGTTGAAAATTTGATATATCAAAAAAATGGACACAACATTAGGAAAAATAAGAGCAAGTTTAAGAAAAGCTAAGCAAACTTTAGACTATAAACCCTTAATAAATTTTTCTTAATTTGTTACTGATTCTTAATGCCTACCATGCAGATGGAGCTCAATAAATATTTGTAACTGAGCGCATTAATGAGTAAATGAACTACAGCATTTGAAATAATTAAGAATCTAACAATCTAATATTTATTGGGCAGCAGGAGCAGACAACATGATAGAAGGAAAATATTCTCCTGATTGAGAAAAAATATAATGGGGAATATAATGTATTCACAGTAATATTAATTTTCATTTAAAATTTTCCTTCACATAAATGAGGGATAACGATGCATAAAGTTGTGCTGTTCAAGAAAAGAGATTCAGTGCCGGGGCTGAGTAATTACAGTGAACAGTACAAATAGAGAGCTATCAAAAACTAATCAGGGGCCAAAGCAGTGATGAAAGTTATCAGCGTCGCTGGTAAACTGAAGTGTCTCCATAGGAAACAGCTCTACATTTTCCCAATTAGAGTAAATCCCCTGCATATAAATGCTGCTGCTGTTGCTGCTAAGTCGCTTCAGTCGTGTCTGACTCTGTGCGACCCAGAGACGGCAGCCCACCAGGCTCCCCCATCCCTGGGATTCTCCAGGCAAGAACACTGGATTGGTTTGTCATTTACTTCTCCAATGCATGCAAGTGAAAAGTGAAAGTATGAAGCCGCTCAGTTGTGTCTGACTCATAGCGACCCCATGGACTGCAGCCTCCCAGGCTCCTCCATCCATGAGTCCTGTCCCAAGAGTGCATTCATAAGTCCAATTTGTTTGTAAACCCAACAAAGTTGTCCCATGTACCCAACTAACGCAATTAGCTATATAGGACTATACTGTGCTGTGCTCAGGTGCTCAGTCATGTCCAAGTCTGTTGCATTCCCATGGACTGTAGCCCACAGACTCCTCTGTCAATCTTGTTTAGGTTTTCCAGACAAGAATACTGGAATGAGTTGATATTTCCTTCTCCAGGGTATCTTCCTGACCCAGGTGTTGAACCCATGTCTCCTGCTTTGCAGGCAGATTCTTTACCACTGAGCCATTGGGGAGTTCAGTATATACTATACTATATATAGTACAGTATAGTACCGTACTATAAGACATTTATGATACTTTTCACACAAATAATACATTACCTTGAAAAGTACAGTAGTACAGAACAACAGCTGACTTACAAGGGCTGACATTGAGTGAACAGGCAAGAAGACTTACTGACTGAAAGAGGGAGAAGCGGTGAAAGATGATGGAGCTGAAGGATTATCAGCAATTGGAGATGAGGGGCAAGCTGCAGTCTTACTCACACCTGTCTTTGATGGCACAGGTTCTAGTTCCTTACTGGATGCAATTCTGTCTACTCTCTTGAAAAAAGGATCTAGTGATATCTGAATAGTACTGTATCAGCTACATCATCACTGCTTTTATGCTCACTCCCAAACATCCTGGGCTTGAAATCAAGGTACTGTGCTACTATACTCTCTACAGTACTGTACAGTAAAGCACACAAAAGCACAGACACTTGTAGAGGATGCACACGTGTGACAGTGTATGCCAGACACATGAGCTAACTTCCATGACTGGATATGCAAGTGCATGCTTGCTTCTTTGAAAATTTGTAATTTGAAGGTTCATATGTAGGGGACTTACTGCACTATTCCCTTTTCTGAGGTGTGTAAAGCCATACTCCTTAATGGTATCTTTGCCAAACTATTTAACTTTTAACTTTGTAGACACATCTGTTATTATTATAATTGTGTTTTTGTGTTTAAGGTATGAGTGCACGTGTGCTCAGTTGATAAGTCCCCTCCAACTCTTTGGGTCCCCATGGACTGTAGACCACCAAGCTCCTCTGTCCATGGGATTTCCCAGGCAAGAATATTGGCATGGGTTTACCACTTCCTTCTCCTGGAGGTCTTCCCAACCCAGGGATCAAACCTGCATCTCCTGAGTCTCCTACGTTGGCAGGCAGATTCTTTACCACTCCACCACCTGGGAAACCCATTTAAGGCATAGTCATGTTTATTTTAAAATGGCAGCCACATAGCTAGGTCAAAGGGTCTCTCTCCAGTGTGCCAGCTTCAGGACTCAAGAGTGTGTTAATGTGTTCTTGTGTGACCCACTGTGATGGGAAGTGGGTAGAGAGGTGAGCTAAATCTCTGATTCTCTCTTCCTCTTCTTCTGAGTTCCATCTCCACTGGCACTGAAAGAATGGGAAAAAGGGAAAAAGACATGAATGCAGCTTCATTCTGTTAGTTTTTGATGCTTCTCTTGTTAACATAACAGGAAGGAAGGTAGATTATAATTTTTATGAATATATTTCTTTGCTGAAAGTTACCTCTCACAGTGGGAGCTTTATTAGTAGTAGGTTTGATTTTCTGTTCACTTACATCCCTTTGAGATTTACAGTCAGCTTTCAAGCCAGTAATAAGCACGAAAGTGTTAGTTGCTCCGTCTTTGCAATCTCATGCACTATAGACTGCTAGGCTCCTCTGTCCATGGAATTCTCCAAACAACCTGCTGGAGCAGGTTGCCATTGCCTTCTCCAGGGCATCTTCCCTGACTCTGGGATTGAACCTGGGTCTCCCGTATTGCAGACAGATTCTTTTCCATCTGAGCCATCAGGGAAGCCCAGTAAACTGCATGGTTTGGTGTTTGCCTCCAGTTGAGAGTTCAGTCATTCATTTGCAGGGGCAAGTATTGTCTATGATCAGGGCTGGAGTTTTCCCCATAGTAAACAGGATGAAGGGACGGTACACAGAATATGCAAAATGTTGGTGAGGACACCTGACTATGGAATCTAAGTTGGAGGGAGGAAAAGAGGTGTAAAGGTGTTAGGTTCAACAAAGGAAAATTCTGTTGATGCTGAGAAATTATTCAAATTTGAGTTCTTTGCATGAAATTTTGAAAATTTTATTTCATAAGTAGTAAGTAAGGTCAACTAACACTTTCACTTTTTAAGTAAGGTCTAGAATCGTGTTTGTCAAAATGCTGCTGTGGGAGCATCACCTAGGAGCGTTTTATAAAAGTAGAATCTCCAGATGAATCAGAATCTTTATTTTGGCAAGTTCTGCAGTTGACTCAAATACACATTAAGTCTGAGAAACACTGGTCTAGAATAGCGGTTCTCAACTCTGGTTGCATAATAAAATCACTGGAGGAGTTTTAAAAGAACTCCAGATTACAAGTGAGAAAGTCTTGAGAGGCAGTCCTGGCACTGATATTTTTAAAAACCAGAATTTGACCTTGACCGTGGTTGGTAAGTAAGGATTCATCAAGAGACAGAAAGCTTGAAAGTGTCGGATGGCTCAAGAAACCAAGTTACCACATTCTAACCAACTCCAGCCAGTTGTGGCCATGTGGTGATTGTTGATCTTGCTGTTGCTCTTGCTTGTTCTTGCTCGGTTGTGTCCAACTCTTTTGTGACCCCATGGACTGTAGCTCACCAGGCTCCTCTGTCCATGGGATTTCCCAGGCAAGAATACTGGAGTGGGTTGCCATTTCCTTCTCCAAGAGATCTTTCTGACCCAGGGATCAAACCCAAGTCTCTTGCATTTGGCAGGTGGATTACTTATCACTGAGCTACCAGAGGAAGAACATCCATGTGGAGATACAGATTGTCAGAGGCAAGAAGTCTGCTTTTCATAAGAAATACATTTTAAAATTGTGGTTAAAAATGAAAAGAAAAAAAAAATAAGCTCACTAGGAAATTCACAGACAATAGGTTAGATTTTGACATGGAAAGAATGGAAGTTTTGAGGCTTCTAGACTGTCAGCGCACCAGTCTCTCTTTTCCAACTGCTGAGTCACATTAAGTTTATAGTTACATAGAGTAGCAGTGAGTAAAATAGCTGAGGACTTTATAGGGGTCAAGATGGTCACGTCGACTTTAGCATTGTCTTCGCTCTGAATACACAATGATCAATGGTGATCAGGGGAAAATGTGGCAGAAGTTAGATGAATTCAGAGAAGACTCATGCTTCTGTCTTCAGTGGAGGTAAGACTTTTCTCTGTGGCATTTATATATATATTATATTATATATATGCATAATATTATATAGTAACATAAATAAGTGTTCATTTATATATTTGTATATATGTTTGTGAGTCCCAAGCACATAAAACCGAATTATATACATGATATTAGAGGCCAAATTTAAGTAGAATATGACTGCCTTCCAGCATTTAATAGACCAATGGCAACATAAATGTAAACAGGGGACAGTTCAAATTCCAAAAAAGAATGAACAGTATTATCGAATGCCACAAGATGTCAAATAAAACAAGGACTTAAAATTATGTAAGTTCCAAATCAGAAGGTCAAAAGGATTTTCCCATAGTGATGTTAACTAAAACCACTTTGCAGTAGAGAGATGAATGGAGAGATGAGATTCTGGAGACAGGAATTATAGATTATACTTTCCGGAAGCAAAACTCTGAAAGGCAGGAAGAAACAGAGCCAACAATGGGATGGGAAGACAATGAATGCTTGAAGGACAGCTTATTTTCTTAAAATTAGTTATTGAACCAACAGAGAAAGATAACCTTTCTGGCACCAGGTACCAGTTTTGTGGAAGACAATTATTCCATGGATCTGCAGGTGGGCAGGATAGTTTTGGGATGATTCAAATGCATTACATTTGTTATGCATTTTACTTCTCATCTAATGCCACCACTGATCTGACAGGAGGTACTGGTCCATGGCTGGGGGGCTGGGGACCCCCGAGTTAGCCAACAGTGACTGACCGGATGTGCCCTGGATCCAGACAACAGATGAGGGGGTGAGCCTTAGAGAGGGGCTGGGCTCTTTCTTCCTCTGGGAAAAGGGAAAAAGGGAAGGCTCATCAGGGGTGCAACTAAATTATCTGGACACAGAAAAGTACGTCAGGCAAGAGGCTTTTCTTGCCTCTGTGTGAGGTGGCACTTGACTTCTTTTGTCACCACCCTGGTCTCACTACCCTCACCTCTAACCTGAACTGTTGGAATTCTCTCATAACCATTCTGCTTGCTTTTAACTTCATCTCTCTTCTTTCTTTTCTCAATGCTGCATCCAGAGTAATGTTAAAATTAAGCCTGATCACACGACCCCTCTGGACAAGACCCTTCAAATATTTTATTAAAATAGTCAGAGTCCACATGGTGACCTATTTGATACACCAGAGTTCTGCCCCCACACCCACCCCTGGCTCACAAACTCTGAGCCATCTGCTTCTCTTCCTTGGCTCCCTGGCTCTAGCACAGAGGTCTTTGTCGAGGCCCTCAGCTGTGCTCCACTATCACCCAGGACATTGCACTTGACATTCCCTCTCCCTTGAAGGCTCCTCCCCAAGAATCATAGCTCAGCTTCTTCACTCCCCCAGATGCTGCAATCATTGAGGCCTTTTCAGGACACTATGTCTAAAAATTCTTCAATGTTCCTCTGTTGACATTTTCTATCCCGATTGCCTGAATCACATTTTCAGTTTAGGCTAGCTACTCAAGGAGATCAAACCAGTCAATCCTAAAGAATATCAACCATGAATATTCATTAGAAGAACTGATGCTGAAGCTGAAGTTCCAATCCTTTGGCCACCCATCCGATGCTAACTGCTGACTCATTAGAAAAGACCCTGATTCTGGGAAAGATTGACAGTAGGAGAAGAAGGGGACAACAGAAGATGAGATGATTAGATGGCACACCAACTCAATGAACATGAGTTTAGGCAAACTCCAGGAGATGGTGAAGGACAGGGAGGCCTGGCATGTTGCAGGCCATGGAGTCGCAAAGAGTTGGACACGACTTAGAGACTGAGCAATAACGTGTGAACCATGTAACAAACGACTTATTTTCCTAAAGTGCCTTGTGTTTTGTCTGACTCCACCATAAGAGTAAGGATTTTTATCTCTTATTCATGGGTCCATTCTCAGCTTCTACTGGTGACCGGTATGGTTGGCACTCAGTACACATTTGTTGTGTGAGTTGTGAATAGACACTTGAGGGCTTGAGTTCTCTGGGGACAGTTAAAGGTTGTCTGAAGAGTAGTGATGGGCATTTTAGGCTAGAAATGGACACCTTAGGTTAGAAATACACATATTTGTATAATGTCTCTCACCAAGTTTAATGCTCAGGAGCTGACAGTGAAAGACATAAGCTCCTTGACAGTGTTAAGCAGCATTGCTCCAGCACACTTATGATGCAGACCACATGTCCAAGCCATATACGTAATTTTAGTTTTTCATTTTTTCCAGCTTAATTTAGGTATGATTAACTAATAAATATATATATATTTAAGGTGTACAATATGATGATTTGATATATGTATGTATACATACACATACACGCACACCGTGAATTATCATAGCCAAGATAATTAATGTGATTTTACATTCATGTTTTATACTAAGTCAGTGAATTCTGATATGTATTTCATACATACAGCATATTTCAGTTCAGAGTACTCATATTTCATGTGCCAAATATGGTTAGTGGCTGTCATTTCAGGTGATTTAGAGCTAGACAGACATGGAGTTGGAATTGGTTGGTTCTAACTGAAAGATATGATATGGAGGCAACTAAGTATGAGAACAAGACAGCTGTTGGAATGATACAATAGAAAACCAATAGCATCAGTAGGAGAAATGAGAGGGACAGAAGAGAATTAAGAAAGGAATTCCAAATTCTGGCAAAGGACATGGGATTAAAGCATGGGAGTCTGTGATCAGAGATTATCTGAAACATGAGATGGAAATAAAAGTTGCTATGGACAAAAAGTACAATCAAGTAGCAATGATGGTCCAGGAGAATGAGAGGTGTTGTGAACAAGATTGTTGCTGAAATCCTCAGTGAGTGCGGGTGGAGGTGATAGGCTTTCAAGTCAACAGATGCAGCAGTGGAGCCTAGAAGACTTCAGCACAGGTGGAATGAAAATATTTTATAAGTGTTACTGTGGGTTCTAGAGGTGACTAAGAGAATTCATCAACTTGACAGAGGGAAGGTGATGAGAAAGGGCAGCGGGCAATAATAGGGGAAATATTAGAACAGCATGGAAGACGATTAGCTGGAACAGTAAGGGTAGCCAGATTGGAAGACCAAAGCCTACCTGTCGTTACATCAGAAGATGGGGCTATTTGATTACATCTCAAAAAGGATATTTCCTGGCCGGCTGGGAAGGAGGATTTTTCCTCAAATAAGCTGACACTGTCACAGTCCTTTAATCTTTTCACATCATACAGTTCTTCCCAAGGGCAGAAGTACTCTCAAATAATGGCACTTAGGTAGCCAAGATGAACTACTTAAGTCTGAGAAGCTTTATCAAGGCAACTCTCTTGTAGAATTCAGAGTGTATTTATTATCCTTGATGTCACTTTTCATATTACCTCTTTCAGAAGCTTCTTTAAAGGGATGAAGAAGGCCCCAACTGAGTGGTGAGTCTCAAAAGAGCTTGTTTGAGACTTTAAAGGAGAACCTTAATTCTTCAGACCCTAAGGCAAAAAAGAAAAAAAGTCAGTACTTGCATAGGAATATTTTCTTTATTTGCCTAAGAAGACAACTAGTTGTGAAAGGAATCTTAAATTCTTCATTCAACTTGGTCATTATTCAATATTGATTCAATGAACAATTTCTGAATTATAGCTAGTTATCAGGCTCACTGCAAGACTGGACAGTGATGAGTCTCAATGAAAGTAAAAGAGGAGAGTGAAAAAGCTGGCTTAAAAGTCAACATTCAGAAAACTAAGATCATGACATCTGGTCCCATCACTTCAATGCAAATAAATGGGGAAACAATGGAAACAGTGAGAGACTTTATTTTCTTGGGCTCCAAAATCACTGCAGATGGTGACTGAAGACATGAAATTTAAAGACGCTTGCTCCTTGGGAGAAAAGTTATGACCAACCTAGACAGCATATTAAAAAGCAGAGACATTACTTTGCCAACAAAGTTCTGTCTAGTCAAAGCTATGGTTTTTCCAGTGGTCACTTATGGATGTGAGAGTTGGACCATAAAAAAGACTGAATATCAAAGAATTGCTGCTTTTGAACTGTGGTGTTGGAGAAGACTCTTGAGAGTCCCTTGGACTGCAAGGAGATCCAACCAGTCCATCCTAAAGGAAATCAGTCCTGAATATTCATTGGAAGGACTGATGCTGAAGCTGAAGATCCAATACTTTGGCCACCTGATGCAAAGAGCTGACTCATTGGGAAAAAAACCCTGAAGCTAAGAAAGATTGAAGGCAGCAGAAGGAGAAGGGGAAGACAAAAGATGAGATGGTTGGATGGCATCACCAACTCGATGGACATGAGTTTGAGCAAGCTCACAGAGTTGGTGATGGACAGGGAAGCCTGGTGTGCTCCAGTTAATTGGGTCTCTAAGAGTTGGACACGACTGAGCAACTGAAGTGGCTGACTAAAATTTCCTCTTCCTGTAGTTGTCATCACAAATCTGCCTCTAAAAAATTCTCAGATTCTCTCCTCCCTCATCCACTTACCCCCTCAAAATCCAATTGCACTCACACTCCTCTCAGCAATACAACTCTCAACTAAGAGAAGTAGTTCTGTAGCTCTGCTGCACATTAGAAACACCTGGGGAACGCTTGCAATGCCCTCTGCCCAGGACACACCCCATACCAATTAAATTAGAATCTCTGGGGGTGGTATTCAGGCACCTAAATGTATATATATGTTTAGCAGTTCCCCAGGTGCTTCCAATGTTCTGGCAAGGCTGAAAGCCACTGCCTTAGCTTGTTCAGCAAGCTCAAACCTGTCGTAATTCAAACCACGTCTTCCTGTGCCTCAGGATGACCTCTGTAAAGAACTCAAATTCATGGATCCCCCCAAAGAGTCCTGGTCATACATGCTGGTGTTCCAAGGTCACATGAAGACAGAATCATGCAGGTTTGAGACTAAGTGGAGTCAAAGCTGGTCATGCAGTTTCCAGTCTGTGCAGCAGTGGAGAATGTAAGTACAGCTGGTTACATATAATTCATAATATGTTTGTCATACCTAAGGGTGACTGGAGTACCTAACGAGAAATATCCAGGTTGGTTTAGAAACTTAGGGTTGTTTGCTTTTTAAGAAGAATGCAATCAATTTTATTATATTTTTGAAAGGAAATAATCAGAGTTCACAGAATGCTGTGGAAGAATTATCAACCCTAATGGAGAATGTTTCTAGATGATATTTAAATTGAGAGAATGTTACATAGTTTTTTGCTCTATTTGGGGAGAGATTGAGATCAGACTGTGGAATAGACAGGTCATGTTCTCTTTTAAAAGATATCTTTTATTTTTCCACCTTCAACCCCACATTTTTTTAACCATTGAATCTTCAAATCTCAGTATTATTCTAAAAGGAATAATGCTTTCCCCCAAGCATTTTCATGTGGGAGCTTTAAACAAAAGCAAAAGAAAAATAATTATTATTTTGTATTTAAGGAGCCCGAGTGAGTTCCACCCTTCCATCAGGGTCTTACCAGCGCTCAGCAACACAAAACATGTTCCTCAAATTTCCTCACACTATAATTTTATGTACTTTTCTTTATTATTCCCCAAGATGTCTTAGAATTTCCGCCATTTTTTTTTTTTTACAAATCTTTTATGCATTTCTTCCCAATAAAGTTGTAAAATAAAGCCACTCTGATGCTTCTATCCACGTAGGATTTTCGCACCCAGGGCGTAAATGTAGAGCTGTGAGTTTGGTTTTAGCAAACAATATATGTGTCATACCTTATAATTCTTTCGTGGCTTTGGCTTGACATTAAAATAGGAGAGGTGGCACACTCGGAGCTCCGTTACCTTTTACACCAGGCATGCAATGTTCTCCGAGAAGACGAATGACTGGGTTCCATTCTGATTATTAAAGTGAGGTTTATAATGCTGTTCAACAAAAATGCATTTAATAGCATTTTCATTATATTCAAATCATTCCCAGAGTTATACACTTAAAAAGTAAATGAAGTGTAGTTCTGTAGAGAATTACTCCTTTGTGAATTCAGGCAAGGTAAGAATAGTATATTATTCTTAATGGAAAATCTTGAATACATATTTGAGCTATAAATACATGTAAAGATGAATGATATGTTTTCCAAGGGTATTTTACTGTGAAGTTAAAGGTGGTTAAGGCAAAAGTGTATAAAGAAATTTAAAATTTTCTTATGGAAAATGGGTGGCATACCCTTCAATTTCTGCAGCCTTATTGCGGCCCAGCCCTCAAGTCGCTCCATTTGCTCCACGAAACACCTGCTTTGTGTGTGTATCTATGTTCACGTGCTGAATGATGGCATTCAGCCTGCTTCCCCGGGGAGACATGTCATTTGGGCTCCCAGGAAGAGCTCCTTATGCATGTCTGTGCATATTTTCTCTTACTTTTCACTTTTTTCTTTGGGACTAGGTAAAATCCTTCCACATAATCAGCACTAATAAACCTAATAATCAGATAACATAAAGAATTAAGGCTCAAAAGCTGGAGGAAAAAATTAAAATACAATGTAAATAATAAAAAACAGGATAATGAGGGAGTAAAGTTGTTTTGTTGTCTCCACAATATAAATTATGATATTGATCCTTCAAAGATGGGAATGATATGAAAGAGGAGTTAATTTTGTAAATTTAAATAAAGGGGTGATTAAAAGTTAACTTCAAATTAACAAATTTATATTTTTCTTGTTTTTACAATTTAAAATTCACCATTATTCACAATTAATAGGTAAAAGTACTAACAAAAACGATTTTATGTGATTACTTAATATCCAGTGGCAAAGTGTATTGCTCTGCCTTATCTGTCAATTCTTTCTGCTTAGAATTATGGCAGCATATCTGTAAGTAAATTTCAGTTTGTAGAATTATATGAAAACTTCAGTATTTTTCATTCTGTGTTCTTGCATCAGTCATGTTAACCTGTATTGACTTATAATCTGGAAGAAATTAGATCAGGCCAAATAGAAGTGAGGCTGTTGGTCAGAAAACAAACTAAAAAAAAACAATTGAAAATATGACCCACAACACTCTTCTTTATAACAGCAATGCCCTCCACCACTAGTTGTTTATAACTGTGAAACCTGCAAGACTATAGAAAATGTGTTTTCCAAAGCTGAGTCTCTTAAGAAAGCTCATTGCATTTTTTATTTTGAAAAGAGACTCTATTATAGAATTGAGCCTGATGTACAAGGTGGTAAACACATGTTTGGTCAAGGAAAAGTATTTACAGTAAAATAGTAGCTAGTGTCAGGATTCAGCATTTAATAAACACATTTAAATTAAGATGCATTTAAAGTTTATCAGTCAAAAATTTAACAAATACATCATCTAAAATAACTTCTGCTTTACATTAGTCTTCTCTTTAATTGTTAGAGCAACTTCAAAGACACACTCTAAAGTGCATCTAAAGCTGTAATTTCAGTCAGTTCAGTCACTCAGTCGGGTCCGACTCTTTGCGACCCCATGAATCTCAGCACGCCAGGCCTCCCTGTCTGTCACTAACTCCCAGAGTTTACCCAAACTGATGCCATCCAACCATCTCATCCTCTGTTGTCCCCTTCTCCTCCTGCCCCCAATCCTTCCCGGTATTACGGTCTTTTCCAATAAGTCAACTCTCTGCATGAGGTGGCCAAAGTATTGGAGTTTCAGCTTCAACATCAATCCTTCCAATGGACACCCAGGACTGATCTCCTTTAGGGTGGACTGGTTGGATCTCCTTGCAGTCTAAGGGGCTCCCAAGAGTCTTCTCCAACATCACAGTTCAAAATCATCAGTTCTCCAGCGCTCAGCTTTCTTCACCATCCAACTCTCACATCCATATATGACTACTGGAAAAACTATAGCCTTGACTAGACAGACCTTGGTTGGCAAAGTAATGTCTCTGCTTTTAAATATGCTGTCTATGTTGGTCATAACTTTCCTTCCAAGGAGTAAGCATCTTTTAATTTCATGGCTGCAATCAGCATCTGCAGTGACTTTGGAGCCCCCCAAAATAAAGTCTGACACTGTTTCCCCATCTATTTGCCATGAAGTGATGGGACCAGATGCCATGTTCTTAGTTTTCTGAATGTTGAGCTTTAAGCCAACTTTTTCACTCTCCTCTTTCACTTTCAGCAAGAGGCTTTTTAGTTCCTCTTCACTGTCTGCTGTAAGGGTGGTGTCATCTGCATATCTGAGGTTATTGATATTTTTCCTGGCAATCTTGAGTCCAGCATGTGCTTCTTCCAGTCCAGCATTTCTCATGATATACTCTGCATATAAGTTAAATAAGCAAGGTGACAATATACAGCCTTGATGTTCTCCTTTTCCTATTTGGAACCAGTCTGTTGTTCCATGTCGAGTTCTAACTATTGCTTCCTGACCTGCATACAGGTTTCTCAAGAGACAGGTCTGATGGTCTGGTATTCCCATCTCTTTCAGAATTTTCCACAGTTTACTGTGATCCACACAGTCAAAGGCTTTGGCATAGTCAATAAAGCAGAAGTAGATGTTTTTCTGGAACTCTCTTGCTTTTTCGATAACCCAGCAAATGTTGGCAATTTCATCTCTGATTCCTCTGCCTTTTCTAAAACTAGCTTGAACATCTGGAAGTTCACGGTTCATATATTGCTGAAGTCTGGATTGAAGAATTTTGAGCATTACTTTACTAGTGTGTGAGATGAGTGCAATTGTGCAGTCGTTCAAGCACTCTTTGGCATTGTCTTTCATTGGGATTGGAATGAAAACTGACTTTTTCCAGTCTTGTGGCCATTGCTGAGTTTTACAAATTTGCTGGCATACTGGGTGCAGCACTTTCACAGAATCATCTTTCAGGACTTGAAATAGCTTCAAGTTTCATCACCTCCACTAGCTTTGTTCGTAGTGATGCTTTCTAAGGCCCACTTAACTTCACATTCTAAGATGTCTGGCTCTAGATGAGTGATCACACCATCGTGATTATCTGGGTCGTGAAGATCTGTTTTGTACAATTCTGTGTATTCTTGCCACCTCTTCTTAATATCTTCTGCTTATGTTAGATCCATACCATTCTGTCCTATATTGAGCCCATCTTTGATTGAAATGTTCCCTTGGTGTAATATAGGCCTCATTAAAAGAATGTCTTTGCTTTAATATTCTTCAGTATTATTTTTAGTATTATTTATTACTCTGTTTTGGAGAAGGAAATGGCAATCCACTCCAATACTCTTGCCTGGAAAATCCCATGGATGGAGAATCCTGGTAGGCTACAGTCCATGGGGTCACAAAGAGTCAGACACAACTGAGCGATTTCACTTTCACTTTATTACTCTGTTTATCCTAACAATTTTTTATACTATATTTGGGTTGTATATGATTGAACAAATATGACCAGTTATTATCTAAAATTTACAGTTATTCTAACCCCATGAAAAACATGGATGAACTTTTGCTAGGAATAAATTTTAGTTTTCTAACAAAAATATCGATGTAATTTTGATAATTAGGTCTTTTTTGGATAACATTATTAACATTTAGATTATGAGATAACAGTCAGCCCTTGAACAATGCAGTTTTGACCTGAGAGGGTCCTCCTATACTTGGATTCTTTTCAGTAGTAAATTCAAGGTTGATTGAATCCCTGGATGCCAAACCACAGATGCAGAGGAACCACATATCCAGAGGTGACTGTTGGTCATATGTAGGTTTTTGACTGCACAGAGGTCAGCACCCCAATCCCTGTGTTGGTAAACTGTCAACCGTAGCATTCCATTTCTTTCTTTTTTTATAATCTTGGGTTTTTGTTTTGTTTTTTGTTTGTTTGCTTTAGATTTCACATATAAGAGAGATCATATGGTATTTGTCTTTCTGTCTGACTTATTTCCCTTAGGATAATGCTCTTTAGGTCTACCACCCATGTTGTCATAAATGACAAGGTTTCATTCTTTTCTATGGCTGAAAAATATACCACAGTTTTTTTTAATCTACTTAGGTTGTCTTCATGTCTTGGCTGTCATAAATAATGCTGCAATGAATGTGAAGGTGCATCTATCTCTCTAAGTTAGTGACTTTGCTTTCTTCAGGTATGCTAAGAAATGGAGTTGCTGGACCACATGGTTGCTGTATGTTGAGTTTTTTGAAGAACCTCCGTACTGTGTTTCACAGTGACCACACCAGCTTACATCTCCATCCACAGTACACTGTGGCTCCCTTTCTCCTTGTCCTCAACAACACCTGTTACTTCTTGTCTTTTTGATAATAGCCATTCTAACAGGTGTGAGGTGATAGCTCACATAAGACCTGAGACCGTAAAACTAGAAGAAAATATAAGCGGTAAGCTTCTGACATAGGTCTTGGTGATGATTTTTTTCATCTAACATTAAAAAACAAGAGCAAAAATTAATAAGTGGGATGACCTCAAACCAAAAGAGCTTCCGCACAGCAAAGGAAAGCATTTACAAAATGAAAGGGAGAAAATGTTTGCAAGTCACATACCTGATATGCAATATCAGGCTAATATCCAAAATACATAAAGAACTCCTGCAACTCAATAACCAAACAAAAGAAAACAATTCAAGTAAAAAATGGGCAGAAGATCTAAATAGACTTTTTTCTCAAAAAAAGACAAACAGATGGCTGAAAGGTATACAAAAAGGTGCTCTACATTGTTAATCATCAGGGAAATATAAATCAAATCCATTTATTTCTAAGGCAAGTGATATTAGCAATTTTGAAAACTTCTTCAGATTCAAATATGCTAAAGTATGAATGTCTCATATGTGTTCATTTCATTATATTACAAATGTATCAGTTATACTTTTCATATTGATTAGAAACAGTAAGGGCTAATCTTGTGAGTCCAGTTTTAATGGTTTCATTGAAATATACACTGAGAAAAGAAAGTATTCTGTTGAATTTATCTAAAAGCTTTGGTCACTAAATCCTTTATATTTTTATGATATTAAAATTCTGTTCTATATCAAATGAAGCTATATACAATTTTTATTGCATGTTTAGCAGTAGCTAAAATAAAAAAATTAAATCACTTAAAACAATAATTTATCCAAGAACTGGTGAATTAAAAAAAAAAAACAGATGTTATTCAAAAGAGCTGACAGCATATCATGCAAAGTAAATAAAAGTAAATATAGTTACTGAAAAGATTTAGCGTGCAACAGTAGGTTCCATTTGAATTTTTAAAATATATTCTTCTGGTTGTCCAGTTGTACGAAGAAGCTGAAATCAATGCTGAAATTTACATCTCCATCCTCCCAGTGCCCAGTTTGTCCGATACAGCAATATGGTACTTTTTAAAAGTGCATCAATACTCTCAATCCATCAGGGTTTAACATGTCATTTGGGCTGTGCAATGCATTATTCCCCAGGCTTGCAACAAGTTAATGCTGCTCCAAAAAAGTCCCCAACACTCATGGGAGGAATTTATGTGAGGGTATTCCCTGTATTTCAAAAGTTCACTTTACACCACCTCACTTTTACAAAAGATCTACCTTAGTACCTGTTTGTGATAGCCAAATGAAATCCAGAAAGGATTTTCGTTCTTACAAATGAATTGGAAAAGGTGTAAATAGCATTCGGCATTCGTCTTGTTGCAGCTGGTGGAGGGGCAGTAGATACCCCAAACCCTGAGAGTGGTGCCTACAATCTCCCTTCTAGGGAACTGTGCTCAGCATCTTAGTAATGGCATCAAGCTGCCATAGCTTTGAGCTGCATCTGTGAGCACCTATGCTTCATTTTTATTTATTTGTGTCTCATAGTAAGCTGTCTTCTAAGGTAATTGCTTCTTCACTTTATGCCATTTTGGCTTATAAAAGGCTTCATAGAAACACTACTTTCTGATAGTAAGGAAACCTGTACTTAGAAAATCAAGGTGAATATGATTTCAGCTATATCATTTTATTGAGCTATGGCTTTTGGGGTTTGATAACTGCAAGACCTAGAAAATAGGGATCAGCTTTCCATGATATCTCATCTAATGTTCGGAGAAGGTGATGGCACCCCACACCAGTACCCTTGCCTGGAAAATCCAATGGATGGAGGATCCTGGTGGGCTACAGCCCATGGGGTCACAAAGAGTAGGCTATGACTGAGCGACTTCACTTTAACTTTTAACTTTCCTGCATTGGAGAAGGAAATGGTAACCCACTCCAGTGTTCTTACCTGGAGAATCCCAGGGACGGTGGAGCCTGGTGGGTTGCTATCTATGGGGTCGCACAGGGTCGGAAACGACTGAAGCGACTTAGCAGCAGCAGCAGCAGCATCTAATGTTAAAAACCATGTGGAGACCAGGATCTGTGCTGTGCTCTCTGGAATAATGGGGTCTAATTTAGTTTCAATGGAGTCAGTTGAAACTTCCAATGGAAAAATTTCAACCTAGTAAAATGAAAGACTGAGCAATTAACTCTCAGGTAAATGCATATACATGAGTGTATATATATATATTTCTTAAACATTTTCTGATTAAATACATGTGAGTCTCAGTGTAAGTACAAATTAAACTCAAAAAATCATTTTCATCATTTTCCTCTATTGATTCCCTAGTCCCTAGCCTAACCCTAACTCAGTTTGCATTTTAAAACCCTTCTTCCCTTGCAAGAATTTCACAAACAAGAATTAATCTAGTGTATTAACTGGTGAAATTAGTCAAGCTCTTTTGCACTAAACCAGAACATGCGGTCATGCATTCATATCTATCTATTGTTCAGTTAGTTGCCTTGGAAGTTTTAAGCACCTAATATACTTGGCAAAGATATTCATGACTTACATCCTTCCACTGTGGTTATCTGTAAACCAAGATGGGTTGAAGAGGTCCCATACCTTGGACTAACTTTAGACAGATTTCTTCCCGACAATATGCCGCTGACCTCCCTTAGAAATTTTAGTTGAGAAACCTTGTGATTGTTCATTCTTTCTCTGCCCTTGTGAGATGGAAATCTTCTACAACCCACAAACATTTTGATCAAAGACCTAGGAGTTATTGCTATGAAATCTAGTCATCTAAAATAATGCACCTACTTCCTAGTCTCTGTGAGAAGGCAGCAACCCAAGATCGTTCAGTTCAGTTCAGTCACTTAGTCATGTCCAACTCTTTGCAACCCCATGAACCGCAGCACGCCAGGCTTCCCTATCGATCACCATGCTGAAACTCATGTCCATCGAGTCAGTGATGCCATCCAACCATCTCATCCTTTGTCTTCCCCTTCTCCTTCTGCCTTCAATCTTTCCCAGCATCAGGGTCTTTTCCAATGAGTCAGTTCTTCATATCAGGTGGCCAAAATATTGAAGCATCAGTCCTTCCAATGAATATTCAGGACTGATTTCCTTTAGGATGGACTTGTTGGATCTCCTCGCAGTCCAAGGGACTCTCAAGAGTCTTCTCCAACACCACAGTTCAAAAGCATCAATTATTTGGCACTCAGCTTTCTTTATAGTCCAACTCTCACATCCATACATGACTACTGGAAAAACTATAGCTTTGACTAGATGGACCATTATTACCAAAGTAATGTCTCTGCGTTTTAATATGCTGTCTAGGCTGGTCATAGCTTTTCTTCCAAGGAGCAAGCGTTTTTTAATTCCATGGTTTCAGTCACCATCTGCAGTAATTTTGGAGGCAAGAAAATAATTATCAACCAGATTCTTAACATGTAACAATTGGCAGTCACAGGCGGCCTCATCAGGTTGACCAGACTGCCCCCTAATGTCCTCTAGCACTTTTCCATAAACTCACTCTGGCAATTAAAAGTTCTTCTTCCCCTCCAGCAGAGTTGAGTTCAATCTCTCTTTTACTACAAGAATCTTGAGTAGAAGACTTGACCTGATTGAAACAGTCTTGAATAAAGTCATCCTTGACACTTTTAACAAGTGTCCAGTGCAATTTTGCTTTTGCCTCAGTTACTTAGCTTTTGCTTCTCTCCTGTTTTTGTATTATTTACATGTACTTCGTTGCCTCTCTTTTCATCTATTTCAATATTTTTGAAAAAATATTGTGATTTGCAGGTTGCATCTCTTGAAACCAAAATGAATGAATGAATAAAAAATAAAGGGAAAAGAGAAATGAGGCAAGTCCCTACTGTGACTTTTGCAAAAGATACAATATATATGTAAGAAGCTCTTCAAGTTATGAGTACTAATTTAATATTCTAATAATCTAAAGGAGATAGTGGAGGACAGAGGAGCTTGGCATGCTGCAGTCCATGGGGCTGTAAAGAGTTGGACACAACTTAGGGACTGAACAACAAAGTCTAAAGGAGAGCTTACAAATTGGATGGTAGTAGGCTTGATGATAGATCTTATTTGACCTGCTCAGTGCACTAAAAATCAGACAAATTTTCACATAGTGAAGTGAAAGTCACTCAGTCATGTCCAACTCTTTGTGAGCCCATAGTCTATACAGTCCATGGAATTCTCCAGGCCAGAATACTGGAATGGGTAGCATATCCCTTCTCCAGTGGATCTTCCCAACCCAGGAATCAAACTGGGATCTCCTGCATTGCAAGCAGATTCTTTACCAATTGAGCTATCAGGGAAGCCCAATTTTTTTTCCCATAAACTTCACATAAATTTTCAGGTTTCTAGCATCTTAAGCAAATTGTGTAATTTCCCAACCCTCTATATTTATTCCAACAAGGCAGAGGAGTCAACTGAGGAAACAGAATAACAATAGCCTTCATTCAGCAGTAACTTATAAAAGATCTGGGGCTTCCCTGGTAGCTCAGGGCTTTCCAGGTGGCACTAGTGGTTAACAATCCGCCTGCCAATGCAGGAAACATAAGCAAAGAGTCAGACATGACTGAAGCAACTTAGCACATAGCACTGGTGGCTGAGAAGGTAAAGAATCTCCCTGCAATGCAAGAGATGCAGGTTCGATGCTGGAGTCAGAAAGATTCCCTGGAGAAGGAAATGGCTAACCACTCCAGTATTCTTGCCTGGGGAATTTCATGACAGAGAAATCTGACAGACTATATTCCATGGAGTCACAAGGATTCGGACATGACTAAGCATCAAGCTGCATTGAGCATGTAATCTATTCGTTTCTACCAAATACTTAAAAAGCTAATTGACCTCTGATGAAATATTTTGAGTTTCTGGTTTCTAGGAAATGTGCACTTTATTTTTCTTGGCTTTATAATATGTCAACAAAGCTAATAAACTTTTAGACCTCTCATATTTTATATAGAATTTTAAAGTGGTTTTCCTTTTTTATTAAACATTTTTCCATGTAACAAAATACATTTGCTAGCATAATTTGGTATCCTATCATGTTATTAATAATAACCCCTGTGTTTTTATACATTTCCACTTCTCTTTTATTTTGAGAAAAGAGTGACTAAGGTTAATTCTGAACTTAATACTCATTGTTAAATAAGTAGTGAACAGTTTAATGAACAAGATTGATTATAGTAGGTGTGTGTGTGATGTTTTCATTAGAGACAAGCTAAACCAGCATATTTTTAGCTGGTGTTTTATTCCTTTCACAGAACACTGGCTTCAAGTCAAGGTTCCACCCTTCATTAGTTGAATAAATGTAGACACACCACTTAAGCCCACTCAGTCCTATTTCCTCACAGTAAAATAAAGAGGCTGAAGTGCACACACCCTAAATTTCCTCAAACTCTAAAATCAGATCACATACTATGAAGATGATTGCCATATTGAATGCTCCTGGATCAGGACAAGACAGAGTTCTGAGGTGAGGCAGAACCTTGGTTCGCCGCCTGCTGCCTCTGTGCTCAGTCACTGAGTCATGTCGGGCTCTTGGCAACCCCATGGACCGGAGTCCAGCAGACTCCTAGGTCCATGGGATTTTGCAGGCAAGAATATTGGAGTGGAGTTGCCGTTTCCTTCTCCAGAGAATCTTCCTGACCTGGGGATCTAACCCACATTCCCTGTGTCTCCTGAATTGGCAGGCGGATTCTTTACCCCTAGCGTCACCTGGGAAACCCCTCAGTGCCTGCTATGCGTCTAATACTTCAGCATGAAATATGATGCTTACTACTGGTTTCTTGGGCTTCCCTTGCAACTCAGCCAGCAAAGAATTTGCCCGCAATGAGGGAGACCCTGGTTCACTTACTGGGCCTTCCTGGGTCAGGAAGATCCTCTGGAGAAGGCATAGGCTACCCTCTCCAGTGTTCTTGGGCTTCCCTGGTGGCTCAGATAGTAAAGAATATTCCTGCAATGCAGGAGACCTGGGTTCTATCCCTGGGTTCGGGAAGAGCCAGTCGTAAATTTTTTAATTTTAGAATTTTTACTATCGATTTTTTGAATCATGTTTAAGATGTTTGTTTCTTTTTCTATTCTGTATTTCTAAGTGCATTTATCATGGATAGAATCTGGTTTTAGTAAATGCATTTTTGCACTAAGATAATATTCTGTTAATGTAGCAAAATATATATCTCCTAATGTCAAATAAGTTTTACATATTTTAAGTGGGATAAGGAGGAGGAGAAGGGGATGACAGAGGATGACATGGTTGAATGGCATCACCAACTCAATGGACATGAGCTTGAGCAAGCTCCGGGAGTTGGTGATGGACAGGGAAGCCTGGCATATTGCAGTCCATGGGGTCATAAAGAGATGGACATGACTGAGTGACTGAACTGAACTGGAATAAATCCTATATAATACAATTAGATTTTACAAATGTGATTTGCTGGCTTACATTTATTAATATTCTAATATTTACAGTTTTTACACTTACATTTTTCTTGACCTTGGAGTATAAATTTTCTTTTTCCTACTGTTTTTGGTATAAAAGTTATACAAGATTCATAAGGCAGGTTTCAGACATTTGTGTGTATCTGTGTGTGTGTATTTATTCATAATCACTGGATAAATGCTATCACAATGATGATTATGTTATTCATATTTTGAGGTTCAAATCACCTGTTTGATCTATCAATAGAATTTAAGTGATTTATCTTAGTTAACCAATTTTTTGCAATGGTTATAAATACATTCTTGTTTTTTATTAATTTCTGACTAAGTTTGTACAAGCTGTAATATCATCTTTAGAGAACTATTGCCCAAAACGTTTTTTCTTCTAACTAAAGTAAAATTGACTTATTATCTTAGTTTCAGGTAAACAACACTGTGATTTGATATTTTTAAAGGTTACACTCAATATAAAGTTAGTATAAAATATTGGCTATATTTCCTGTGCTGTACATTACATCCTTGTATCTTATATTATACCTACTAGTTTGTACTTCTTAATCCTCTTTCCCTTAAATTGTTTCTC
Organism: Antilocapra americana; assembly: GCA_007570785.1. Taxonomy (NCBI): domain Eukaryota; kingdom Metazoa; phylum Chordata; class Mammalia; order Artiodactyla; family Antilocapridae; genus Antilocapra; species Antilocapra americana. Next base: position 10,486,431 of record ML662445.1, on the reverse strand, counting down.
CCCACCAGCCTTGATCCCTCTGGTTTATTTGCTTTAATTTTTAGGTTCCACCTGTAAGTGAAAACATAAAGTGTTTGTCTTTCTCAATCTGGTTTATCCTATTAAGCATAATACCCTTCATGTCCAACCACGTTGTTGCAAATGGCAAAAATTTCATTATTTTTATGGCTCAGTAGCATTCCATTGTGTACTTATACCCATCTGTTGATGGGCAGTTAGGTTTCTTCCATATCTGGGCTCTGTGAGAGACTTCATTATTACCATAAGGACTGAACTAATTCAGAGGTAGTTGTATCTTCTGTCACATTCCCACTTACCTGTCAGTATTTATAAGTACAGAAGGTGGAGGAATAATGGAAAACAACAGTGGATTTTCTAAGGTTAATTCACTGGTGACTCCAACTGAAGCTGAATACCATCTATTTTTACCAAAGTGAATAAACAGACTTCAGTATCTGGTCTGCAGCCAGTGAGTTGGTGAATGTGTGTTTGCCCTTCTAGACAAGTCTTGAAACCACAATAGAAGGTGTTTAGGGTTTATACCTGGCAAGTCTAGCAGTATACATCCATTCATTGTGCTGTCTCGGGCTCCCATTGATCTGTGACTATATCCATAGCTTAGTATGAAAGAAGCTGAAATGTTTCCATCATTGAAATAATATGAAACCAAATCATTCTATTGCTAGATTGTAGAGAACAGAAAATATCAGAGGTTTAGAGGGGAGAAGTGAATCCCATGAAAATATTGGATCTTGATAGAGTTTCTGTGCAGCGAAGAGGGTTACAATAATCTGGAATGATCTGGGTATCACTTTTATATTATAGAGGAAGATATGCCACTATCACTTTAAAAGATATACAACTCTTGTTAGACCTTTTAGGATTTTAGAAGAAATAAGCCCTAAAGTTAAGGATATTACATATGATATGACATGTGGTCTAAAATGCTGTAATTAAATTTGAACACAGAACAAGAAAAAAGCAAAAGTACCTATCTGATTCACACTCGAATGTGAGCAATTTTTACATTTGGACCTTGTCATTGAACCAATAGGATTGGTTGATGTTTGTTCAATGGACAGACTATCGTATGCAAGTTTTGTCAGGGACTTATATCTGAATCCTAGTGACTGTACATAGGTTTGTATGGACAAAACTATGTTTTTTTCCAGTGGTCATGTACAGATGTGAGAGTTGGACCATAAAGAAAGCTGAGCACTGAAGAACTGATGCTTTTGAATTGTGGTGTTGGAGAAGACTCTTGAGAGTCCCTTGGACTGCAAGGAGATAAAACCAGTCAATCCTAAATGAAGTCAAACCTGAATATTCATGGGGAAGATTGATGCTGAAGCTGAAGCTCCAATACTTTGGCCACCTGATGTAAAGGGTCAACTTATTTAAAAAGACCCTGATGCTGGGAAAGATTGAAGGCAGGAGGAGAAGGTGTCAACAGAAGATGAGATGGTTAAATGGCATCGCCAACTAGATGGACATGAATTTGAGCAAACTCTGGGAGATAGTGAAGGACAGGGAAGCCTGACATACTGTAGTTCAGGGGATCTCAAAGACTTGAACACATCTTAGCAATAACAAAGTGGCTCCATGTAGGGTTTTGAAGCAAAGGCATGCCTTCTTCTCCAAAGAACTACTCTACTTTTGAGAAACATTCTTTGTTTTTCTACAGAGTCCCCCAAATGATTAAATGCTAAATCATGAAACTCCAGGTGTCTTTGCAAACAAACCTGCAAAACATCACCTGCTTTTCATTTGTTCTACTCAGATACAAATTTGTCTGTGCTGAGAAGCACTCCATGGCCCTTTAGAAATGGTTTAAATTGTTTCAGTGATAAGTGAGTCTTAAAGTTGTAACAGAACTCCCAGCTTGCCTCCTTCTGCCACAATTCTGAGTGGCCACTGCTTCTACCAACAATTTTGGAATCTCCCGGGGATTCCCCGGTGACCTGTTTACTGATGGGAAATATGTGCATCTGGTTTAGAGAGAACTTTGCTTCATAGCAGGTACTCTCTTCAGGATGACAGTAACAGAATGACTACCCCATTCAGGATCAGCCTTGATTAGCACATTTAGTTACTCACCTCGCTGGGAAAGGGAGATGACCTGAGCATGAAATGAACAGTGACCTAAGCCTCTGCTCGCTGTTCAGGGATTTGGAGAAAGATTAGGTTCCAGTAACAAGGGATTTGGGGAAAAAGGAATGTCAACCCACTCAGAAACATGCTGTTATTGTGTGCAGTGTGGAAGCCTTCCAAAGGTCCCTGAGTACAGAGGAAGCACTTGATAATCAGCCAGATATGTGCCCCAGCTTATCCACTACACCATGTAAGGAGTAAAAATTCAAACTTCAAAGCTGACAGAGATGGAACTGTGGTTGTCCATGAGCGAAGATTACTTTATCTTACTGTTTTGAATATTGACATGCATGACTCAGTCAAGCTTGCTTTTATAAAATTTTTTTGACCTCGTGTCATGTGAGATCTTAGTTCCCCAACCAGGAATTGAACCCACACCCCTTCCACTGGCTTGCAGACTCTTAACTGCTGGAGCACTGGGGAAGTCCCTAGTCAGCCTTCTTACTTTGCCCCTGGTGGACAGATGTGTAAATGTGTCCTCTGTAGAGTTTATACAACCCTTTTAGGAACCAAACGTTTCCCAGAGGTTTCCAGTTAAACCCCCCATCTTGCAATTGAGAGCGCTCATGCCTTTTCTTTCCCTGCTTGGGTTTTAAAATCCACTAATCACTTTCTGCATCACTGCCCTTCTCCACCAAGACAGGATTCCCTGCTCTCCTCCTCAAGTTGGGAACCCACCATTCTTGCTCTCAGTGACCCCTTCACTGCTGATAACTCTCACTTCCCTTTCATTCTGGCAAGCATATGTTGTTGTTGTCATTTAGTCGCTAAGTCATGTCAGACTCTTTTGCGACCCCATGGACTATAGCCTGCGGGGATCTTATGTCCTTAGGAGTCTCCAGGCAAGAATACTGGAGTGGGTTGCCATTTCCTTCTCCAGGGGATCTTCCTGACCAAGGGATCAAACCCATGTCTTCTTCTTTGGCAGGTGGATTCTTTACCACCGGGCCACAAGGGAAGCCCCTCTGGCAAGTATTGTCATTGTTCAGTCAGTAAGTCATGTCGACTCTTTGTGACCCCATGGCCTGCAGCATTCCAGGCTCAAATTCATGTCCATTGACTCAATGATGCTATCTAACCATCTGATCCTCTCTTGAGTTCTTCCCTTTTGCCTTCAATCTTTCCCAGCATCAGGGTCTTTTTCAATGAGTTGGCTCTTAACATCAGGTGGCCAAAGTATTGGAGCTTCAGCATCAGTCCTTCTAATGAATATTCAGGGCTAATTTCCTTTAAGATAGACTGGTTTGGTCTCCTTGCTGTCCAAGGGACTCTGAAGAGTCTTCTTCAAGACTACAATTCTAAAGCATCAGCTCTTTGGTGCTCAACCTTCTTTATGGTCCAGCTCTCACATCCATACATAACTATTGGAAAAACCATAACTATGACTATACAGATCTTTGTTGGCAAAGTGATGTCTCTGCTTTTTACTATGCTGTCTAGCTTTGTAATAGCTTTTCTTCCAAGAAGAAAGTGTCTTTTAATTTCATGGCTTCAGTCACCATCTGCAGTGATTTTGGAGCCCAAGAAAATAAAGTCTCTCATTGTTTCCCCATCTATTTGCCATGAAGTGATGAGACCAGATGCCATTATATTCGTTTTTTGAATGTTGAGTTTTAAGCCAGCATTTGCACTCTCCTCTTTCACCCTCAAGAGGCATGACAATATTTTTTTATCAAATTAATATTTAGTTAGCATTTGTAGGTATTTTATAGAATCGTTTGAATGTTGCCCTGTTCAGCTGTGAGATGACTCATGTTTTTCCAATACATCAGACTATTTTAATACTCATTTATATTTTATTTGCATTATTAAGTTTACGTGTAGAATGCATACAGCTACATAATGATACTGTGTCTAGATTTAAGGTATAGATATAGTACATATAATCATGGTAATTATAATAAATCTATTATATAAAATTTTAATTTTAATGCAGACCTTAATATGACTTAATAATAAATTTTAAATTGCCAATTTAAATGCATTTAGAAATCAGGAGTCTATGGCAAATCTTATAACTCTATTCAAAAACAAAGTAAAACAGGATTACTTAGTTATAGCATATTTTCTTAAAACTAAAATTGTAGGCACTAATATTTATTGAGAGTTTGACAAGTATTGGTCAGTGCATCTAACCTCAAATGAATGCTTAGTTGCTTCAGTTGTGTTCAATTCTTCATGATCCCATGGACAATAGACGGCCAGGGTCCTCTGTCCATGAGATTTTCCAGGCACGAATACTGGAATGGGGTGCCATTTCATTCTCCATAATCTCAAATAACATAGCTATTTTGGCATATTGCTGATATAAATTATTCCTTATAATTTATTATAGGAGACCTGGAGCGTTAGAGGCTATAGTATAACTGCTATGTAAAATCTGTAGTACTCAAGTACACAAAATAGATGTAAATGCACACATATTAGAAAGACTAAATGAAGGTCTCTTAGAGATTTTTTTTCTTAAAATGATGTTTCCTGGAACTATCTTGAAAACAAGATTCTAAACACATTAACCATGATTGGGCAGTTTACAGATGCACTAATAGTGAAGGGCAAATAAAGTGCCTTTTCTTTTCTAACTAAATATTAAGTTAGCTCAACTTTAGCGTTGCCTGAGTTGCAATATGCATTATAGAATACAGAGCTAATTGCCTTAGTGTTTCAACCCTCCAAGCAGTGCAGATGTTATGCAAATGTTTTAGTGCTCATTTTCAGAAAGTAAACAATTGTGGTAAATTTTGCAAGGGTATTTTCTTTTTTCACATTAGTACTAAACTTCCCAAAATTGTTGTTAGCTACAATGTTAGTGCTCAAATAAATTGAAATTTTTGTGGGGCAAAAACCTGTCAGATATGGAAGTAAAATGGATTTTTTTTCTAATTGTGAAATCCTATTACATTAGAAAGCAACGATGGAGTTAAATAGAACAATTAGCATCATATAGGCATCCTAATTTGATGAAACGCGTTATTGGTATCCACAGACAACAAGAACCCACTTCAATATTCTTGCTTAGGAAATTCCATGGACAAAGGAGCCTGGTGGGCTACAGTCCATGGGGTCACAAGAGTTGGACATGACTTAGTGGCTAAACCACCACCACCTATAATAAGCATATAATACACACAGGTTTATTTCTTCACATGAAAATTATACTTAGAAAGCTTTCAAGATTTTTCATAATCTATGTTTAGTTTGTGTTGACAACAAAGATGAATTTAGGAAAAATTCCATTATTACTAAATTCTGATGAAGATGATTTTGGAATTCAATAGCAAATGAATTTATAATCATTTGTAAGGATATCATCCATGTGGCTTAGAAGTCTGAATCTTAGCCATTTATAAAAATTCCTCTCATAGGAAGGTAGAGTGTCAATGTTTCTTGATTATGGGAACTTGAGAAAGAGGATGTTATCTGTTTCCTATTGCTGCTACAACAAATGACTACAAACTTGAAGGCTTAAACTCAAGCTTGAGTTTATTTAGGTTTCTGCAGCTCAAAAATTCCAAATTCAAGATGTCAGTGGGCCAGTGCTCCTTCTGAAATCTCTAGGAGAAGCTCTGTTCCCTTGTCTTGCCCAGATTCTAGGGGTCGACTGCACTCCTTGACTCTTAGCTCATTCCTCCCTCCATCCTCAAAGCCAGCAAAATAAATCTTCAGATCCCTCTCTCCTCTCTGTCCTTGGCTTCCATCAATCACATCTCATTTTCCTCCTCACTCATTTCCTTAGAAGGGTCTTTGTGATTACATTGGGCCCATCCAGATGATCCAGAATACTCTCCCAATCCCAAGAAATTTAGAGACTTCCTTGCTGCTCCAGGGACTAAGACTCCATGCTCTCAGTGTGAGGGTCCTGGGTTCAATCCCTGGTCAGGGCACTAGATCCCACAGACCACAGCTAAATGATCCTGCCTGCCACAGTGAAGACAGGAGATCCCACGTGCTGCAAGCAAGACCTGGTACAGCCAGATAGCAAATAATACATTTTAAAAATAAATAACTAAATGAATATTATTAGGAGATTTAGCTTAGGCATGTCTGCAAAGTCTCTTTCCCATGTGCAGTGGGTAGCCTCTGAAAGATTTGTCTACCTGGAACTTCAGAATATGACTTTATTTGGAATGAGGATCTTCATAGATTTAATTAAAGATCCCAAAATGACATCATTGTAGATGAGAGTGAGCTCTAATTCCAGTGAGGAGAATCCTTATAAATGATAGAGAAGTATTCGTTAGACACACAGAAAGTAAGGGGGTGAGATAAACTCTCCCTCAGAGACTCCAGAGGATTCAGCCCTGCTAACATCTTCACTTCAGACTCTGATCACCATACCCATAAGAGAATAAGTTTCTGTTGGTCAGAGCCCCTCAGTTTGAGCATTATTCTGGAAGTCCTGCTGCTGCTGCTGCTGCTAAGCTGCTTCAGCCATGTCTGACTCTGTGCGACCCCAGAGGTGGCAGCCCACCAGGCTCCCCCGTCCCTGGGATTCTCCAGGCAAGAACACTAGAGTGGGATGCCATTGCCTTCTCCTATGGAAGCCCTAGGAAACTAATATACCATTTAAGGTTACATAACACAGGAGATTATAGGATGTGAATATTTTTCAAGGAGCATTGTTCTGTGTACCACAAAGTACAAATATCCTACCAAATTTGAGAAATTGCACTTACATTCTGGTGTGTGATGTTGTTCTGTTTCTGTCTCATCAGCAGAGATGGAAGCTTAAAAGCAATGTCTTCTAATCTCCTTTCTTGAGTGATAATGATGTGATTGATATTCAGACACAATTGGTTTCCAGTAAAAAATGTTATTCCCTATGAAACAGCTTGCTAAGGGGCTGATGATGAAAAAGTTTGGTGAGATCACATTGAAAGACACATATTCTGAAATCTTTGTATACTAGTTCTATAATATAGAAATATTTACTGTTCTCTTTGTACTGGTCCTTAACTGCAAGAACAATGAAATTCATGGAAAGTAGTTTATTAACTGATATTCTCTGAACAAGACAAGCCCCAGTACCATTTCCATGTTTACTTTGTGAGCTTGGGTTGATTTAAGCAAAAGTCAGGCTTAACTATTTCTCCGTTTGTTTACCAGAAGTTAATAGCTGCATCTAAAAGGCCTGAACTTTAATTTGGCAGTGAGTTATTATGAAATCTTCCACAGAACTCCACAGTGTTAGATTTTTTTGTCCACAATTTCACTTTATTAAAGGTCTTAATAGTAATTATAAATCTCTGTTAAATCTAAGCATAGATCTTTTCCATACTAGACAAAGATATTTATTGACTAGCAGATCAAATAGAATGGATTTGAAATATTATCAATAGCAAAATTACAGTTGTTATTTTATGTATTGAATTTGAATAACCCCAAATCAACAGTAAAAAATTACTGACGTCCTTTGCAAAAAAAGGCTTAAACATTGGTTTATCCAGTTTGCCAATAGTTCACTACAGGTGTTTCCAATTTAATCAGACATCTTTTCACAACTACCAATTAAGTCTTTTTGTTGGGTTTACAAGATAATAGCTAAAAGCCAACCACTCCTGTAGCTATTCACATTCTCCACTTACATCTTCAAACAATAATGACATACATACATGGAAAATAAAATATGCTTTCTCACTGTTTAATGTTGGACAATACAAGGTAGTTCAAACAGACATATGTAAGCACAGTTAGGTAATAAATACCACATGCGGACATAGCCTAAGAATTAAACATTTAATATTTGTGACTATAATTTCTTGCTGCCTTGAATTTCTTTTCAGAAGAGACATGAAGTATAGAGTTTTCTGTAGATTCTATTTCTAGTTGCCTTTTACAAGAACATATGGAATGTTATGACTAATGAACTTAATTGAATTACAAGGGGCTCACTGTTTCTCAGAAATGTCATTATCTTTTGGCCATGTAGTAATAGATAACCAGCAAGAGAGTCACCAAAGTATTCTGCCAAGACCAAATACTGCCTATACTTCAAATAATACTGATTTTTTGGAAGAGAGGTCATCTTGTGCTGTAAAACAAAACCATAAAATATTAGATTACTTTCAAATGAATAAAATAGACAAAATCTATGATGTTATTTTAGTTTTTCTGTGATTTAGGACAGCAATTTCCAGAAGTACAGAACCAGTTATACTACATTAAATCTCTTCTGAATATTGCAATATTTTCCTTTTAAAAATCATATGAATCAAATACTATGCATATCCCTAGGTCACTGGACTACATGCAGATGTTTTGATATGTTCATAGAAGTATAAACCTCTAGGTACTCACAAGGCACAGTAGTACATACTTACTACTATGTATACAATAGCAATATTTGGTCACTTAAATGTTTTAATCTGTATTGTTATTCTAATACGGGATTACCTAATTTTCCTTGATTGAAATAAAGTGTTACTAATTACATAGCAACTTCTTAAAAATACATCTAGATGTATGCATCTTTTAAGCTAACAAAAGTCATCATCAAAAAAGAAGTTGATCCATGCTTGCTAATATAGTTATTAATAACTTCAAATAAGATACAAGTAACACCTAGTATATTACTCTTCAAAAATGTAGGGTAGGAAAGGAAGTTTACATAGAATTTCTTATTTTACAGACATTATACTTTAATATAATTCCTTTTTTAAAAAAGAAAAAAAAACTTTTTATTTTGTATTGGAATATAGCTGATGTGGTGATAGTTTCAGGTGAACAGGGAAGAGACTCAGCCATACATATACATGTATCCATTTTCCCTCAAATCCCACTTCCAGTCAGGCTGCCACATAACATGGAGCAGAGTTCCCTGTGCTATATTGATTATCCATTTTAAATGTAGCAGAGTGTTCATATCCATCCCAAACTCCCTCACTGCCCCTTCCCCCCATCTTTCCCAAAAGCAACCATAAGTTCAATGAGACACTTCCTTTTAAATATTACATATATAAGGGGGTAAAAGTAAAATAAAGGAAGCATGGAAACAAGAGTTTCCAAGGAAGAGGAGGAAAAAATAAAAGGAAGGATAAAAAGATGAAAGAAGATATAGTCATTAACAAGAAAAGTAAGAAGAAAATGATGCAATTCCTGAACGAATAGTGAGTGGCTGTGCTGTGCTTAGTCACTCAGCTTATGTCCAACTCTTGGAGAAACAATGGGCTTTAGCCCACCAGGCTCCTCTGTCCGTGGAATTCTCCAGGCAGGAATACTGGAGTAGGTTGTCATTTTCTACTCCAGGGGATCTTCCCAACCCAGGGATGGAACCCAGGTCTCCCACATTGCAGGCAGATTCTTTACCATCTGAGTCACCAGGGAAGCCCAAGAATACTGGAGTGGGTAGCCTACCCCTTCTCTAGGGGAACTTCCCGATGCAGGTATCATACTGGGATCTCCTGCATTGGAGGTGGATTCTTTACCAGCTGAGCTACCCGGGAAGCCCCAATAGTGGGTGGAGATTCCATTATTGTGTTTTCTGTGTGTGCTTAGTCACTCAGTCATGTCTGACTCTTTGCAACACGATGGACTGTAGCCCGCCAGGCTCCTCTGTCCATGGGGACTCTCCTGGCAAGAATACTGGAGTGGGTTGCCCTGCCCTTCTCCAGGCGATCTTCCCAACCCAGGGATGGAACCACATACAGGCAGATTCTTTATCATCTCAGCCAGCAGGGAAGCCCTCATCTATTACTGGATGTTTTTAAAAACCTGTTTAATTATACAAATATTGCCTTACTTTCTTCCTTAATTTGCTTGGGCTGTTGTAACAAAGTATGACAAACTGAGTGGCCTGAAAAGAGAAATTGATTTTCTCGTAATTCTGGAGGCTAGAAGTCCAAGATCAAAGCATCAGCAGAGTTGCTTCCTTGTGCTTCAGGCCCCTCTTCTTGGCCTGTAGATGGCTGTGTTCTGCCTATGTCTTTACATCTTCTGTCTATATCTGTATGTGTCCAGATTTCCTTTTCCTGTGAGGATACCAGTCATATTGGATTAGGAACCATCCTAATGGCTTCAGTTTAACTTAATTACCTCTTTAAAGATCCTATCTCTAACAAAGTTCACATTCTGAGGTACTGAGGGTTCATAATTCAGCATATGAATTTGGGGAGAGACAGAATTCAATTCATTTAAAATTTCCCTGAAATCATGTGGGATGGCATAATGCATAATATTAATAATACATATACAAAGTGTAACAAATATTTAGTCCAATTATTTGGATAGTTTGAGAATAAAAAGCCTCACTGATTACTTAAAAATAAGAATAATTAACTCACAATTTCTAAATCAGTTAAGAACATGATACAGCTTGTTGTTTGTTTGTTTGTTTGTTTCATAATAACTTCCCTCTGTTCCAGTTTTCTCTGTTGTCATTGTTTAAAGTCACAGGAAGTGCATAGAATAACATCAAGTTTACACATTTGCTGTTAAGTAAAATGCCTTCGTAAGAGTCACTGCAGACCTTTAGCAAACTATTGCTGAGCTGCGGCATTACAAGCACAGAGAAAAATTCAATCACCTTCTGCTATACTCAGTTACAAAAAAAGAAACCCTGAGATACCATTCCTGAATACACTTGCTAGAAGGAATTCCATCATATATAGTAGTGTTATTGTTTGGCATTATTTCCTACAGAGAATGGGTTTGGATAGAAATAATATGAGCTAAAATGTGAAGCTTTTCCAGGGATATTCCTTGTCATCAGTTGTTACATGAACAGCATTATATCATGTCTATAAAGCACTAAAAACACTCAAAAATACCTAATACCTTTAAATAATTATCATTTCTGTGAATAGAAGACAAGATATTATGGCATATTTTAATTACTATGAGTGAGTCACTTTAACAGACTAATGCAGATCACTTCTAATAATTGTTAAAAGTCCAATAAATATATAAAGCTATAATTTACCTTTGTCATAGACAAATAAGACAAATGGTCAGCCTTAGTATAAGTTGATTTTCTTATTTTCTGTTACATGATTCAAACCTCTTTTTTGTAAAACTTTTCAGAATCATAAAAAGCAGCTAATTGCTTAAAGCAATTGATAGATTCAAATTTCAGATTTGGGGAGAACTGAGATCATGTAACCCAAAAAGCTCACTATTTTTTTTAATTGGAGGATAATCGATTCCCAATGTTATCTTAGTTTCTGCTGTAGAGCAGCGTGAATCAGCTATAAGTATACATATATCCTCTCCCTCTAGACCCTCCCTCCACCACTTTTATTTTCAAATGAAGAAAGCAAGGACTATAAAGGTTGACTCCCTGTTCAGTAATAGAAGAGGCGCTATGAAAGACAGAAATGAGCATTTTGTATAACTCATCATTTCTAAGAGTTTCTGCATAAAAAGATACGTGAAAGTAAACCTCAGTCCCTACTCTTTTTGCAACACCATGAATGTCCATGGAATTCTCCAGGCCAGAATACTGAAGTGGGTAGCCACTCCTTTCACTAGGGGATCTTCCTAACCCAGGGATTGAACCCAGGTCTCCCACATTGCAGGCGGTTATAAGAATGTTACACATTAAATAAGCAAACATAATCATGGCAGAATGAGCAATTGCCATAAATAAGCCATTTTAAATAATATGTATTCTACTTGTAATAACATGAATGGCACATGTGGACACAATTTTTGTCAAACAAACCAAAATCTCATTTCTGCACTATTTTCTAAATTTTGGGGTTCGTGTATGACAGCATACTTTTTAATGCTGTCTCTGCTACTAAAGAAATAAATGGCAAAATGTCAGAGATTTTTATAGTCTAATCCAGCTTTACATTTGAAAGATATCAGATTATATGGTTTATCAAAGGTCAGTGTATTGAAAACTCTCAGGATTGGAAGAAATCTTCCAGGTCATCTAGTTACTCCACACCCAGTTGCTGACAAGTTTCTCAGTGACTGAACTGTAAAAAGACCATTTGGGTTTTATTTTTCCTTATGACATGTATATGGGCAACAAATAGTTGTTTGAATTTTGGAAAGATTAAATTAACTTCATCCAAAATGCCTTTCAACTTTGTTTCAGAATTCACTTAGAAACTCCTGAAATAAAATACATAGGAACTCCTTACTATCTTAACTCTTCTAGTTGCCATAACAACTTCTGAAATTTTCCCAAAAGTCTATGTCTGCTATGATAAATCTGCTCATTCTTGCAAGAGCAAACATTTGAGTTGTGTGAGTCTAAGTGAGAATCTGCTGGGTGAGCTACCCTCAGATCTCAGCTGTACCCTAATGGGATCAAGTCTTCTATTTGTGGGTGGAATTATCATTTGTATAGGCTCCTCATTTTTAAGTTAAAAAGACAGTCTTATACAGACTGTAAAATCCTGGGGGGAAAGTAGATGAGCCAAAGAAGACTAGGAAAAAATTCAATAATAGAAATTTTGGTATCAAAATTTATTGAGAGAGGTGTGCTGCTGTGCTTAGTTATGCATTCATGTCCAACTCTCTGTGACCCCAGGGACTATAGCCTGCTAGGGTCCTCTGTCCATAGGATTCCCCAGGCAAGAATACTGGAGTAAGGTTGCCCTTTCCTACTCCAGGGTATCTTCCCAAAGCAGGAATCGAATCCACGTCTCCTGTGTTTCCGGCAATGGCAGGTGGATTCTTTATCACTGAGCCACCAGGGCAGCCCAAGAAAGGTATATGTATGCCTAAAAACCATAAGCTCCACCATGCAGGATACTTGAGCACTGTGTAATATTTCTGAAGTACTAGGTAAACATTGTTGCAGAAGATTTATAAGCCATAGGCAGGGTGTTTGCCATTGAGCATCTTGTTGATAGAGCAGAAACTGTTGGAGGATAGAAAAAGAAAACAAAGCAAGATGATTGAAAGGACTGAGTTACAGAGCAACTTTCAAATGACTTGGGAGATTTGAGAATAGTTCATGACTGTAATTTGAAGATCGATACTTTCCTGGTAACAAGTTAGCTACATTGCTGATAGACTGTTTTGATGGACAGGGCTGTTTGGAAACAAATAACGTCTTTTCTGACTATTTCAGATGACTAAAAGTGCTGGCACCTTCAGTGTTCAAACATAGTCTCATCCTTGCTCTAGTATAGAAATTGTGCAGAGAGAAGTAAAACCTTTCTTAGTGTATAATTCCCAAAACTCCAGGCCCTTAAATTAATGTTGAGAGAGTACTTCCTGTTGTATAGTATTCAAATCATAAAGCCTAAATGAGAAAGGAGGTTACTTAATATTAGAGAAATTTGTAGTACAATAGGAAAATTTTACAAGTAGCAGTCTTTGATAATACGCAACTCTTCATGAATTTATTGACTTAGGGAGGAGCTACCAATTAATGCAGGGGCTTCCCAGGTGGCTCAGTGGCAAAAAATCTGCCTGCCAATGCAGGAGATGCAAGCTCAGTCCCTGGGTCTGGAAGATCCCCTGGAGAAGGAAATGGCAACCTACTCCAACATTCTTGCCTAGAAAATCCTATGGACAGAAGAAGCCTGGCAGGCTACATTCTGTAGGGTCAAAAAAAATCCAACACAACTAAGCACCCACTGATTTACGGAGGTGATAAATGAAATTTTTGCCTTGTAATACATGATTATTGAAACCTTTGGGACCAGATTGTCTTATAACCATCCCAGCATATTCTAAGCAGTGTCTGCTTCAGGGTGCTGATGGAGATGATATGGATTCAATGAAGGATTCACAAAAGAGTTTTGGCATTGAGGAGACATTCAAGCTTGAAAGTTTCACAGTGAAAAACAGAGAATGGGAGAAAAATGTTTTTACCATTTTCTTGCTGATTTCCAAGGTGTTTGGGTACAGTCTGACTGCTTCACTCTCAAAGGATTAAATATATCTTATATTAATATCTTCTGGAAAGGCCAGGATTTAGTGAACAGTGAAAATGTTGCAGAACTGTCAGATCCGATAATAAAGCACTCCCTCCTAATGTATTCATTTCCATGTTCATCACCGATCGGAGGAAGAGGAAGATAAGTAGCTATGAATACTAGATGCCAAAAATTTAGTTGAAATTTTAGGTTATGCAAAAATGATCTTGTTAGTGAGCATAATTATAATATGAGCAGATGTGTCATATTAAAAAATACACTGTAATAACAATTTGATCTTCTATCAGGGTTCCTGGAGTTATCATAGTCAAGGATCTGGGTTTCTTGGATTTGGTAATGGATGAACCTTTAGTCAGCACTGTTGCCCCACCTCCTTCACTGGAACCTGCCACCTGTACACAGAATACTGATTCCTTCATTTCTGCCCTCTCATTGATTTACTTTGCTAAGTTGCTTCAGTCGTGTCTGACTCTTTGCGCCCCTATGGAGTGTCACCCTCCAGGCTCCTCTGTCCATGGGATTCTCAGGGCAAGAATACTGGAGTGGGTTGCCATTTCCTTCTCCAGGAGATCTTCCTGACCCAGGGATGGAATTCATGTCTTTTGTGTCTCCTGCATTGGCAGGAGGGTTCTTTACCACTAGCACCACCTGGGAGGCCATGTACTCTCATTGCCAAGCCTCATTTCAGCAACCCCTCTATTGATAAGGAGCAGTTTTGCTCCCTGTTATTTGAATTCCTTGTTTGTTCTTATGATATTTTGATTCTTAATAACAGATTTGAATGACCATCCATCACAGTTAATGATTGTTGTCCTTATGTAATTTTAATATCACACCACTTACATTCAAAACATGGAGTTTGTGTCTTAAAAGACATAGTCATTATAGGTATAGCATATAGTTGTTGCAGTTTAGAGAAAAATGAATTTGTTTGATACTGTGAACAGGATCATGTTATGCAAAAAAATAATAACCACCAAAGTCCATTCATTGAAAAATAATAGTTTAATTTGTGTTCTACAACTCCTCTGTGGCTTTTTATATAGGAATTTCACAATGTTCTCAAGATATGTGAAGAAATTTGGCATTTTGTATAGACTGGAATGGAGAAGGAAATGGCAACCCACTCCAGTATCCTTACCTGGGAAATCCCATGGATGGAGAAGCCTGGTAGGCTGCAGTTCATGGGGTCACAGAATCGGACATGACTGAGCAAACACACACATACGCACATGTACAGACTGGAAATGTATTATTAATTTTCCTATTTAAGTGAATGATATATAAAAGCCCACTATCTAAAAATTCATCATCCAGTATATTTTCAGGGACTGATTAATTATGATAAATGAGGAATATTTGGGCTACCATTTAGTAAGGAGGTGAACAATAGATTGAAAGAATATTCGTTGATTTTTATATATTGCACAGAGCACTACTGCATTTGTTTTGTTCATAGAAACAAGGTACAATAAGGAGAAAGTCTAATCCTTTTAATGCACTATTTCTGACTCAGAAGTGAAATTGCTGGTCAGCATCCTTAGATGAAATTGAGGACTGAATTGTGTTTATATATCATTGAATTAGAGCAGTGTTTGTTCTTATCTGATTTGTGTTACATACTATTTTCTCTTTTAATTACTAAACCAACAAGGGCAAATTTATTAATCTTCTTGGAAAGAAAATTGTTTTGTTTGTTTTTTAATCTGGCATAGACTAATAAGTCTGCTTGTAAGTCTAACAGAGAGATAATTGTTATAAAATATAATGAGTTATCAAGATTCGTATTATTTCACTACCATCATACGCTGACACAGCTTCACTTAAGTGCACAGAATAAATGAATAGATCTCTTCTATGAGCAAGATTCAGCTGGGCTTTTATTTGATCACTCTGTTGCCTGTAATAAACCAGGGCTTATTCAAATAGAGTGAGCCAGCTCTTCTCTTTAAAGCTGAATTAGGAAGCATTTGAACAGTGGGTGAAAGCATGGAGATTGCATCTAGCATGCGCTGCCTCCATTGGTGGGAAAAAAACTGATGCCAACTGAGGACATAGATAAGGAAGAGCTGGATGACTGAGAAATTAACAATGCTTTTCCTTTTTCTTTAAAACAGAGATTTGAATTTTCATTGTAACAAAATTCATATTTGAGATTGATCATATAAATGTTGAATTTTTTCAAATTTCATAAATATTTAACTGAGGAAATAATAAAGAAGTGTATTCATCACACTAAACAAGAGTAAAAGTGATGCTTTATAGGGGCCAAGTCTCAAGAAATTATGGCCAATTTTTGATCCAATTTATCATTCACTTCACTTTACATTGAGTGGATATGTATGTAGATCATAGATAGGTATCAGTTCAGTTCAGTCACTCAGTGGTGTTCGACTCTTTGTGACCCCATGGACTGCAGCACTCTAGACTTCTCTGTCCATCACCAACTCCCAGAGCTTATTCAAACTCATGTCCATTGAGACAGTGATGCCATCCAACCATCTCATCCTCTGTCATGTCCTTCTCCTCATGCCTTCAATTTTTCACATCCACAGGGTATTTTCTAGTGAGTTGGTTCTTCCCTTCAGGTGGCCAAAGTATTGGGAGTTTCAGCTTTGGCATCAGTCCTTCCAATGAATATTCAGGACTAATCTCCTTTAGGATTGACTGGTTGGATCTCCTCGCAGTCCAAGGGACTCTCAAGAGTCTTCTCCAACACCACAGTTCAAAAGCATCAATTCTTTGGCACTCAGCTTTCTTTATAGTCCAACTCTCAAAGCCATACATGACTACTGGAAAAATCATAGCTTTGACTAGACAAACCTTTGTTGGCAAAGTAATGTCTCTGCTTTTTAATATGCTGTCTAGGCTGGTCATAGTTTTTCTTCCAAGGAACAAGTGTTTTAATTTCATGGGCTGCAGTCACCATCTGCAGTGATTTTGGAGCCCCCCAAAATAAAGTTTCTTGCTGTTTCCATTGTTTCCCCATCTATTTGCCATGAAGTGATTGGGCTAGATGCCATAATAGCAAAAAAAATCTTTAATATTAAAATATAAAACATCCAGTATATTCCTAAAATATAGCCAGCACCTAAGCTATATATTTTTTTCTTTGACAAGAATTGATGACTCATCTATTAGAACAAATCAAATTCTGGCAGGAAGTGACACTCATATATAATTACCAGTATGCTAACATTCACCAGATTTAGTGATCATGTGTTTCAAGTTTTGAACTGAAATTTGTTGAGTCCAAATAATTCATTACAGAATACAAATAGTGATAACAAACCAGTTTCCTCTTTTTCTTTATAACCATTTTCCTTTAACCAATGAATCTATTTAGAAGAAAAGGCAATTTACAAATATAATCAATTTTTTAAAGTCATGAAGAAGGCATTAAGTCTGTATATATAAATTTATAAAACAGAGAAGAGGAGAAATATTAATTTTATAGTGTTCTGTTTTCTAAACTTGAACTTACTGGGGCTTCCCAAATGGCTCACTGGTAAATATCCTTCTTTCAATGAAGGAGACATGGATTGGATCCCTCGATTGAGAAGATACCCTGGAGAAGGAAATGGCAACTGACTCTGGTATTCTTCCCAGGAAACCTCATGGACAGAGGAGCCTGCTGGGCTACAGTCCATAGGATCACAAAAGAGTTGGGCATGACTTAGGGACTGAATAACAACATGTATATGTATTAATTCACTTATTCAATTATTTGTTCAATTATTCATATTACTTGCTGATCCATACAATGTGTTATCTATGGTGCTATGTTGTTGTTTAGTGGCTCAGTGTGTCTGACTCTTTGTGTCCCCATGGACTATAGCACACCAGTCCTCCCTGTCCATCACCATCTCCTGGAGCTTGCTCAAACTCATGTCCATTGAGTCAGTGATGCCATCCAATCATCTCATTCTCTGTCATCCCCTTCTCCTCCTGCCTTCAATCTTTCCCATCACCAAGGTATTTTCCAATGAGTCTGTTCTTCGCAACAGGTGGCCAAAGTATTGGAGCTTCAGCTTCAGCATCAGTCCTTCCAATGAATATTCAGGACTGATTTCCTTTAGGATTGGCTGGTTTGACCTCCTTGCATTCCAAGGGACCCTCAAGAGTCTTCTCCAACACCACTAGTGAGGTAGAACATGTTTAAACATGTTATTACTGGTCACATATAGTTCTCTTTTTATAAATTGCTACTTGTGGCTGTATTCAACTAAAGGTAGAAACTTGCAAATAACTTATAAAAATACTTTTTATATTTACCCATTGTTAATGCATGCATTTTGCAAATTTTCTTTCCCAGTTTATAGTTTTCCTTTCAATTTTTTTTTGTGATTTTTTTGACGTTCACCTTCTGGGGTATGTCACCATATCTACTGGCTTTTTCCTTTATATACTCAAAAGCTGGTTATTTTAGATTGGGTACCAAAAATTCTGTACCATCTCCATAGCATATAACTGTCTACATTTTCTTTTTAATATGTTTTGGGTTTTTTTTCCTTCACATTCCAAGTCTTTGGTCTCACTGAAACTTATGTTGGCATAAGATGTGAAGTAGAGTCTCTTTCTCTCTCTAATGTTTAGCCAGGCATTCCAGCACTATTTGGCAAAAAGTGAAGAAGAACTAAAGAACCTCTTGATGAAACTGAAAGAGGAGAGTGAAAAAGTTGGCTTGAAACTCAGCATTCAGAAAACTAAGATCATGGCATCTGTTCCCATCACTTCATGGCAAATAGATGGTGAAACAATGGAAACAGTGACAGACTTTATTTTCTTGGGCTCCAAAATCACTGCAGATGGTGACTGCAGCCATGAAATTAAAACACACTTGCTCCCTGGAAGGAAAGCTATGATCAATCTAGAAAGCATATGTAAAAGCAAAGACATTATTTTGCCAACAAAGGTCCATCTAGTCTAAGCTATGGTTTTTCCAGTAGTCATGTATGGATGTGAGAGTTGGAGTATAAAGAAAGTTAAGTGCCAAAGAATTGATGCTTTTGAACTGTGGTGTTGGATAAGACTCTTGAGAGTCCCTTGGACTGCAGGGAGATCCAACTAGCCCATCCTAAAGGAGATCAGTCCTGAATATTCATAGAAAGGACTGATGCTGAAGCTGAAGCTAGAATACCTTGGCCACCTGTTGCAAAGAACTGACTCATTGGAAAAGACCCTGATGCTGGGAAAGACTGAAGGCAGGAGGAGAAGGGGACGACAGAGGATGAGATGGTTGGATGGCATCACCGACTTGATGAACATGAGTCTGAGCAAGCTCCGGGAGTTGGTGATGGACAGGGAAGGAAGCCTGGCGTGCTGCAGTCTAGGCAGTCACAAAGAGTCTGCCACGACTGAGCGACTGAACTGGACTGAAGCAGGCACCACTTTGCCCTTAATTTTTTGAAACAGGAATCAGAAAAAAAAAAAAAGGCAACCGTGTGTTTCTGAGTGATTCCATGTGAGCTGCACACAGGCTCTGCAGCCAGGTGTGCTTGGCAGGAGCCACCCCTCCTCCCATACACACACACACACACACAACAGAGTCCCAGGACTCTGGTGCTATGCATGGGGATGTAAACGTAAAGTATTCTACATGCTTGATCTTTTGGATTTACTGAACTCAGGCAACATGACAAATAGGCGATCTCAATATACTGTGAAAAGTACAAATATAGAGGTGAACTCAGAGTAGGCAAGTACCAATTACTCTGTCACCAGCTCAACATGGGTCCCGTTGGGCTAAAATCAAGATGTGAGCTGGGCTGCTGCTTTCTGGAGACTTTAGGGCAGAATCTATTTCTTTGTTCTTTCCAGTTGTTGGCCATGAGATCTCCATTTCCTCCGTGGCTGAAGTCATTTCTCACCTTTCAGAATCCACTCACATTCCTTGACTCATGGCTGTCTCCACTTCAAAGCCAATAATAGAGTCAAATCCTTCTCTCAGCCCATCTCTCCTGTCCCTGCCAGGACCATATCTTTCTGACCAACCCTCTTGCTTCCTCTTCCATTTTTCAGGATCAAGGTGATTATGTTGGGCTCACTTGGGTGAGTATAATGTGCCAATCTTAAAGTCAGCTGACTATCAACTTTAACCCTCTGCAACTTTAATTCCCTTCAACCATGTAGCAGAATATATTCATAGATTTCAGAGATTTGGTCATGATGTTGATATCTTTGCAGGGCCATTACTGCATCTATCACAGTATTTCTGTTCATTTCAGCATATATATTTCTAGGCAGATATAACTATTTATTAATGCTCTAATCTAAAAATTCTTCTGGGGATTGACAAAGTTTATTTCAAAATAGTCCCTCCTAACTTCATTGCAGATAGTTCTCCAATATATGAAGTGATTCTGTTTTGTCAATTATTTCATGTCAATAATTACTTTTTGGATTTAAAATGACTTTTCAGAGCTTCTTCTCTTTGGATTGACCTTGAAGTAGTGTTTATTGGATTATATTTTATAGTACTACCCTGCAACCTATTCATGTAACTTTTAATTTTTCTACTTAATAATGGAATGATTTTGTCATTGTAACCTCTATTAATATGTGTCCTTTTTCATCATCTTTATAATATCAGATTTTTAGAGTTTATCTTTCACTTTACCATTGTTTTTCATTAGTAGTTAATTATTCAATATCATATGAACCCCCTCAAACAGACTGAAAACAGTACCTTCTATCAACAACAGCATTCTCTTTATCATATAGCTATTTTCTACCTTCTTTATGGAGCATCTAGAAAACCAACCTACCCTAAAGCTATTCATACTTGAGGTGGAGACATTTTGACAGGGTTTAATCAGTGCAGTGATATGACTAAAGATGTTCTCAGAGTCTTGACCTTGTGGAGAAGGAATGGTGTGGCCCCATCTACTGTTTGGAGACAGGAGAGTTTGCTACTGCCATAGTCCAGCCAGAAAGTACGAAAGGATCCAATGAGCCTTTAGGGATCAAGGTAGGAGGAGTGAATAACTTCATTCATGATAAATGGGGGGAAAAAGTGTCAAAAATGATTTGAGGTTAGTGATTAATGCACTGATGGTGACTCCTCATATATAAGATAAGAGGAAAAGCAGGTTTGGGGGATTAGCTAAATTCATTTGGGGATATGAATGGTTGTGATATGAATGAGAAATGAAAAAGCCAAGATATGAATTTGAGACTCTTTATAAATTCAGCCCGTAAAAGCAATTAAGATTTCTCAGGAAGAACAAACAGAGGAGGAAAAGAAACAACAGAGAATGTTGCAGAACACTAATATTTAAAGTATTGGTGGAAAAAAGAGAATATAAGAAAGCATATGCAGAATAAACACCCAGGATGGCATGTTATAGTGGAACCAAAAATAAATTCCAATA
Organism: Antilocapra americana; assembly: GCA_007570785.1. Classification (NCBI taxonomy): domain Eukaryota; kingdom Metazoa; phylum Chordata; class Mammalia; order Artiodactyla; family Antilocapridae; genus Antilocapra; species Antilocapra americana. The sequence continues at coordinate 10,465,067 of ML662445.1, read as the reverse complement.
GACAGGATCCTCTTCCTTTCAGATAGTTCAGATAGGGCAAGTAATTTGAAAACTGAAATGTAACTGTTGGAGTTAGTAAAGCTCAGGAACTAGTAGATTTTATAATCATAGTAAAAGGTCTTAGAAAGTTTAAGTAACATACTCAAGACAAAGCCAATAAATCAGGGAATACAATTTTAGTGAACATTATTGAATCTTTACCTTTGCTTTCACTTTCACCACCAGACAGGTCTACAACTCGGCATCTCTTCCACTTTGGCTCAGCCTCTTCATTCCTTCTGGAGTGATTTATCCACTCTTCTCCATTAGCGTATTGGACACCTACTGACCTGGGGGATTCATTTTTCAGTGTCATATCTTTTTGCCTTTTCATACTGTTATAGTAAACAAACACCCAAATGAACAAAAGAAAGGCAGGGAAGTAAAAAGTGTTTTATTAGTTCTCGTGGGAAGACTTTTCTAAACTTGAAAGCTCTAGAAGGAAACTAGAGAAAAAAAAGATATGTTTTCATAAAAATTGATAACATTCAGATATAAAACAATAATAGCAACCTAAGGAGAAACATAGTATCTTTAAATGATATATTTATACCATCTAAATTTTAATTTAAAATATACTAAGCTCCCACCAACTTTTCTTTAAAACATCTCTGATGACTCAGAAATACCAAATCTCACAAGAACACTGAAGACTACAAAACATTGCAATAATCTGAGAGGAAGTACAAGACCTACGGGGCTGAACTGAGAATCACAATTGGCAGCTGACATGAGCTTTGCCAATTGGAGCAGATGGTATGAATATGATTTGGTTCTGTGCCACAACCTCCCCCTGGTAAGAGATCAGAATCAATGCCAACAAAAAACTTGGAAACTGCCCTCCTACTGCATAGATATCAGATTTTCTGGGGATCATAGTCTACCTGCTTTCCAGTTGCTGCTCTGTCTCAAGTACTACTCATTATGCATAATGTGAGATTTTAGATGGAAGAATGAAAACAGAGACGCCAGAACTGATCGATTGTAACCTGTGAGGTGTTGTACCAGCATGCTGTGCTTCAAGTTGTACCTTACTGGGGTTAAAGCTTTTTTCTGAATTCCTTTAGTGTAGTGGCAGAAAAAGATGTCATAGGTTTTTTTTTTTTTTTTTTTTTTTTTTTGAGACTATTGTACCTCAATCAAGCAGTATTATCTCCTAGCCCAGAAAATGGATCTGGCGGTCCTCTCATCAATTTAATGTATGCAAATGGAGAAGCCCAGGTTTGCTTGTTGTTTTTTTCTTCCCTACTAAACTGGTTGGTGTGAGAGCTTTCTGTTTAATACACAAACAAATGCTATAAACAGTCTTATGCTAAAACAGTTTTCCTTACTCCATTGGCTTGAGCCACACAAAACTCCGCCAAATTGCCGCTTGAATATAAAAATGTAAGGCTTCCGCCCAGCAATCCCTTTCTGATGCTATCTAAGTGCACCCAGTGGGCAGTGAGTAAACACAGGGTAAGCCATAACATTTTTTTTCTAGAAGCACTGCATGTGCTAGACAACTCTTCATTCCAAGACAAGAAACAGGATCAAATATCTACCAGACTCGAAAAAAGAATAATAAATAGGAGGAAAGTAGTTTTAAGATTCAGAGAAAGATTTTGCCTACAAAATTTGTTTAGTTTTATGAAGTCATAAAATCAGTTATCCCCTATGATCACACAGTCTGGTTATTCCAAGTGTGATGAGCCATTATTGCCTCAGCTCCTGCTTTTCGTCACCTAGACCTCAAAACTCTGATTTCCTCTCCTTTCTTCCTCTAACCCCTTTTTTCAATTGTTACTTCTTTTCCAGTACAGACTCCAGAGTTTCTTCCTTGAGCATATTCTTAACTTCAGCTCTTCTTTTTTTTTTAATTAATTTCTATTGGAGTATAGTTGCTATACAATATTGGGCCAGTGTCTATTGTACCGTAAGGTGAAACAACCACACGTACACACACACCCCCCTTTTGGATTTCCTTCCCATCTAGGTCACCAAAGGGCATTGACTATGGTTCCCTGAGCTATATGCAAGGTTCTCATTAATTACCTAGTTTATACATAGTATCAGTAGTGTGAATGTCAATCCCAATCATCTCCCCACCTCCTTTCCCCCTTGGTATCCACATATTTGTTCTCTCCGTCTGTGTCTCTATTTCTGCTTTGCAAATAAGATCACCTGTACCATTTTTCAAATTCTGTATATATGAAATATATATAGAATATTTGGTTTACTTTTTCTGACATATTTCATTGTATAAGTCTCCAGGCCCATCCACTTCTCTACAAATGACCCAATTTCATTCCTTTTTATGGCTGAATAATATTTCATTGTATATATGTACTACATTTTCTTTATCCACTCCACTGTGGATGGACATTTAGGTTGTCTCCATGTCCTGGCTATTATCAATAGTGCTGCTGTGAACACTGGTGTGCATTTTTTTTTGAATTATTATTTTCTCTGTGTATATACCCAGTGGTTAACCTCAGCTTTCTTTCTCACTAGTTGTAGTGACCTAGAGTAATTTCAGAGTTGAATAGGCCCAACAGCTGCATTTTTGAACCCTCAACTAGGTCTTCAGAATGATTTTACAAAATACTAATTGCAAAGGGCATAAAAATAAGTCATATGTATCTTGTATCTACATTACATGTAAATATATCATATATGTTATCTTTTACACTTATTACATGTATGTATGCGTTTATTTTCATCCTGTTTTCTTTTTCCTGCTTCTTCCACACAACAGAGTGGTATTGGATGTATCTTCTCCACCTTTACATGTCTCTCAATTTCCTCTTCCCTCTTAGTACAGGACCTTGCTTTACAAATTAAACAGTGCCCATCAGATGGAAACACATTCCACTTTCTATCACCAAACTTAAAGATCATCACTAACGTTATGAGAAAAGTGTCTTTCCTGTCCAATGACACACAATATGAGCAGTGACACACCCAAGAGGAACTGGACATTTTAGAGGGTGGCCATAAGTTGTTGCGAGGATGGGTGAATGTCACTAGCATCTGCTGGCTGGAAATCAGTGAAAGAAGTTCTAAAATGTTCAGGGATTTCCCCTCCTTGAAAATGTCCCATCTCTTGCCACAGCTTTCAAATGTTTCTCTGGAATTCAAATATATGAAAAATCTGTTTCTAATGATGTGAGTGTGGAACATAGGTTTAGGTGCAGCCCATCATTTTTTGCAGGTGTGTAATTTGCTGAGCATTCCAGAAGTGAAGGTACTATAAATATCAAGAGAAATTTTAATTTCTTATTTTAAACATCTATGTGTGTTGGCATGCTCAGTCCAACTCTTTGTGACCCCGTAGACTGTAGCCCACCAGGCTCCTCTGTCCATGGGATTTCCCAGGTAAGAACACTGGAATGGGTTGCCATTTCCTTCTCCAAAGGATCACCCGGACTCAGGGATTGAATCTGAGTCTCTTCGGTCTCCTGCATCGGCAGGTGGAATCTTTACCACTGTGCCACCTGGGAAGCCCATAATAAATTTGTAGTGTGTGAGGAAATGATAAAGGCTATAGGAAAAACTAATGCAAAGTAAGGGGAGTGAGGATTCTAGACAGAGACTTGTAATTTAAATGGGTTGTCAGCATAGACCTAATTGAGAAAGTAACTTGTGATCTAATATTTGGAGAGGTGGTAGATTTAGCCATTTATTAATGAAGGGATCCTAATGAAGTTAATCCTAAAGGAAATGAGTCCTGAATACTGATTGGAAGGACTGATGCTGAAGCTGAAACTCCAGTCCTTTGGCCACCTGATGTGAAGAATTGACTCATTGGAAAAGACCCTCTTGCTGGGAAAGACTGAAGGCAGGAGGAGAAGGGGATGACAGAGGATAAGATGATTGGATGGCATCACTGAGTCCATGGACATGAGTTTGAGCAAGCTCCAGGAGCTGTTGATGGACAGCAGAGCCTGGCGTGCTGCAGTCCATGGGGCCACAAAGAGTCAGATACAACTGAGTAACTGAACTAAACTGAATGAAGGGATGTAAAAGAAGGAATAACTACTAATAACAATCTCACACACATGCCGTCTAATATCTAAGTGATGATAGTTGTGAATAGCTCTTATTCCTAGTATAGTTAACAGCATGGTCTTCGTATGAAAGTAGCGCATGCCCTAAAAGAATCTTTACAATTAGACTATTTGTCCCAAGCAAGACGATTTCTCTGCAAACATGAAAATGTTTAGTCTTTTAAAGTGCTGTGCTTAGCTGCTCAGTCCTGTCCAACTCTTGGTGATCCCATGGACTGCAGTCGTCCAGGCTCCTCTGTCCATGGGATTCTCCAGGAAAGAATACTGGAGTGGGTTGCCATGCCCTTCTCCAGGGGATCTTCTCAACCCAGAAATCAAACTGGGGTCTCCTGCATTGCAGGAAGTTGCTTTACCAGGTGAGCTACTAGGGAAGCCCATCTTTTACAGTAAAATATACCATAATAGTGAAAGTTGAGAGTAATCAAACTATCCATTCAAAAATAAAATGTTATAAAGGAACTATAATTTTTAATTCAAGGTTGTTAAATAAACTTTAAATAGAATATAAATGTTAAGCAACTTTCCTATAATTAAGAGTTAGAAACTGTTGTCTTAAAGAGCAATAATCAAATATTTCTAGATAGGCATTTAAAATTTAATTTATAAAGTAGCTATATGGTATTCCTCTTTTGTTTTTCTTTTATATAGTTTGATATTTATATTCTATTCATATTTTAAAATTTATTTTTATGTTTTGTTTTATTATATATTATAAGCATAATACATATATGACATTATTATGCATCATTGTACTTTAGTTCTTAAGTATGTAAGGACTGTGAATATCTGAAATCAAATGTTTATAGACACACAGTTGAAATTTTCATTAATCAATGGTATTATTTCAATTGTAACACTTTTATTAAAAAGTAAAAAACTACTAATTTATTTAAATAGTATATTTGCCAATTGCAGAAGATTGAGACTATAGAATAAATCCAATATTTATAAAAATTGAATTTCAGATTAAATCTTTTTTTTCAAGTGGACTGTGGGTGTATTGAGTGGTGACATAAAGAATGGGGAGATGCCACCCCTCTATGAAGCCTTAAAACTGAGAATTAGGAGAACCATCTGTTTTGGAGAAGATTGCATTTTACCCATCAATTAAATGTTTGTAAGCACTGCAAAACTTTTTCAAAGGATGCCTGTCCTCCTCACAGTATATGTCATTTATGAAGCAATCAAATATAACTATTCATAAAAGAAATGTGTGGATATGTACAATTTTGAATTTTGTTTTTCTTAACAAGACCTCAAAACGAAGCATTGTTGAAAGAATAGCAAAATGCAAAAGAAATGTTTGATTGTCTATTATTTAATGGCCCTCAAACAGAGGTTACCAATTTGAATACTCTCTTTTATCGTAGCACCAGAATTTTTAGTAAATAAATAAATAAGATAAATTTGTCTGTGAATCTTATAGTCTAATTAATGTTCATCTTAATTAATCTAATTAATGTTCAGGGAGACATTTTACAGTTTGTCTACCAATCTCAAGCAAAGTTACTTCTTTAAATATAAAAATAGTAGCAAATATATTTGTGATTGAGATGAAGCTGATCACTTACTCATGCTAATCAAAATTATTTTCTTTCAGAATGAAAGCACATCTTTTTCGTTAGTAAGTAATGTTTCCATTAATATTGTCTGTAGAACATCAAACCTCTGAAGGAAATTTCTCAAAATCCAATAGTTTGGCTTCTTATAGAACAAAATATGGACATGACTGATCAAGTTGTTCAATGTTCATGTAAATATCTCGCCATTACCTGGGCTCCCCTGATGGCTCAGTGTAAAGGACTCAATCACTCTTCAGTTACTGAGAGCGGTGTCCCACTGCATATGCGGTCTGCAAGTGGAGTTTGAATTATTTTGTCTCCAAAATATATTTTCCCAAATTATTCCAACAAGACAGTATTATATTTTACATACTAATGTACCGTGTACACACTATGTATTTAAGCAATACTCTTAAGTAGTCTTTTTTTTTTGCAACAGTGCACCATACTTAATAATACTAAATATAGATATGCTCTTCTTGATCATTTCATTTTAATACTTTACCATTTCACTTTTTAGTCACCCATTTTTTTAGTATCTTTGATTAAACACACTTCATTATTTAATTTACTTAACCATTTCATTCATTTAGCAAGTGCAGTTCTTTTTGTAAAATATTTTCTAGGTCTAAGAATAAGTGATGACTTACCGTCTTGTTATCTCAAAAAGTCTAGGATCGTCCAAATGAAGAGAACCCTTCAAAGGACAATGGAGACAATGTCTGAGTAATTGTGTAGCTTGGGCTTCCCAGGCTCATGGTGAATTTAATGAGTTCCTTGTGCTCATATCAACAATAAGAAAATCGAGTCATTGTGTATTTCCATAGAGGTTCATCTGTCTGTTCTGAAAAGCAGTTTAACAATGTTTAACACAGACTGTGACTTACATCTTAATCATCTTTTCCACAGTCTTATCTATTTTCGCTATGATAATAGAAGTTGTTGTCTAAACTGACTAAACCCGTTAAAGAGTAGGCCTGTTTAACATGTAAGTTTATTTTTTTTATTGTTGGTTCCTCTTTCATTTTTAATTTTATTTTGAATAAAAATGGTACAAATTTAGATATTAGTAATGGCATGTTGAGTGCTTTAAAAGAATTTTTGATGAATTCCAATTATTTCGGATATAGTAAATGAATATCAATTTCTGTGGTTGTTGTCCAGCCACACGTGTTAAAAATATTTTGGAGAAAATTTCTGATAAGTTCTAATCATTCTGTGTGCAATAAATGAATATTTATTTGAGGAAATGGTTTAAGTGTATATATTCAGTTCTTTGTCACTGTAACACACTTCATTTACAAATAAGACAACACTCACATATTAATATTTGCACATAATTTAGGAAATACTTATGAAAGTTTATGTGAATTATGAAATTTGATATTCTTTTAAATAAATGTATGACTTCAAACTGGAACAAAGAATTTGGAGAGGGAATTAGTATAAAAATGTAAGATTTTTTTGTAGACTATTCAAGAAATAAATATCAGTATTTTACATTGTAAAATGTTGGTCTTAATGTTATAAACTTGATCTAGACACTTCCTATTTACTTCACAGGAAATCTCTTTTTCGGATGGGCTTCACATATTAGTTGTAAAAGTTTTCACTCCTTCAAATACCATTAATAGCAAGGGAGTTTTATGAATGGATGCTAAAAGAGGTAGCTTCAAAATCAGATAAAGTAGCATGCAAATTCCAAGTAATTGTTCGAAGTTTTATTGGTTTTATGGATTTATAGTCTACAAGTGGCTAAATAAAATGCAGGATATCAATAATTTACTCAGCTGGCACTATTTCCTTCTGAAACAATTGCCTGGAGAATCCCCACAGACAGAGCAGCCTGGTGGGTCACAGTTCACAGGGTCGCAAACACTCAGACACAAGTGAAGAAACTTAGCATACACACATGCCTTCTGAAACAAGGGAAACTTTCAACAATTCAGTAAGTGGCCTGGATAATCTGCCACATTCTACACAGTCATTATGTTGATTAATTAAACGTGGACAGAAGTTCCACCAACAGTGGTGGGCTTAGAATGATTTAAACTAGCTAAATGTTTTGAAGATACAGTATTGGAAGATAAATAGATTCTAGACATCTGCTTACATCATCGTGCTGTTAACAGTGATGTATTGTGCACTTATATTTTTGCCCAGAAGGCAGATCTCATATTAAGTGTTTTTACCACAATAAATAAGTGAAAAACAGTTATTTAATGAGACTATTCAAGACTGAAAGACTGCAGTGATTCAGGCATTTTTTTCACATCTAGTAAATGTATAAATGGGTATAATTGTGTGAAAAATTATTTGGTAATATGCCTAGAAGTTTGGGGCTTCCCAGGTGGCACAGCAGTAAAGAGTCCACCTGCCAATTCAGAAGACACAAAAAACAAGGACTCGATCCCTGGGTTGGGTAGATCCCTGGAGTAGGAAATGGTGACCTACTCTAGTATTCTTGCCTGAAAAATTCCGTGGACAGAGGAGCTGGCAGGCTACAGTCTTTGGGGTCTCAAAGAGCCAGACACGACCAAGCACACACATACACACATGCTTTCAACTCAGTAGTTAAACTGCTAGGATGTTATCATGGCAATAAGTGATGTGAAATGATATACGCCCAAGAGTATTGCAGAATTATTTTGATAATAAACATAAAGAATCTGATTTCCACAAAACAAAAACTGTTGAAATGAGCTTGTAGAAGATTTAATATAATGGGGAAACACAGTGTGATATTATTTAAATATTAGATCTGTGTATTATATTTTTAAAATAAAAGAATAAAAGTGAACTAGGTTTTTAAAAAGCCAGGCAAATATTCATTTCTAGTAAGTGTTTTAAAAAGTGATTTGTCCCAATAGCTTTGTGTTTTTGTAAAATCAGGATTGTAGTACTTGGTGTTGGAAAGAGCAAGCAGAGTGTGCTGAGATTCAGATAATGAAATGATAGGCACAGATGGGGCAGAAGTTAGGAGTAATCGGTGTCAGACCCAGGGTGGACAGGTGTGTGCTCAATGAGAACACAGTTACCAACATGGAGACAGAGTATCTGCGTAGAACTCTGAGGCATTGTCATAGACAAGCAGGCACTGTGGTGTATGGTGAGGCAGGAGTTGAATCAGTGGTTTAAGGGTAAATAATGTAGGCTTTATCCTCCAGACCCAAAACATAGCATAATCACATTACTTAAACTGAAATGTGATGGGATGGGCTTCCCATTGTTCCTTGATGATTTTGCTGAGCTCTTTGTATCCTTCTTTCACAGGGACGGAGTGGGGGGTCAAGTATTGGGAGAGAGAAAACTAGAACTGAAGATTTTGTTCATCTATCTTTTTTCCCTTCTCTCCTTCCTTTTTTTTATCCTTCTAACTCTCTAGCCTTTTTTCTCTCCTTCCATCTTTTTCCTCCTCTCTTCCCTTTTCCCTTCTACTTTTTAATATTATCTTCAAACTCAGAGCACGTCTTAACTTGGACTGTCTACATATTACATGCTAAGAGGCCTTGACTAATAGCCAGTGGCTACCATGTCAGTCAGCACTGATGTGTCAGTCTGCTCTATACTCTGTGTAGCACTTCGTTTCCTTCACCTGATACCTCTTAGTCATGTTCTTGAAGAGGATTTAAAGCTATGCTGTGCTTTTGGGTTTTGTTTGGGGTTTTTTTTGGCGATGCCATGCAGCATGTGGGATCTTAGGTGCCTGACCAGGGATCGAACCTGTGCCCCCTGCATCGGAAGCTCAGAGTCTAAACCACTGGACCACCAGGGAAGTCCTACACTTTGCTTTTTAAAAGTTCCTCCATAATATACCATTTTATGGATGTTGCAAATTGGGCATAAATGGAAGGGAAAGATTAAGGAAACTTTCTATTTTATAAATAAGATGAAATATTTTCACTTTATAGATGAAGAAATTTAATTTCAGAGAAGTTAAGTAACCAGAATGGAGTCACAGGTTATCTTAACAGATCAGTGCACAAATCCTTCATATTTACTTGAGAATTTGGATTGCAAATCTAAACAGATTGACTGATTTCAATCCTAACTAAAAAAGGTTTGCTATAACATGAAATTAAAAAATGCTTACTCCTTGGAAGGAAGTTATGATCAACCTAGATAGCATACTGAAAAGCAGAAACATTACTTTGCCAGCAAAGTTCTGTCTAGTCAAGGCTATGGTTTTTCCAGTGGTCATGTATGGATGTGAAAGTTGGATGGTGAAGAAAGCTGAGTGCCAAAGAATTGATGCTTTTGCACTGTGGTGTTGGAGAAAACTCTTGAGAGTCCCTTGGACTGCAGGGAGATCCAACCAGTCCATCCTAAAGGAGATCAGTCCTGGGTGTTCATTGGAAGGACTGATGTTGAAGCTGAAACTCCAATACTTTGGCCACCTCATGCAAAGAGTTGACTCATTGGTAAAGACCCTGATGCTGGGAAGGATTGGGGGCAGGAGGAGAAGGGGACGACAGAGAATGAGATGGCTGGATGGCATCACTGACTCAATAGACTTGGGTTTGAGTAGACTCTGGGAGTTGGTGATGGACAGGGAGGCCTGGTGTGCTGTGATTCATGAGGTCGCAAAGAGTTGGACACGGCTGAGCGACTGGTATCTCTACTGGTGAATTATGAGCCATTAGATTATTCTGGAAATTACTACTTTCTCCTAAATGTTATCAACATGAATGTCACAATATAATATCTATATATATCTTTATACATTTAAATATATAATGTCTCACAATATTAACAATACATTTCATATGAAGTACAGTTATTTTCCTCAGAAATGCTTCAGATATTGTTCTGATACATTTGGGTTAATTCATGTACTCAGCATTGAAAAAGAAGAGTTGAAATAAATTATCTGTTAGAAATGCAAATTAAGACCAGAATGTATGCTGAGAGATACACCCAATGCAGAATGATTAGATAAGCCACGAGGTGAAGTCTACACCATGACGAGGATCAAGCGAGCTACAGTCTCTGAGCAAAGTGCTGGCATCAGACCAGAGAGCTGAGCTGGCTTGAACTGCTTCTGCCAAGGTTCACCAACATAAGACTTATGCCTGCTCTGCTTCTGTAGTGGGTTGAGCACTATTATCCATAGATGAACTTATGTTTCCTCTACTGGATCAAGCACATTGCTCTATTTGAATAGACAGATTTCCTTCCACAACTCACTATTCTTAATAATAATTATTATTAATTATAACTAATAATAGTTAGTAGTAGTATAATTGCTTTTTAAAAGCTGAATACCTAAGCTACTTTTTCATATAGAGATGAAAACTTTAGGATTTCAGGGAAGATTGTACTAGGGTTTTGTAAAACCATTTTTATTCCTTTTCTGAGTACATGAATGTGCATGTGCTTATTTTACAAGCAATAAAAAAGGGAAAACCTAATGTAATTAGGTGCCTATTATGCTGCCAGACACCAAGGTAAGATATTAACTGCTAACTGCACACCGTTATTTTTCAGTGAGGATTCTTTTATGTACCTCCATGAATGGCAACAGCTAATAAGACTAATCAATCCCAAAAGTATATCAGAACAGACACTCCCACCCACAAAACTCCAAATTCATGGAGTTGTATTTTACTAAGAGCCTTTTGTTGACTGAACCTACAGTTACTGACAAGCTCAAAGGAATAACTGAAAGTTTTAAGTCTGTGGATGTGGGTAAAAAAAATCACAGATGAAGATGAAATGCTTTATGGTCATAAAACTCGTGAAGGAGTCTACCTGACTTAAACATTACCTTAGCCTTTAAAATTATTTGCAGTGTGCTTTTAATGTTAAAAGACAAAAGGAAAAGGTTTTGTACAATAAAAGTGACATCAGTCAAGCACTTAAAAGTTTTCAGTTTATAAATGTTTTCATATCAATCATAATATCACAACAATTGAGCCTCAGTAAAATGCCATATATTATATATGAAGGCTTTAGAATGAAAAGATTATGTTAGTCTAGAGATAGTGCTACCTTCTCTTTTTAATAGACATCTATTATAATTACTGATTTGAATCTGGAGAAACTAAGGCATAAAGTACTCTTTCATTCAAAAGTCAATGATGTATGCATTAGTATATTGTATTATTGTTTTTCCTTCATCGCCAGCCCACGTTTGATGCATGATACAGGGTGGTCTGGGCTGGTGCACCGGGATGACCCAGAGGGATGGAATCAGGAGGGAGGTGGGAGGAGGGTTCTGGAAGGGGAACACATGTACACCCATGGCAGATTCATGTCAATGTATGGCAAAATCAACACAATAATGTAAAGAAAAAAGTCTTTCTTGAATTTGACACGATAAAAAAAAATAGTAATAAAAATAAAAAAGAATGCTCAGACTACCACACAATTTAAAAAAAAATCAACGATATATTTATCAACAGTGTCATGATAATGCAGTTTTCATTTTAATCTTCTATCAGTTTAAAAACTTGCAAAAAAAGGTTAAAGATGTGTTGCATTAGGTGCTCAATCATGTTCAACTCTGCAACTGCAAAGACTGTAGCCTGCCAGGCTCCTCTGTCTTTGGAATTTCCCAGACAAGAACACTGGAGTGGGTTGCCATTTCCTACTTCAGGGGATCTTCCAACCCAGGGATCGAACTCAGGTCTCCGGTATCTCCTGCACTGGCAGGAAGTTTCTTCACTTAACTTGAGCTACCTGAGAAGCCATTAAAATACATTTCTCTAAAATGGAAAATTATTATTTGATAATATTAGCGTTTCATGGTACTTGATAATTCAGTTCACTCATCTATGTATAGTAAGGTGATATTGAAAGTGGATGTGAAATTATATTTAATAGACAATAAATGAGAAGCAAACACTTCGTGACCAATTCAGTTTAAAGACCTGATTGTGTGAAAAGTGACAAGGCAATTAGCTTTATAGATTTACTTCACAGTGAGAAATATTGAATGGCTGATTTTTCTCAAAGAGCAGTGTTGTAAAAATTAGTTAACAAAATTATGAAACACTCCATTCTCAGTAAAAGTAAGAAATAAGTAAGATTTTTAAAAATGTTGTACAAGATTTAAAGATAAATGTATAAAGCAATAATAAATCTGTTCAGTTCAGTTCAGTCACTCAGTCGTGTCCAACTCTGCAATCCCATGAACCGCAGCACTCCAGGCCTCCCTGACCATCACTAACTCCCAGAGTTTACCCAAACTCATGTCTATTGAGTCGGTGATGCCATCCAGCCATCTCATCCTCTATCGTCCCCTTCTCCTCACCTTCAATCTTTCCCAACATCAGGTTCTTTTCAAATGAGTCAGCTCTTCGCATGAGGTGGCCAAAGTATTGGAGTTTCAGCTTCAACATCAGTCCTTCCAATGAACATCCAGGACTGATCTCCTTTAGGATGGACTGGTTGGATCTCCCTGCAGTCCAAGGGACTCTCAAGAGTCTTCTCCAACACCACAGTTTAAAAGCATCAATTTTTCGGTGCTCAGCTTTCTTTATAGTCCACCTCTCATGTCCATACTTTACACATAATTTGTAAAGATATACTTTGTAACAATAACATAGAGGAGAGCAGGAAGATAGAATTGTGCAGTGCGCAATTGTGTGCTATTGAAATCAAGTTGGTATCTATCAGAACTGGACTGTTACAACTTTAGGATGATAAATATAATTCCATGCAAAGCACAGATGAAATATTTTAAAAATATGCACAAAATGAAAAGAGAAGGGAAACAAAAGATTTACTAAAAAAAATCTACCAAGCACAAAATAAGGCATTAATATACAAAATGAGAGTTAAAAAAAGAAAAAAAAATAAACTATGACATACGGAAAACAAATAGCAACATCACAGATGTATTCCTTCCTTATCAGGAATTGCTGTAGTAGAAATGAATTAAACTCTCCAACCAAAAGGCAGGGATTGGTAAAATGAATTTTGAAAAACTTTCAAATATATGCTGTCTATAAGAGGTTTATTTTATATCCAAAGACACAAAAAACTAAAACTGCAAAGTTGGAATAACATTTTGTATACAAATAGTAACCAAAAAATAGAGAAAATGAATATACTTATATCAGGCAAAATAGATTTGCTAGGGAAAAGGTTACAAAGAAGGGTATTATATGTTGATAAAAGTGTCAATTCATCAAGAATATGTAAGGATTAAAAACATATGAAACAGGAAGATTATGGGAAGATGGCAGAGTTGTAAGCACCAGAAAACTGCCTTCCCACCAAAATTTTGAACAATTTTGGAACTCTTGTCTATTGAAGGATTGAAAATTTCCAAGGGAGGAGCCCATCATTTATGAGAGGTATAGATTCAACCTAGAATTACTCTCAGTCTCTGGGACTTAATATGGATGACATGTGTTAGGAAATAATAAGTATACTTATTTGGGGGGCTTCCCAGGTGGTGATACTGGTAAGGAATCTGCCTGCCAATGCAAGAGACATAAGAGACACAGGTTTGCTCCCTGGGTTGAGGAGATCCCCTGGAGTAGAAAGTGGCAACTCACTCCAGTATTCTTGCCTGGAAAATTCCATGGACAGAGGAGCCTTGTGGGCTACAGTCCATGGGGCTATAAAGAGTCAGACACAACTGACCAGGTACATATTTGGCAATAGTATCAATACTTCTGTTTCCCCACTAAACCTTGGCTTACCTCTACCCTTACCCTCTCATAATCAATGCTACTTACTTTTCTTTCCCTCATCACAATGCCAACTCTTATGTGGTATGGGAAATATCTTTCCACTACCAAGGACCAAGTCACAAGTTAAGAGTACAATTAACTCTTTAAACACTGCATGAATGCTTAATTGAATGAATGGGTAAAGGAAAATACTTAAAAGGGAATACCATCTCTTCTTGTGAGATCTGGAAATAATAGAAGTGTCCATGATCTAAGAGGATTTCGAAGAATGGCAACTGGGAATATTGTATTCGTTTACACTGACAAATAATTTGTCATCTTACAGACTTCATGCTGGTATCCAAGACAGTTAAAAGGAGAGTCTCTTCCCCTTTTTTTTTTTTTTTTAAGTTTGCTAATATGATTGCCAGCTTCCCAGGTGGCTCATAGGTAAAGAATCCGCCTGTCAATGCAAGGAGATGCAGGAGCTGCAGGTTCGATCCCTGGGTCAGGAAGATCTTCTGGAGAAAAAAATGGCAACCTACTCCAGTATTCTTGCCTGGGAAACCCCACGGACAATGGAGCCTAGCAGGCTGTAATCTATGGGGTCACAAAAGTGTTGGACACAACTTAGCAACTAATAGCAAAAATGTGATAGCAATAATAGCATTGTTTTTATACTAATCATAGTACTTAAAGTATACATTTTTTTAAATAGTTTCCTAAATTGAGATAATACTGTAGGGAGCAACAATAAAAAAAAAAATCTCTCACAGTAAAAAACAAGAACTCTATTTGCACAACTATATATCTTATAGTAAGACTTCATACATGTTCTTTCAACCCCTTACAAGGTGATTATATCAATACATTTTTTAAATTTACTATTTTCTTAAGGTTTTATACTGATCATAAAATTAAATCTGAGTCTGTATATGTATACATGCATGCATGTAAAAGATACACAGATAAATACAGATATAAAGTCTTTTCCTGTATTTTTTGTAAATATTTTACCTTTTTCCAGGTACTGTAGGAAAGGGCAAGCCACTCCAGTAAGCTTGCTGGGAATATTCCATGGACAGAGGAGCCTGGCGAGCTACAGTCCTTGGGGTTGCAAAAGAGTTGGACATGTCTTAGCAATCAAACAACAAAGATGTCTTAAAGATATGGAATCAGGGGTTAAACGAATTGCCCAAATACATACAGTTAGCACTTAGCAAAAATTCTTGGATCTGTACCCTTTGCCCCTGCATCACCTTGTCTCTCACGTCTTCCTGTAACCAGTCCAATCTTACTGCCCTAGCCATAAGGCTCCTGTTTCTTACGATTGTGTGATGGGCGCACAGCTGACTTTGGAGTCTTCTTGTCTGAGAAAGTTTGCCTTGAAGCTGCTGGCGCGCTGGTGGGTTTGCCCCAAGGCTCAGTGCCGATGGCAGGATCGCTGATGGAGACAGGAGCCTCCTGTGCAAATGTCAGCCAGGAGGAGAGCTTCTGCCCTGCCTGGTGTTTCTGGTACCAAATCCTCCTGGAGGACTTCTCCGACTTTTGAGAACAGTGACTGTTTATGACGCAGCCACTGGGTGGGGCAAAAGTGCATACTTAGTAAGAGGACATTGAAAAAAAAAAAAAAAGAGGACCTTGACTTGATTGACAAGTGTAATAGAGACAAAACTGTTTTGCCAAGTCCATTTTTTGAAACAAATTGGAAAGTTCACATTCAGATTCCAAATTAAGGTCTCATTTTCGTTATCTAGCATACCTCCTCTATAATGTTTTATTAACTACATATATCTTTATATATACGGACTAACTGTTGCCCTCCAGGCTCCTCTGTCTATGGAATTCTCCAGGCAAGAATACTAGAGTAGGTAGTCATTCCCTTCTCCAGGGGTATTTCCTGATCCAGGGATCAAGCCTGGGTCTCCTGTATTGCAGGAAGATTCTTTGCTGTCTGAGCCACCAGGGAAGCCCCTATGCATATGATAGGCACACACATACACACCCCCCACACAGTTTAAGGACTAGACATGATAGTTCATTTGAGTAGTAGAATGTAGAATACCAAGTTGTATTTCCATTTATAATAAATATTTTTCTCTAATAGATCTTATCTGCTAGGCATTTTTTTTATACCTTTCTGAGTGTATATGTTGTAATTCTGCTCCTGTGGGACAATTTAAAAAAATGATAGTTTATGGGATTTTTCTTCTAACTTCTGTTGCTTTGTGATTGTTGTAGTTACCTTCATTAAACACCACACTCATATGCAGCAATATAATTGGGGCCATTCAGTATCTATCATCACTTAAAGAGAATGAAGGGGAATTAGCCCTTAGCTAGAGAGTTTAAAGAGGGAAAGAGTGAGTGTTTAAAAACAGATGAGTCATTTGCTACCTTCAGATTTCTCTCAGGATTTGCGCCTAGTCTGATTTTTCTTTAGACTGGAGAAAATGCTTGTAACCAAGAAGAATTTAAATAAGTACATTAGAAAAATACTATAATCAGGTGGAACATAGTATCATATAGTAGTCCATTTAAAAGATTCAATACCTGAAAATCCAATGCAATGAACTTTCATCCCTTCGGATTTTTCAGATGTCTAGACAATGTTAAAAAAAATTGCTTAAAAAAGAGTCTCACATATGAAAGAAGGCCCCCTTTTTCCTGTGTGTTTATAACAATTTTAGAAGTAACCACTGAAAATGATAATGTTAATACCACAAACATGCAGTATCAAATCTGATATTAGACCATTTAGTGATATTTCTAGTTTTTTCTAAAATTTTGTGCTTTTATTTTTGTCAGAAAAGTAAGACTACTCTCTTTTAAAAGAAAAGGGTACAGAGATAATTAAAACATCCAGTTTGGAAAAAGAAAAGAAAGCAAGGCTGATGATATTTTTTCTTTTCTTTGCAATTTTCCTTCTCATTTGTTTATTGTCAAAAATATCAGCTTTAAATGGCTTCCCTGGTGGCTCAGTGGTCAAGAATCCACCTGCCAATGCTGGAGATGTGGGTTTGATCCCTGGGTCAGGAAGATCCCCTGGAAAAGGAAATGGCAACCCACTCTAGTATTCTTGCCTGGAGAATCCCATGGACAGAGGAGCCTGGCAGGCTACAGTCCATGGGGTCACAAAGAGTCAGACATGACTTAGTGACTAAACAACAATCAGCTTTAAGATGATGTATTTCAGAAGTCCCTTTACTTTCTTTTTTAAAATTCTTTCTTTTATCATATTGGGATTTAGAATAACGGAATATATATATAGTGAGCAAGCAAGAGATTCAGCTTTTCCATATTCAGCTCATTTTGCTTAAGTATGTTATTAAAAGTGTTGGAAAATAGGCAAAAATTGCATCGAGCAATCAGACATGCTCTACTCAACTGTTTTCCCTGTTCTATTGCAACAGAATGGATAAAGCAGCACCTTAGCATGATTATCCCTCAGTCTCATGACCACTAGGTAATCTCACAGGATGGTTCAGTAACAACTTTGTGAGTCAGGATGATGCAATTCTAAAATAGAAACAAAATGACTCGCCCAAATATATCACAGAAATGCTCTATCAAGACATGGGGTAGGAAAGCCAGAAAACAAATGAGGCTTTAGGGAAATAATAATACTTAAAATCATGCAAATCCCATTTATTGAACTATGTGCCTGGCTCTGTACTAACAGGTTCATATTCATTATGTCTGGTCTCCTTCATTCTGAAATACAGGTTTCATTTTACTTTCTAAAATTTTAACAGGTTGGAAAGCAGCAGAGTGAGAAAGTGCTATTGGCCCAAGATTACCCAGAAATTAAGTGACTGAGGGAAGGTTCCAGAGTGCATTTATTGTGACTATGAAATTGAAAATAAGGAAACAGATATTTTGTACTTGTTCAGTGCCCTTCAGTTTACAAAGTGTCATCATTCTACGGTTTGATTCCTTCAGGAACTCTGGGAGATACAAATATTATTACCCTGTTGTAGACATAAATAAATAGAAACTCAAAACAGCAATAATCGCGTGCCCAGTAAAGGACAGAGCCTAAAGTAGCAAACGGTACCGGTGCTCTCTATCAAGTCAGACCAGCTGACTTAGAGAACTGGCTGCAAGTAAAGAACATAAATACATAGGGAAAAGAAAGACATACATTCCAGAGGCCAATTCAGATGAGGATTCACGGCTTTTTATATTTATCTTTGTTCTAGGGGTTACTCGAAGAAATACACCCTGAGGGGAACCATGGGAAGAAAAATATTTGAAGAAATAAAGGTGGCTTACAAGGGTTTTGTGTGCCGGCAGAGTTTGGGAGGAAATAAAGCTGCCCATGGTTAAAGGAGTCACAGACTTATGAGGAAAAGAGTCCTGGGCCTGAAGGCAGCTGCCATGGGTTCCAGGCAAGTCTCAGACACTAGAAAGTTAAAAGACCTGGAGGGAAATAAAGATCGGGGGGTAGGGGTGGTCCCTTGACCTCTTCGAAACTTATTTCCCTATATGTGAAATGAGAAGGTTGAATTATATAAGGTCTAATGGATTTACCAACTCTAAAAAGTTTTGACCCTATAATTTAATTATATTTCAAGTCTTATTAGGAAGCGAGCGTTGATAAGCTTCCTGGGCTTCCCAAACAGCACTAGTGGTAAAGAATCTGTCTGCCAAGGCAGGAGACATAAGAAACGCAGGCTCAATCCCTGGGTCAGGAAGATCCCGTGGAGGAGGGCATGACAACAGCCTCCAGTATTCTTGCCTGGAGAGTCCCATGGCCAGAACAGCCTGGTGGCTACGGTCGATAGGGTCGAAAAGAGTCGGACACAACTGAAGCAACAGCACGCACGCGTCACACCACTGCTAAGGGAAGACCCCATGGGCTCTTCAAAGACAGAGAAGTCCCAGGCTCCATGCTATCATGGAGTCTGTGCCAAACCTTTGTCTACCTACATAAAGAGATAAACTGAGGCAAACTCCAGTTGCCGGAAATTAAGTTTAGCTGGGAAAAGCTGAGGAGTTGCAGTTTGGAAAATGCAAAATGTTTCAAGTACAGAGAAATCTGTTGAGGGTTTGGGGCGGGCTGTATTTAGGGCAAGGAGTGCAAAGAGCTGCTGGACCAGCCAGATCCAAGCAGGAAGTTCATTGACGTAAGCATGGGGAGGTTCCTGGGGGGTGTTCATTGGTCAGGTGATAAGCTTTGGTCTAGAAACTAGGCACCTATAGGAAATCAGTCTCTCAGGGTTTTTGTTGTTGTTGTTTGTTTTCGTTTGTAACTTTTTGTCTGCTCAGCACTTGCAATCTCACTTGCCCAACCAGGGGTCGAGCTCATGGCCCCTGCAGTGGACGGGCAGAGTCTTAACCCCTGCAGCACCAGGGAAGCCCCAGACTCTCAGTTCTTAAGTTCTGCTTTCCTGCACGTGAGTCTGTGAGAGTCCCCATTTGATATCCTCCAGTCTCGATTTAGACTGAAATTCTTTCACACCTTCAACATCACAGCTGGTAGTAATAATAATATGAGGCTGTTACGTTATTCCAACGAATCTGCCTTGCAGTTAATTCACATTAAAAAAAAAAAAAAGATTCGGAGGAAATAGACCAAAGAAAAAAATAAGATGCAAAAGACACCTCTTGATTTTAAAGCCCCAGGTTTTAGGCTACAGGTTTGAACGAACAAACAGATAATAGCATATTCTTTAAGACAATTGAACTGTGTTCCTGGACATGCTGTTTTCCTCCTGGATTTTCTGGTCATCTGCACTTTAGGAGACACCATCCTCTCCAGTCAAATGCTGATCAGCTCCCATCTCTGCGCTTAAATTAACAATAAAAAAAGAAAGGACCCTCAGCTTTTGAAACTTTGTTTATCACTTTGTTTCTTTTGACAGCATAACAGAAACCCAGGGATAAGTTTTCTGGATGCCCCACAGAAACGATTCCTCTGCCCTTCCAAAATACATCTAAATCAGTGATTCAAGTATTATGTATTGAAATCTACCTTATCTAAACATAAATTGGGCTTCCCTGGTGGCTCCGTGGTAAAGAGTCCACCTGCCATTGCAGGAGATGCAGGTTCGATCCCTGGGTTGGGAAGATGCCCTGGAGAAGCAAATGGCAACCCACTCCAGTATCCTTGCCTGGAGAATCCCATGGACAGAGGAGCCTGGCAGGCTACTTGTTCATGGGGTCGCAAAGGAGTCGGGCAGGACTTAGGGACTAAACACTGTTGTAGTTAGTTAACATAAATTACTTCATTTTATCTCATTTATTTTTCTGTTGGGGCAATATATTGATTTCTTTTTAAGTTATTGTAAGTGTGTAGAGGGGATTATTATCTTTTTTTTTTGAAGGACAGTTGATTTACAGTGTTAATTTATGCTCTATAGTAAAGTGACTCAGTTATACACATGTATATTGACCATTCCTTTTTATATTCTTTTCCATCATGATTTATAACAGAAGACTGGATATAGGTCTTGTGCTATATAGTGGACTTTGTTTTTTATCCATTCTTAATGTAAACAGTTTGCATCTACTAATCAAAAACTCAGTCCATTCCTCCCTTTCCACCCTTCCCCTTTGGCAACGTCACGCCTGTTCTCTATACCTTTGAGTCTGTTCTGTTGTAGAAAGGTTCATTTGTGCCATATTTTAGACTGCACATATAAGTGATATCATAAGGTATTTGTCTTTCTCTTTCAGATTTATTTCACTTGGTGTGATAATCTCTAGGTCCATCTATGTTTCTTCAAATGGCATGATAGTTTATTATCAAGGAACTTTATTTCAGAATATTAAATGACAATTATAAACCATTTAAATATAAAAGGAATCTTCAGGTCTTACAGAAGTTTGGCCCACTGGCATGAAATAACTCACATGATTGACTAGGAGGCGCTTTCCAGGTTGGATAAGTGATGCCTCCCTTAGCTCCAGTGTTCCTTTAATCCTTGATTAACCATCTCCTTGATTTCCCAGAATTAGAAGGTCAACTGATTTTTTAATTATTCACAGACAGATTGAAAGCCCAGGGGCAAAAATGTCTGAAGTCAGTGTGGCTCCCTTTCCAATCCCAACAATAATCTGCTAAGCTAACATTTACTGAAAACACACGTGAAAAGTTGTGTTCCAAGTCTACCCATGGTCAATGTGTCAAGACGGCTATCCTGATGGTTGATGGGGAAGGAGGAGGCATGAACATACAGCATCACGTCACGGGTGCTATATCAGGAAACCAACGCCGTGCTGTGGACTCAGGAGGAAGAATTCTTACAAGGGGCTTCAGAGCAGGTTTTATGAAAGAAATAACATTTGAATAGAGACTTAAAGGTCACATGGGGTTTTGATATAGTAGGAGAGCACACAGTCTGAGCAAAGTTAATTGGCATAAAAATGTGTCCACATTCAGGGAGTAGAAAGTACTCAGTATAGGCAGCGGTGTGTGCTTGCGGATGGAGCTGCGGTGTGGGACGTGGCGGGGCATGGAGAGTCCTGAAAGCCATGGGCTAGGAATTCTGGCCTGTGCCTTTTGACAATAAGGACATCATATATGTTTTGAGGAGAAGATACTGGCAACATCCAAACTAGTGGAGAAAAATGAGTAGCGGCAGGGGAAGGGATTAAAGAGAGGAGCCAATACAAAGAACAGGGACAGTGGAGCTCATGGAGAGCTGCTTCCATCATCCAGCAGTTAGATGATGGAGGTTCGGGACCAAGGAAGGCAGACAGCAGTGAAAGCTATTTCGTACTGCATGTGGCCAGTGAGGGAAGTCTAGGAGATGCGGGTTTGATCCCTTAGTCCAGAAGACCCCTGGAAGAGAGCATGGCAACCCACTCCAGTATTCCTGCCTGGAGAATCCCATGGACGGAGGAGCCTGGCAGGCTACAGTTCATAAGGTCACAGAACTGGGCACGAGTTAGCGACTAAACCACCACTACCAACAGTGTGCTATTTCTACACTGGATTTCTCTTTATCTCCTGGTTATCTCTACTTGGGGATCATCACTGAGAACAGTCAAGCTGATAAGCAGAGTGAGATGTCTGGGTTCTGACTTCATTTCCTGGAAAAGATTCTTCTGAGTGCACTTTACAGATGGAGACAGCTGCTGTAAATCATGTGGAATCAAATAGCACATTTTAAATTTTCTTAAACTGGAATTAATTAAAGTTAAAACATACAAATGTGAGTGAATAAATATAGAAAAACAATTTTAAGCTCAACAGCAAATTCCTGATGCTTAAAAATCAGTTCCATATTTAAAGTTGCTTTCCATCATGATAGCAATGATTATATAAAAATGTAATATTAAGATTGAATCCAAAGAGTGAAACTCCAGTATAAGTGGCTCCAACAATGTAAATCACAGAGATTACAGACAAGAATTAAGTTGTGTACACCACATCTTGGCTTCTAACATATTAACAGACACTACGATATCTCTGAAGTAAAGAGTCTTCCAACTTTAGTGACTTTTAACATTTGCCTAGTCCTAGGCAGCTTAGTGATGGGATTTTAAGAGCACCTCTGTCTAGTAAAAACAAATTTGAAGGGAAAGGACTTTAAAAAAGTGGTACTCAAACAGATTACATAGGATGTATTTAAATTTAATGTTATTTGTATTTGTTATCGGTTAGGGAGAGTTGAGGAGGACCCCTTCCTTGTGGGCCTGGGTTCTTGGTACAGACACAAAGAAGAATCTGAGGTCTTACCCATGGCAGAAGCAAGTTTACTGAAGAAAGAACACCTCAAGGGAGAGATGGGCCAAGCCAAGTGAGGCACGAGTCCCCAAGTGATGAGGTTTGGGGGTTTTCAAGACAAGGCTCTTGCATGTTGATCTAGGTGGGCAAGGGCTGATGGTCTTGATTGACAGTTGAAAGTTACTAACATCAGGCTCTATTGGGCATGTCTTTCCCATAATTCAGTCTGTTATAAACAAATGTAAGTATATGTAGAATATTTATGAGCCCTTAATGGGCTCCAGGCTCCCTAAGGTCACTTGAGGAGTTGGAGAAGTCCCTGTGGTTAGTTTGTATCCACTGTGAGGCTTGTACCTGATTTAGAACACTTTGGTTATTTTGTAGTATATCTGTGAGCCCTCCTGGGCTGCATTGGAGTGTGTCTAAGGTGGGGTTTAGAGATCAGCTGGAATCTTTTTTGGCTATGCTATCTCTTCATTGTTCATGCCTAACTTCCTACCTAACATATTTAATACACTTTCAAACGTTAAATTTTAAAAGTGAAAAAATACATTTATACTATGCTTCCTTATAAGCTATTTAGAGATTCTGAGTTCGTATGAAAGGGAAACAGAACCTGTGAAAATAAAAATTGTTGATGCATTTAGGTAGGCAAATTGTGATGATGAAGAGAACCCAAAGGAAAACAAACCAAAAAGACAGAAGTTTGCTTGTTTTTCAGATGATGTTTCAGGGAGGACCAGGAGGTTCTGAGCCACAAAACTATTCAGTGTCAAAGACAAACAAGGGTTCTACCATGTTTACCATGTAGCTTCTAAGATGTCCCTGAACACGGTCTTTTCAGGCCTGGGAAGGAGAAGGACAGGGCAGTTAAGGCAGGGATTTCCTCTTGAGTAAGTAAGGCAAAATTTACCCACGCCAGTCCCACATACACTCCATCCAGGAGCATTTGGGATCTTGACCTTGTGCAGCTCCAGGGAGTCTGACAAATGCCCACTATTCAAATGCCCAAACAAGAGTAAGATCAATATTGTTTGGCAGCTGCCAATCTTGACTACATACATTGACATTGCAGATATTTTTTACCCTTTACCTGTATTCCTGTTATCATTATGATTCAATAAAGACAAATAAAATTTCAGTAACAATTGAGAATTAATACTTCCAAAGAATCACCCTTTTGGGCAGTCACTGAAAACCCAAGAAATTTCTTTAAGAATTGAAGATAATGCCATGAAAGTAAAGATCATATGTCTTCCATTGACATAAATAATTGTTTAGTGAGAAAAGAATAGGAGCTACCATCCTGAACAGAGTGTACATTTCATCCAGGGGCCAGCACCAGATGTTGGACCAAGAGAAATAAAGCTCCCACAACACAGTTTCACAATATTGTCCCATGGAGCGGGGATGTCTTCCTGACCCATCTGGCAAGCTGTTTCTACCCTGAAGCTTGAAGATGAAGAGCTGGTGTGATTCTCTCCAGCCAGGGGACTGTAACTGCTCTTGCTACTCCCATAGCAAAGTCTAATTACCACTAGGATCATTTTACCTTATTCACATCCTGTTGCCTAAAGTTACACAGATTAAACATGTTGCCAATCCTTGAATGTTATTCTTTAAAAAAAAAAAAAGCAGCAGCATATCCGAGTGTTTAATACATTGTTTTCAGGTCACCTGATTTTTTTTTTTTAAATTGTTCTATTTATGGCTTATATTGCCCCCAGTGGTTTGAGAGGTTCATTAATAAACTATTATTTTTTTCCTCAGATATATCCATTGGCTCTATTTCCCCATATGCCAAATGTCTTTGTTGATTTTCTGTGACAGTTTATGGTCAGACACTAACTTCCTTGCTGTTAATTTCACTATAAATTTCACTGTGGTACCAGACCCCTCTGGACTGCCCTCTAGCAGATCAATACACTGAATTTATATTTGTTATGGAGCTATTAGCACTAGTATCAGCAGGGTAATTAACTTCCCAAACTGAGATAGCATTCCCCATCTGCTTTATTAATAGCATGTATATCTTGAAGAAATAATTTCTATTTGCTTCTAACCCATCAAAGGAACGAGTGGCCAGATTCCAAAGTCCACGTGAATTCTTGACGTTAAGGGATATAATTTCTTGGCAGAAGATAGTTTTAAGATATATTAGGAAAGGAGTGAGTTGCAGAATCTATAAATTGCCCATCAGGGGAAGGGCTACACAGAGGAATAAAATATAGAGGCCACATGGAAGAAAGAATTCTGTATTAAATACCACTGAGAATTTAGATCATCCTTTCAGAAATAGGAGAGTCCATCCCTATTTAAATGACCGTGGAATTCACTTAAAGGTCAGTGTTCACACTGGCAAAGCAAAGGCCAATGAGTTCTCACTGACAAAATAATTTGCCCCTTGTAATTTAGGACCTGACTGTCTTGTCGGAAAAATATGCTATATTCTTTATGACACAGGACAAATGGCAGTGTCTTTCATATATTTGTATTCGTTTATTTTTTGTGATGTTTTACATATTAAAGTAGTATAAATTAATATCTAAACATAATTCATTTACTGACTGAGGTCCTAAGCTATGCACAATTCTATTCTAAGTTCTTTTAATATAAACAAAGAATATTACCTGCTCTCTATAACTGCAGTTCTAGTGGGGATAAGACAAGAAATATTCTGAAGCAAAAATTCCAACATGCAAAAATCTCACCACCACCTATGAATGGGTGGTCTGTGATTCAATGGGACTCAGGAAATAACTGTCCTGAACTTTAACACAATCATATAGGTTAAGAACAAAAAATATGTGGAATTGACACTTGTAATTTAAGAAATATAATTCCATTAAAGAAGAAAAAGAACCTCATCTATTCTTAAATAATGTTTGCCTGATATTATCTTTCTGGATGGATTAAAGATATTTTATTTTAAATGTAAATATGAGATCTTTGAAATAGGTCCTTAAAAAAATTTCTCCATAAAACCATTTCAAAGGCTCTGTTTAAAAATGAGAAAATCCTTTGTATCAATTCATGCGGCTTTTTGGGCTTCCCTGATAGTTCAGTTGGTAAAGAATCTGCTTGCAATGCAGGAAACCCTGGTTCAATTCCTGGGTCAGGAAGAGCCTCTGGAGAAGGGAAAGGCTATCCACTCCAGTATTCTTGGGCTTCCCTTGTGGCTCAGCTGGTAAAGAGTCTGCCTGCAATGTGGGATACCCGGTTCAATCCCTGGGTTGGGAAGATCCCATGGAGGAGGGAAAGGCTCCCCACTCCAGTATTCTGGCCCGGAGAGTTCCTTGGACTATCCATGGACTTGCAAAGAGTCGGACATGACTGAGCGATATTCACATTCTTGATGCTTTCTATATAATGAATTTCTGTTGTCATTTGAACATGTTTTCCTTTCCTGCTTTGTTTTTGGAATAATTCTATCTTAGTAGCTTTAAACAACTCATATAATTCCACGCTTAAATTGGAAGATCATCTATTGAGTTTTGTCTAACCATGGATTTGCTTCAGATCACTTCCTGGTTCAATGGCTGTTTTGTTTAATAAATGTTGTCAGCCTTCCATACCGGTCAAGCGCACCTGAGGAGGAATCTGATGTCTACCTAGGGGATGATGAGAATTCCTCAGGTGTCAGGAAGACACTGGAGCAGGAAACGGCACCCCACTCCAGTATTCTAGCCTGGGAAATCCCATGGACAGAGGAGCCTGGTGGGCTACGGGCCATGGGATCCCAGAGTCAGACAGGACTGACGATGCACACACAGGAAGACACAGAAATATAGGGCCTTTGATAATTAGCTGTAACTTAATACATGCCCAAGTTCCGTTCCCTTATTGTCACTCACATAGCTATCTTGCAGTTTCTTATGTCATCATGGCCCACTTTTCAGTACGGCCGTGTCTTAATATCCAGTGTCTAATCCTCCGGGTTATTGTGGGCAGCCCTAGTTGGTCTGCTTTGAACGCTCCCCTCCCTTCCTCGTGAATGGGAGGTATAGTTACGCCCCGCTGGTGGCCTGAATCACCTCCATTTGTTCCGGCAATCGGAGGCAGCTGCTCCGCGGGAAGGCGTGAGGCCGCTGGGGAGCGCGGGGCGACCTCCGGCTGAATAGCCGCGCGGCCCTCTCCGCGGCGGCCGGGCGCGTGCAAACAGACCTGCTCAAGCGCGGGGCGCGGGCGGCGAGGCTCGGCTCGGCCTCTTTTCTCCAGCTCGCTCTCTTTTTTCTTCCTTGAAAAATGAAACAGGATAGTGGACAGGCTGGTATAATCTTAGTAACATCTGTTGCCTTTCACAGGGGTCTTAGCTGGGGACAATACGTTTCAAAAAGGGCCTGAGTTCCTGTTGACAGGGGGAAAAATAAAAGCTCTCCGCTGAAAGGAGTGTGGACACGTTGCCCCACTCACAGCTCGGGGCTTTTGTGTCTTCTGTCAGAGCGGGCAGGAAGAAAGGGTTTCTTTTTTTTTTTTTCCCCTTGAGGACACAGCCAGAAGGGGAAAAAAAAAAAAAAAAAACTTTCGCAATTACTGCTTAATGGACTTAAAGAATGGTAGAAAAGTTACATCTGTCAATACCTCCATCTTCAACTCAGTTAATCAGAAGTGTGGGAGGATGTATACTTCGCATTCTTTTACATCTGTTCCTTTCCAGATTCCTGATTAGCTTTTATACTAAGTCCAGACAGTTTGGAGGGCAATTGCTAGGTTCTGGTGGTTTTTTTTTTGAAATGAGTATTTCACACATTATTTTTTCTTTCCCTTAAATTTGATCTGTTCATTTGATGGCCATTGCCTGACTTTAGGCAGCAGGAAGCATTCAATTTAGATAAATTATATAGGGACAGTTACCTGCTTTTTTTTTGCAAGATGCTTTTTCAGAGCAATTTTGTTCAATTTTAACCATGACATCCTTTCCAACAAATGAGATGTGATGTAGCTGATATGCGTGTGCCTCCTCCAGTCTTCTGTTTCTTCAGACCAACAAATGAACAGATGACAGTGAATCCCAGTATCTCAACTTTTATTGATGGTATATGTCTTTGGAATCCTTCACATAATTTTGGGGGAAAAAATAAACCTATAGAAAGAAAAATCTATAGATGTAGATTTATGTCTATTAAGAGACTGATAGATTTGGGTAGACTTCAATGACTATGATCCATGTTCTACTATAAAAAGGAAATGCTACTATTTCTGAAAATATCTGAATTTATAAACATTTCTTTAGAAGACATAAGGGGTCCTTCAATAATGGGCCTTGTACAAACAGTCCATTCATGCATGACATATTGAAGAGCTGCTTTAAATGCTCTTTAAATGTATTAATTTTAATGGGTTTAATGTATCTTATCCCCAAATTAAAAATTTTATGCTTCAAAGGCTTTAAAAATATTGCTTTTAGTTTAATTGCATTATTATATTTCCAATACTGTTTACAGATGTGTGAGTAAAATATAAAACTGTAGTATTGTAACAATGGTTTCTATGACTCTCATTAATGTTTGGCAGGTTTTCCTATTTATAAGCCAAAGTAAAAATAACAAAACAAATTCACTATAAAAAGTAGAATTTAGGAATATAAGGATCATGTGTTATATGTATGGAAAATATGTTGGACATAATTGAAATAATTGTATTTTCCGAAGGAAGAAATCCTTTCAAATTGAGTTAACATCTTTGATTGAGTTAATCCTTTCAAATTAATTAACATCTAAATCACCCAGTTAAGACAGGGACAGCTTAAGTTACTTAAGAGTATTTCATAACTAGTCTTCATGAAATAGAATAAAATATATTTTGTTATTCTTGCTTCTGGAGCTAGGTGTAAAGAATCTGCCTGCCAGTGCAGGAGACATAGAGACATGGGTTCAATTCCTGGGTCGAAAAGATCTCCTGGAGAAGGAACTAGCAAACCACTCCAGTATTCTTGCCTGGAAAATCCCATGGGCAGAGGAGCCTGGCGGGTTAGTCCATGGGATCTCAAAGAGTCAGACACAACTGAAGCGACTTAACTTAGTACTTATTCTTGCTTTTAATAAATTTGTCACTCTAAAAGATTTATCTAACTGCTGCTGCTGCTAAGTCTCTTCAGTTGTGTCCGACTCTGCGCAACCTCAGAGACGGCAACCCATCAGGCTCCCCCATCCCTGGCATTCTCCAGGCAAGAACACTGGAGTGGGTTGCCATTTCCTTCTCCAATGCATGAAAGTGAAAAGTGAAAGTGAAGTCGCTCAGTCGTGTACGACTCTGTGACCCCATGGACTGCAGCCCACCAGGCTCCTCTGTCCACGAGGTTTTCCAGGCAAGAGTACTGGAGTGGGGTGCCATTGCCTTCTCCATCTAACTGTTGGATCCCATCTAAGCCAAGCATGGAAAGCGTTGATGTGTATGTGTGTGTGCTCAGTGTGTTTGACTCTTTCTGATCCCACGGACTGTAGCCCACCATCGCTCCTCTGTCCATTGTATTTTTCAGGCAAGATTACTGGAGTGGGTTGCCATTTCCTACTCCAGGAAAACCTTGATAACATAAGTCAAATGAGAAAAGAAAAAGAAAACAATCAAAAGCCATTTGCCAACTCACATAGACAGTCCAATGGGTGGTGCTGAGGTATTCCAGGTAACGCAAGGATTCAGCTGTGTAGCATGAGGTTCCCTTCATTCTGAATACACCATGTAGATAACGTCCACACACAAGAAGTACAAGATCTAATTATGTCTAATGGGTAAATGGGGAAAAAAAGCTTTAGACTTTGAAATCTGCCTATCTGCATGTCTTGTGCTATGGATTGGCTTGCCAGGTGGACTGGCAACTGGTAAAGAATCCACCTGTCAGTGCAGAGGACATAGAACACACGGTCTTGATCCCTGGCTCGGGAAGATCCTCTTGAGGAGGAAACGGCAACCCACTCCAATCCTGAAAAATCACATGGACAGAGGATGCTGGTGGGCTAAAATCCACGGGGTTGTAAAGAGCTGACTGAGCATGCATGCATGCACATGTGCTATGGACTAAATGTTTGTGCTTCCTCCCAAATTCATATGAAAGTGTTCATCACTCAGTTGTCTCTGACTCTTTGGGACCACCAGGAATTCCATTCCTCTGTCCATGGAATTTTCCAGGCACGAATACTGGAGGGGGGAGCCGTTTTGTTCTTCAGTGGACTTATCTGACCCAGGGATTGAACCTGAGTCTCCTGTATCACAGGCAGATTCTTTACCGTCTGAGCCACTAGGAAAGCCCAGAATGCGTATGCTGAGACCCTAACCCCGTGTGGTATTTGAAGGCAGAGCCTTTGGGCTTGGATGGGGTCTTGGGGTGAAGTCCTCATGATGGGGTTGGTGACCACATTAGAGGATGAAGACAGACCTTTCCTCAGCGGTGAGGACACTGCAGTTAGAAGGTTGTCTACTCCCAGGAAGAGAGTTCTCACCAGCACCCGACCTGTCCACACCCTTATGTCACACGTGGAATCCCCAGACAACACAAGAGAAACTAGCCTTTGCTGTGGACACCACCCAGACTAGGTTTTTTGGTTTTTTTTTTTTTAGATTTTTTTTTTTTTTTTTTGGATGTTGACCATTTAAAAGCTCTTTACTGAATTTGTTACAATGTTGCTTCTGTTGTCATTTTTTGACCATGAGCCATGTAGGCTCTTAGCTCCTCGACCAGGGACTGAACCTGAGCCCCCTGCACTGGACGGTGAGGTCTTAACTATTGGACCACCAGGGAAGTCCTTAGGGTATTTTCTTACAGACGTGGGAGCAGACTAAGAGATCTTCCTTCAATAGTAGGGATTATAAATTTACATACCTATGAAGGTCCGACAGTAAATTAAGGAGTAAGCTGACTGTGGCAAGATGGAGTATATATGCCCATCTCAAGGGAACAGACAGACTTCATGTTGTCATGCTTTACAGTGTGAAATTGTAGGTGTGGTCAGATTTTCAATGTCTAGAAGTCAGAGGGGATTCCCTGGCAGTCCAGTGGCTAGGACTGCATGCTGCCACTACCAGGGGCCCAGGTTCAATCCCTGGTTGGGGAACTAAGACCCCTCAAGCTGTGTGGCACAGTCAGATATATATTCAACATGGATGGAGGAGCCTGGTGGGCTGCAGTCCATGGGGTTGGGAAGAGTCGGACACAGCTGAGCGACTTCGCTCAAGACTGAAGTGACTTAGCAGCAGAGCAGCAGCAGCAGCATAGGGAATATTTAAACATTTAAAGACTACCTAGTAATTTTCTAACAAGTAATAGAGTTACTTTTATTCATTACCTATGGTTTAAATAAACTTACCTAGCTGTTTAACTTTTTGGTGAACTACTTGATATTTCATTCAATAAAGGAACTAAATTATCCATCATTATAGGTTGTAACATCAAATTACTTTCTTGCCATGAGCTAGTCATTTGATCTTATAGTTCTCCAAAATATAGGCTTTTTACTCTAAAGCAATGGACTCATTCAAGTCTTATTGTTCTAAGGATGAGAATGATGATTTATGTTAGTAGATTTACGTTACATTTACACCTTAAATAAAATTTTAAGGTGTGATATGGAAAGCCATGCCTACAGAGTTATTTGTGAAAATACATTTTATTCATATCACTATAAATCCACAACAATCCAAACTATTGAAAATGTCAAAATTGACAATGGCTACAACCAAATTATTTTTCCTCTGCTTAGAAAAGCTATGAAATAACAAAAATCCTTTTTGGTATTTGACATGCAAAATAGTGAATAATTATGTCTGCGTATCTAGGATTTTTAGGAATCCTGCATTGGATGTTACGCTGTGGACCAACTGGCATGCCTTCATTACTGGGTTTTGATTCTTTTTTTTTTTTTTTTTTTTTTTGA
The DNA here is from genome assembly GCA_007570785.1 of Antilocapra americana. Classification (NCBI taxonomy): domain Eukaryota; kingdom Metazoa; phylum Chordata; class Mammalia; order Artiodactyla; family Antilocapridae; genus Antilocapra; species Antilocapra americana. Next base: position 10,433,249 of record ML662445.1, on the reverse strand, counting down.
TATGGACCATTTTTAAAGCCTTTATTGAATTGTTACAATACTACTTCTGCTTTATGTTTAGGGTTGTTGTTTTTTTTTTTTTGGCCACAGGGCATATGGGATCTTAGTGGCCCAACCAAGGATCAAACCTGCATGCCTGGCATTGGAGGATGATGTCTTAAACACTGGACTGCCAGGGAAGCCCCATGGGTTTTGATTCTCACATACCTGGAGTTTGTCATGAGATTATGAACCAATCTCCTTATCTTCCTGCATTTCAGTTTCATCATTGATAAAATGAGGGAATATGCTTAAGTGTCATCGAACATGTCTTATTAGGTCATTTCATGCATAAGGTATCATCTTCAATGACTGGTGGTAATTCAGTGGCTTACTGAGGCCCCTTAACCCTCGACCATAATTTGTATCCATAGATTTATTTGGAAAGAGATCTTTAAGTTTCTCATGATATGTGTAACATTTTCCTGTCAGCATTGAATCTAAAAAGCTCTAACCAAATAAATGTGGCAAAATGAGTATGGATTTCCACTGCAACATCTTCTCACACAAACACACTAATGCATTAGAAAATACTGTGCCTTATTTTGTCCATAAGGACTGTGTATGTCGCTCCTCACATATGGCGTCAGTCTTGACTGAGTTAGTTTCCTTCTTTACTCTTTTGCAGTGAGAGACCCTCATTAACTTCGGGTGCAGACTGACCATTTGGCAAGAAAGGTGAGGAAGTGAAGGAAAAATGCTGATTGTATCCCTTTTTAATCACTCAATCCTGAACATGAAAAGTGAAAACCACTTGCAGTTCACAGAGATAATGACTGCTTGACACATCACCTTTGTCAATGGAGTAGTTCAAGCTCATAAAAAGACTGTGCTTCTTAACCACAAGTACCTTCTAGGGTGGCAGCTCTTCAGAATTTCATTAAGCATGCTTACCTGCCTTTGAAAAAACTGGCTCATTTCATCTCTTCTTTCTTATATTGTTTCCTCGTGTTTTCTCTCTCTGGATTTGTTTTCTGAATATGAGTTTAGCCTCAAAGTCCCCCACTCCTGAGAGCCGTACCTTTGGTTCCATGCAGCGGCTGGAAGTAGGGTCATTCCTCCACACACGTTTCATGTGTGTCAGGAGAGCACTAAATGTAATTGAGTGGCACCAGCTATAAAGCCTGCAGAACCAGGGCAAGCCAGCTCCCTGAGTCTGCACATCAGGTTAGTCAACAGGCAGAGAAATGGTGTCCCGGCCCAAGGTGAACAAGAGAACGCATGCTCAAGGAGCCCTTTCTGCCTAGGCGAGCAGAGGATTCTGTGTAAGAATCTCATTTTATGTAAAAAAAACAAAAATCCCCTCTTAAATCCCATTGCTCTTGGGAGAATGTTCTTCAGGGGATCTTTCCAACTCAGGGACCGAACCCATGTCTTCTTGGTAGGCAGATTCTTTACGACTAAACAGCCTGGGAAGCCTGGTTTATGTTTTTGCTGCTGCCAAGACACTTCAGTTGTGTCCGACTCTGTGCAGCCCCGTAGACAGCAGCCCACCAGGCTCCGCTGTCCCTGGGATGCTCCAGGCAAGAACACTGGAGTGGGTTGCCATTTCCTTCTCTAATGCATGCAAGTGAAAAGTGAAAGTGAAGTCTCTCAGTCGTGTCCGACTTGTCGCGACCTCATGGACTGCAGCCTACCAGGCTCCTCCGTCCATGAGATTTTCCAGGCACGAGTACTAGAGTCGGGTGCCACTGCCTTCTCCAGGTTTATGTTTTTAGGACTCTCCAATAAGTGTCTTCCTCCTTCAAATCTTGTACCTTGCTGCTTACTGTTCTCTTACTGAGTTTAGCCTCATCTCTCCTTTTTTTAATAGTTCTGAATGTGCCTGGAATATTCTGTGGGGACTTGGCCTTACTTTCCTTTGTAATTTCTGCAATTTGTGGCATCAAACCTGGTACACAGCCCATACTCAATACTTTTGAAATGAGTTTATTGTGAAAATCCACTTTTTTCCCCCCAGAAGATTCTCTGCTTTATCACAGAGTGGTAGAGCAATATTTAGCAGAAATTTGCATTATCACTTTTCTCTATGATGGTTTTAGAAGGTTCAAGAGACAACACAGGCCTAGCTATATTATTTATGACAATTTTTATTTGAGATACTTTTTAAAAAGTAATTTGTGTTCTAACTATTCTAAATCCAGAGATACAACTTCACAGCAGAGGTATAGTACACGATTTAAATAAGTAACAGTTCCTTTGCCTTGGCGTTTAACACCAAACCCAGGTTAGATGTTTATCTGAGTTTGTTCGTCAGAAAAATGTTGGTAAATTTGACATGTAGCACCAGAAAACTCTCCTTATTTAAAATGATAACCAAGGACCCACAATATTTCAGATAGTCTCAAGCCCCATGAAGAAGCCTTCAATATCTGAAGAGTTCTGGAAAGATAGCCTGGACAACTTCCTTTGCGTAGAACAGGGGAAAAAAATGAATCCTTCCTCTTTGCTTTTGCAGCCCTCCCTGTGTCATTTTGTTTCCATTTTCCTTATTTTTTTCTAAGTAGTTGGGGTGAGGAGTAAACTGCCAGTAATCTAAAGCACAATGTATACAAGTAGGCAGATTTAAAAGTCTAAACTTTTTGTTTCTGTTTTTCTGTTTCACCATTAGATCTCACCATTCTCTCTTTTTTTTTTAAGATTCGTCCTTTTTTGGTATGCACCATTTTTAGAGTCTTTATTGAATTTGTGACAACACTGCTCCTGTTTCATATTTTGGTTTTGTGGCCACAGGGCATGTGGCATCTTAGTGCCCTGAGAAGGGATTGAACCTGCATGCCCTGCATCGGAGGGTGAAGTCTTAACCACTGGACCATCAGGGAAGTCCCAGTGCTTATCATTCTTGTGTGGCGAAGTTCTCTGTACTGTGTATTTGAAGGGAATGGAAACCTCAGTATTGGTCCATCTGCTTCACTGGATCACCCCGGAAATCTGAGTACCACCCACTGGGATGCATCTAGCTTATTGTAGGTGAGTTTGCAAAGGACTTTTGATTTTTTTTCTTTCTCATTTTATTTATGCTATCAAGGTTTTTCATGCTTGGGTACTTTTATTGCTTAATATGAGATCTTAGACCACTCAGCCTGATGGCGGTTTTCAATGAGATCTTAGTCCTGTGTCCTTACTGTGGCTCCTGAAAGGTCCGTTGGCCTCCTCCTCACCAGTTTCTAAGTCATGTCCAACTCTTTGTGACTCCATGCATTGCAGCCAGAGCTTCCTGGTCCTTCACTATCTCCTGGAATTTGCTCAAATTCACATCCATTGAGTCGGTGATGCCATCTAAACATCTCATCCTCTGTCAACCCTTCTCCTTCCCTCCTCACCCTGGAGAACATTTAAGGAGATGATTCCTTAGACCCCATTAGACATCCTTGCCTTTTGTGCTGTCTCAATGGCTCCCTTGCTCTGTGAATACCTTCAAGCCCCTTAACTAAAGAGTATATTCTCCAACTATTCACTTTTGGACAGACTCACTGCTTAAATAATATTCAAGGAGCCCTTGAGAGCATCTTAAGCAGCAAAATTGCATCATTGCATACTTTGGATTTACCCTGTCTAGTACCTGTGAGGGGCACAGTCACCAGTGAGATGTTGTCAGGGGTGTATGGGGGTGGTGCTGATATCATGATGCCCATCCTAGCAAACATCTTTATTCTCTCCATGATCATTTATGCTTTTATTGGTAACTGCATTAAGGTATCTTTAAATCTACTTCTGTTTTCTGATTATATCTAAGAGTTTTTCATGTACTAATGCCACAACTGGAGTTCAGGCTACTGTTTTTCTCACCTGGATTTCTACAGTAATTTCCTAAACATTTCCTCACCTTCAGGGCCAAGCTGACTTAAATCAGCTGCCAGGGTGTTGCCTTCTTGTCCAATTATCATCACAATTTCCCTTCATAAAACTCATGCTCCCACATTGCTCTCATGGTACAACCCAAATGGTGGCTCTTCCCATTTGAGACTTTTTGTTCATGTTATGTCCTCCCACACCGATACTCTGTTTACTTCATCACAATGCTCATTGTGGTGTAGGGAGATGTACCCACTTTATTATTTTCACAACAGGCTGGAAGGTTCCTGAAGATCAGAACTACATCTTCATCTTTGTGTTCTCAACCTCTAAACTAAGGATCACACAGCAGGGATTCAGTTACTATTTACCAAGTTAGCCAAGGACAACAAAGATCTAGGAGTCTGTCCTACTTAGTCCTTTCTTTTCTAGAAAATGCAAGTAAACCTAATTAGATGAAATTAGATTGACAAATATAGACACACTCAGGGAAACTCTAAGCATCACATAATGAAAAGATACCTTGTTATGATTATCCACACATTTATACCAGGAGAGATTTTTCACAGGAAACTATAAATGATCTTTTAGAGAGCTTGCCTTCTTACCTTTTGGCACATCTATGTTTTCCGGCCCAGGGCTCTCCAAAATTGCTGAAACTATGCAGACCTCATGATTAGCTCTTTTCTGCCCTCAGCTGCCAGATCCTCAAGCCACATCTCTGGTTTTAGAGTAAGATCACGATGGAAAAAATATGAATATAATTGAATCAGCAATCTCATCAGAAACCTTGTACTTTTGCACTGAATCTGCTTTGGGAGATAAAAAGTGTAGGGAAGTACTTTCCATACCAACAGAAATTATGGCAAAGTTCTCTTACCTCTTCTGATTCCTCCTTCTCCAAAAGAGAGTTCTATTGATTTAATCAAGAGTGAAAGTACATTAAAAGTATTTTTTTTAAGTAGGAAAGAAAGGGGGACACATTGATTTGTGTACAACATTATATGACAGTAAAGAAATAAAACCTTCAACTTAGAGGATTTTTAAAAGATTGTTATATATTAGAATAGAAATATTAAAGCATAAATTTGGAAATAATGGAAGCAGGACATTTCGTAAATAAGCATCTGCTGTGATGACTTATGTTTGTATTTCATAGAATCTTAAACATTTGGTATTATCTTGGGATTTATCTAGTGCAGTGTCTGTCTATTTGTGTTTCTCAGGAAACAAGGTTCTCTAATCAACCAAAATTTATAGGAAAAGGAGAGAAGAGAAAGGATCTAAAAAACATGTCCTTGGACTTGACCATAGTGTAAAGCTGTAGAATATTTCCTTTATTTATTGTTCCTAATGTTGGGCTTCCTCCTAAAAGTAAAACACAAACACCTTCTAGAGACCTAGAAGACCCTACAATATTTGTCTCTTGCCCATCACTCCAATATAACCCGTCTTGACTCTCCCTCTTGCGCTGTGTTCTGTTTCTCAAATACACCCAACTCTTTCCTTCTCCAGACCTTGTGCAGACCTTTGCCCTTGTTTGTTCTTCTCAGGCCATTTTCCTTCAGAGCTTCTCAAGTCCAACTTCACTCTTATCACCGTGTCTCAGCTTAAGTGCCACCTCCTTGGAGAAGACTTCCCGAGATGAATAGATGTCCCTCAGTTACTGTCTGAAGCACCCCCTGTTCTTACCCTTGCCTTCTACACTGCACTCGACTGGAGAGGAACCTAGATCTTCCTCTACAGGGAACAGAACCGGAACTAGTATTCTGGATAACTCACCCCTTCTAGAATCTAGGTCACGGTTCCAGTTTCTGTTAGGGGAAGCACACTGACTAAGACCACCCACCCTGGCCAGTCATCGTCATAATCATTTCCATGAGTTATCTTATGACAGGAGATCCTAGTTAGTAACACAGAACTAAGAAGCCACCACCGACTGGAAGAGTTCAGGAAGGGTAAAAAGGAGACGTCACATGTCCTTCCACCTCCCAGAATCCTTCTCGCTGGCATCCATCTTGGCTGAGCAACACATTTGCCCCCAGGAAGGACCCTGAGTCAGAATGATCGGCCAGAGACCACCCAGAAACTAATCCCATCACCATGAAACCAGAGACTGAGAGCAGTTCTCCTGGGTTCCTTTACCCTCCAGCTCTTCGCCCGGGGCTCCTTCCCAATCAAGTTGCTTGGGAACTTTGTCAGCAGGTGCGTCTCCTCCGACAATTCATTTCCACGTATTAGACAGGAGCCACTCTTGGGCCCGGGAAGTGGTTCCCATTTCAGTGCCAGTTTAAGGGTATTTTTTAAAAAAAAGAAAGGCAGGGAGTCTGAAAACATCTGATTCAGGATGAAAGTCCAAACTGATGATCAGTATTTATGCAGAGGACCAAAAAATAAAAAATCAAGGGCAATTTTAGGAAGAGTATGACCAAAATAACACCAAGGGAAAAAAAACAAAAACAAAAAAACTGCATTTCCTTCCCTTTTCATATGTGGTGGCTGTTGGTTAAAATAAGCTAATAAACATATAGGGTATAGTACCAAATTCCTGATCCCACATTATCCCTTATAGATGAAAGCTCCAGGCAGTCAATGAGCTGGTTAAAAACTGGCAGGTGGGCTCAGATTTGTGTTAATAATACTGGATGGGATACAATCATTCACTTCTTGTATTCAACAAATATTTGCTGTGGGTTAAACATGTGCTGTGTCTTAATCATACTGAATATTAATCTTTGCCTTCCTGAAACGTTTGATCCAGAGCAATTGTAAGAATAGGTCCCAACCTAGAAGCAAATTCATTTACACAAAGCAAGGCCACCAGAAAAATGTAAAGTTCTAGACTGTGGAATATCAGCTGGAATAATTGAGGATTTTCGCAGAGAAAATCCTGTCAAAGTCCTTCAAGATGAAGCCAAGGTTTAAAGTCTGGCTATCAGGACAATGATGATGGTGGGGCTGAAAGAGAAATACACCTTGGGAAACCCAAGGCGGTATCTATGCAAGACATAAAGAGGTCTGTTCTAAAGGTACAGACTTTGAGGGATGGCTGACAGTTGAATGGAAATGGATCGTGATACGGTCATCCAAGCAGACCTGGAGCCGGAGAGGTTTGGGGTTGAAGACATAACTTTTAAATTGTAAGTAAATAGTATAACGAGCATGGTATTTGGAAATGAATACGCTTTAAAAAGGTTTGCTGTTAGAATCATTAGCAGAGAATCCAGTTTTAAAGCCTAAGTAGACGAGAGAGAGAGAGAGAGAGAGAGAGAGAGAGAGAGAGAGAGAGAGAG